>OX244039.2:9400400-10017900 GCA_945859785.2 Tridacna gigas
CTTCTTCAGCTTTGTGTCACAGATATTCTAGTATGATAGAACTTGAAAATACAGAATGACCAAGAAATTTGACATTTCCAACAATGATTTGCTAAACTGACTCACATTTATGGCACAAAAACGGATTTTTAAACCCTCCAATGCGTCCACTGGTGGCGAAACTACACAGTGACGAAACCCCCGACCGCAAACTTATTCGAAGGCGAAATTTATTTTAACCTCTTAGTTAACTCCCTTGACTATTTGATATTTCTAATTTCTGCAGACGACGTAAATATTTTTCTTTCTATTTCTGTTAATTATCTGTTGTTATGCCAAACTTATATTTCCTCTCCTTAACTGCAGTTACGAAATGTCTAATCAATACCCCTCTTTGTTTGTAATAAACGCAAATCAATGCACAGACCTTCAATGATACATGTCTTAACCCGAATATTTTCCGGACAGATTTGTTCGGACGGTTCACAGTCAAACCGTCCCACAGTCAGTGCGCCTCATATCTGGTCAAAATGCCCACCAGTTTTGGTTAAAACGTCTCACTTTCGATAACAATATGGTCAAAACGCACCTTTTTGATTGCTTATTTGTCCTTATTACCTTGATTAAAAACACAGAGCTTCTTATTAGCCCATATCCTGCTAAGTAAGTTAACCCTTTACCACACTTTTATCGACCCTGAGAAAGAAGCCCCTTAAAAACATTGTGGGAAAAGGAGAAAATGCTGGTAACTCCATTTCCCACAATGTTTTCTATCCTTCCCAAAATAAATTTCAAATTTTCAGTTTCATTGGAGAGGTCATCAGACCTCTCCAACAGTGGTGAGTTTAAAAGGCAGACTGCCACAGAAATCGCTGTCTAAATCTATTTGTTTTTGCGAAATTATTCTGATGCACAGTCTATTTCGTCATGGTTTTATAAACAAACCGAAATCAAAAAACTGAAATAGGAAATAAACGTTTTCTTTTATATGACAGATTTCCAAAAAGATTTATTATACTATATTGATAGTAAATGATCTCTCCAATAATTGCAATTTTTCATTAAACAAATGAATCTAAACAGATTGAAAAAAAAAAAAATCGTTAAAAAAAAAGAGAGAAAGAACACCGTGGGAAAAGATCATGTGACTTGATACTATCTGGAGAATTCGTACCCTGGAGAACTCGTACCCTAATCTCGACAGCACGAATCGTCTGGAGAACTCGCACCCCACAAATAGATAGAAATAGGTTGATCAGTATGTTTTCAAGTTCTATTTTTCAAAACTGACTAGATTCTAGCATTTTTCTGTTTTATTAAAAAATTCTATGGATTTATAATGATATAGATTTGATGAAATAAGACACAGAGCTGCTTCTATTATGCGTATTGCGAGAATCCTACGGAAATCAACTTATGAGCGTGAAAGAAAGTCGTGCCTCTTCACCCTACGTACCGCACACCTCAACAGAGTCTGTGGTCCTTTGATTTTGGGCGGATTGCGCAGGCTGACATGGGTCGATACTTTTTGCAGATGCATTAAGCACCCTTTTCTCAGAGCATGGCTCATTTATCTACTTTCTTAAATTTTTAACGTTTAGACAGACAACCTCTTCATTTTACATGTCTGCAGCAGATAACTTTTCAAAATATTGTGGAAAGAGGAGAAGCTGTTAGTCACTGCAGTTTCTCCTTTTGTCACAACGGTTTCCATCACATCAAAGCACCGTCTTCCACATTAATTATCAAAGTTTAAATTGTCGTCTGCATGCTTTTTCTGTTTGGGACAGTCAAAAAATTGTTGTTTGTTAAAAGATTAAAAAATGTTACATTTATTTTTAACATGTCTGGTACTAGTATTATGTATAGGCCACCTTTATTTGTTGTTATCAGGTAAGATTCTTGCCTCCTCAGTGGAATTAGCATATTGTATCAAATTTTAATTGAACGATTTCTCCTTTCCAAAAAAAAAAAAAGATTGGCTTATCTGAGCGCACAGTACAAACATTCATTAGAGGGTTGTTCCTTTTGAAAATGAGCTAAATTGGATAATCATCTTTGGTTTTGTGTCCTTTAATTTTGAAAGAAATATGCATTTCTGAGCATGTTAATGGCATATGGCCTCCAATTCCTAGAATATTATAACAATGTGGAACATGTACTGTTTTGTGCCTTTACACCAGCAAGATTGAAAAAAAAAAATGTTTTTTCTCATTCATTTAATGCCTAACTTGTTTGTTTACATCTACCAAAATATATTGAAATCAAAAGCCAATAAACTATTTGAAAACATTGATGCCGACCTCTCCTGGCTTCTTTTTTAAAGAAGCAAACTTGTTTATTTTGTCGTCTGCAAATGCTTTCAATTTGGATGAGTCGAAAGTTTTGTTGTTTTGTAAAGGGTTTTAAACAAAACTTTTAAGACAATAGTAAAAACAGAGTCATGTTATTTCAAACTTATTTTTGGAAGAACAATATCTCCATATTGGACAGTGTAGATCCAAGATGAGACTGCACATTCTGTGCAGTCTGATCTTGATCTGCACTGTCCGCAAAAAGTCAGTGAGTCGCGCTAAGCAGCCTAGGGGTTAACCCTTAGGCTGCTAAGCACGACTCAGTGCACTTTTGCAGACCGTGTAGATCAAGAACATGCACAAAACATGCAGTCTGATCTTTTATCTACACTGTCTGTTACAGGATTTTCTTTCCGGTGTAATCATCTTTGAAATCACAGTAGATGGATGTTTTAGCATTGAGTTGATATTTTCGTGCAATTTTTTGAAAGATATTTTTCTTTGACTATTTAGGATGGAGAAGTGTTTGAGATCACAGATTTCTTTACAGCTTCTGACTGGGAGAGGTAAAGGTTTTCTTTGTTCTGAATAACTTTTGGACAAGTTTGGTAAATTGAACAAATGTAGTACATCGATTGCAAGTTTCAGAAATGAGGTAATTATATGGTGTTACTAGCACCATAGTGTTTCTTCACCCAATATTTGGCTTCCATTTGTTCATCATTTATCTCCAGTGTCTGAGTAGTAGTAAACTGTTTTTACCTTTAGGATAATTATGTTTTAACCCCTGAAATGGAAGCCAGGTAGTCAGTGTGATAACTGTAATGCTGCATTAACTCTTTACCACACGAGAAAAATGGAGACTAGTCCAAATTTAAAGCATTTGCAGATGACATTTTAACTCTTTACCAAACGACTAAATTTTCAAATGGACCAGGTTAAAAGCCTTTGCAGACAACAAATTAAATGTTGCTAAAATGATGATTTCTCTTTTGATAGGGTAGAAAACATTGTGGGAAAAGGAGAAAATGCTTAGCATTTTCTCCAATGTTTTCAAAAGACTTTTCTTTCAGGGTCGTTAAAAGTCGGGATTGTGTGGTAAAGGGTTAAATGTCGCTCTAAACATAAAGTTTGTCACTTAAAGGGTAGAAAACATTGTGGGAAAAGAAGGAAATGCTGGTTTCCAGCATTTTCTCCTTTTCTCACAATGTTTCAAAAGGATTCTTTCGTGGGGTCATTAAAAGTCAGGATTGTGTGGTAAAGGGTTAACACCTGAAATGGATAGTGTGATAACTGTAATGCTGTATTAACTCTTTTCCACATAATCCAAGTTTTAACGACCCTGAAGTTGAGGCCTGTTGAAAACATTGTGGGAGTACAAGAAAATGCTGGTAAAATTACCAGAAATTCCTTTTTTCTCTATTATGTATTCAAAAGGCTCCTTCTTCAGGGTTGTTAAAACTCAGGATTGTGTGGTAAAGGATTATACCTATGTTCTATGTATGTGTACTTGTTGGAATTACCTCATTGAGATGGCATTTTCTTTTATTTCCAATAATTTCTCCCTGCCTTGGGGTCATGAAATCAAGGGATTTTCTGTTTAACCCTTGACAGCACGATGCCGACTTTTATTGTCCCCGAGAAAGAATGCTTTAGAAAACATGGTAAGAAAATGCTGGTAGCCAGCATTTTCTCCTGTTTCCACAATGTTTTCTACCCTATTAATTATTATTAAAGACAAAATATATGTTTTGAGTTACATTTAACCCTACACCATACAATGCCGATTTAATGACTTAGAGGAAAACATTGTGGGGCAAGGAGAAAGTGCTGGTAACCTTTTTCCACAATGTTTTCTAACCTTCATAGAAAAATTGCATCATTTCATTTTTGAGGTTTACTGAAATTATCATCTAGTGCTTTCAATTTGGATAGGTCTACATTTTTGTCAAAGGGTAAAGAGTTAATTTGTTGTCTGCAAATGCTTTCAGTTTGGACAAGGCTAAAATTTTGTTGTCAGGTGAAGAGTTAACTCGACTAAGTAAACAACAAAATTTTGGAATCGACCAAACTGAAAGCATTTGCAGACAACAAATTAATATTGCTAAAATGATGATTTCTCTTTTTGATAAGATAGAAAACATTGTGTGAAAAGGAGAAAATGCTAATTACCAGCATTTTCTCCTTTTCCCACAATGTTTTCTAAAGCCTTTGCTTTCAGGGTTATTTAAAGTGGGGATAGTATGGTAAAGGGTTAACCCTTTACCAGATGACAAAATTTTAGCCCTGTCCAAATTGAAAGCATTTGCAGGTGACAATTTAAATATGGCTGAAATGGTTCGATTTTTCTTTGATAGGATAGAAAATATTGAGGGAAAAGGAGAAAACGCTGGTTAACAGCATTTTCTCCTTTTCCCAAAAATGTTTTCAAAAGGCTTCCTTTCCAGCGTCGTTAAAAGGCGGCATTGTGCGTTAAAGGGTTAAGGATTTACTTCTTGAAGGTTTATGTCCACGCCGGAGATGATCCTACATGAATGGAAGCTAGCCAGCTGTAATCCTAAACCACCTGCCCCAAAAGTAAGTCAAGGCTTTAACTCTTTACCACACAATCCTGACTTTTAACGACCCTTAAAGAGAAGGCTTTTGAAAACATTATGGGAAAAGGAGAAAATGCTAGTAATCACAATATTTTCAGCCCTATCATATACAAAAATTACCATTTAAGAAACATCAGATTATGTCATCCGCAAATACTTTCAATTTGGTCCAGTCAAAAATTTTGTCGTTTGGTGAAGAGTTAAATACATACTCATAATTATTTTCTATAACCTTTCTACGGTGAAGTGTATTTAACAATTCACTTATTGCAATCTGATCTTTGTTTGTTCAATATTGGCCTGTGCATGCTGAAGATGTAGAAACATCAATAAAATAGAAGATCTTACATGAGTGTTTATGTATTATCATTGTTATCAAACAAGTTGACTAAAAAAGGTATGATGTGAGCCTTGGCGAGCGTCAAATACATTTTAGTCAACGAGTTTCATAAAAATAATAATACATAAACACGAATGTGAGATTCTATTTATCTCATAAAACAAATGACAGGCAAAATACATCCTGCATCATCACCTTTAGCCTATACACCATTTACGGGTCCATAGTTACAGTTGTACTTTGGTTTCAAATGTATACATACACAAGTAGATAGTTCTTTGATATTTACACTGAAAGTAGAATGAACCAGTTTCTAGAGGGGATAAGTCCACATATTTCCACAATTCTGTTGATTTAAAAGACTTTCGCTGCATTTCTTTGTTTTTATTGAACATGAAAATCAAAAACTTTCCGCGTGTATAAGCCTTAGCAACAGTGACGTCATTTTTCCCTGAAACAGCGTAGTCGCACAAATTCTGGTACATGCTGTGGATGGTTTCTCCGGCTTCACGTGCTTATGACTAAAAACTGATCAGAACCGGGACCCATAAAACGATAGTACACTAGTGTATTATCAAAAATGAGTCCAACCCATTTTAACAACTGGAATTGAGCATGTGTTGAGTCATTTGCTACATTTTGTGTGAAATAGTTTAGTTCTCAATGTTATTAACCCTTATCCTGCTCAATAGGTTTAACAAAAAAGCCTCAAGCTGTATAGTAAAAACCAGAATAATGTTAATTTAGACTTATTTTTTTGGAAAAAAAAATATTTCCTCATTGGACAGTGCAGATCCAAGATCAGACTGCACATTCTGTGCAGTCTGATCTTGATCTACACTGTCCACAAAAGGTCAGTGAGTCGCGCTTAGCAGCTTAGGGGTTAATCTTTAAATTGCTGAGCAAACCCAAAAATTCTCTGTTATTCTTGTTATTTTGCACTTGATTTTGCCCAAGAGTTCTTAATAAAGGGGCCAGTAATGATCAAAGATCAGACTGCTTGTTTTGTGCAGTCTGATCATGATATACACTGGCTGCAAAGACGACTTTAGTTGTGATAGCCACCTTAAGGGTTTAATGATTTATAATTTCAGGGGGCTTATACAAGTGGTCACAGGGAAGAGAAGACAGAAAGCTTGAACTTTGCCAATGTAAGTTTTCAGTTGGCCCATATCTGGCTGCACAACAGGGACGAACGGTTGGAAAAGTTTGCAGAGAAAGAAGGCATTGATGAGGAGGATGGAGAAAACGAAGAAGGTATAGAGGGTCTAAGTTGATCAAAACAAAGTTTGATGAAAACTTGAAATTGATTGTTGGACAGATTCTATAATATTAAGCCCTTCAAAAATTCTGTGTTAATGGAAGCTTAACTCTTCACCACACAATCCCAAATGACCCTAAGTAAGTAGCCTCTTGAAAACCTTGTGGGAAAAGGAGAAAATGCTGGTAACCAGCATTTTCTCCTTTTCCCATGATGTTTTCTACACTTTCACTGATGATTACCACCATTTCATGTAAATTTAATATATCATCTGCTAATGCTTTCACTTTGGACCAGTCTAACATTTTGTCGTTTTGTAAAGGGTTAAGGATGAAGGCTTTTGAAAACAGCTTAAGGTCACTGACATTTTGTCCTCGTCCAACGATGTTCTCTACCTTTTCAACGGTAAGTCCGTAGACGTCATGCACCAAACTGCACATTTTACACAATTTTCAGTGATGTCAGTTTTCAGTGTCTTGGGGCACTCAAAAGGGAAATTCAATTTTGTAAGAGTACTCGGTCCATGAGACCATGAAACAGGGAAATTTCACTTGTATACATGTTGGAGTGGTAAAACTTTGCAGTGTAATAAATTGGAAACTTGTTTACAGCTGTTGCGAATGTTGTCATGATTTGCCACAGCTGTGAACAAGCTTCCAAGTGTCTTGCTACCTGACAGGACAACCAATAATGTTCATTACTAGTCTGTAAATTATCTTCAGAGGTAAAGCCTACAGTGTTTGGTGACCTTATGAATGCTGACAATGATTTCTCATCAAAGGTACATTGTATCTGTAGATGGTAAGTGTTGATTTAGCTCACTCAGATATCATATATAGTTTTAGTCATGCTGTTCTGTGATATCTAGATCATGTTCGAAATTGGTTCATATAAGATTAGAAAACATTTGAGCCATGCTCTGTGAAAGGGGGGCTTAATGCATATGCAAAAAATATCAACCCAGGTCAGCTTGTGCAGTCTCTGCAGGCTGGCCAAAACTTTCTGCAATTTTTCAGTTTCTGTATGTTCAAGGACCAGTTTACCTCATGATATAGTCGGTTGTTTTAAAAAATGGCTATTGTGGATCAAAAATCTGTGATTCAGATTGGCGTCGGCCCTCGGCAAATTGCCGATAAAAAATACAAATTGCCGATTTTTTTTCAAGAATCAGGACAAAATTGCCGATAAAAATTTACTTTGTGGGACAAAATGGCCGACCGGTTTTTCAAGAAATATGACAACGCTATATTTCAGGTCGAAATACGTTCAGTATGAAGCCGAATTACGATTTTTCTTGTGCAGTGATCTCCCCTAATTCATTTTTTTTTATTTGCACGATTAATTCCCATGATTCTTTGCAAAGGATTCTGGGTGTTTGTGATTTAAAGCGTTCTTGTGATCGGTCAATGTCTTGCAGCTGCTCTAGGGCTCCTGATCACAGTTCTTGGCTAACCTTCTGTCGACCAAGCACACGCCAAACACAATTCCTTCAATAAGAGGTCTGAAGTATCAGCCTGAAATGATAAAGAGCAATTAAATGCAACAGCACAATCCTAATTCTTAAGATTTTATCAAGAAATCATGTTCAACTTGTGAAATAGTGAAATTACTGACCTATACAGGCAAGTGGCATGGTCGGAAAAAAACTGCCAAAATAAGCCATTTTAGCCTATTTTCGAAAATTCAGAAAATCCAAACCCCTGAGGCTAGCCTGAAAATGCTAAGCTAAATTGAAACTCAAAACAATACATAATTTGGGGGTAGAATCAAAAATAGCACGTTACCATGCCGATTTTTCGCAATCTTTCACGGTATCAGTCCACCATCATTTTTGCGGCTAAAGCTAGCCACTAATTCCATGAAGCCTCACTTTCGCATTTTGGGTCAAAACTAATGGAACAAAGAAGGAAAGTCATGACCTCCTGTTTTGAAGACAAACTAAATGCTTTTTTTCAATAATCTTACACAATTCATGGGTGTAATGAGTACTCTTCTTATCAAAATTGCATTCAAAACTAACCTTTCTCCATTATTTCTAATTTTGACCATGGCCAATTCGAAACAAACTGTTTACATGTGCCTTAAGGCAATGATGAAATTGTTCACACATGCCAAAAAACACTTGAAACAAGTAACATACCTTGATACTGACTGATCTAAACCATCCAAATGAGGCTCAATTGTACAGAACTCATTTTACATGGATTGTTAACCCTTATGCAAATAAGCACATTTCACCCTATTTTCCTGGCAATTTAAGCTCACAGACAAGTCTAAGGAGAATCACTTGAACTTCACTTTTACAAAGTCAGGCTAGTTTTCTGTTCCCTTTCTGGACTTAAATCTTACCTCAGGTACTTGTTCAGTTGCAAAAGCACTGTTTTGCCTGTCTCAGGTTCCATTTCTGTTCAAAATGTCACATTTGTCACAATTTTTAACATACCATGCCAAATTGCCTGTCTGTTACACAGAAAATTCTAAAAATTAGAATTTTTAGAAACTTCTGCATCAAGTTTAAGATATGAGCACTTTACAACATATGTAAGAAGCAAAAAGAACACATAAACTGAACCCTTTCCGAACTTTTTGACAGAAATTTCCCCTTAGCATTCAAATTCAATCAAATCGAAGGGAGGTAATCCAAATGTCACAGTCAGAATTGAAGGCTTTTAAATATCATGAGCCAATTGCTAATGCTCCTATTATGGTGAAAGAATGTGTTTGTGAAATCTGATACCATTTCTGATAATTCCACATTCTTGAGAGCCTAAGTGGTCAGTTTATCCTTTATCCTAGCTACAAGACAAAGAAATATGCACAGTCTCCCACTTTCTGAGTTGACTTTTTCAAGAAAGGAAGATCTTTGTCACAAATCATGGTAAAATCTCAGTGATAACTAACAAAATGCCTGTAAATTACAGGAAAATCTTGGATTAGTTGCAACAAATCCACCAAAAAGAGAGCTACTGAGTTTAAAAAAGGTCATCAGGCACACTGTTATGGGAGTTCCCAAAACATCATAATGATGTCATGCCGACAACATGCGGCACACCAGTCGATCCCTATTTAGCAATTATCTGAACAGTGTCGGAAATGCCGCTTCTGTATCAGCTCAGGAGCATAATCAAGGCCCCTCTTCATAACAGAAAATTAACAATCTCCATAACAGCCAAACACCCACCCCTTCCCCCCCCCCCCCCCCCCCCACACACACACCTTTACTATGTGAGAAGAACTATCATGATAAAACAACAAAACCAAACAGCAACATGGTTTGAAGAAAATGGTTTAAATGTACCAGAATTGCCTAAATCTAATCCATTTTAAACAAAAAGTGACCGGTAAAGTCCGAAAATGGCGAAATATGGCAGCATGGCTTCGAGCGCCAAATTCGCCAAATTCACAAAATTCGACTTTTCTCAATAATGTATGCAAGTCGATGAACCAGCAGTTTCAACCGTTTACCATCAACCAAGACTCGGTATACACCATAGCCAAATATATCGGTTGGGCCAGTCCAACCTACACATTCGTTGCGGGCCACAGACTTGTCGGATAAAGCATTTCGGAACTTGACGACTCTTTCCGGACACAATGGAGAATTGAAGAATGCACTGGCCATATAGGTATGTGGATTTGTTGCTGTAATATCAGAAGTGGGTTTAAATTTACCAGAACTGCCTAAATTAAACTGGTTTCAAGCAAACAGTCACCAGTAAAGTCCAAAAATAACACAATAAGGCAGCATGACCTCAAGCGCCAAATTCGCAAAATTTGCCTTTTTCCGCACTTTGAGTTACCTCCCTTCTTTAAATCAATTTCAGCCAAAATTCACAGTCTCAGGATCATCTTAAGTACTATTTCCAGACTAGAAATTGATGGAATTACTGGACTGAATGCAATTGAAGGACAAATTACAAACTTCATAAAATGCTAAATTACCTTAAGGCTCCTGATCACAGTTCTTGGCTAACCTTCTGTCGACCAAGCACACTCCAAACACAATTCCTTCAATAAGAGGTCTGAAGTATCAGCCTGAAATGATAAAGAGCAATTAAATGCAACAGCACAATCCTAATTCTTAAGATTTTATCAAGAAATCATGTTCAACTTGTGAAATAGTGAAATTACTGACCTATACAGGCAAGTGGCATGGTCGGAAAAAAACTGCCAAAATAAGCCATTTTAGCCTATTTTCGAAAATTCAGAAAATCCAAACCCCTGAGGCTAGCCTGAAAATGCTAAGCTAAATTGAAACTCAAAACAATACATAATTTGGGGGTAGAATCAAAAATAGCACGTTACCATGCCGATTTTTCGCAATCTTTCATGGTATCAGTCCACCATCATTTTTGCGGCTAAAGCTAGCCACTAATTCCATGAAGCCTCACTTTCGCATTTTGGGTCAAAACTAATGGAACAAAGAAGGAAAGTCATGACCTCCTGTTTTGAAGACAAACTAAATGCTTTTTTTCAATAATCTTACACAATTCATGGGTGTAATGAGTACTCTTCTTATCAAAATTGCATTCAAAACTAACCTTTCTCCATTATTTCTAATTTTGACCATGGCCAATTCGAAACAAACTGTTTACATGTGCCTAGACTACGCAATAAGAAAATCAAGCGTCTTATGATCGCGTCAGTAAGCCATGGCAACCAGAAAAAGAAAACTTGACTCGGGTCAGAAAACTTTGTTCGCCGTTGGTGTTTCTCGGCCTGAAAATGAAGAAAAAAAACTCAAAGACAATGAACAGTCAAGCGGCCACACAAAAAACCCCCACAAGTTCCAAACTGAATGGCTTTTGCTGCATAAATGGCTAAGCTTCAGCTCGCATTTTGCGAGTAGATCTATGCGAGTGCTAAATTGGAACCCTGACTCTGTAAAAAACTGATTATTACTGTTGATGGTCTGTTCAATAAAACACTCTGTTTGAGTTCACATTGTTTGTTCAATTTAAATGTTAACACCTACCTAGCGGTATTTTATTATTAATTTTGTGGCCGAAGTTTTTTTCTAGGTCAGGACAAAATGGCCTATAAAAAAATTCACATTTAGGACAGCTGTGTGGTAAAAATAATGTGCAATCTGAATCACTGAATAATTATCAATAATTGTCTGTTGACTTGTCAGTGAATTTGTCATATGTTACTTTGGAGGATAATCTCTGAGATTGTATCTCCTAACTAGGTCATTAGGTCAAATAATTGAAAATCTTGTTGAGGCTGTGGAGACCTCAGATTTTATTCAATAGCCATGACAACAATAGGACTGTTTGGAAAAGGGTTAAATCTGATTGACATACCATGGAAATGAACATTCTTGTCACAAAACTGTGGTGTGTAGAGTCTGAACAATATTTTTTTTTTCATCAGTTTAATCAGGTGACCTAGTTAGCTTGGCTGTTTTTGAAGAAAACACTGAGGTATTGTCTGAGCCCTGGCATTGTTGTCTTCTGCATCAACATCTGCATTGCAGGACGAAAGCTTTGACATGATTTTGTAATATCTCTGAGATTAGAGAAAATATTTGCTTCAAACTTGGACAAGTTATTAAGTATCAAAAAGGGAACCTATACAACAAGGGCAGGTAACCATCAAACTATTTTTGACAAAGTTACCTTTTTTTTTCACTGAAAGTCAACCAACTGCAGACGACCATTGGCACCACCATGCTGCGCTCTTATTTTTTACCTCACATAACCCACTTTTGCCCGCTTTGAGCTTGGTCTTATACCCTAAGACTCCAAGTTACTAACAATTTGTCAGACTGTGAGTAGAGCATTGAGTAAGTTCTGTATTTCGTACATTTATTTTTGTAATTGTTACAGGTATGGTTTACAGGACTTTGTCATACTTCAACCAGCTAACAATGCTGAAGCAATCATGTCTGAGAGCTGGACAAAATTACTTCTGTCCTCTGTAAACATGGCCTTGAGTGATGCTGGCTGGTCAGTATATCACATTTTACAACTCTTTGCAGGACAAAAAAATCTTGGGTTAGTCCAAATTGAAAACATTTGTTGTCAATACATTATAAACAACTCAAATTATAAAACTTGTCTTTGAAGTGGTAGGAAACATGTTGGATAAAGAAGAAAATGCTCATTACTGGCATTTTCTCCTTTTCCCACAATGTTTTAATAGCTTTCTTCTTCAGTGTTATTAAAGCACTGGATTATTTGGTCAAGGCTTAAACACCTTTAACCCTTAGGCTGCTAAGCCCATCTGAAGGGCCTTTTTGCGGACAGTGTAGATACAGGATCAGACTGCACAAAACGTCTGATCAGGAGATATTCTTCTCCCAAAAGAATAACTCTTACATAGCAACATTGAGGTTTTTACTATCAATTTAAAAGAATCATTTAAGGTATTTAGCAGATAAAGTATATTTGCTATTGTATAGAGCAAAAAGTAAAGCTTTTGTTTGCTTATAATTGTGTCATGGCAGGGCAATGTCTGAGGCATGAGACATCCATGTCTTACACATTTCCTGCTCAAAACCTATATTTGAGCTATGTTAGGTTGAGGTATTGTCCAAGCTTTGTTGCCTGTTTAGCCATTTTTTGAAGCATTTGACCTTTTTCTAATTCCTCATTCATTACCTGTTAACATAAGTAATTCCTCATTCATTACCTAACATAGTTAATTCAAACTCAAGCCAGTTGTAAAGTATCAAGAAGCCTAAAATGTTTAACATATGATAGAGAATATCCAGGCTGGGTGACTCAGTGGTTAGTGTATCTGACTCGTGACATGTGGTTGTGGGTTTTATGCCTGGTTGAGCCAAACTTTCTTTCCAGCGATTTTTTGCCTCTCTCCTCTGATGCATGTGAGAAAAGTAGTGAGTGGCTTGGAAAGAATGTTGTGTCAGGGTCCCTATAAACTTAGAAATGGAACCGAAACAAAATGCAACAAAACAAAACGGATGGAAACACAACGAAATGAAACTCAAAAAAATGAAACCAAACCCAACGAAACGAAATAAAACGAAACAAAATAGAAAAAAAATCAAGTAGAAGTAAAACCTACATCATTTTTTCTCTTTTTATATCATCTTCATCTTGATTGCAATTAGTGCAAAAAAAGTAAATATTAAGATCTGATAGCAGCTGTTTGCACAAAGATCAGGCCATTATTGTGAATCTGGATTATTGTCCACTTTGTTATTGAAATAATTCACCATTGTTCCTCAATTATAGGGCAACTGTCAGTGACGCAATTAGTCGCTGTGCAGTCAAAGCAGAGGGACAATATGAGGGCCTAGATAGCATTGCCGTACGCAACAGTCAGAAAAACGTTTATTCTTTCGTTGGAACAATTGTACACGGCCATTAGCTCGAGACAACAGAAACCTTGGTCTGCTGCTACATGTAAGTCTTTTGCACGCCAGGTTTGTGCATATCACAGCTGAAGGCTGCTGACTGCTTGCGCAAATGCACCAACATGAACTGCAATATCTATAGTAGGAAGCCAAGCCTCCAGCATACCTATGACTCTTTCTGGTAAAATTTCTTTAAGTCTTGGCATTGATATTTCTGATCAATACGTGGACCGGATATGTCCATCCCTTACATGCACCAAAAGTCGAACTTTGCCTTAAATAGCCGTCAGGTCTGTTAGCTAGGGATTATCTGACCAATTTTTCGAACTATAAAGGTTTTAAAAACTACCACATGTGTATACTAGTACATATACCAAGCCTCGGAAGCTCAGCTGGCAGCGTACATGACTTGAGAACTGGAGGTCGCTGGTTAGATCCCGGCTCAGCCAATTTCTTTACGAGGATTGATGATAGTCATTGCGATAGGATTCATTCCTCTCTCACCGCTGACCATTGTTTTGACGATGGCTATGTTGGATAGCAGCCAGTGGCTTGGAAAGAATATTATGCATAGTACTGTTAAAAGGAACTCCAAGGAAGCATGGATAGGTGCACTGGCATAGGTGATAGATATGTGTCTTTTGACATTAATTGGCACAATATTCATTCTAAGCCACAGGCTGCTTACCCACATAACCGTTGTGGAAACAATGGTCAGTGGTGAGAGAGGAATGAATCCTGTCGCAATGACTATCATCAGTTCTCGCAAAGAAATTGGTTGAGCCGGGCATCAAACCAGCGACCCCCTGTTCTCAAGTCCTGTACCCTACCAACTGAGCTACAGGGGCTTGGTACCAGTCTGATCTTGATCTATACCTTCTGGAAGGACTACTCAAGTTGGTTAAAGCACTTTGTGGTTAAAACAAGGGTAATTATGCAAGAAAACCAAACCTTAGACTCGTCCATATTATTATTATTAATTCAAAGTAATTTTGTTTAATAACCGACTGAATCATGAGGTGGAACAGTCCTTTAAGTCTTTTACCACACAATCCCGACTTTTAACGACCCTGGGAAAAACACCTTTTGAAAACATTGTGGAAAAAGGAGAAAATGCTGGTGACCAGCATTTTCTCCTTTTCCCACAATGTTTTCTATCCTTCCCAAAACAAACTTCAATTTTTGCATCACTTTTATTTTGTCATCTGCAAGTGCTTTCAAATTGGACAAGTCTAAAATTTTGTTGTTTGGTAAAGGCTTAACATGCAGAAATTTTAAAGATAGCAAAAAGTTTCGGCCCATGCCAGCCTGCGCAGACTGCACAGGCTGACATGGGTTGATAGTTTTTGCAGACGCATTAACCCTTTATCATATGACAAAATTTAGACTTCACCAAGTTGAAAACATTTGCAGATAACAAAATCAGTGTGCCTGAAAAATTAGAATTTGTTTTGAGACAGGTAGAAAACATTGTTGGAAAAGGAGAAAATGCTGGTTACCAGCATTTTTTTTCTCCTGGTTACCAGCATTTTCTCCTTTTCCCACAATGTTTTCAAAAGGCTTCTTTCCCAGGGTCATTAAAAGTTGGGATTGTATGGTAAAGTGTTAAGCCTCCTTTTCACGGAGCATGGCTCAATGTTCTTTGCAGCTTGATATTGGATTTAAATTGTCTCAAAAAGCTGTAGGAGATCTCAAAGGTAATCAAAGGGTTATTGTTTTATTTATTGTTCATTTTTCATTTAGACTGGGAACCTCATCTGAGGGAGCCAAACTAAGGGCCAGAATGCAGAGTTATTGTCTACTTTCAGTTATGGAGCCATTTAGGGTATTTAGTATATGTATCCTTTACTTTGATGAAAAATCTAAATTTAGTTATAAACTTTGTGCAATAATGTGTGCTGCTGTAAATCATAAAAGACCCTGAAGGAAATAGCCATTGAAAATTCTGTTGTCAGTATTTTAATCTCAGTTCATGGAATTTGCTGAAAGACATAATGCTATGAACCAGCATTTTCTCAGTTTTCCATAGTATTTTCTATGTTTAATAGACATTCCTTTATTTGAGACACGGTTAATGTAGCGAATGATCTAAAAACAAGTTAATTCTAAGGTTGAGAGGTCACATAGTCAAAACATATAACACCATTTTACATTCTGTTTATATCCTGTTGATATATAGGATCCATGCTTGGGCAAAAGGGGGCTTAATGTATCTCTGTGACCCATGATACCAAGTAAGTCATCACATAATTATTGATCCATAATTGCCACATTTTTTTAACAACCGCAGTTAAAAGTGGCGTAAAAAACCATTAAATCATTCAACAGTTTTAATAACTGACTTAATCATGAGGTAGACTGGTCCTTGGACATACAGAAAATTGACCAATAGCAAAAAGTATTGACCCAGGTCAGCATGGCTGCCTGCACAGGCTGACCTGGGTCAATACATTTCATCGATGCATGAAGCCCCCTTTTCACAGGGCATTGCTCATATACAGTGTGACACTTTATTTATGACCGAAGTATATTTCGGGCTGCCAATCCTGGGTGTATACTAGAAGACTTGGTGCGATGGTACTTACTACTCACCCATGGATTTCATAGAAGAAACAGTGGAAGATGAAAATGGGCAAATCATTTCTCAAGGTATTTGTATTTAGAATTATTTGTCATTTTGTTTGTAAAATAATTGTCTGAGTGGTATTATTTCTAGGTTGTAAACTGTCTGTAGTGTCAAGAAATGCTCTCTTACTTTTGTATCTTTAGTATGAAAGATCATTGGCTGAAATACGTCATTTGATTATGGCTTGTTAATAACTTCAAATTATGTACATTTAATCTTCATGTTATATTAAAATCTATAACTGATGTTTTTTTGTATAATATGAATCTAACAACTGAATATTTGTGAGATACTTTTTTATTGTTCTTTCTATATATCCAAAGAAAGGACGAGTGTCTTGGCAATACTATAGCTCTCTTATGTTACCAAGGGGTACGTATACATTTGAGCCATGCTCTGTGAAAGGAGGCTTAATGCATCTGCAAAAAGTATCGACTCAGGTCAGCCAGTGCAGTCCGAGCAGGCTGACCTGGGTCAAAACTTTGGTTCTTTCTACATGTCCAAGGACCAATGTATCTCGTGATTCAACAGGTTGTTATACAAAACAGATTTTAGGGATGTTTAATACTGTGATGACTTGCTTGGTATCATGCATCATAGAGATGCATGAAGCCCCATTTTCACTGAGCATTGCTCATTTATGCATATTGAAACAAGTTGCAGGAATGCTTTTTGTCACTGCTTTCTAGTATTCCAACTGTTACTGTATACAGCACCTACACAGCAGAAAGGTTCTCAGAACATTGCAGTAAAAGAAGAAATTGCTCAGAATGAGATGTATATCCCTCTGGAATCATTAGCTTTCCTCTTTATTTCATTTTTGTTTGCTTTTTTAACCCTTTACCACACAATCCCGACTTTTAACGACCCTGAGAAAGAAGCCTTTTGAAAACATTGTGGGAAAAGGAGAAAATGCTAGTAACCAACATTTTCTCCTTTTCCCTCAATGTTTTCTGCCCTTCCAAAGACAGAAATCATCATTTTAGCAACATTTAATTTGTCGTCTGCAAATACTTCCAATTTGGTGCAGTCCAAAATTTTGTCGTTTGGTAAAGAGTTAACCATATTTATGAGACTGAAATCATCTACAAAGTTACTTTTTTCTGGTTGTTTCAGGTCATCTAAGCTTAAGAATGCAGATAGCAGGTAACAGTGTGCACTCTGAATGCCTACTAGATCAAATTCACACCTATCTGGGAGGGGGATTAGGAGGCCTACAGAAGGGCAATGATGTTTAGATTTGTATAGGTATATACATGTATCGTTAATAATGTTGAGATTCGTATAGAAAAAGCAATGAAAATATATAGATGAAATAACATTGACATGACAATGAATTATTATTTAAAAGCATTTAAAAATAAATATGGTATGTAGTAAATAAATGAAACAAAATCCGACTATAATAATAATTAGGTATAGTGTGTCCACATTGCTTTTCATTATACTGACAAGCATGACTTCAAAAGGGAAAAGGAAGAAAATAATCCCACAACTTTTGTCCCATTGCTTTCATTCCAGACTTCTACTGGTATGTGTTTGTATAAGCTTAAAAAAAGCGGAATAATGAATAATGGCAATAAGAGCAATGATCTCTTTGTCATATATTGTTTACTTTCCCAACTTACAGATGTTTGATTTTTTAAAAATGAAATCAGTATGACGAATAAGTTCTATATCCCAACAGAGTAGTGATTTCCTTGTTGCACAGTATTCTGTTATATGTATAATATGTTCTCAGTCAGTACAGGGATTGTATGATCCCTGGTCGGTAGGATAAAGTTATAAGGTTATAATTGTTCAGCAGTAGATTCCTTTGTCACATTGGTTACTGTTAGACATGTCAGTTTTATATGTTTTTTTCTTTAAAAAAAAAAATTAGTACTATTACGCTATGTATCAGGTAACATGTGGGTGGAGGTGTGGCAGACAGCTAGACCTGTACCAGCAAGAAGACAGAAAAGATTGTTTGATGACGCTAGGGAAGTTGAAAAGGTACTTTGTTTGTTTGTTTGTATTGGAGTTTAACCCCCTTCTAACTCTTTACCATATGACAAAATTTTAGACCTGTTCAAATTGATACATTTGCAGACGACAATTCAAATGTGGCTCAAATAACAAAATTAGTGTTTGATGGGTAGAAAACATTGTGGGAAAAGGGAAAATGCTGGTCAGGGTTGTTAAAACTTGGCATTGTATGGTAAAGGGTTTGCAGCATAGGTCATGTCTCAAGGCAGTCAGTACACCTACGCATTTGTTTCCTGGCTCCCTCACGCCAGCACTGACACAACTTTTCTTACCAAGTCTCCGACTACTTTTCTCAAATGCATCAGAGGTGGGAGGCAAAAGATTGCCGGAAAGAAAGTTTGCCTCAGCCAGGTATCAAACCCACAGCCACCAGTCCACGAAGCAGATATGCTAACAACTTAGCTACCAAGCTGGGCTTGACAAGGTACTTCTCATTCCTTTGAATAGTAGAAACCTTAACCCTTTCCCAAACAAGCCCTGGTTTTCACGTGTCTGCGGTACAAGTCTTTTGAAAACGCTGTGGGAAAAGGAGAAATTGCTCGTAACGAGCAATTTCTCCTTTTCCCACAGTGTTTTTTACCCTTTTTGAGAACTTTCTGCCATTTTCAACAAATTTAAATTTGTCGTCTGCAAACTCTTTCAATTTGGACCAGTCTAAAATTTATCGTTTGGGAAAGGGTTAAACCAGTGTTCAATCTAGCTTTGCTTGTAAGGGGGCCCATTGAAATAGGGGGCCATTTTGGAAAACTGGGAGCCACACACAAAAATATTTTATTACCGATATGTTTAACCTTTTTATTTAACAAGTGTTGCCTTTTTATTCAACATTTGTATTCCCATTCATGTATCTATGAATACTATGCTAATAAAACTGCAACACTGCAGAAATTATCAACGTTAATTGCCACAACCTTATTTCCGCCATTAATTTAAACCTAAAAAATGACGAAATATGTCTGTCAATGGTATACTTTCGAAATTCTGACACCCCATCACAAAGGGATTTAACTTTCCCATCGATCGCTCAAATTTCAGTTTATTTTCTCATCATAAACTAACCATCTTTGATCTGATCGTCCGGGAGCCATTTTGGTTGAAAATTGTGTTGCTGTGGGATTTTGATTCCGTCGCTTGAACTAGGGGTGGGGACTGGTCCGATTGTGCCTTCCAGAGTGATACTTTCAACAGATTTTGCCTTTTTCACGCCATTGATACTTCCAAAATACTCAGAAAATTGCTTCATTGCAATCTTGAAATGATCAGCGGAAGTTCAAGGAATCGTAACTTCTGGTACCCGTTGTATCTCCAGTACCCGTCCGATACGAAGATGGATAACAGGCTACCAGTTTAATCTGTCGGGTTATCAATAAATATTCTCACTGGCGAGCTCGGTATTATGTTTATTGAGCAGAATAAGCAGAAACTGACGAAAAGGACCGTAATTCGCGGAACGGTTCTTTTATGATCAAGTGAGCCTGACGTTGGTTTAGAATTGCGCCATCTGGGACTTGAGGGGGCCTATGGCGCATAGCGCGCTCTTGATTGAACACTGCCTTAAACATGTGCCAGACTGCAAAATTTTAGTCCAATTGCAGATCCCAAATTAGACATGGCTCAGATTATTGCATTTGTCTCAAAAAGTGTAGAAAACATGGTGGGAAAAAAAGGAAAATGTTGGTAACCAGCATTTTCACTTTTTCCCAGAATGTTTTCAGTGGGCATTTTCCTCGGGGTCTTTTAGAATTGAGATTGTTTGGAAAAGGGTTAACCTTTAGACTGTTAAGTATGACTTAACCCTTTACAACACAACCCCGAGTTTTAACGACCCTGAAGAAGATGGCTCTTGGAAACACCGTGGGAAAAGGAGGAAATTCTGGTAGATTGCTGGGAAAAGGGTTAACCTTTAGACTGCTAAGTATGACTTAACCCTTTACAACACAACCCTGAGTTTTAACGACCCTGAAGAAGAGGGCTCTTGAAAACACTATGGGAAAAGGAGGAAATGCTGGTAACCAGCATTTTCTCCTTTTCCTATGTTGTTTTGAACCCTATCAAAAACAGAAATCATCACTTAAGCTACTTCTATTTTGTGATTTGCAAATGCTTTTAATTTTGTTTTATGGAAAACAGAAATCAGTTGGGAAAGAATTACATAATTATGTAATAACTTGGCAGGTATCATGGATCACGGAAATGTTGTGTTTGTTTCTTTGTATTGGAGTTTAACATTGTTTTTACAGCTGAGGTCATATCACGGTGGTCAGTGCATCTCTGCATGTGTTTCCTGGCTTTCTCACACCAGCACCAGGGCTTTATCCAGGAATTTTGGGAAAAGGCTCCTAGTAAAATTAAGAAAAAATTTCAGTGACAAAAAAGTGAAATTGGTGAAAAAAGATTAATAAAACATATATAAATAAAGCATTTCATGTACTACAGAATCAGTGTTACTTCTTTTTTTTTTTTTTGTATGAATGCACAAGCTCACCTGGGTCTATACTATTTGCAAATGAATTAAGAATCCTTTTCATAGAGCATGGCTCAAATGTATTTCTGAGTTTCAGAGGATTGTGTTACCAGGCATCGAAAGAGGTGGAAAGAGTTTGGGTTAAGCAGCAGTGTATGTCTATTTCAGGAGTTGACAAGGATTATCATGCAGGCAAAGATCATGGTTTCATGAAATATTTCCCTGACGTTCAAGTTTACTGAAGATCTTCTCGAGAGACAAGATGCTAAAAGCAAGCTGGATATTTTTGTAGCAAGTAAACCATGAGAGGAGGACCAATACATTATGGGTCCGGTTGGTACCCTCATCAACAGATTGTTTCAGTCAGCACAGAGGATAAATAATATTTATATGGTTTCCTGTAATTGTGTTCAGAACATTGTGAACCATGTTCTGTGAAAAGGGGGTTTAACCCTTTACCAAATGACAAAGTTTTAGACTAGTCGAAAATGAAAGCAGTTGCAGACGACAAATGTGACAAAAATCGAAAATAATTTTTTGAAGGGTAGACAACATTGCAGGTTACCAGCATTTTCTCCTTTTCCCACGATGTTTTCAAAAGGCCTCTTCCAAAGGGTTGTGAAAACCCGGCATTGTTTGGTAAAGGGTTAATACATCTGTGAAAAGTATCGACCAAGTTCAGCCTGCCCAGTCTGTGCAGGCTGACCTGGGCCAAAACTTTTCATTTTTGGTCAATTTTCTGTGTTTCCAAGGACCAGTGTACCTCATTCAGTCAGTTGTTAGACAAAATGAATTTTTTAGATCCATAATTATGTAATGACTTGCTTTGTATCATGGATCACAGGGATGCATTAAGCCCCCTTTTGCTAGAGCAGTGCTCACATACAAGATTGCTCTATTATGCCCTCCCATAACAAAGTAGGGGTGGGGCGAACTAACATTGCAGTTTCATCGAATGAAAATTAGAGGCAATTTCCCTGCCATTAGCAGCCACTTTTGAATTATCTTTTAGTCCTACTTCATACAGATTTGACTGTACCTAAAAGCACTCTTTCTTTAATCTCATATTTATGTTGTATTTGAATAGAATAAGTGCAAAAAGGACTGGTAAGCTAATGTATATGAGCCATGCTCTGGCAAAAGGGGGCTAACTGTATCTCCGTAATGCAGTGTACCAAGCAAGGCATCACATAGTAAAAGATCCATAAGGTCCACTTTGTCTAACAACCGACTGAATCATGAGGTAGACTGGTCCTTTGACATGCAGAAAATTGACCAAAGCGGAATGCACAGGCTGATCTGGGTAGATACTCTTTGCAGATGCATTAAGCCTCCTTTTCACAGAGCATGGCTCATTTACATTGTTTCTGTTTCTACCAGGCATCATACATGCTTCCATATGACAGTGAAAGAGTCAGAGGTCAGGACGAGGACGCTCGACATGCGGGAACATCTGTGCCAAGTTTCCCTCATACATTTGCCAGAGTAGTGGATATGTTGCAGTTTTGTATGCTCCCATGCAAACAATTCCATGTACGAAAAACATTTTGGCATACATGATCATATTAACCCTTAGGCTGCTTAGTGCGACTCACTAACTTGCGAACACCATCGATCAAGATCAGACTACACTGAACGTGCAGTCTGATCTTTGATCTACACTGTTTTGATAAGGAGATATCTTTCCTAAAAAAATACCTTTGAAATGGGAAAGTTTGGGTGTATACTATTGCTTTGAAAGTTCCATTTCTTTTACTTAGCAGGATAAAGTTTAACCCTTGAAGTGCTGGAACCAACTTAACTTGTTTTTGCTGACAGTGTAGATCAAGATCAGACTGCACAGAACGTGCAGTCTGATCTTTGATCTACACTGTCAGCTACTTCATTACATTTTCTGGCTAAAGCAACCATGAAATGACAATATTTTGGATGTTTTTCTTCATTGAAAAGGTCCATTTCATAAATTCAGTACTGTAAGGGTTAAGCGTGGGCAGATTGCGCTGAACAGCCATATCATAGATGAGAACAAGTTTACATGCATGGCAACGATCTGACTAGCACCTGCTGTCATATAACCCTTATCCTGCTAAATAACTTAAATGAAACTTTCAAGCCGAGGGTAAAAACCAAAATTTTGGTATTTCAAAGTTGTGGGTTGGGTTGGGGGAATATCTCCTTGTCGGATGAAGTAGATCCAAGATCAGACTGCATGTTCCATGCAGTCTGATCTTGATCCACACTGTCCCCAAAAAGGTCCGAGAGTCTCGCCTAGCAGTCTAAGGGATAAGATTGCTCTGTATACCTACGTTTTCTTAACTCTGGTTTCCAACACTTTTTTGTAAGGATAAAAAACAGGGTCGAAGTTGATAAAAATTGTGTCCTTGGTCATGAGGTAGAGCGTCAGCCTTACAACTATAAGGTCTCGAGTTTGATTCCCAAGAGTGGATGTCAACTCTGGGACTGTTCGTTTGCCCGAACAATCGGCACAAGTACTGGTGTGGTTTCCAGGAAGCAGAATAGAGAGAGCTTAGTTTAAGTTGCAAGCCCTTGGTTCAATCTATTAAAGAAATATCTTTAAACTGAATATGCAGATCTAATGAATACATGATATAGCAGATCTAACTAAAAAACGGAAGAGCTTTTCAAACTTGTGTTCTGTTTGATGATCGATTTGAAAGTTTACAGAGAGAGAGATTTGTTACGGAATACCGTTAGCGCCATCGACTTAAAATGTGTTAATTTAAAACGTGATACTCGATAGTATGATGATGATAATGCGAAATCACGAAACTACGATGATGAAAATGCGACAGTACAATGACGATAACGCGGTAGTACAATGGTGAAAACGCGACAATACTATAGTGTGATGATTAAAGTGCTATATAATGTCGTGTTTTCACCATCGTGCTGTCGGTTTTCATCATCGTAGTATCGAAGTATCGCGTTATCACCATCGTACTGTCGCATTATCATTATCGTACTATTGTGTTTTCATCATCGTACTATCGTGATTTCATCATCATACTGTCGTGTTATCATCATCGTACTATGGCGTTTTCACCATTGCACTATCGTATTTTCATCATCGTACTGTCGCGTTATCACCATCGTACTTTCGCATTTTCACCATCGTACTATCGCCTTCTGGTGCGCATGCGCATACACGTTCAAAGGCCATTGCCCTAATGGTATTCCGTATAACTCTACTAGACTGCAATTTTGTTGGCCACGCAGAAAACTTTACGGGAAAATGAGAAAATTCTGGTTACCAGCATTTTCGTATTTCTCTTAAGATTTGCAAAAGCCTCCTTCCTTAAGATCCTTTAATCTGTGTGTTGTTGTGGGGGAAAACTTATTTGTTTGTAGAAAAATAAGATTAGCGCATTAGTCCTTATCCTGCCGATTGCAATAATGGATTTATTTTGCAGAGAATGTAGGGCAAGATCAGCCTGCATGTACGTGCAGTCTGATCTTGCTCTGCACTCTCCGCTGCTGTATTATTTATTTCTGTCTACGAAACTCCATCCATTGCCATTGCCATTTAACTAATTGAAATCTGTGTAATCACCAACAAGTTAAATTTGGCAGGATAAGGGTTAATACGTCTGAATTTTTTACCTTTTTAAATCAATTTCACTGGGAAATTAAGCGTTATTTGACGTGTTCCATTTGCCAGACTTTGAAGTGTCTTTTTTTAAATTATTATAGCCAAAGAACGTGCGGTTTGTTTATTTGGTATTTAATGCCGTTTTAAACATTATTTCAGGTATGTTGTGACGACCAGTGCACCTATCAATGGTTTCTTGGACTTTCATTTACCAGCACATTGCAGAATATCATTTCCAAGCTGATAAACAGCACTTTCTCCATTTCCCACGATTTTTTCTACCCTATAAAGGACAGAAGTAAGATTTTGAGCTACATTTTAGTTGTCGTCCGCAAATACTTTCTGTTTGATCAAGTGAAAAATTTTGTCGAATGGTAAAGAGTTAAGATGGAACTCAACAAAACGTGTAGTGTGATCTACTTCTACCCCATCCGTTGTGTTGTGAGATATTTTGGCTCAAACTATCGCATCTCACGCAGTGTCTCACAGAATATCCAACAATGAAGATTAAAGATTACTGAGCATGTCCGTTGCAGTCTGATCTTGACCTGCAATGTCGATTTCACCTCTTTAAGTACTACAAAATCCCGAGTTTAAATGACCCTTGGAAATAAGGTTTTGGGAAACATGTGGGAACAGGAAAAAATGCTGGTGACCAGCATTTTTTTCCTTTTCCCATGATATTTTTTACCCGCTCTAAGACAAATGTGTCCATTTGAACCACAATTAAGTCTGCAAATGCTTTCAGTTTAGACAAGTATAAAGTTTTGTCCATTGGTAACGTGAGAGTAAAATTTATGTCCAGTCAAACTCTCTGTGAGTTAAAAAAAAAAAACATCATTGATTTTTAACCTTTAGATTGCGAATAAACCAAATGGACATTAAAGATCGGACTGCATATTTTATGCAGTCTGATTCTTAGAGGTTACTGCATGGCTGATAAGTACAGAATACCGTTGGGCAATCGCCTTTGAATGTGTATGCGCATGGTATGATGACGGTAAACTGCATACTAAATACTTTCAGCTTAGTTTTTTTTCTTGATTGGCCAAAAATGTTAGGCTATGATATTCACCCTCCATTCATTAAAAAAAAAAAAAAGGTTTTCACGCTCTAGGTACATGATGTACAAAGCCAGGAAAACGACAATAATGGCATC
The DNA here is from genome assembly GCA_945859785.2 of Tridacna gigas. Lineage (NCBI taxonomy): Eukaryota > Metazoa > Mollusca > Bivalvia > Cardiida > Cardiidae > Tridacna > Tridacna gigas. The sequence continues at coordinate 9,426,083 of OX244039.2, forward strand.
ATTTGATTTTATTAATACTTTTCCCCTTAAGTAATGCGAAAACTTTCACACGTTCACGTTGATAACTCTAGCATTTGCAAAAAGAATCATGGCCTACACTGCTGAAGATTATCTGAAATGAAAAAAATCTTTAAAAGAGACAGACGGCATGAATTTGCCCTCAAATAGGCCTGCAGGGGCCCGCAGAATAAACATGTCCACCTTTTTGACCTATTGCAAATTGCAAATATATCAATTCCAAAAAGTAGATCAAAAGCCAGCGCATTAAGCTACGCCAAAAATTATTGTGGGGCGCACAAAGTAAAACGCTTTACACCTCTAAATCTTTGTTTTCCATCCTTCTTCTTGGTAGGAAAGGCATGTACTTCGCAAAGTCCGATTTTAGAATTCTCTCCGGGCATAACGGTTCGTATACCTCATAACCTTCATCATATAAATCTGGGTCAAGGTCAGCGGAAGTGATGTCATCTGTCTCGACCTGCCATGCTGCAATGCCTCTTTCTTCTTTACTTCCTGTAGGTAGTGCAAGAAAATATAAGAATCACCCTAAGAATAAATCCATACCCAGCAGAATTTATACCACCGAACTAAGTTAAACTTTATCATAAAGATTTTATACTGCCATTTTCCAGCACAGACTTTAGTTCACCAATGCCTCCTTGATTTTCCGGTGCAGAATTAAGTTAACCTATATCCCACAAATTTTATAATGCTGATTTTTCGATACAGATTTAAGTTAACCTAGTTCCCTCAGGTTTAATACTGCTTATTTTCCAATGCTGAATTAAGCAAACCTATATCTTTAGATTTAATACTGCCGCTTTTCCGATACAGAATTAAGATAACCTATACATGTATTTGTTCTGCTAATTTTCCAGTTCAGTATTTTCTAAGCCAATAGACAATTGTTTAGACTACATGACTGTTGCAATTCACAGAGGAGCGGAGAATGTAGATGTAGATCAAGGTCCGTAGTCATTTATCATTCTTCTCACCGCTGACCATTGTTGCGGCGATGGTTATGTGGGAAAGCAGCCAGTGGCTTGGAAAGAATATTGTGCGGATTACTGGTAAAGAAACTCCAGGAAAGCATGGATAGGTGCACTGGCCGCTGCGATATAACTGAAATAATGTTGAAAATGGCGTTAAAAACCATACAATCAATCAATCATTAATCATTCTAGTTCATATTCTTCGTGTAGTTCTGAATTTAGAAAGTAACACAGTTTCAGAATAGGTGAACCGTTCTGTCTAGTCGACAGATCTTATATCTCATGGTTGGTAAATATGGTCCAGACTGCACATGATGGCAGGCTCAATACTTGCAAAAAAAAATAAAGAAATACACTCTAAACACATAGTTTGATAAGGTATTGATGAAAATCTTTAGGTCGTAAAAAAAGCATTATCTCCCCATGCCTCAATGTTTCACAAAGCGGGATGCCATAAGACGAATAAAGCCGTCTACGGAATATATAACAGTCTAACCTGACACTGTATTGTCCAGGATACATGCCAGCACAATCACTGTCAAACTAGGATTACGTAACAACATGGCGACTATCTTGTCAAACTCCACCATTCCTAGAAATAGATAGTGGAATTTTAGGAGCAGAATGTCAGGCTCTCTCGGAGGGTCCGAGTTCGTGCCCCGTGATGTACATGGTCAACCTTTGAAGCCACTCGCTTCATGAAGTGTTACTTGGCCCGTATTCAACAAATGTTCTAAACTGCATTCATTGTTTCCTTCTGAAGAATTTTCTTAATTTAACAGTAAAGCATTTTCTGATTGGTGGCTGATGCTCTGGCAAAAAGGGGTTTACTGCATCTCCTTGATGCATTGTACCAAGCTTCTCTTCACATAATTATGGATCCATAAACTTCATTTTGTCTTACAGTCGACTGAATCATATGATAGAGAGGTTCTTTGCCATGGAGAGGATTTTTGCAAAAACAATAAAAAACAAGACGGTTTCTGAAGTTTTCACTCCATAAACCTGTGTAAAACTTGTGACCCCTGGTGCAGGGCCAAACTTGATCCTAGGGTTGTAACTTGGGCCCTCTTTGTAGTTGTCCACTACATAGTGCTATAATTATGCAAAATTTGGTAGCCCTAAGCCTTACGGCTATGTACACCAAGATTTAAAAGTTTTCCCTATATAAGACCATGTAAATCTTGTGAACCTCCCACCCCCCACCCCCCAGCATGAGGCCAAATTGACCCCAGAACTGTAATTTGGGCACTTTTGGTAGACCCCCACTAGATCAAGCTAAGAGCAAAATTTGGTAGCTCTAGGCCTTATGGCTAGGTACTGGAAGATTTCTTAAGTTGTCACTATGGTAGCCCATGTAAAACTTGTGACCCCTGCAGCGGGGCCATTTTGACCCCAGGGCTAAAATTTTGGCCCGCTTGGTAGAGGCCCACTAGATATAGCTACATGCAAAATTTGGTAGCTCTCGGCCTTATGGCTAGGTACAGGAAGATTTTTAAAGTTTTCTCTATATAAGCCTATGTAAAACTTGTGACCCCTGGGGCAGAGCCAATTTTGACCCCAGGGCTATAATTTGAAGAAACATGATAGAGGTCTACTACATAAAGCTACATGCCAAATTTGGTAGCCCTACGCCTTATGGTTTCAGACAAGAAGATTTTTAAAGATTTCCAATATTTTTCAGTTTTTTTGCCATGGCAACCAGAGTTTTTGAAGGAATTGAATTCTTTCAAGAAATTCTGAAGAGGACCATGGCAGGATCATTTCTGTGAAGTTTCATGAAAATTGGATGGGTAGTTTCAGAGAAGAAGATGTTTGAAATAAAAGTTAACGCACGGACAGACGGACGCACGACGGACACCAGGCCATGACATAAGCCTGCTGGCCTTCGGCCAGTGGAGCTAAAAATGATCAGGTGGGAACCAAGGCTAGGGGTACACAAGACAGGATGTTTTATCAGACAGTGTAGATAAAGATCAGACTGCAGTTGGATCTTAGATATATATGCCTTATATTCTGCAAGATAGTATTGCCTACAACACAGTCTTGAAATGCATATTACTTGGTCTATCTTTATCTCTTTACCAAACAAAAATTTTAGACTGGTCAATAATTCAAAGCATTTGCAGACAACAAAATAAATTTGTCTCAAAAAATGAACTTAGATTTAGGATGGGTAGAGAACATTGTGGAAAAAGTTAAAAAAATCCTGGTTACCTGAGTGCTTGGCCCAACTGAGATTTAAACTTGACATCCCTGCATAGCTAGCCCTGTAGGTAATGAGCTAACAGGCTTGGCTCAAATCATTAACAAACAACAAAATTTAATTCTTAAACCCAAAGGCCATTTTCATTCCAGAATGAGTCCAAGATGATAACAGCTGCGTGGGTGCCTTTTGTCTGCAGTGTTTCAACAAAACAGACAGTATAGATCAATGATTGGACTGCACATTTCGTGATCTACGCTAGACACAAAGGCAACTATAGTAGTGAAAGGTGCTTAAAGGGTTAAGACTTGTCCAAATTCAAACCATTTGCTGACAACAAAATAAATGTGACTCAAAAATTTAAATTTGATTTTGGTTGGGTGGAAAACCTTGTGGAAAAAGGAAAACATGCTGGTTACAAGTATTTCCTCTTTTTCCAACAATATTTTCAAGAGCCTTATTTCTCACAGGCGTTAAAACTTGGGATTGTGTGGTAAAGGGTTAAATAGAACAAGACTTTTAAAGTTCATTTTGTATACCTTTATGTCTTGTTTTGACCCAGGGGCATCACTTGAACAAAATTGGTAGAAATCCACAAGGAAATGCCACATACTAAATATCAAAGCTCTAGGCCTTCTAGTTTCAGACAAAACCATTTTTAAAGTTTGCTCTATATACAATTTTACCCAAAATTGTGACCCCTGGAGTTAAAGGGTTAATTCAATTCTTTTAACGACTTTGGTAGAACTTCACCCAAGGAATATGCCTGTCAAGTTTCAACATGATCGGTTTAGGAGGAGAAGATGTTTAAAGGAATTGTGGAAAGACGGACGCTGGACAACGACGAATCACAATACCTCACCCAGCACTTCATGCTCAGGTGAGCTAACAAATAGGCCTAACCATTGTCTGTGGCTTGTGATAAACAACATAAAGATGAAGTTTCATAACATTTTGTCCTGTAGTTAAAGAGATATTAATCCATAATGAAAATATATGTGAAGCCCCCTTTTTCCATGACACGACATTTAATCAAAAAAGCTAAACTAATGATATTGGCAAACTATCATAAGGAACACATGTATGAAGTTTCACAAATTTTTGTCCAGGATTTTGAGTTGAAGATACATGTATATTGATCCTTAACAGAAATAAACATGAAGCCCCTTTTTCCTGTGAGACAGTATTTGATATCAAAAAGGAAAGAAAAAACAGTAAATATCAGCGGACATCATTAGGAACACCTGTATGAATTTCTGTTAGTTTTTGTCAAGGATTTTAGAAGATATCTGTCCTGAAAGATGGACAAACAGATGGTCATTGGTCCATGACGAAATTAAACATTTAGCCCCCTTTTTTCATGACATGGTGTTTCATGAAATAAAAACAGATAACTATTGTCTGTGGCTTGCAATAAACAATAAAAAGATGAAGTTTCATGACATTTTGTCCTGTAGTTAAAGAGATATTGGTCCACAATGAAAATATATGTCAAGCCCCCTTTTTCCATGACACAGCAATAACTGGTCCTATTAGACCTACAATCAAACTCATTCGAGATCTTACGGTCATATATATTTTGACCAAGTTTGGTGCTGATTGGTTTAAATTTGTAGATGCTAGAGTGTAAACTAAGTCAAATGTAGCAATTTTTTTAATTCAAGGGCAAATAACTCCAGTCGTTCTGGTCCAATTAGACACATAATCGAATTCATCCGAGATCGTATGGTCATATATATTTAGACCAAGTTTAGTGCTGATTGGTTAATATTTGTAGATGCTAGAGTGTAAACAAAGTCAAATATAGCAATTTTTCTAATTCAAGGGCAAATAACTCCAGTCGTTCTTGTCCGATTACACCCATAATCGAACTCATCTGAGATCTTATGGTAATATACATTTTGACCAAGTTTGGTGCTGATTGGTTTAAATTTGTAGATGCTAGAGTGTAAACAATGTCAAATATAGCAATTTTTCTAATTCAAGGGCAAATAACTCCAGTCGTTCTGGTCCGATTACGCCCATAATCAAACTCATCCGAGATCTTATGGTAATATACATTTTGACTAAGTTTGGTGCTGTTTGTTTAATATTTGTAGATGCTAGAGTGTAAACAAAAAAATGTGGACGGACGACGGACGGTGAGTGATCACAATAGCTCATCTAAAAAAAAAATAGGCCAAGGTCGATACTTTTTGCAGATGCATTAAACCCCCATTTTCACAGATCATGGGTCATAACAGTGTATGTTTTGCTGTTTGTACATTTTCACTTCTAACCCTTTACCACACAATCCCGAGTTTTAACGACCCTGAGAGAGAAGCCTTTTGAAAAACATTGTGGGAAAAGGAGAAAATGCTGGTAACCAGCATTTTCTCCTTTTCCCATAATGTTTTCTACCCTTCCCAAAACACATTTCAATTTTTCAATCACATTTATTTTGTCGTCTGCAAATGCTTTCAATTTGGACCAGTCTAAAATTTTGTCGTTTGGTAAAGAGTTAAGTGATAACGTATATAACCTATTTTCTAGCCTATCACAGACAAATTTCTTTACTAGAGCCACATTAAATCGGTTGACTGGAAACGCTTTCAATTTGGATGAGCCCTAAACTTTGTGTACTGGACCCGTATTCACCAACCATTCTTAAGATTATTCTTGGTCTTATTCTTCAAGATTTTCTATATGATAAAGTAGCGCAACTTCTGATTGGCTAAACCAACTGGTTTAGCCAATCAGAAGTTGTGCCTCTTTCAAATATAGAAAGTTCTGGAGACAAAGAACGTATTTAAGAATGGTTGGTGAATACGGACCCTGGTTTCTAAAGAGTTAACTCAGATTTTTTTTCCTCGTAACTAGCCTCTGGATAAAGCTACAGCGAAACCATGAGATGCTGGATTAGAAAATATTTGAGCCATGCTCTGGCATAAGAGTGTTAAATCAGAGCTCCAGATAGAGGGAGTGATTTTGATTTCAAAATTGAAAATATTAATCACTCTCCACTAAACCCTATGTCAAGGGTACTCATTAGAATCGTCTCATGGAGACGATTCTAATGAGTACCCACAACATAGGGTATGGAAAAGAAATAATGGAGTTCGAATACTTTCACTCCCTCTTATCTAGAGGTCTGTTAAATGCATCTCCATGACGCATGATACCAAGTAAGTCATCACATATCCCCGTCCGACCTAATTTCGATCAGCTAACCAGAATCTGCCTTTGTACTAATGTAAATGAATAACTGTAAGGTTTCAAGCCACAAAACCAGGTACAATAACCTTTTTCTAACCCAAATCGAACTTCTACAGACAAAACTTACCAAATTCTTAGCAGTGTACGGTGTAAACATCGACAAGCATCCATTTTGTAAACATGTTCAGGTCACAACCTTGATTCGATCAAAGTGAGGCTGGTGTCATAAAACTATACTGCACAGTAAAAAGTTAAGTCACATCTTCATGAAATGGTGTAAACGGAATTAATGAACTGTAAAAGTAATTAAATGTTGATTTTTAAGGAAATTTTAACAGTTTTCAACTTATTTACATGTATTTCAATTTATTTTTTATATTTATTCTTCAAGTGGTGTTAAAGAAACACAGTTGGGGCAGAGGAAGCTATCCCCACACCTCAAGACCCTCACAGGAGAACAGAACTGAAGATGGACCCATCCATTACATTTATCACAACAACCCCACTTGACAATTATAACATATGGTAGTTTGGTTGTGTCAGGTGAAAATTTCTTGCAGATGACGCATTTTTCATTTTCAGTGATGTCTTCCTGTGAACTGTCACTGTCTTCTGTAAATGTAAGACATTTTTTCCCTTTCTTGATTGGCAAACCAGAAGTGCTTGCGACTGGAGATTTATCACATTTTCTTTTTCCTGTCCTTGATGTAGCTTTCCTTGTTTTTTGTTTATCATTGTGTTCCTTGATCTTTTCAATAGTGTCATCTTCAGTTATTGGTTTCCCACCGATTACTTTGCTTAAAGTGTTCCTAACTTTCTTTGCTGTATCAACATTTTGAAGAATTTTTCCACCTTTTTCTTGTAAAAACTTTTCAGCTGCCTGGGATTGAATGGTATCATTTACAGAGGTTAAAGGAGCATTGCTCTCTATAGTGAATGACAAAGAAGGGGCAATTGATGAATCAGATATGACTTCAGAATTGAATGGATATAGGCCACATTTCCGAAATGCTGTTGTGATGTTTGAGACATTAAGGGTTGAAGTGTATACCCTACATGCTAGACGACATACATCATACCTGGTAACCATGCGTCCACCAGACTCTCGCATATATTTTTGGCAAGCTGAATTCCAAGCAACTTCAAACGGCCCAAAACAACTAATGTCGAGGGGTTGCAGTAAATGTGAACAATGAGGGGGCAGTACAAAAAGGATTATCTTTTCTGACTTGGCCCATTCAATTAAACCAAGGGAACAATGGGACTTGTGGCCATCATAAAGCACCAACACATGTTCATTATCACGTGAGGGCAAGTATTGGAGCAGGTGATCTGTCATATACTGCTTAAATATTTCTGTATTTGACCATCCAGTAGCAGAAACTGTGCCCTTGGCACCTGCAGAAGATCCTTCCATCAGCCCATCCACCATTCTTGCTCCAGCGAATATGAAAAATGGTGGCACCTGCTGTCCAATACCATTTACACAGCCAATTACAGTGGTGGTGTGGGATTTTCCTGAAGTCACTGCCTGTGTCTTGTTGAACCTGCCTGCTACAACTTTCGGTGGTTTGTGGTCAGAGTTTAATCCCTTTTCATCAATATTAAATAGGCGGTGTGGCTTGTCCTCAAGGTTGTACTTTACTTTATTTGTTTTAAGTCTTTGAAATAGTTATCCACAGCTTGTCGTGTAGCACATTTAGCACGTGCTACATCCAAAGCTCTGGGCTTTTTCAACTTCAGTTGAGGCCAGCGCAGTAAAAAGTTGTGAAGCCACTTATCTGAAACTGGGTTGTGATCCCTGGAGCGCACATTCAATTCCACTGCATATTCTGTGGCCAAATTAAGTGTCTCTTGACGGCTGTATCCATAGCCAACTTCAGCCATTGTGTCCAGGTGTCGTGCCAGTAGAGCCTCCTGCTCAAGGGAAAATAATGGCGTAGCACCAGACTTAACTGTATCTATATTGACTCTGCCATCAACTCTGTCTGCAAGTGTTGTGTAAGGAACACCATATACAGCAGCTGCCTTTCTAATTGCCATTCCTCCTTCTTTAACAGCAGTGTAGGCTTTAGAGATGTCATCTTGGTCATAAGACTTATATGAACCTCTAACAGTCACAGGTTTCTGAAAAAAAGGAAAGCCTCATATATATTGTGCAACAAATTTCGTAAACTTATGATTTAATTAAATGTCCATGAAGAAATTTTGTAGTTAGCAGTGCTAAGAACTACATTGTCATATTCCTTAACTTTTTATTTGAAGTATACTTGTGACGTCATTTTTGTTGGAGCTGGGCCCTGGAAAATATCCATTCTAGCAGACGCGCATATAAAGAAGTCTATTTTTTAATCATTTTTGAAGAAAATGAAATTTTATGGATGCAAACTTTTGGAGTTAGTAAAATGGCACCATTTCATGCCATTTCTAGGTAATTATCAATGTTTATTACCTTTCTTATCTCCATTCAAACCGGCTTTGGGTTTTTGACAGCTATCGTCGTCACTGTAAACAAAGGGTGCGCGCGCAGACGGTGTCGGGGTAAACTTCCGCGAGATATTTGAAATTCGCCGAGGTGGTCGAATCAAGGTTGTGATCGAAATTAGGTTGGTTGGGGATAATTGTGGATCTATAAATTCTATTTTGTCTATCAACCAACGTTTTGACATATTTTTGTGATTTCTTCTCCTTGCTGGTGGAATTGAATTTTTTATTTCATGGCAAGGTGTATAGTATCTGTGTGAAAGATTTTTTCAAGATTTTTAAGAAAGTATTGCACATACCTGTGTTCACAGGGTTCGGTACTTTGTTTGCCCATGTGGGCAATAACAGCCCTATAAATGTTGACAGACCCAAAATGGCGATGTTTCTTGGAGATGACATTTTCGTTACCTGTTTGAGAAAAAATGTTCAGTTTAGTTTTTTCAACACACAATCCTGAGTTTTAACGTCCCTGAGGTAGAAGAAGACTTTTGAAAACAAATGCTGGAAACCAGCCACAATGATTTATATCCTTCAACAGATGCATTCCACAATTTGAGCATTTTTCATTTTTTCCGTCTGCAAATGCTTCCAATTTAGACAAGTCTAGAATTTTGTTGTTTGGTACAGAGTTATATTGTTAAATTTCGAGTCCCCTGTTTGACTACAAAATGCTTGATATCAGTGTCACTTGTTTTAGACTCGTCCAAATACCTCTCATTTCCATTAGTGGAACTCTTCAAGTTAAAGGCACGTTTAGACCTACTAGCTACTGGGACCGCGCGTAAAACAAAAATCGATGGCATCATATATGAAGTACATTTAAATGCGGCCATATGTGGCACATTTTGTTGCGATGCAATGTCTTATAAGTATATCAAGGCTTTCATTTCCCATTTTCTTAACTCATTATGGTTTAGTTAACGATTTGGATACGTAATGGGTAATCTGGTACCCCGCCGTACTTCAAGCGTACGTCAAGCAAAGCGCAATAATGGTGGCCCTCATGGGTAATATATAATGTCCGAAAATAGGAATACTTTAAAAAAAAAAAGGATTCATAGTCAAATTTATATGAAAACCATACCCCAACAGAAAGTTTTAGATTCAGTAATGTTGAATAGTAATATTGAACAAGATTGATCTCATTTTATTTATTGATCAAACTGGATTACATGAAATTGGGAAAAAAACAGGAAAGCATATAGGGCTACGATTGAGGCCGCCATGCAGGCCGCCATTATTGCGCTTTGCCTAACCCGATAACATGTTGTTAAGGGCAGGAAATCCAGACTACGTAACGGGCACCGTGTAGTTTCCGATAATATCGCACTGTCTCGTGAGACTTCATTTTCACACCATATATGCACAAGAGCGCTCAAAGAGAGGTAACTCGGTCAGACTTGCCATAACAAGTATTGAAAGTGTTTGCATTAATGTAAATGCCACTGTATGCGCATGTCAATAGTCTTCGAAGATTTGACCTGTCTGCTATGATACATCAGTCCTGTACGGGACAAATATAAATATGCAGTGCATAAAATACCGCTTTAAAAGTGCAGGCGGAAAATAGTAATAAATAATACGTCTGTGGAAAAATCAAGCCAGTTTTTCACTACAAATTTTTCAAAAAAAAAAATTATTTCAAACGGAGAAAATAGTTTTTTTTTTTTAAAATACAAATTGTTTACTGCAAATCTCTGTAGACAGTCCCTGAATATAGACATAGGGAAAACCGGGATTTGTGACAACAAAAATAACGTGGGACAGTTTTCCAAAGCTTTTTTTTTATAAGGATCGTCAAAACTCGGGGTTAAGTTGTAAAAACTCGGGGTTGGGTTGTAAAGGGTTAATGCTTGAGCAGTAATACATTTACCCCCACATGTAACTCATCAGATCCCCAATATGCTACTATCTTTGCATTTAAAGGCCCAAAAGATGCCAAAATTAAACAATGTAAGTGTTAAAATGCATTTAGATTTAAATCATACCGTTTAAAAGTATAGAAATTATTGTGAATATGACAATCTTGGTCGGTTAGTCCAAGTGTTAGTCAATGGGAGAAAAATGAATTTTAAAACTAGGTAAAATGTTGAACACCGCGAAGAGAGCTAAAAATGTAATTAATTTTGACTGCAAGATCTCTTTCTCTCTCTCTGTACAATGATATGTTGGTTCTGGGGTAACAAAAAAGATCCCACCTGTAAATTTGATAAGATAACGCCAAAAAATATTCCAAACATGACAACAATAGCCCCGCCCAATACCGGATACGGTATGCTGATGAAGAAAGCCGAGATCTTTCCGAATAGACCGAATATTATATAGAATATGCCAGCAAATATGTACTGCAACCGACTTGCTACCTGTAAAAATAAATGTCATATATAATAACTAATAAGCCTTTACCTGTCACACTTTACCAGAAGGCAAAATTTCAGACTGGTCCAAATTGAAAGCATTTGCAGTCGAAAAATTAAAGGTGACCCAAATGACGAAGTTTGTCCTTAATTGGAGGGAAAACATTGTGGAAAAAGGAGAAAATTCTGGTAACCAGCATTTACTCCTTTTCCAACAATGTTTTCAAAAGCTTTCTTTCTGAAGATCGTTAAAATTGTTTGGTAATGGCGTAAATACCACAAGCGAACCCCCTTAAGCCGACCAAGTTTGAAAACATACCAGCAATAGGAAAAATTGCTTAAAATGAGTGATCTATCGTTTGGTACTATCCTTTCATAGCGCATCCATGTAAAAAACGTTGATGATCGATATTTTACTATTTCTATACTCGAAATCGACTGCCAAAAAATTGAGCCGCGCTCTGGCAAAAGGGGACTTAATGCATCTCCGTGATGGATGATCCCAAGCAAGTCGTCATGTCATTATGGATCTATAAAATCGATTTTGTTGAAAAACTGTCTAAATCATGACGTAGACTGGTCCTTTGACACATAGAAAATTGACAAATAGCGAAAAGTTTCGGCCCAGGTCAGCCTGCGCGGACTGCGCAGGCTGACCTGGATCGATACTTTTCGCAGATGCATTAAGCCCCTTTTCACAGAACACGGCTCATTTTTTTCCCAAGGTAATCACATATTCTGGGTCCGTATTCATCAATCATAATTAAAAATATTCTTACCCTATCTTTTTAGAAATTTCTGAATTTGAAAGTAACACAGCTTTCTGACTGGTTTAGCCAATCAGAAGTTCTGTTACATACTAAATCTAAAATTAGACAAGAGCGCCGCATGAGGGTGCCAACACTCAGCTGCTTTTAGTGAAAATTCTGTATAGAAAAAGGGGCATAACTGTGTAAAATATATTTTGATGGTTACCTGCCTTTATTGTATGGGTACCAACACGTCTGGCTTTGAAGTAAATATCTCCAGTTATAACAGATATTATAAAATGCCAAGGTTTTTGCGCGACAACGACGACGCAGACGACGATGCAATGGCCATGACAATACCTCAACGTTTTCTACGAAACCAGCGGAGCTAATTAGGAAGTTGTAAATAATGGTTGGTGAATACGGACCCTGGTCTTTGGAACAAGTTAATACCTAAATTAATCGAAATAGATCTACCTTCGTTACGCCAATAGCTCCTATGTTCGCACCATAAGTCGTCTGCGAATGACCGCAACCAATCGCTCCTGACAGTATTGTACACAATCCCTCCACAAGGATTCCGCGATTAACTGCGTGTGTTGGTGGCACCGGAACACGACAAACTCTCGCGCATGCGTAGTAGTCACCAATCGAATCGATTACAGATAAAAGAGTCGCAATCAAGAATGCAATGAACGCTTTTACGTTAAATCCAACCGTTCCGTATTGTCCTGAAAATTCAGGGAAAAAAAATCAGAAAATCTTGCGTTGGTGAATATGGACCTACGTAAGTAAAGTACATTGAGCTTGAGGCATAGAGTTAAAACCATAGAAATATCAGCCTCCACAGTAGAAAACGAAACAAAACAAAACATGAAAGATGAGTGAAACGCGACATTAACTTCAAAGTTGTAACACTGAACAACCTTAAATGAAAATCAACTGAACAACCTTAAATGAAAATAACCATGTTGAACTAATCCGGATAAGGTAGTGTAAACCATGAGTTGTCACATAAGTCTTGGAAGCGAGCATCAGTTCTAGCCTTACATCAAAGACCATCAGAGTCGTCTGTTAACATGCTGGTTTATGTCAACAGTCCGGACAGTATATTGTACATAAAGCAAGTTGACTCTGAAGTACACATTTTTTAAATGCCATTGAACCTACCTATATAGAGAAGTATAAACCATGAGTTACCATAAAACTCTTGAAAGCGGGCATTATCTCCAGCATTCTATCATAGGACATCAGGATCGTCTGTCAACACTCTGGTTTATGCCAACAGTTCGGACAGTATCATATTCATTAAAACAAGTTGACTGTCATATACATAAAACATTTTTTTTTTTAATTTTCACTGAACCTACCTGGATAAGGGTGTATAAACCATGAATTACCATAAAACTGGAAGCTGGCGTCAGTTCTAGCCTTTTATTATATACCAATAGATGATCTGAGTAAAATACCGGCGTTATCTAACTTCCCAATACAACTTGACGGAAATTTTTTTCCGTGTCAGCCTAGTGCCGTGTGTACAGCATAGTCGTGTACACGGACTATTTAGAACTGTGTAATAACGTTCGGGACTTTCAACCTTTTACGTTTGAAGCTAGTATGACAAAGCTAGCAATGCAAAGCACGGGAACCCTATTTATCAATGTACCTATAGATACTTCGACTGTTATTTGTCATCTACTTTTTTTCAAAAATCGTTTTTATGCAGAACTTAATTTTGTCGGATATCAATGCCCATTTCATAAACATGTGTTGTTTCCAAATCCTACTGTACGTTACAGTACACTCGTGATTTCAGCATCCCGATTTATAATAACAAGCTTGACTCGCATCTTGCGTTGAAACGAAATAAAATGTACTGTTCTTGATTATGACAGTGAATAACAACCACTGACTACCTTTTCAGTGTTTAAGAAATAGTTTTTAAGGCGCTGTTGATGTTTGTTTTCTTGTAGCGGCTGGAACAGCAACCGCCATTTTTAAATGCATTCTTGTCTATGCAGACTTACCATTATGTATGTATATTCATCCACCATTCATGAAAATAGTGTGCATATATGTACAATGACATGTAGTCATCAGATTTTTTGGTTATTCGTATTGTTTTTGTGATGTTTCTTTGCAGTTATAGTGGTGAGGTATATAATAAAAGGAATATTACAACAGTCTGCATTTCTACGTGGTCGGATCATGTCTCGTTGCGTGAGTAAAGAGATGCGCATCAGATTCGAGCTTCGGTCTCATCCGATACGCATCTCTTTACATACGCAACATGATCCGACCACGCAGAAATGCAGACTGTTTCAATATTTCATATTTATCATAGAGACTCGGGGTCGTCCTTTAACACTCTAGGTTAAGTTAACTTTCCGGACAGTAAAGCATGACTATCATGTGCATAAAACAAATTTTTAGATTTAATTGAACCTACCTGGATAGGGGACTGTAACCCACGTGTTATCATAAAACCTTAGGAAGCGGGCGCCAGTTCTAGCCTTATATCATAGAGCCATAAGGTCGTCTGCTAACACACACTCTGGGTTATGTCACGTCCGGACAGTATCATGTACATAGAGCAAATTGATTATCATGTACATAAAACTTTTTTTCTTTTTTTAATTTCATCGAACCTACATGTACCTAGATCAGGGAAGTGTAAATCATTGGTTATAAAACTCTTGAAAGCGTCTGTTCTAGCCTTAATCATAGAGCATCTTGGACGGTCTGTTAACTCTTTTGGTTGTCTCAACAGTCCGGACAGTAAACAATGACAATCATGTACATAAAACAAGTTTTAACTGTTTACCACACAGTCCCGACTTTTAACGACCCTGTGAACAAAAGCTTTTGAAAACATTGTAAGAAAAGGAGACAATGCTGGTAACCAGCTTTTTATCCTTTTCCCACAATATTTTCTACCCTTCCTAAAACAAATTTTAATGTTTGAGTCACATTTATTTTGTTGTCTGCAAATGTTTTCAATTTGGACTGGTCTAAAATTTTGTCGTTGTGGCAAAGAGTAACATTTCATTGAACCTACCTGGATAGGGGAGTGTAAACCATGGGTTATCGTACACCACTTGGAAGCGGGCGTCAGTTCTAGCCTTGTACCCTAGAGCAGTAGGGTCGTCTGTAAACACGCTGAAG
This sequence comes from Tridacna gigas, assembly GCA_945859785.2. Taxonomy (NCBI): domain Eukaryota; kingdom Metazoa; phylum Mollusca; class Bivalvia; order Cardiida; family Cardiidae; genus Tridacna; species Tridacna gigas. The sequence goes on from OX244039.2 coordinate 9,441,231, forward strand.
TACGTCAACAGTCCGGAAAGAAGCCAGTTGAGGATGATAGCAAGCAATATCTGATGTTATAGAAGATTTTAGATTTAGTATCTGCTTAACCCTTTCCCAAACGACAAATTTTGGACTGGTCCAAATTGAAAGAGTTTGCAGACGACAATTTTAGATTTGATGAAAATGGCAGAAAGGTCTCAAAAAGGGTAGAAAACACTGTGGGAAAAGGGGAAATTGCTCGTTACGAGCAATTTCTCCTTTTCCCAAAGTGTTTTCAAAACACTTGTACTGCAGACACGTAAAAACCAGGGCTTGTTTGGGAAAGGGTTAATGACCTTGCAAGGATAGTGGACAACGATCACGTCTGTCCAGCATAGGCACATGTAAACAGTTCTATTCGAACTGGCTATGGTCAAAATTAGAAATAATGGAGAAAGGTTGGTTTTCAATGCAATTTTGATAAGAAGAGCAGTTATTACACCCATGATTTGTGTAAGATAATTGAAAAGAGGCATTCAGTTTGTCATTGAAACAGGAGGCCATGACCTTTCCTTCTTTGTTCCATTAATTTTGACCCAAATGCGAAACTGAGGGGTCATGGATTTAGTGGCTAGCTTTAGCCGTAAAAACAATGGCGGGGTAATGCCATGAAAGATTGCGAAAAAATGACATGGTAACGTACTATTTTTGATTTTATCCCCAAATTATGTATTGTTTCGAGTTTCAATTTAGCTTGCCATTTTCGGGCTAGCCTCCTGGGTTTGCATTTTGTGAATTTTGGAATAAAGGCTAAAATGCCTTATTTTGTCAATTTTTGTCCGACCATGCCAGTTGCTTGTATCGGTCAATAATTTCACTATTTCACTAGTTTAACATGATTTCTTGATGAAATCTAAAAGATTGGGGTTATGCTGTTGCATTTAAGTGCTCTTTATCATTTCAGGCTGATTCTATAGATGTTTTGTCGAAGAAGTTCTATTTGGAGTGTTGACAATCGACACGCGTTTCACCGACAACCGTGGTCTGGGGCCATAATCCAGGTAGATGAAAAACGCCCTAGGTATTGTATTTCATTCGGTGTTTATTGTCGGTGTATCTCACAAAATATTATATGAAATTTTTACGTTAAATTTATGCAAGCCGCGTTCTGGGAAAAAGAGCCATTAATGCATCCCTGTGATATAATTATGGATCCATTAAATCCATTCTGTCTAACAGCTGACTGAATCATGAGGTAGACTGGCCCTTTGATATGATATAATTATGGATCCATTAAATCCATTCTGTCTAATAGCTGACTGAATTATGAGGTGGACTAGCCCTTTGACATGATATAATTATGGATCCATTAAATCCATTCTGTCTAACAGCTGACTGAATCATGAGGTAGACTGGCCCTTTGATATGATATAATTATGGATCCATAAAATCCATTCTGTCTAACAGCTGACAGAATCATGAGGTGGACTGGCCATTTGATATGATATAATTATGGATCCATTTAATCCATTCAGTCTAACAACTGACTGAATCATGAGGTGGACTAGCCCTTTGATATGATATAATTATGGATCCATAAAATCCATTCAGTCTAACAGCTGACTGAATCATGAGGTGGGCTGGCCCTTTGAATTGATAATTTTAATTCCATTTAATCCATTCTGTCTAACAGCTGACTGAATCATGAGGTAGACTGGCCCTTTGATATGATATAATTATGGATCCATTAAATCCATTCTGTCTAACAGCTGACTGAATCATGAGGTAGACTGGCCCTTTGATATGATATAATTATGGATCCATAAAAAATCCATTCTGTCTAACAGCTGACTGAATCATGAGGTAGACTGGCCCTTTGATATGATATAATTATGGATCCATTAAATCCATTCTGTCTAACAACTGACTGAATCATGAGATAGACTGGCCTTTTGATATGCTATAATTATGGATCCATTAAATCCATTCTGTCTAACAGCTAACTGAATCATGAGGTGGACTGGCCCTTTGATATGCTGTAAATTGACAAATACCAAATCGATACTTCTTGCAGATGCATTTAAACGCCCTTTTCATACAGCATAGATTAAGTACATGTATTTAGCTTTGTATGCTTACATTTTCTTCATTGACCAGTCTCTCAAACTCTGTTGTAAATGCTTATTCTGTCCGCTTTATCACTTTTCTCACTATGAATCTTAACATACTTTATAACACATGAAATTAGCAGTAAGCAGTGATCAAGAATATATTTTTGCAACACAAGTGCGTAAAAAAACGACCGTTGAAACATTTTGACCCTCAATAGTGGGCATTTTTTTCGAGTTGATCATAAGTCTGATCGACTCTCTAGGATACCATATTACCTTAATGATACTTAACTCTTTACCACACAATCCCGACTTTAACGACCCTAAAAAGGAAGCCTTTTGAAAACATTGTGGGAAAAGGAGAAAATGCTGGTAACCAGCATTTTCTCCTTTTCCCACAATGTTTTCTTCCCATCCCATAACTAGAAATAGGTGTGTCAGAGACACGGATGCCCACGCTAAATGATCTTGACCTTGAACCCATCAGAAGAAAATTCTTGTATGACACTAGTACTCAAAATGGAGAACAAGTTTGCCAAGTTTTTTTTAAATTCATTGATAAATGTAGAAGTGGTGCTCCGGACAAGGTCAATTTTGTCATTTGACCTTCAACTGTGACCTTGACCTTGGGCGTATCGAAACAAACTTTTCGCATGACACCGGTACTTGTTAAGGAAAACAAGTGTGCAAAGTTTTTTTGAAATCCCTTGATAAATGTAGAAGTTATGCTCCGGACAAGGTCAATTTAAACATTTGACCTTCAACTGTGACCTTGACCTTGGGCGTATCGAAACAAACTTTTCGCATGACACTAACTAGTACTTGTTAAGGAGAACAAGTGTGCGAAGATTTTTTGAAATCCATTGATAAATGTAGAAGTTATGCTCCGGACAAGGTCGATTTAAACATTTGACCTTCAACTGTGACCTTGACCTTGGGCGTATGGAAACAAACTTTTCACATGACACTAGTACTTGTTAAGGAGAACAAGTGTGCAAAGTTTTTTTGAAATCCATTGATAAATGTAGAAGTTATGCTCCGGACAAGGTCAATTTAAACATTTGACCTTCAACCGTGACCTTGACCTTGGGCGTATCGAAACAGACTTTTCGCTTGACACTAGTACTTGTTAAGGAGAACAATTGTGCAAAATTATTTTGAAATCCATTGATAAATGTAGAGGTTATGCTCCGGACAAGAATGGGACACACACACTAACGCACGCACACACACACACGCACGCACACACACACACATGCATGCACACACTAACACACACACACACACAGTCGGACACAGGTAACTCTATATGCCCCCCCCCCCATTTCATTGGTTGGTTGGTTGTATTGGGGTTTAACGCCACTTTAACAGCTAAGGTCATATCATGGCGGTCGGTGACGCACATGTGTTTCCTGGCTTTCTCACACCAGTACTAACACAACTTTCTTTCCAAAGCCACCGACTACTTTTCTCACATGCTTCAGCAGAGGTGAGAGGCGAAAATACGCCGGAAAGAAAGTTCGCCTCAACCGGGTATCGAACTCACAACCACCAGGTCATGAGTCCGACACGCTCACCACTGAGCCACCCAGGCAGGCCCCCCATTTCATGGCGGGGGCATAGCAAATTTCAATTTTTAAGTCACATTTAATTTGTCGTCTGCAAATATTTTCAATTTGTACTAGTCTAAAATTTTGCCGTCTGGTAAAGAGTTAAAGCGCCAAAAGCAGCCAAAAGTGAACAATGTGGGCTTTAACATGCATTTGTATTTAATTCATAGCTTTTAAAAGTACGGAAATTATCTTGAACATGACTATCTGTTATTGTACCGTCGGTCCAAGCGTTAGTCGCTGGCAGAAAAACGAATTTTAAAACCGGATAAAAAGTAAACAAAAGATAGAGCAGCCTGTTTGACCTACTTTTAAAATTAATTTTCTGTCAGAGACTAACACTTGGACTGACCGCAGAAGAACAGATTGTCATCTTCACAATAATTTCCATGCTTTTATATGGTATAATTTAACTTCAAATACCTTTTAACACCTGCATTGATTACTTTTGGTCGCTATTTGTTCTCTAAATAGTTAGTGCATGTTTCTATTTTGAAATGTCAAACCGCAGTTTTGCGTTTTCAAAATGCAAAACGGAAATAACTTACCGCGAAAACTTGGTGAAGTGGATAACGTATAACCCGGAAACCTTTCGATGGAGTCCATACCAGTACCGGCATGTTGTGCTTGGACAGATAGAGAGACAATATGACCGCCGTAGCTACCGTTCTGAAAAGTACAGCACGAGTTTAAAGATACATCTTTACAGCCAGAGAGATAAAATGCTGTTAAAACTTGAAAGAATGTAGAATGTCTCAGAATTTAGTCAGCTGCGTAAACATAGATAAATTACCGATATATATGGTGTAAGGGATTGAGAAACTCAAGGGATTAGTCTTCGATTTAAAACCGGAAACGACAACAGTGATTTCTTAAATGGCCTGCAGAAAATGAAATGCATTTTCTATCCGTCGTAATCTGTGCAACCTTGCAACCGTCAGAGGCAACATTTAGCATGAAGATACTAGATTGATTTTAGTCTCATAAAATAAAGATATACTGGATTAAAAACTGTCTGAAAATGAGTATAAATTATCTTTAATTTTCATCCGGCACTCTTTTGGTAGTATCCCTAATATTGGATTAACCCTTTACCACACAGCCCCGACTTTTGACGATCCGAGGGAAAGGGCTTTTGAAAACATTCTGAGAAAAGGAGATGCTCGTCATTTGAGAAACATCAATTTTGTGACTTTGCAGATACCTACAGTAAAGACTACTCTAATATGTGGTCGTTGTGTGATAAAGAGCTTAGCTAGACTATTAAAACATTTATGAGCTATGCTCTCTGAAAATGGGGCTTAGTGTATCTCCATGGTGCATTATACCAAGCAAGACATCACATGATTATGGATTCTTAAGATTCATTTTGTCAGAAAACCGACTGATTGCCGAGGTAAAATGGTCCTTGGACATGCAGAAAATTTAAGAATAGCAAAAAGTTGCGACTCATGTCAGCCTGCGCGGACTAACAGGCTGACATGGTCGATACTTTTTGCGGATGCATTAAACCCCGCCCCCTTTTTTTACCAGAGCATGACTTATAAATATCTAAATATCAGCCGATACTTACGACATTGCAATGCCCCAGCTAACCTCCACAAATTTAAGGACCGGTTTTGCGTAGAAAATGAACATCAGTATCATTGTAGGAACAATTGTAAGTGGACCTAGAAACTTTATAATGCCTCCAACTATGCCGGACAAACCGAGAAACGCATGGATCACTCCGACAACCATTAAGGTTCCTTGTAGCTGAAATTAATTTGCGATTGTCGTTAAAAACTCTTGGGCCACATGTTAACTGCCGCATCAGGTTATATCTGGTAAAGTGGAGCATAAACAGTACTGCTCTCTTCCGGCTGTAGAAATATCATTGTCGGCTGAATTTCATGGTTAACCCTTTACCAGACGACAAAATTTTAGCCTTGTCCAAATTGAAAGCATTTGCAGACGACAATTTCAGTGCGGTTCAAATGGTGCAAATTTTCTTTGATAGGGTAGAAAACATTGTGGGAAAAGGAGAAAATGCTGGTTACCAGCATTTTCTCCTTTTCCCACAATGTTTTCAAAAGGCTTCTTTCCCAGAGGTGTCAAAAGGCGGCATTGTGCGGTAAAGGATTAACGAACAATTAGATTCATCTTTCGTTCAAGAAGTTTACGTTCCCCCAAAAAAATATATCCAATGGCTGCCAAACACGACAAATTTTGTTAGTTTTTTTTTTAGATTTACATGCTATTAAAGATTTCTAAAGGCACTCTAGGTAATGGAATATTTAATAATTTATCCTTGGCCATGCGTGTCACAAAAATTAATAGCATTCCGCGGCAATTCAGATTAAACAGACGAAACAGAAAGTTCAGTGCTGTAGTTTTACCACCGGAAAATTCACGACTGAGGCATTACGGTGCACAACAAATATTTAAATATGAAAAGAAGCATCGTAAACGTCTCGTTATTGAGACTAGAGAGACACGTTACTCACAGCTCTGACGTTGTTCAGTATCTTCTCCATCGATACGTCTTCAGAAACAATCGAATGGTTTGTTCTGTTTAACTCAGTACCTTCAATACACGTAAACTGTCACTTACAACGAAGTCAGGTACACGCAAGAAATATTATGTTGTAGTAACTTTACTGAGGATAGTATTTGCTTCGAGCTTGGTGGAAAAGTTTGATAGATCTCGCGAGATCGAACGTAAGTCTTGCGGAATATAAAAATTTTCCTACGCAGTGACAAGCAGATACAAGACGCAGGACAGTTACTACAGCGTAATATTCCCTAAAAAATATCTACAAATTTTTACAACGAAATACACAAACATTGACAATGACACTCGGAGAGGAAAATAACAGCAGCCGAGGACACATGAAATTTGGAAATTACTTTTGAACCAATGTTGCAAAATGTCTGAAGTTGAGTCATGTGAAGAGACTAAAAGAAAAATAAAGTGATATGAGAGACAGAGAGAGAGAGATGATTTTAAGTATCATATGAGCTTTGTGAAAAGGGAGTTAAATGCATTTGCATAAAGTTTCGACCTAGGCCAGCCTGCACGTTTCGCGACTATCAGCTATCGGTCCATTTATCGCTTATCTGTCTCATGATTCAGTCAGTTGTTAGACATACTTGATTTTATGGTTCCATAATTATGCGGTAGCTTGCTTTGTATAACCATATGACATTATGGAGATGCATTAAGTTCCCTTTGGCCAGAGCATGGCTCATTTCTTTGTTAAAGGTTTAGAAACTCTGAAGCCTGCCTGTAATTGCCTCCGCCAAGACGCAGAATCAGACAGAGGCTTTCAATTATTACATAACTTGCATCGTATACGGAGATACATTAAACCCCCTTTTGCCAGAGTATGACTCATGTATATATGAACCGTGCTCTGGCCAAATGGGGTTTAATGCATCCTTTGATTCAAGTCACCAAGCAAGTCATCTTACGAGGGGTGTTTAATAAATAACGCGGGAAAGTACTGTCATTTTCTCAGACATAAAAGAGACAAGTCGTTTTCCACAAGGGAGATGCTTCCGTTTATTGCATTTTGGGCCGGGTTTTCGAACACGACGTTGTCATAACTACCGTATCTTTATAAGATGTTGAAATAATAAGTTGAAATTTATTCTTTCAGTACAGTATTAATTTGTCTACAATACGTATCAATTTCACTGTATTCAAGCCATATTTGAGAGAATTACTGTATTTTTCCGCGTATTTTTTGAACAGCCCTCATATAACTACGGATCCATAAAATTCATTTGTCTAACAATCAACTGCATAATGAGGTGCATGCAGAAAAATTACAAACAGCAAAATGTTTCAACGCAGGTCAGCTTGCGCAGTCCGCGCAGGCTGACCTGCGTTGAAACTTTTTGCAGATGTCCAACCCCCCCTTTCCGCAGAGCGTGGCTCGAATAAAAAAGTTTACCGAGTGCCGAGGATGTACAAAAAGAGCTTTCCTTATCGTCTCCAATCATGAGTAGAGGAATTATATATACACTAGTAGCAGCTTGAAATAATGGTAACCTACGACGAAACATAAGAAAAGTATTTTAATCTGATGAAAGTTTAGTTTTGACGAAACTTCAATGAAAGAAGATACACCTAGGTTATGTATTTTGTTGAAATTCGAAGCTGTATATCATATGACGGATTACATTGTTTGCCGTTTACCTACGCGCGTAGGAATCACTGTTTGATCACTCTCGCTGTTTGGTAGCTTTTAATTTTGTTAATTGATGTGAATCTTCTAATGTATACCTAATTTCAGATAAAGGAACACGTAAAGATCAAAAACATGTACATAGAAATTCCAATGAAACTTGGTCGTGTTCATTGTGACTTTCAATGCCAACGAACTATTACACTGCGTATGGACGTAATCAATTACGTATTACACTGCGTATGGACGTAATCAATTACGTATTACACAGCGTATGGACGTAATCAATTACGTATTACACAGCGTATGGACGTAATCAATTACGTATTACTCAGCGTATGGACGTAATCAATTTTTAAAATTTGCTCGATCATGAGAATTTTGCTGGCTTTATATTTTATGGGCTGACACCGTACGATACCAAAAGCACAATCTGAAATTTAATCCGTATTCTGGGTTTCCTACTTTGAATATATTTTGTGGATAGCGCTGAGCAAGTTCAGAATGCACATTTTGCTAGTTGAGTCTCTGTTGGTGATTGTTAATGATAGATTTTTGCCAAGTTAACCCTTACGCTGCTAAGCGCGACTCACTGACCTTTTGCAGACAGTGCAGATCTAGATCAGACTGCACAGAACGTGCAGTCTGATCTTGGATCTACACTGTCTGATAAGGAGCGATTTTTCTCCAAAAGATACGTTTGAAGGAGCATAATTCGGGTTCTAACTGTCAGCTTGAAAGTTTTATTTAACTTATTCAGCAGGATAAGGGTTAACACTCTTATCGAACCCCCAGTAAACCTGACGTGATTGTTTCTGCACCACTCATTATAGCCGTGGAGCCAGTGAGCCGCGACTTTAAAAATCATTTCATTATTTGAACCTTACTCTGTGAAAAGGAGGTTTAATGCCTCCGCAAAAAAAGTATTGAACCAGGTCAACTGCACAGTCCACGCAGGCTGACCTGGGTCGAAATTTTTTGCCATTGGTCAATTTTCTGCGTGGCAAAGGACCGTCCTAGCACAAGATTCAGTCGGTTGTTGAAAAAAAAAAAAAATGTTTTTATGGATCTATAATATTTATGTGACGACTTGCTTGGTATAATGTATCACGGAGATGTATTAAAACCCCTTTTGCCAGAGCATGGCTCGACTCAAAATTTTTGTATCTCTACTTCATTCGGAATTTTAGCTTGCTGACACTTTTTCATAGTTTTGGTAAATCTGACAATACTCTTGAATATTAAAAACAAAACAAACAAACAAACAAAAACAACAAAAACAAAAACATTTGAGCCGTGCTCTTTGAAAAGAGGGCTTAATGCATCTGCGAAAAGTATCGATCCAGGTCAGCCTGCGCAGTCCGCGCAGGCTGACCTAGGCCGAAACTTTTCGCTATAGGTCAATTTTCTGTATGTCAAAGGACCAGTCTACCTTATGATACAGTCGGTTGTTGGACATAGTGAATTTTATGGTTCCCTAATTATGTGATGTCTTGCTTGGTATGAAGCATCACGGAGATGCATTAAGCCCCCTTTTGCCAGAGCATGACGCATTTATACATAATAAACTAATATATATTCTAACCGTACACCCAGTAAACCTGACGCTATCGTTGTTACACCACTCATCACAAGTGTGGAACTGAGAAGCCGCGACTTAAACATTTCATTGTTTGAGGCACAAACAGCTTCAGCAACAAGCAGGGACACCACAAGCTGGCCTGTTAGCGACATCAGACTGTTCTGAAATGAAAATAGTCAGGGGCGTAGCCGCATTATTCAATAAAGTCTATGTCGATACCGGTTGCGTGGACGGAGTACTAAAACCGTGGCCCCATTCCCCTTGAAAGGGGTGGGTCCCCCTCAGGAAATGTCTTATTCAAATTTGTGATAGCAGGTGATATTTGAAAACAATACTTGCTGTCATTATTTTTTGTTACTCTTTTTCCCATTCTTTCTTCGCCACATGCTTTCAGTGAGGTATTAGAGTAAAATTAAATAGCTAGAAATTAAAAAACTGAACTGAAATTATCAGAGTTTTAAGCTCCCATTAAATTAATTTTTGGTAGAATAATTCTCATTTTCTTGACGCAGTCTCTTCAGTTTTTTTATATCTCCTCCCCCCCCCCCCCCCCCCCCCCCCGCCCAAGCCACCCTTTCTCGGCCCTGCTGTCAACCGCGAGGGCGTCAAAAATCATACTTGTACACTGATGGGTTCTTGCCTGAATACCACATATCACGGCCACGTGTATTGGTGGGTTTTCGTTTACTCCATAATACAAGTAGTTCTTTTTCTTGTTATCCAACATCACGGCTTTCTCGGAACCGTCATCGTCGAGATTATTTGCAAACTTCGTAGAAGTCCCATTGATATCAGTCACGTGGTCTTTGTCACTGGCAACGTCCATTGCTGCGTTAACAACCTAGAACAGCCATAATACTATACTGAATACCCAAGCTAATCTGATTGATAAAGGTGACAAATGTTCAAACATAGAGGACAATACACTACAAGATTAGATCATTCTTAAATGCTTTAAAGCATGGTGGGAATTATTTTTGTTGTGTAATGTATATATTTAGCCCTAGCATCTGCTACATGTAAGTTTACGCACACACGGACAGGAGTCATGCCTTAAAATATTACTAAAATAGGTAATACTCTGGGCTAAATATACATATACGCTGTACAGCAAAGTGAATTCCCGCCACGCTTGATTGATTTCGGTTTTTTTTTTTTTAACTAAAGAAAACTGGTCCAGGATTCGGCCCTTGACTCCTAAAGCCTATCTCATTTTCATTAATTCAAGGGAGGTAATATATGCCATTCACAACATTTGTGACTACGACTTTTTGCGTCTTGCAGGGGACAACTTTTGAAGACTTTGTGCCTTTAAATTGAACTTCTTATACCAAAATCTGGTAACGTGTATTCAGGGGTGAAACCAGGGGCTCAGAATCATTTTGCACTCCAAATGGAAAGTGCTATTTCACCCTCTGGCTGCTCTGCGCGACGCAGTGCGCGTGTCCAGCCGTTAAGAAAAAAGTCTGTCTGAGTTTCAGTGGACTGTATGTTGAACCGTCTGATTTATGAGCCATGCTCTGTGAAAAGGGGGTTGAATGCATTAGCAAATCATTTGACCCATGTCAGCCTGCGCAGTCCGCGGGTCAAAACTTTTTGCTATTGGTAAAGTTTCTGCGTGTCCAAGGACCATACTACCTTATGGTTCAGGCGGTTGTTAGACAAGACAGATTTTATGAATCCATATTCATGTGATGACTTGATTGGTATAATGCATCATGGGGATGCATTAACCCTTTACCAGACGGCAAAATTTTAGCCCTGTCCAAACTGAAAGCATTTGCAGACGACAATTTCTATGTGGCTCAAATGGTGCAAATTTTCTTTGAAAGGGTAGAAAATATTGTAGGAAAAGGAGAAAATGCTGGTTACCACCATTTTCTCCTTTTCCAACAATGTTTTCAAAAGGTTTCTGTCCCAGGGTGGTTAAAAGGCGGCATTGTGCGGTAAAAGGTTAAGCCCCCTTCTGCCAGAGCTTGCCTCAAATATATGGATGGCGCTAAGAAGAGCTACCGAGCCACTGTGCTAACCCTTTACAACACAATCCCGAGCTTTAACGATCCTAGGAAGGTTTTTGAAATATTGCCGGAAAAATAAGAAACTCCTGGTTAATCAGCATTTTCTCCTTTTCCTACAATATTTTCTACCCTATCAGAATACTTAAGTTCATGTTCATCCGTTTCGATAATGTCGTCTGCACGAGCTTTCAATTTGGAAGGGACTGAAATTTGTCGTTTTGGAAAGGGTTAACCCTTAGGCTGCCAAGCGCGATTAAATGACCTTTTGCGGACAGTGTAGATCCAAGATCAGACTGCACAGAAGATATTTTTTCTCCAAAAAATTCACCTTTAAATAGCGACATCAGAGTTTTCACTATCGGCTTGAAAGTTTCGTTTCACTTATTGACCAGGATACGGATTAACACTTAACCCTTTCCCAAACGACAAATTTTGGACCGGTCCAAATTGAAAGAGTTTGCAGACAACAATTCTGAATTTGATGAAAATGGCAGAAAGGTCTCAAAAAGGGTAGAAAACACTGTGCGAAAAGAAGAAATTGCTCGTAACGAGCAATTTCTCCTTTTCCCACAGTGTTTTCAAAAGACTTGTACTGCAGACACGTGAAAACCAGAGCTTGTTTGGGAAAGGGTTAAGCTGCTGAATAAATGAAACACACATTTCTACTCAATACTAAAAGCCCAAACATTGCGGTTCCAGAGTTGATTTCACCGGAAATAAAATACCGTATCGGTCAGTGTAGATCAAAGATCAGACTGCACGTTCTGTGTAGTCTGATCTTGATCTACACTGTCCACAAGAGGTCAGTGGGTCGCGATAAGCAGCTTAAGGGTTAAGATGCTGGTTCTTCTCTCAAGACAAACACAAACAGAAAATATTAAAACAAAACACCAAAGATACCTCTAAAATTCGGTTTCAGTCCTTCTAACACTGTTTAAATGTTCCATTATAGCGAGATGATGTTCAGTCAGCCGAAAGGCAGAATAAAGCACGCCGGGAGTCATACAAAGCACAAGCTATCACATGTGCATCCATATTTTATTTAACCCTGAACTCTTTACCACACAAACAAAATATAGACTTGTCCAAATTTAAAGCATTGGCAGATTACAATTTAACTGTTCTTCAAATGATAGAATTTGTCCTGGATAGAGTAGAAAACATTGTGGGAAAAGGAGAAAATGCTGGTTACCAGCATTTTCTCCTTTTCCCACGATATTTTCAAAAGGCTTCTTTGCCAGGGTCGTTAAAAGTTGGGATTGTGTGGTAAAGGGTTAACCTATTAAATAAATGAAATGAAATTTTCAAGCGTATAGTAAAAATCCCAAAATATGTTATTTCAAAGGTATTTTCTGAGGAAAAATATCGCCTTTTCAGAAATTGTTGTTCAAAATCAGACTGTAGATTCTGTATCGTCTGATCTTGATCTACACTGTCGGCAAAAAGTCCTTGGGTCGCGCTTAGTAGTAGCCTAGAGGTTAATCTACGGTGATTTATTTACAGACAGAAATGGGATCTATATTTTGAACTTGCATCTTATTAACATATAAACAATGTTCTATGAAAAGGGGATTTACTGCATCTAGGAAAAAGTATCGACGGAGATCTGGGTCGAAACTCTTTGCTATTCACGGTCAATTTCCTGCATGTCAAAGGACCAGTCTGCTTCATGATTCAGTCGGTTGTAAGACAAAATGGGTTATCTGGACCCATAATTACATGATGGCTTGCTTGGTCGTTTGGTAAAGAGGTATTGTATGTTATGGGCGTTAACCTCACTGCTATTTATCTTCGTTAACGGTTCATATGGTCGAGGCCGTCAGTAGCTCGCTCTCTGTAGAAACGAGTAATTGACGGGTTGTCTGTTCGAACCTCAATGAAGACAGTTGCGCGAGCAGAGTATTTGTGCACTGTAGGCCTATTGTTTTGAACTCTATGGGTTCACTGGCTGCCGCTGAATAAATGGTTCCAATAATGTTGCGAAACGGCATTACATTTATACAGGTCCAGAAATGCAATAAACTTCATGTAGATCTAGTCTGTTTTAGAAAGTTGGGATTGTGTTCGTCAAAAAACAAAGCTAAACAATTTCACAATTTCACTCGGACGGTCAAAGCATGATACCCTCTGAATCATGTGTTCCCCTCAACCCCCCCACCTCCCCCCACTTGAGGTTTTTTTTTTTGATAACAAGAAAGGTAACCCATAAAATGAAAGGAAATTCTAGCTAGAGTTATTTCCCTTGTCCACCATTAGTCACGTGACATCTGACATGTCGTCTGTAAGTTCGATGAAAGAATTTCCAGTTGTTTTTTTTTTCGGTGACTTTGGTTTCTGTATATTCCTGGAAAAAACAATGAAGATAATTCGTACAAATATTCTGAAAGCGATCAACAACGCATGATACTGTCCATGCCTGAGAGTGCACTAGATCTAAATTTTAGCTGCAGCCAGTATAGAACTATAAAGCTGGTCAACGTCGTCTAGTAATGGTGAGTTCTCAAGTCTTGCATCATTTTGTTGCTGAACTTTAAACCTTTCCCAAACAAGCCCTGGTTTTTTTACGTGTCTGCAGTACAAGTCTTTTGAAAACACTGTGGGAAAAGGAGAAATTGCTCGTAACGAGCAATTTCTCCATTTCCCACAGTGTTTTCTACCCTTTTTGAGAACTTTCTGCCATTTTCATCAAATTTAAAATTGTCTGCAAACTCTTTCAATTTGGACCAGTCCAAAATTTGTCGTTTGGGAAATGGTTAGACCTTTTCTATGCACAGTATAGATTTAGAAGTACCTGCAGACTGCTGCATAAATATCTAGGGAAACTTGGAGCCAGCACACTGGCACTCGACCTTAATTTAAAATCGTTGCATGTATCCTAACCTAATAAACACCGTGGTACTCAAGGCAAAATGACCTACTCCGTATTGCCGTATTTTTTTCGAATAAAGCACAGTCATGTGCAAAAAAGTATAAAGTGGCCGGAGAGAAAAAACATTTAACCCTTTCAGCACCATAGGTGAAAACAGGGACTTTTGCGGATGGCATAGATCAAGATCTTTGATCCATGCCCACCACTTGTTTTGCCAAGCCTATATGATAAAAATCTTCCTGAGACTCAGTGGGTTGTATTTACAGCCATCAAAAGAGGCAGAATTAGTTTATTTGGTGCCGAAAGAGTTAAGTATAAAATTGTAGGTACCATTCAAATAACTTACATGTACTGAAGAAATTTCTTATTTTTCGGTATGGTTTGACGTTAGTCCACTTTCGGTTTGATCGACCTTCAATCGACTTTTTTGAAACAAGAGATCTGATCTGACAAATTGGAAAAGTGTGTCAAGGTTTGAAAAGACCCTTGACGTTTCAATCAATCGGATGGTTCGTAACTCATAGAAAATATCAAATGCAAGGTTACCGACAGTCAGCCATAGACACAATCAGCGTATAGTGGTAAAAAATGTGAATGCACCATAAAAAGTGTTGCATGCTCAGTAATTGGATGTTAATGAATACCTTTCCAGTGTAAATGTCAATTTAAATTTGTATTCTGACAAATGACATTCAATTATGTAGCGAATTACCTTCATGATATAAAGTATGACCGTCCAAAGCAAGGTGTGTCTTTTTTGCCTTGAGTATCATGGTGTTTAATAGGTTAGGATATGTATGCAACAATGTAAATTAAGGTAGACTGCCAGTGAGCCAGCAATAGCTTGCCATCCTCTAAAGGTTTTGGGGTGAGGGAGACTCGTCCCCTCCGCCTATTTTTTTAAATGTCTGTGACTTTCTTCTTCTCTATTGTACAAAGTCAGTATTTTAAACCTAATCCTGCTAAATATGTGAAAAGAAACTTTTAAGCCAGTAGCAAAAACCCAAATGTGTTATTCCAAAGGTGTTTTTCGGGGAAAGATACCTTCGATCTACACTGTCCTGATCAGACAGTGTAGATCCAAGATCAGACTGCATATTCTCTGCTGTCTGATCTTGATCTGTACTGTCCACAAAAGGTCCTTGAGTTGCACTTAGCATCCTAAAGGTTTGTTGTAAATGAGTCTAAAAAGGCTGGCCCTCAAGCTTAACTCTTTACCACACAATCCCGAGTTTTAACGACCCTGAGAAAGAAGCCTTTTGAAAACATTGTGGAAAAAAGGAGAAAATGCTGGTAACCAGCATTTTCTCCTTTTCCCACAATGTTTTCTACCCTTCCCAAAACAAGTTTTAATTTTTCATTCAAATTTATTTTGTCGTCTGCTAACGCTTTCAATTTGGACCAGTTTAAAATTTTGTCGTGTGGTAAAGAGTTAACCAAATGATTTTTCCATGCAGGCAGTTTAAAACATTTTAAATTTGACTATCGTCGAAGAAAACTTCAAGGTTTTGTCAAAATAGCCTTGTCGTCCTCTGCATCTCCTTCACCTGTACATTTTCTGACATCACTGTCATTTGAAATGATTTTACTTCAAACTGGGTAACAGTTGTTAATAACCAAATGTGAACCAATACTGACTAGACAGGGAAACCTACAGACTTTTGACACAGTTATATCCCTTCTTCCATTGATTTACAGCATTTTTGATAATGCACATGTTTTGTAAATTTGAATTGCTTATTGTATAGTAAATAGATTCAAATGGAGGTTTCCTATGAAAAGGAAGAAAAACTTTTGAAAAAAGGAGAAAAAGCTGGCTACCACCATTTTCTCCTTTTCCCAAAAAGTTTTCTAAAGCCTTTTTCCTCAGGACTGTTATAAATCAGGATCATGTAATAACGGTTTAAATGACATACCTACTGTTGCTTGGAATAAAATGGGTCCTTTCATATTTCTAAGAGGGACTGCAACCAAGTGTACCAGTACCTGCGTGCTGTGCTCCTGGGGACTGATTTACAAATTGTATGGTTTTGCGTAAGAATTATCATAACTTCATGCCTATGTTCATATTTACAAAATTTATAAATCTATTTTACAATGCTTTCAAAATTTCATGAATTTGCATAAGTAAATATTTCCGTAACTCTTTCCTTGAAGGCAGAAACAGAAGCTCCCAGACACTTATTACCTAGGTGACATAGGGATATTTGACATACTTAACACTAGATTTATTGCACTTTACATCGTCTTATGTATCATCCACTTCTGTCAGATATGGAAATGTGTGTGTGAATGATGTTTTTAAGTGTACGCAAAAACTAATGTGCAAACTTAGGCACACAAATTTTTGTAAAACACTAAACTTAGATGCATGTGAAAACTTAGACATACGTTTGTGTAAGTACTTAAGTGAAATAGCCCCATGTTGTACAAGCAAATATACTGAACCAAAACAGAAACTTCCGATTTCTATACATATTTTTTTAATGTAATGAAACAAAATCAACATGTCCAATGCCCCACCTATGTCGAACGATTATGTGTCAAATAAAACCAATTATAACTAAATTGTACGAATTACAAAAACCGGAAAATGTTAAACTCTATTTTGTCGTGTATGTACGAACCAGTATAATCTGTGTTTATAAAAACAAACCTTTCAGTCTGATTTTTATAGACTTTGTTGTTAATAAGAAAAAG
Organism: Tridacna gigas; assembly: GCA_945859785.2. NCBI lineage: Eukaryota > Metazoa > Mollusca > Bivalvia > Cardiida > Cardiidae > Tridacna > Tridacna gigas. Next base: position 9,458,254 of record OX244039.2, read on the forward strand.
ACACTGAAAAAAAAATTATAAAGTTTTCTTTCTGTTTGATATGCCTAGAATTCCACCAGATTTACATGAATGTGCCATTGGAATGCTTAATGCTGGTATGACAACGAATGAGGTTGCTAGGGTTGTTGGCAGTCCTAGCCATTCTATTTGATACCTTTCATAACGTTTCCAAGCAACAGGGCATACGGAAGATTTACCACATAATGGACGTCACGACGCCTGATCAAGACAGCTATATCATGAACACCCACCTATGCAGCCGTTTGAAAACTGCCACTGCCACTGTTGCTAACACCCCTGGTACACATAACAACCGAATATCTGCCCAAACTGTACGGAATTGTCTGTGTGAAGGTGGTCTACATGGATGTCGTCCTTACTTTGGCTGTCTATTGATGCGACGTCACCGTGTAAATCCTGTTAATTTGGCACATACACACCATCGCTGGATAAGGCAACAACGAGTCGAGATTTTCCATTCATCGAATTGATGGCAGGGTTCATGTATACCGTAGAAGAAATGAACGTTATGCCACTGTTGTGTACCTGTATGAGATCGTTTTGGGGGCGCAGGTTCCGTCTTGGTCTGGGCAGGCATTGCGCATGGTTATCGCACACCTCTTGTCGTGATCGATGGGATTTTAATGCCCAATGCTACTGAGATTAGATTCTTGCAATGCACGTTATCCCACAGTTTCAAAATAATGCCAATATCACTCTGTTTCAACATGATAATGCCACAAGCCATACAGCTAGAGATACTGCGACTTTCCTTAAGACGAATAATATTGCATTCATTTATGAGATCTGAATCCAGATCTGAATCCCATCGAACACCTGTGGGATAACTTGGACCAGCGTGTTAGACGTCACCCTATTCCACCGTCGAACACTGATGAACTAATACAAGCCGTAACCCAGGAGTGAAATAGCATTCCACAGGTCGAAATCAACACACTTGTTGGTTCTATGTGCCAGTGATGCCAAGCAGTACTCGATGCTCAAGGTGGCCATACCTGGTATTAATGTGTGATTTTGCTCTATGACCCCTACCACATTTATCTAACCATTTCATCAGTTTTCTGTGAACTTAGAGTGATAGAATTTTACACACAAATTCGCATTGAAATACTCTTGGAATACAAGTAAGATTAACCCTTTCCCAAACGACAAATTTTGGACCGGTCCAAATTGAAAGAGTTTGCAGACGACAATTTTAAATTTGATGAAAATGGCAGAAAGGTCTCAAAAAGGGTAGAAAACACTGTGGGAAAAGGAGAAATTGCTCGTTACGAGCAATTTCTCCTTTTCCCACAGTGTTTTCAAAAGACTTGTTCTGCAGACACTTGAAAACCAGGGCTTGTTTGGGAAAGGGTTAATTTAACCCTTTTTTCCATATTTATGTATACCTCAGAGTTGTTATATATTTTTCAGCTCATGTATAGAATGGTGCGAGACATCAGGAAGAAGATGCACAATGGGTAATGTTAACGCCCTCTCAAATATGGCTGGGTCAATGGAGCTGAAAGCATCCGTGATGAACTTTCAAAGAATGGCATGTCCACTGTACTCATGGGTTCTTGGTTAGTTTTAAACAAGCTTATCATTATTCGACAGATATGCCAATACATTAGATGTTTGTCATTTTTTTCCCAGTTATATTAGATAAATTATTATCTTCTTTTTAGCCCTTGACCAGTCTATCCCAAGTTTTTACAAAAATTAGGAAGAAAGCTTCTGAATATATTGTGGGAGAAGGAGAAATGCTGGTAACTAGCTTTTTCTAACAAAATTTTTTATCCTTTCAAAGCCTGTTTCCATCATTTGTCCCACCTTTGATATCGGTATGTCATCTGCAAATGCATTCAATGCATTTGGATCAATCTAAAATTTTGTAATTTGGTACAAAGTAACATTTGGGCAAACCTAAAACTTCCTAAGTTTGGAAAAAAGTTAACTCTTACCAGATGACAAAATTAGACATGTTCAGATAAAAAGCATTTGCAGAAGACAAATTCATTATCTAGCTCAAAAGATGATTCCTGTCTTTGACGTAGTAGAAGCATTTTGGGAAAAAGAGAAAATGCTGGCTACATTTTCTCCTTTTCCAACTATGTTTTGGAAAGTTTTTTTCCTCAGGTTGTTTAAGAAAGGATTTAGTGGTAAAAGGTTAACTCTTTAACACAAAATCCCGACTTTTAACGACCCTGAAGGAGAAAACTTTTGAAAACATTGTGGGAAAAGGAGAAAATGCTGGTAACCAGCATTTTCTCCTTTTCCCACAATGTTTTCTACCCTTCCTAAAACAAATTTCAATTTTTGAGGACCATTTTTTTACGTCTGAAAATGCTTTCAACTTTGACAAGTCTAAAATTTTGTCGTTTGGTAAAGAATTAACCTTTAGAGCTTCGAATAAACCTGCCAGACATTTTCATCCTAGAAATATTATCCAAATAATTGCAATTTCATGGTTGCTTTTGTCTACAGTGATTCAGCAAAGCAGACAGTGTAGATCAAAGATCAGGCTGCACATTTTGTGCAGCCTGATCTTGATCTACACCGGCTGCAAAAGCACTATAGTCATGAAAGGTGCTTTAAGGGTTAACTTAGACTGGTATCAGTCCGTTAAATAGAGTATTTTCATTTAAGAAGATCATAAAATAAAACAGCAGAACAAATACACTCATATAATGTTCTCAAGGTCTGATTTAACGTGTATTTCAGATAAAGAGCAGGTAACAACATATATCTCTGAGGGTTTACAATAGTTGTGTACCTTGTTTATTAGAACGACTCAAATGCAGGGCTTGAATGCCAGGCTAGGGTTAACTGCATTGGATTCATTGGTCACATTGCCCTTTTATCTTATGATGTTCACTTTTTGCAGAAGATCACAACAGTGATTGATTCATTCATACAGACAATCATTCTTTTCTAACTTGCAGCTGAACACTTTTTGAAAGGTCATTGTTGATTCATAGTTTTCATATATGAGCTGCACTCTGGCAAAAGGAGGCTTCATGCATCTCTGTGAGCCATGATATCAGGTAAGTCATCACGTAATTACAGATCCATGATAGCCACTTTTTTTAACAACTGACTTAATCATGAGTTAGATAGGTCCTTGGACATACAGAGAGTTGACCAATAGCGAAATATTTCGGCCGGGTCAGCCTGCGCAGACTGTGCAGGCTGACCTGGGTTGATACTTTCCGCAGATGCATTTAACCCCTTTTCACAGAGCATGACTCATATAAATGAGCCATGCTCCCTTGAAGGGTGCTTAATGCATCTGCAAAAAGTATTGGCTCAGTTGGCCTGCGCAGTCAATGCAGGCTGAGCTGAGTCAAAACTTTTTGTTTTTTGTGAATTTTCTGCATGTCCAAAGACCAGTCTACCTTATGATTCAGTCAGTTTTTAAACAAAATGGATTTTATTGATCCATAATTATGTAATGACTTACTTGGTATAATGGATCACAGAGATGCATCATACACCCTTTAGCCAGAGCATGACTTAATTATTCATTTCACAAACCTAAATTCGCATTGAGTTTCATTATAACAAGGATGTTCTCAAAATTTTTTTGTGGCAAATTTCTCAGGGGTAACAAGTTTACCGAAATCCTTTCCTCTTATTTTCTTGATCCAGCCCCCATCCTTTTTTTGATAACAAAAGTCAACAGTACCATAGAAGCATAGTTATTTTGAGTCCTGAAGGGGGAAGTTGAAACAAACATTTGGGTTCATGAACTATGGATGGAGATTGTTTAACCCTTTAACACACAATCCTGACTTTCAACGACCCTAAGAAAGAAGCCTTTTGAAAACATTGTGGGAAAAGGAGAACCAGCTGGTAACCAGCATTTTCTCCTTTTCCCACAATGTTTTCTACCCTTCCAATGGCATATTTCAATTCTTAAGTCACATTTGTTGTCTGCAAATGCTTTCAATTTGGACTAGTCTTAAATTTTGTCGTTTGGTAAAGAGTTAACCCTTTATCACATAATCCTAGGTTTTAACAACCCAAAAGAAGAGGCCTATGGAAAAAGGACGAAATGCTAGTAACCAGCATTTTCTCATTTTCCCACAATGTTTTCTACACTTTCACAATCAAAAAGCATAATTCCAGCCACATTTATGTTGTTTTCTGCAAATGTTTTAAATTTAGACAACTCCAAATTTTTGCCCTTTGGTAAAGAGTTAACTCTTAGAGAACACCAGCCATAACTTATCTCACAATTGTAGACAGTGCAAATCAAGATCAGACCACACAGAGTATGCAGTCTCATTTTGGATCCACACTGCATGCTTTTTTGGTGTCATATACTGGGAAAAACAACCTTTAAATTATAATATTTTAACTGTTTTCCTAATTGAACAGGCCCAGTTTTCATTACCAAAGGACTTCATTTTGGACTCAATGAATTGAAAGCATTTTGCAGACAACAAAATAAATTTAGGTCAAATGATGATTTCTGTCCTTGATTGAGGGGAAAATATTGTGGGGAAGGAAAAAATGCTGGTGTCCAGCATTTTCTCCTTTTGCCACAATGTTTTCAAAGGCCATCTAAAGATCTTAAGTGTCATTTAAACTCGGGATTGTGTTGTAAAGGTTTAATTCTGCACTCTTAGGGTACACTATCTTCAAAAAAAGTAACAACCAACAGTGGTAAGTTGTCTAAACTCAATTAACCCCTCTAGTTGCTTTTGCAGACAGTGCAGATTGAGATCAGACTATGCCAAGAAAGAAGTCTAATCTGGGATTTACACAGCCCTTGGCTTTGTGAGGCAGTCTATTAAAATCATCCTTGACATTCTGATTTTTGATGGGGTCCCGCATGGCTCTGTGATGAAATGTAGGACTCTTGACCTGGAGGCCCCAGATTTGAGCCTCACTTGATCCACTGGGTTTTTCATGGGAGTGTCCTTGAGAAGGACACTTTGGAGCCCTAGTCTAGTACTTGTGAAACCCAGAAAATACATGAATGTGTGAGCTGTCACCATGATATGACTGAAATAGTGTTGAAAGTGGGGTGAAATAATATTCAGTCAATCAATCAGTCCAATGTTTGATTCTTACTGAATGAAGGAAAATATCCAGTGTCAGTTGAGTTGCTCTCTGGCAAAGGGAATTTAATGCATCTTTGTAATTAACCCTTTATCACACAATCCCTACTTTTAATGACCCTGTAGAAAGAAGGCTTTTGAAAACATTGTGGGAAAAGGAGAAAATGCTGGTAACCAGCATTTTCTCCTTTTCCCACAATGTTTTCTAGTCTTTCGGACGTAAATTTCATCATTCAAGCCACATTTAAGTTGTCATCTGCAAATGCTTTCAATTTGGACCAGTCTAAAAATTTGTCGTTTGGTAAAGAGTTAACCCTTTACCTGGCAATCCCGAATTTTAACAACCCTGAAGAAAAAGCCTTTTGAAAACATTGTGGGAAAAGGAGAAAATGCTGGTTACCAGCATTTTCTCCTGTTCCCACAATGTTTTCCACCGTATCAAAGACAGAAATCATCAGTTGAGCTACATTCAATATGTCGTCTGCAAATGCTTTCATGCTGGTTGAGTATAAAATTTTGTCGTTTGGTAAAGAGTTAATGCATTATATAAAGCAAGTTGTCACATAGTATGGATCCATCTTGTCTGAAAAGTGATTAAATCGTGAGTTCGAGTGGTCCTTTGATATGATGAAAAAAAAAAATTTACAAACAGCAAAAAGTTTCGACCCATGTCAGCCTGCACAGACTGTGCAGGCTGACATGGGTGGACACTTTTTTCAGATGCATTAAACCCCTGTTTCATAGAGTATGGCTAATTTTAATTGTGCTAGAGCTTATCTTAACCTTGAAAGTGCCAAATAAACCCAAACCCAATGGACATTTTCATTCTAGTATAAGACCAAGACGATTACAAATTCATGGCTTCCTTCTGTCTGTAGTGTCTTACCAAAGAGGACAGTGTAGATCTAAAGATCAGACTGCATGTTTTGTGCAGTTTGATCTTGATCTACACTGGCCGCAAAAGTAACTATGTTATTGAAAGGCGCTTAAAGGGTTAACATTTTACTCTGTACCAAACCACAAAATTTTAGACTGGTCAAAATCTAAAGCTTTTGCAGACAGCAGATTAGATTTGGCTCAAATGGTTGAAATTCTTTTACAAAGGGAAGAAAACATTGTAGGAAAAGGAGAAAGTGCTGGTTACCAGCAGTTTTTCCTTTTTCCACAATGTTTTCAAAAGCCATCTTTTTCGGAAATGTTGAAAGTTAGGATTGTGTGGCAGAGAGTGAAAGCACATGAACTTTCAAGATCATTAAAAGTCAGGATTATGTAGGAAAGGATTAACTCTTTACCACACAACAAAATTTCAGATGTGTCCAAATCCAAAGCATAATATGGACAAAAAATTTATTCTGGCTCAAATTATGTGTTTTGTCTTTGGAAGGGTGGAAAACCTTGTGGGAAAAGAGGATAATGCTGGATACCAGCATTTTCTGCTTTTCCCACATTGTTTTGAAAAGTCTATAGCTGAAGATTGATTAAAATCGGGATTGTTTGGTAAAGAGTTAACTCTTTACCACACAATCCCGACTTTTAACAACCCTGAAAAAGAAAGCTTTTGAAAACATTGTGGGAAAAGGAGAAAATGCTGGTAACCAGCATTTTCTCCTTTTCCCACAATGTTTTTTTCCCTTCCCAAAACAAATTTCAATTTTTGAGTTACATTTTTTTTGTCGTCTACAAATGCTTTCAATTTAGACCAGTCTAAAATGTTGTCGTTCGGTAAAGAGTTAAACAATCCCTGCTGCAGCCTGATCTTTCAGTCCAAACAATGCCTTGGAGGAATTTGGTCAAACTTGTAAATGACAGCTTCCATTGCTCAAATGACAAACTCACAGAGGCGTCAAGAGACTTTTAGCTACCAAATTGTGCAGTAAGTAGAACTGAAATAAATTGCATGAGAGTATCTCTTGCATTTTTTAACGTGGCTGTTTTCGAAGAAAACGTCGTGGTATTGTCGTTGCCCAGGCGTTATCGTCTGTGTCTTGTGAAAACTTTGACATCTTATATCTCTGTTATTACTGAAGATATTTGCTTCAAATTTGGACAAGTAGTTAATTATCAAAAAGGGAACCTATACAATAAGGGAAGGTAACCATCAAAGTACTTTTTGACAGAGTTATACCCCTTTTTCGACTAAGAATTTTCACTGAAAATCAAGCATCTGTAGCTGAGAGATGGCACACGCATGCATTGCTCTTGTTACATTTTTCTGTTTGACTCCTTACCACATAATCCTTAGTTTTTACAGCCCTGGGGCAGAGGGCTTTTGAAAACATTGTGGGAAAAGGGGGAAATGCTGGTTACCCATATTTTCTTCGTTCCCACTATGTATTTCCACCCTACCTGAGAACTTCATTTCACGTGTACCAATTTCTAATTTGCCATCTGCAGATGCTTTGAATTTTAACAACTCAAAATTTTGTCATTTGGTGAAGGGCTAAAAATTGTATTTGGCTCAAATGTCCTACCTTTTAGTTTCAGCTGGCCAAAATGTCCATGGCCAAAACATCTGTCCACCATCTACTCGATACTGAGATATTATGGCCTGAAGCAACCTTAAAACAGCAGCTATTCTGTGTACGAGTATTTTACTGACTGAAAAATCGGGGTTGGTTAAATTTTGTCATACCTTTTACTTGTACACTTGCACATAAACCTTTACTTAACAACCCCATGTTTTAACGACCCCAAAGAAAAAAGCTTTTGAAAATATTGTGAGAAAAGGAGAAAATGCTGGTAACCAGCATTTTCTCCTTTTCTCACAATGTTTTCTACCCGTCCACAAATCAGTTTCAGTTTTTGAGTCACCTTTATGTAGTCATCTGCAAATGCTTTCAATTTAGACCAGTCCAAATTTTTGTGGTTTGGTAAAGAATACTCTTCGGGCTGGGGTGCAAATAATGTTGTTACCAGAGCTTTCCATAGCTATGCTTGTCATCCGTCTTGTATCCATTTTGTGGGACACCTTATTTTCCTCCCTTTGCTTCTTGTTCTCTGGTAATAGTTTCTGTGGCAATGTGCTTTTCTGCGGGGGTCCCCGATGACTCTGTGGTAATGTGTAAGACGCTTGACCTGGAGGCCCTGGGTTTGAGCCTTACTAGATCCACTGGGCTTTTCATCTAAGTGTCTTCGGGCAAGACACTTTAGAACCCTAGTTTAGTACTGGTGTAACCCAGGAAATACATTAATATGTGAGCTGTTGCCGTGATATGACTCAAATATTGTTGAAAGTGGCATGTAACACCATTCAACGAATTAATCAATCAGTGTTCTTTTTTACTATGTAGAGGTGCTAGCGCTGTGTAGAACCTTCCTTCTTTCTCATCAAGGCTCGGGACCAACCATGGCAGAGTGCTTTTTACTTGTAAGTAAAAGAAAAATTGTTTGTTTTCATTGTAAGATCAAGATATAACTTCATTGCTTATGAATAGTTTGGTTTCTTCTTGACTGCCACAATCAGAACAAGAAAGAGGAATATTGAGATATTAAAGGATACTTGAATGGAATCTTTCGTGCAAAGTCAGATTGCAGATGGGTTAACATGTTGATGTTTGGAAATCCGTTCCTAAGTTCACTGACCAGCCATGCCTTTCCTACTACTATTATTTATTTAGTATATTGTTACAGTTTGAGAGCAACAGTGTATGATTGAACTTTTCTGGCTAAGTATACAGGCAAAGCTGTGATTACAGCTGTGAAATTTCAATTACTCTTCAGTTCACTTAACTCTTTACCACACAATCCAGATTGCTAACAACCCCAAAGAGAAGGCCTTCTTGAAGACATTGATTCATATTTATTTTGGTGTCTACAAATGTTTTTAGCCCTTTACCACACAATCCCGAGATTTAAAGACCTTGGGAAAGAGGCCTTTAAAAAACATAATGGGAACAGGAGAAAACGCTGTCAACCAGCATTTTCTCCTTTTCCCACTATGTTTTTGACCCTTTCAAGGACAATAATGATCATTTTAGCAACTTTTTATTTATCGTTTGCAAATACCTTCAGTTTGGTCCAGTCCAAAGTTTTGTCATTTGGTTAAAGGGTTCAAACTAAGAACAGAACTTTAGCTTTCACTAAATTAGAGACATTTGCAGACAAAAATGTTGCTCAAAAGATTATTTCTGTCATCAAAATGGTAGAAAACATTCAGGGAAAAGGAGAAAATGCTGATTACCAGCATTTTCTCCTTTTCCCACAATATTTTCATAAGTGTTATTCTTCAGGATGAAAGAGTTAACCTTTTACAAAGTGAAGCCAAATTGTTAACCCTGAGAAGAAGCTTGGCTTTTGAAAATATTGTGAGGAAAGGAGAAAGTGCTGCTGACCAGTATTTACTCCTATTCAGACAATATTTTTTACCCTTTCAAAGACTAATCCCAGTATTTGTGACACAGAATCCGGACTTTTGATGATCCAGAGGAAGAAAGCTTTTGAAAACATTGTGTGAAAAGGAGAAAATGCTGGTAACTAACATTTTCTCCTTTTCCCACAAAGTTTTCTCTCCGATCAAAGACAACAAGTCTGGTCATTTGAGCCACCTTTCATTCATTTCCCACAATGTTTTCTACCCTTTCACAGACAAATTCCACCATTTGAGCAGAATTTTATTTGTGGTCTGCAAATGCTGTCAATTTGAATGAGGTTAGAATTTTGTTATGTGGTAAAGAGCTAACCCCAAATCTTTTACCACACAGTCATGAGTTTTAACAACCCTAAGAAAGAGGCTCTTGAAAAACATTGTGGGAAAAGGAGAAAATGTGGGTACCCAGCATTTTCTCCTTTTCCCATATGGATAAGTCTCAATTTTTAAGTCGTCTGGTTGCATAGCAACCAGGCTGTCATTGTTATTATCCTGATCTATGGGGTGATGTAAACATACCTCCGGCCTTGTACTGCTTCCTGTCCTAAGTTCCGGTTTAAAACATAGTTTTCTAATTATTCGGTAAACAACACAGTTTTTGAGTCACCTGGTTGCATAGCAACCAGGCTCTCATTGTTATCATCCTGATCTATGGGGTGATGTAAGCATACATCCGGCCTTGTACTGCTTCCTGTCCAAAGTTCCGGTTTACGAGATAAAACATAGCGGGTGTCAGAATGCAAGGTGCTTTGTAACTTCCAAAATCTGAATTCACACTACGCAGTTCTAACAACCAGCAATCTGAGAACTTGACTTTTTACTCCACTATAATTCAAATATAATAGAACAGATCAATGTTAACCCACTCGAACAAGTTCTATATTGGAGTGTTTGTAATCTCATAAAGGGTTGTTGTAAAGGGTAATAGAGCGAATCACGAACATTTAGTTTACACCAAAGCAATATACATATAGATCTCTACAATTTTCAATCGGTGTGGAAGCAGTACTAATTCCTGGGACGTTATGAAACCCAGACAAAGTTAACAGGCTGATGATCATGCTATTGGGTTATATTGCTTTTCTTGACAAGTAGCAGCCACATTCTTAGAGTCCATTGTGGTCAAAACTTCAACCCAGACAACAACAAAAACAAATTATTTCCAAAGGACAGGTAGACTACTGAGTCAAATATTTGTGTGTGCTCCAAAGGCTTCATTTCATTCCAATGATCATGAAATTGCACGGCTGTTTGCCTCAATAATATTTTTGACAAAACTGAATATAGGTCACCTGGGGTTAAAAAAAAAAAGGTTGTCACTAGGTCAAATCAGACAAAACCGTAATAGAGCTGTAGAATCCATTTATGTTCAGTCCAATACTCATGAAACTTTGTCAGACTGCTTCGATTAGATATGGGGAAGTTGCAAACGGGCATTTTTGGTCTAAAAGTATGTCACTAGGATCCTATAACAGAAGATAATCTGGTCTTTATTTTTAAAGGGTTGTTGTGTGTGGGGTAAAAGACTTTGAACTTTTTGAAGCTGGTCCTGGTACCTAAATTTAAATTCCCACCACATTGTTTTAATGTAAATTTTAATATTGATGTTTTTAATTTTATGATGCTTGCATATAATACTGTCTTATGGTTAAGTTTATTGTGTATCTTGAATGCTTTTAATAGATTTAAACAAAAAAAGGGTGAAAACTTCTAACCCATTACCCTCCAGGCGACTTTCAGGACTATCAGTCCTTTGATTTCTTTTGCAAATAACTTACAATTGTGCCATTGTGATACTGAATATGCTTATAAAGACTAAGCTATTCAGCGTTTCAAACCTTTGAAACAATCATTTCGTCCACAAGGGTACATGATAGCCTATCGCTTACACCGACATCATCTCCTAAAAATAGTGCATTATGTATGTATCTAAAAATAGCCATCTGAACTAAACAATTTGCGGACACACTGAGAAATTTCTACTCTTCAACGATAAGTGTCTTTACTATGGCACGCTTCTACCTGTGGACAATTCTCAGTGAAAATTATTTGATTATTACCCATTGTAAATCACTCTAAATCTTACAATCTGTCCTTAATTGTAAGTCTTTTTTTTTCAATTCAACACTCAACCCATGATCATAAAGATGAAGGCGATACCGAGATAACATGGAAGCTTTCAGTGGAGATTTTTCCCAAGAGTTGCCTATTTTTTTAAACAAATTTATGACGACTTGGAATGGTTGCATTGCATTCATAGACATTCTTACAAGTTGCTTTTTCAGAGCTTTTTATTCTGGACTTTAAATACTTTGCACACCCATATTCTAGGGGCACAAGCAGAGATCGTACATAGCATATGTAATGCGCACGGTTCTAGGCTGTACCAAGTCATCGCTTAGCAGGTGCTTTCTGGAATGTAGCTGTGCGACAAATATAGAGCTTATAATCACGTGACGTATAACGTCATTTTCACCGTGGAATTCTTTATAAATTTACATATTTATGAATCAGTAGCTGAACCGGCCTTTATTTTCAGCTTACACTGACCTAGCGCTTCACCGATCCATGCAGAGAGAGTGTTTTAAAGTTTACTGTGTTTAATTAATTGTTTTTCGTTTTTAAAGAGGTGAATTTGTCAATGTCTGCTGTTGTTTTTTTTTTTCGATGTGCGATTAACCTAAATCTAGTATTTATGAAACAACAATTTATTAGTGCGGGTGTAAGAATGCAAGGTGCTTTTGTAACTGCCAAAATCTGAATTCACATGGGAATTCGACTTGAAACTACGCAGTTCTAACAACCAGCAATCTGAGAACTTGACTTTTTACTCCACTATATTTCAAATACAATAGAACAGATCAATGTTAACCCACTCAAACAACAAGTTCTTTATTGGAGTGTTTGAAATTTTGTAAAGGGTTTTTGTAAAGGGTAACCGAGCGAATCGCAAACATTTAGGCTAGTTTACATCAAAGCAATATACATGTAGATCTCTAAGATATTCAATTGGTGTGGAAGCAGTACTAATTCCTGGGACGTTATAACACGCAGACAAAGTTAAAAGACTGTTGATCATGCTATTGGGTTATATTGTTTTTCTTGACAAGTAGCAGCCACATTCTTAGAGTCCACTTTGGACAAAACTTGTACCAGGACAACAACAAAAATAAATTATTTCCAAAGGACAGATATAAATATAAATTTGTGTGTGCTCCAGAGGCTACATTTCAGTCCAATGATCATGAAATTGCCTAGCTGTTTGTCTCAATAATATTTTTGACAAAACTGAATGTAGGTCACCGGGGGTTAACAGAAAAAGGTTGTCACTAGGTCAAATCAGACAAAACTGTAATAGATCAAGTGCTGTAGAATCCATTTATGTTCAGTTCAATACTCATGGAACTTTGTCAGACTGCTTAGATTAGATATGGGTAAGTTGCAAACGGGCATTTTTGGTCTAAAAGTATGTCACTAGATCCTATATCAGAAGACAAAGTTCAGTTGAGTTCCATATTCATGTTGCCTAAATGATCCTCTTGTAAAATTTTTCAAGTGGTTCTGCTCTGTTTCTATAAACTTCACAGAAGCTTCAGAACTTAGTAGTAACATTTCAAAATCACCACCTCTGAAACTGTATAAGCAATGTTACCCATATTTCATATCTAGAATCCTGTATTTGGAAAGGACAATTATACAAATTAACCGATACATGTATAACCACATGGTCCAATTTTAGAAAATTTGTGTCATACAAAAACAACTTGTTCTAAATCTACAGAGAAAATATATGCCCTGTTCTACTGAAATTATTTAGAATGCTTGTTTTAGCAATATGTGTAAGAATTAAGAAATACATGTAAGTTAAGTCACCCAGTTTCTGCAACAGAAAAACATTTTTATCAACCCAGAAGCCAAATTTTTGTCCACATTCTTTACAGGCATTATTAAGCTAGGGAGGAACTGTAAATATTGATGGAACTTTGACACTTATTATGCTCTGCCAAATTTCAGGGTGGGGAGATATAGTTTTCATGTCATCTGTCCAATCTTCCATCCATCCATCCATCCATCCAGACAGATATATTCTAAAATCGTTGACGAAAATTAATGAAACTTCATACATGTGTTCCTCATGATAGTCCTCTGATATACCTTTTTTAATGTAATGCCTTGTCATGGAAAAGGGGGGCTTAATGTATATTTTCACCAATTACAAAAAAGGCCATTTACATGCAAAACATAATACCTCATATAATTATGTTTCTATCAAAAAAAAGAGTTTTTTCGGCGGTGGATATCATTTCAACAAAATGATTTGTTTTATATTGATTGTACCTTTTGAAAACCATTTTTTAAATGAAGTCACCAGGGGTAAGAGACTTTGAACTTTTTAAACCTGTTCCTGGTGCCTAAATTTTAATTCTCACCACATTTTTTTTTTCATGTAAATTTTAATATTAATGTCTGTAATTTTAGGATGACAACTTAGAAACATGCTTGCATATAATACTGTCTTGTAGTTAAGTTATTTTGTATCTTGAATGCTTTTAATAGATCTGAACGAAAAAAGATGAAAACTTCTAACCCATTACCTTCCAGGCAACTTAGATTGGTTACCTCCCCTAATACAGCAAGTGTATAGGGATCGGTACAGGCTACTAAAAATGGGCGGAATTCTGCCCATCTATTTTTAGAACAGCCATGATGCTAGAGATTCTGGGGAGGTCACTCTCACTTCCAGAGCAGTAGATTTTTTTATATTTTTGATCTCACGAAAAAGTGTATTGTATTTTTGGTATCACTTTTAATGTTTATGTCAGCTAATATTCTCTTTAGTTTCGAATTTCAAATTGTGCAAAAATTGCAATGTTACCTCTACAGCCAAACTGGAAATGTGTATGCTGCTCTGATTGGCTAATCTGTGATATACATGTAGCCCAATGAAAACCAACGACACAATAGCCTGTGCCAGTTGCAATATGTATATCTACAATGGGGACCAGTTCACAGGCGACTCTCAGGACTATCAGTCCTTTGATTTTGTCCAGAAAAGAAGTCAAGAATAGGCAAATAGTCAACTAGTGGAGGTAAATTGACTGTTGGCAGAGGAGGCTTGGTTGCTACGGCTGAGGCCAGTGGGGTCTTCTATTAGTCTTTGCTAATTTAGTCTTTGCTAATTCTTTCTATCATGTGTAGATTAATATAGTCATTGCCCTTTAGGTCACCATCTCTCTTCATTTGCTAGAGCTTCATTAATACTTTACCAGACAACCACATTAACAACCCTAAGAAAGAAGACTTTTGATTGCAATATGGAAAAAGGAGAAAATACTGGTTACCAGGATTTTCTCCTTTTCCAGCAATGTTTTCTACCCTTTCAGTGACAATTCTTATCATTTAATGCATAATTATTTTGTTGTCTGCTAATCGAGGGGTGAATGCGAAACTATTCCATCTGCATTTTGGAAAATATTACAGGAGAGGGAAAAAAAACTCAGTTCCGTGAAAAGCGTTGTTAGATCGTCCTGTTTAATTATCTTGTGCTGAATTCATGCTCTCAGCTCAACACAACATATCTAAACAAGATGATCTAACTATTCTTTTCACAGAAATGAGAAGCGTATTTCCCTCTCTTGTAAAATTGTTCGAAACGCAGATGGAATAGTTTCGTATTCACCCCTCCTAATGCTATAACCCTTTACCAATTGATAAAATTTTGGACTGGACCAAATTGAAAGCACCGGTAATTGTTGCTAAATTGATGATTTCTGCCTTTGATGGGGTAGAAAACATGGTGGGAAAAGGAGAAAATGCTGGTTACCAGCATTTTCTTCTTTTCCCACAGAGTTTTCAAAAGGCTTCTTTCTCAGGGTCCTTAACACTTGGGATTGTGTGGTAAAGGGTTAAAAAAGAAAATGTCTAAAATTCTGTTGTGTGGTAAAGTGTACACCCATATATATATTACCTAGCACAACTACAGCTGTAAAGATCAGACACCATGATGCAAAGAGCATGCAGTGTGATCCTAGATCAATTTTCAGTATTGAAACAGTTTGTCCCATTCTACTTCCAGAGAATATAATTATCTTGTCCTTGTTTGGTGGCGAGCATTGGTAGCTCAGTCGGTAATGCACAGGACTTGAGAACAGGAGGTCTGTAGTTCAATCCCCAGCTTGGCAAATTTCTTTCCAAGGATTAATGATAGACATTGCGACAGGATTCATTCCTCTTTCACTTCTGACCATTGTTTCAGCGATGGCTTGGTGGGTAGGCAGCCAGTGGCTTGGAAAGAATATCGTGCAGAGTATTGGTAAAAGAAACTCCAGGAAAGCATGGATAGGTGCACTGGCTGCTGCTATATAACTGAATGTTGAAAACGGCGTTAAACACCATACAATTAATGTGTCAGTCCTTGTTTGGTATCATAATCCTCATCCTTCACATTTTAACCCTTTACCAAACAATCCTGAGTTGTAACAATCCAGGGAAAAAGGCTTCTGAAAATTTTGTGGGAAAAGGAGAAAACGCTGCTAACCAGCATTTTCTCCTTTTCCCTCAATGTTTTCTATCCTATCAAAGACAGTTCTCACAATAAGAGCCACATTTAATTTGTTGTCTGCAAATGCTTTCAACGTAGACCATTCTGAATTTTTGTTGATGTTAAAGAGTTACTCCATTGTAAACAGGTAACCAGCAAAGACAAGTTACCGATATGGCTTACAAGGCACTATGATACGGAGTACAGGGTGTTGATATGGCTTACAAGGCATTATGATACGGTGTACGAGGCAATATGATTTGATGACAGAGCATTACGATATGGCATACAGGGCATTACAAAATGGGGTACACGGCATTACAGATGTAAAGCTTTGTGCTTTGTATAATTATTCCAAGTAAGTTTTGATTTTTATGAGTTTTATCCTGTCACCTCCTATAAATTCCGTCGTATAACAGGGGGTCATATAAACTTGGTGATATACGGTCACTTGACCACGTGACTAGGTTTATTATGTCAGTTGACCACGTGATCAAGGTTTATTAGGCTAGTTGGTCATGTGACCAGCCGGAACTCCTTTTTTAGGTAGCACGATACGAAATCAATATTTTAAAGTAAAATTATCGCTTAAAATTCGATGCACATATTGATTTTTCTTATTATTTAAAATAAAACAGAATTCTTCGCCACAGCATTCTCCCGAGGTCTTACGTCACATTTATGACGTAGTCAATATAATTTATGACGTCATTATTGCAGCTGCATACCCAAAGCGCTTTACACAGTTCGCCATTTGTGTTTTTATTTCATAGTGAGAAAGATGTCAATACGTACTTTAATTTCGAGCGAAATATTCTATCTAGTCGGATTTAGGATTGTTTACAAATGAGAAACAGGATAGACAGAATAGTGTCGTGGATTGTGGAATTATACAATAACATAGCGTCTTTGATTTCAAGAAAGTTTGTCATGCTCGGCTTCGGAATTTTATGGTATCAGTACCGTAAGATATTGAATAGGAGGTACGGTCTTTATATCAATGTTTGTTTTTTGTTTTGTTTTGTTCTTGCAGAGTGCATGACAGGATAAATAGAATAGATGGTTGGTGTCTTGGATGGGTTAAGTTTATCGGGCTCGGCTCCGAAATTTATCCGGTTCGCCTTCGGCTCACCAGATAAATTCCTCCGCCTTGCCCGATAAACTTAACCCATCCAAGACACCAACCATCTATTCTCAATATATGTTATATTCAACATAAGTGAAATAGCATTAACCCTTACAGTGACTTTCACAAATACAGTTGCCTTTGCGGTCATCATAACTATCATACAATTTCACTTAAAATGATCATTTTCCAGAAACAGTCAGTGAGGAGACAATGGCTATAGGATTGACTGTGATGTATGATTAAATGTAGGAGTGGTTGAGGTAAGTATTAGACACTACCCACACAAATACATGTAGTAGGATTCATTACTGGTATTTCCTGCATTGTACCAGTGCAGGCCTGTAATACGTCCATCCCACCAGCATGTCTTGAAGTGAATGAGTCCAGAACCCCTTCAGAATGACGAAATTTTAGAATGGTCCAAACTGAAAGCATTTGCAGATAACAAATTAAATCTTGCTCAAGTTATTGAATTTGTCTGTGAAAGATAGAAAACATTGTGGAAAAAGCTTTTCTCACTATGTTTTCAAAAATTTTATTCATAAGTGTTGTTAAAACTAGGGATTGTGTGGTAAAGGATTGACTTCCTCGCCTTAATGACTCTGAAGAACAGGGATTTTGCAAACATTGTGGGAAAAGGAGAAAATGTTGGTAACCGGCATTTTCTCCATTTCCCACAATGTTTTCTACTCTTTCAGTGACAAATTCCATCAAATGTCTTCAATATGGACCAATTTGAAACCTTGTCATCTGATATAGAATGAAAATTGCTGCATATTTACCACCAAGTAATTATTAGATTTCCATACATTGTACAATGCATAGGAATGACCCTTTACCACACAATTCCAAATTTTAATGACCCCTTAAAAGCCTTTAAGTCTTTACAACACGACAAAAATGTGGACTAGTCCATATTGAACGCATTTGCAGAGGACATTTTAAATGTAGCTCAAAACATAAAATTTGTCTCTTAAAGGGTAGAAAACATTGTAGGAAAAGAAGAAAATGCTGGTTACCAGCATTTTCTTCTTTTCCCACAATGTTTTCAAAAGGCTTCCTTTGCTAGGGTCATTAAAAGTCAGGGTTGTGTGTTAAAGGGTTAAAATCATTGTGGGAAAAAGAGAAAATGCTGGTAACCAGCATTTTCTCCTCTTCCCACAATGATTTCTACCATGTAAAAAAACTTCAGTTTATTTGTATCTCTATTGATTTTGTGGTCTGCAGAAGCGTTCATCTGTTTGTTGTTTGGTAAAGAGTTGAATGTCTGTTTTGCTATAGATAAATGAAAGAATTCTTGACCATAAGTGTAAAAGACCAAATTATGGACATTTCACAGCTGTTTTTGACAGAATTTCTCACAAAATACTAGACTACTGTAGATCAATTACAGACAACACAACATGCAGACTGAACTAAAACTATGATGCCCATGAAAGCGTCTGTGCCCGTATTCACCAACCATTCCTAACCCTTTCCCAAACAAGCCCTGGTTTTCACGTGTCTGCAGTACAAGTCTTTTGAAAACACTGTAGGAAAAGGAGAAATTGCTCGTAATGAGCAATTTCTCCTTTTCCCACAGTGTTTTCTACCCTTTTTGATAACTTTCTGCCATTTTCATCAAATTTAAAATTGTCGTCTGCAAACTCTTTCAATTTGGACCAGTCCAAAATTTGTCGTTTGGGAAAGGGTTAAGAACATTCTTAGCCTTATTCTGAAGAATTTTCTAAATTTGAAAGTAACACTACTTCTGATAGGCTAAACCAAGTGGTTTAGCCTATCAGAAGTTGTGTTACTTTCTTAAATCTAGAATGAAAGTAAAAATGCTCTTCAGAATGGTTGGTGAATATGGACCCTAATGCTACTAAATGAATTAAACTGAAGATTTCCAGCCAATGGTGAAAAACCCATAGTTTACAATTTAACAGTTTTGCTGGTCGGAGAAACCTTGTTGAACAGTGTAGATCCAAGATCAGACTGCACATTCTTTGCAGTCTGATATTGATCTACACTGTCTGCAAAAGCCCAGACAAAGTTGCACTTGATAGCTTAACCCTTTACCGCACAATGGCGCCTTTTAACGCCCCTGTTATAAACAAGCCTTTTGAAAACATTGTGGGAAAAGGAGAAAATGCTGGTAACCAGCATTTTCTCCTTTCCCACAATGTTTTCTGTCCTATCAAAGGAAAATTGCACAATTTGAGTCACATTGAAATTGTCGTCTGCAAATGCTTTCAATTTGGACAAGGCTAAAATTTTGTAGTCTAGTAAAGGGTTAAGTATTAATACAATAGGGAGTCACTCCGAGTCATGAGGGAGGCTTTTCGAACCAGATTGATCGGGACTATGGAAGGGCACAGTGCAGCCATACTAGCAGTTTTAGTTAAAACATATTTATTTTACATTGATTGAGAAACAAGTTCTTGCAAGTTTTAATCTCTCTCGATTTTGCTTCCTGGAAACTACCCCAGTACTCGTGCCAAATGTATGGGAAAAAGAACAGCCCCAAAGTTGACACCCTCTCCCGGGATTCAAACTCGGGAACTTGTGTCAACTTTAGGACCATTCTTTGGCCCACACATTCGATGCGAGTCCTGGTGTATTTTTTCAGGAAGCCACAGTAGTACATTCAGTGGTGGAAACCATGCAAAAGCACTAAGTCTTTATTCACCAACCATTTATAATTTCATTCTTAGTCTTATTTCAGATTGGGAAGTAACACAACTGGTGATTGGCTAAACCATTTGGTTTAGCCAATCAGAAGTTGTGTTACTTTCAAATTTAGAAAATTCTTGACAGTAAGACTAGAAATGTTCATAAGAATGGTTGGTGAATACAGACCCTGATAAACCCTGGTCATCCAGCACTGATTCAAACAGTCCAGTACAAGTTTTCTGTTGTGATGACTAAGTCGTACTGGGTTTTGTTTGCTTCGACAATGGAACATATCAGTTTAGACTGTAGGTACTCTTTACCAAAGAAAGGCTTACCCAGATAAACAATCCCGAATTTAATGACGCTGAAGAAGAGGCTTTTTGAAAACATCGTGGGAAATGGAGAAAATGCTGGTTACAAGCATTTTCTCCTTTTCCTTCTATGTTTTCTACCTGATAAATCAAAGACAGAAATCATCATGTAAGCTTCATTCAAGTTGTCATCTGCAAAATACTTCCAGTTTGGTCAAGTATAAAATTTTGTTGTTTGGTAAAGAGTCTGTAGGAAAAAAAAATCTGAGAGAATTGCAGACTCCAGGTGTGAAATTGTTGAAAACTGAATCAACCACAAGATGTCTGCCATAATTCAGTACAAAAACAAGTCCATACTGAAGGTATTTATGTAAAAGTAGATTATTATGTACTAAATTCATGGCCTGAGAGCATGTGGTCAAATATCTCTAAAGGTCCTTGACCCTGTCAGATGGTCAGACCTTTTAACTCTCCACTGACCAACCAATCTAGCATACACTGCATATCATGTGACCAAAACCTGGAGTGTTTCACCTTCGGTTTGGTGTGGCTCCAGTCTGAATATTTCAGTTATTTACCTTAAGAGTTTCAGAATTAAGAAGTTTTTGACTGCATTCTTTTACTTATTTTTTGTATTTGTTTTGAACATTTTTTTCTTTGCAAGGGTGTAACAACTACATACAATACTGGATTATGTCATCTTTTTAAATAGGTAATTAATCATGTTTCCAGAATAAAAAAAATACTGGAAATAAGTACATGTAAGTGTGACTACATGGAGGTCATTTACTGAAAAAGGTAAAGTAGAATTTTGCTTTTCCATTTGAGCCAAGCTCTGTGAAAAGTAGGCTTAACCCTTTACCACACAATCACAACTTTTAACGACCCTGAAGAAGAAGCCTTTTGAAAACATTGTGGGAAAAGGAGAAAATGCTGGTAACCAGCATTTTCTCCTTTTCCCACAATGTTTTCTACTCTTTCCAAAACAAAGTTCAGTTTTTCAGTCATATTTATTTTGTCATCTGCAAATGGTTTGAATTTGGAAGAGTCTACATTTTTGTCGTGTGGTAAAGAGTTAATGCATCTCTGTGATGCATTTTACTAAGCAAGTTGTCACATGATTATGGATCCATAAAATCCATTTTGTTTAACAACCTATTGATTCATGAGGATGACTGGTCCTTTGACACACAGAGAATTTACCGATAGCAAAAAGTTTTCGGCCCAGGTTAGCCTGCGTAAACAGCTTTTTGCAGGTGCATTAAGCCCCCTTTTCACAGAGCATGGCCTATTTATTTACCCTTGTGCAACCAAAGATATCTGTGCTAGCTCAGGCATCTTTGCTAGCCAAGGGTGACAATCACTACGTTGTTCTATTCACCCGTGGCTGATTGAGTCGAAATTTGTAATCCTCAGGATAGGCATAATCATGAGGTGCAGTCTTTTCTGAAAGCATCACTCAGATAGAGTGTTTCATTTGCCATCCATCATCAGCAAACTGTAAATAAAAATAGGGACCGCAGGAAAGAATAATTATTATTGTTGGATTAGCTGAGAGTTATTACCAAAAAGATATAGACAAACAATATTTACTTCAACATTCATGTCAACAAATCAGTAAATAAAGATTGAGGATTCATTCCAATGCCAGATATTGGACTGTCAAAAAAAGTGTGTGGCTTTTCCCAAATGGTTTATGTTAACCCCTTAAACGCCTTTCACAGCTATAGTTGCATTTGCGGCCAGTGTAGATCAAGATCAGGCTACACAAAAAGTGCAGCCTGATCTTTGATCTTCACTGTCCGCTTTGCTTAATCACTGCAGAGAAAAGTAATCATGAAATTGCAATTATTTGGGTCGTACTTCTAGGATGAATTTAGATGTCTGGCAGGTTTATTTGGCACTCTAAGGGTTAAATGTTGTTATATGATGTTTGATTGGCTTTGATGATGTAATTGTAGGGGTGATAACTATCAAAATCCAATAGGTGGGGTATCTTTGAATTTCAACTCAATCAGGAAAGGGTCAATGGAGCGATGTAGTGGTTGTTAGCCTTGGTTAGGGAAGATGTAGCTCTTGTGAGTGATGTAAATCAAGATCAGCTTGCAAAGGACATGCAACTCTGATCTTTGTTACACACTATCCCTGACTGGATTCTAAAGTTTGACTAATTTGCTATGGATATTTTTTTTACCATAAAAATTCATTTATGTGGGTTAAGAGTAAGAATAAGAACCACTACTATATTGAGATTTGCTTTTCACTGGATAGCATTGGACTCTTTAACCCTTTACCACACGTCAAAATTTTAGCCTTGTCCAAATTGAAAGCATTTGCAGATGACAATTTCAGTGTGGCTCAAATGGTGCAATTTTTCTTTGATAGGGTAGAAAACATTGTGGGAAAAGGAGAAAATGCTGGTTACCAGCATTTTCTCCTTTTCCCACAATGTTTTCAAAAGGCTTCTTTCCCAGGGGCGTCCAAAGGCGGCATTGTGCGGTAAAGGGTTAACACAGTTTAAATGAACGTGAGAAAGAAAGTTGTTGAAAACATTGTTGGAAAAGGAGATACTGCCAGTAATAAGCATTTTCTAATGTTGCTGTGATGTTTTCTACCCTTTCAAGGACAAGTCCCATCTTTTTAGCCATATTGAATCTGTCATCTGCAAATACTCGAATTTGGCCAAGTCTAAAATTTTGTTTTGTGTTGAAGAGTTATACTTAATGTATAACATTTTACCAGAAGAAAAAATTTTAGACTTGTCCATTCTGAAAGCATTTTGAGACGAGTAATAAAATGTGGCCCAAGTCAAAGGATTTTCATCTGGAAAATTAGAAAAAACTTGGTTACCAGAAAGTTTCTCTTCTAACAATGTTTTCAAAGGTAATCTCTCTCATGGTCGTTTAAACTAGGGATTTTGTGGTAGGGGGCCTGTCAGACCTAAAGCTTCAGGTGGGACCAGTGTCGATCAAGATCATACTGAACAAATCATGCAGTCTGCTCTTAGATTTACATTGTTTGCTAGACAGAGACATGATAAATAGAAATCTCAAAAAGACTTTTATTTTGGGTTTTTTTTTTCTCTTGAGTGTTTTTTGTTCCTTTTTTGTAACTGTAACCCTTTTTCAAACGACAAATTTTAGACTATTCCAAATTTAAAAAATCCACAGACAATAAAATCAAAATTGATACAACTGAGCCTAAGTTCTATTGTAGGGTAGAAAGCATCATGAGAAAAGGAGAAAATGCTGATTATCACCATTTTCTCCTTTTCCCACAATGTTTTCAAAAGGCTTCTTCCTCAAGTTTGTTAAATTTGTGGATTACTAAACCACAAAATTTTGGGCGTGTCAGTGGCTTGAGTCTTAACCCTTTACCAAACAATCCTGAGTTTTAGGATGAAGGTGTTTGAAAACATTATGCAAAAAAGAGAAAATGCTGGTAAACCTGCATTCCTTTTTGTGCAGTGTTTTCCATGCACTTGAGGCTTGACTTTCATTTAATTGGCAGTCTGCAAATGCTTTCAATTCAAGTGAGTCTGAAATGATGTCATTATTTAATTGAGTTTAAAGATGAGCCTTATCTTTGAAAAGGTAGAAAACATTGTGATAAAAGGAGGAAATACTGTCAACCAGTGTTTACTGCTCTTCACACATTGTCTTTTCAAAGGCTTTCTTCTTCAGTGTTTTGGAAATGTGATTTTTTGTTTAAGGGATTATTATCCCTAGACTACATAATCATTACTTTTAACAAAACTATGAGAAAGGCCTTTTGAAAACTTGTAACCAGCATTTTCTCCTTTTCCCACTGTGTTTTTTACCTTTCCAAAGGTGAATTTCGAGTTTTGAGTCATACTTATTTTGTGGACTGCAAAAGTTTCGTCAGTTGGTAAAGGGTTAAGCAAATTGTTATCATACCCTTTGTGACACAATGTACTCTCTGGTACAAATTGATGTCAAAGGTCAAGAAAGTCATATTATTTCTGGGTCAAAAGAGGTCAAAACTGGTCGCCAGGATAATGGTGCTTATGTCTATGAAAATGAGCAAAGGTCATTCAAGGTCATGGGTAAGAGGCAGTGTCATTTACCAAACAGTACCAAGTTTTAAGGAAGTGGATGGCTTTTTGAAAACTTATGGGAAAAGAAAAAAATGCTGGTGACCAGCATTTTCTCCGTTTTTCACCATGTTTTCTAGCATTTCAGTCTTATCATTTGAGCCACATTTAATTACAAATTCTGTCAAATCCGACTCTTCTGAAATTTTGTCGTTGGATGAAGAGCTTATTAATCTGTACAGGGCAAGCCTTTCCTGAGTGTTTGATTGTTTGTTTGTTTTATATAATGGTGTTTATTTCCGTTTTCAACATTATTTCAGTTATATTTGCGCGGCCATTGCACCTGCTTCCCTGGAGTTTCGTTTACTTGTACTTAGTTCAATATTCTGTCCAAGCCACTGGCTGCTTTACCACATTATCAATGTCAAAACAATGATCAGCTAGTGTTGGATTGACCATAATGTGTTTCAACTGAGTACTTTGAACTCTTTACCATACAACAAAATTTCAGACTGGTTCAAAATCCAAAGCGTTAGCAGGTGACAAATGAAATGTGGCTCAAATGGTGGGATTTGTCTTTAAAGAATATGTCTTTGAAAGGGTAGAAAATATTGTGAGAAAAGGAGAAAATGCTGGTTACCAGCATTTTCTCCTTTTCACACAATGTTTTCAAAAGGTTTCTTTCTCAGGGTCGTTAAAAGTCGGGATTGTGTGGTGAAGAGTTAAAAGGATAGAAAACATGGTGGGTGGATACTTTTCACAGATGCATTAAACCCCCTTTTCACAGAGCATGGTACATTATGTATATATATATATATATATATAGGTATTGCAAAGATGACTTAGAATTTTCAGGCTTGCCCTGGTAGCTCAGTGGTTAGCATATCTGACTCATGACCTGGTGGTTGCAGGTTCGATACCCAGCTGAAGCAAACTCTCATTCAGATGATTTTTTTGCCATTCTCTGATGCATGTGAGAAAAGTAATCAGTGACTTGGAAGGAAAGTTGCGTCAGTACTGGTATGAGAAAGCTAGGAAACACATGCATAGGTGCACTGACAGACATGATATGACCTAAGCTGTTAAAATGGCGTTAAACTCCGATACAGATGAACAAAGTAGAATTTTCAGTGCCATATCCCCAGCTGTGACATTACAAAATCAGTGTTAATAAGCCCAGTTTTATGGATTTTTTCTTTCCCTGTATAATATAATTATATAACCCTATTCCACACAGTCCCAAGTTTTAATGACCCTGAAGAAGAAGGCATTTGAAAAACATTGTGAGAAAAGGAGAAAATACTGGTAAACAGCATTTTCTTCTTTTCCCACAATATTTTCTACTCAAAAACAGCTCTCATCATTTGAGCTACATTTTATTTGTGGTCTGCAGATGGTTTGAATTTGGTCCAGTACAAAATTTTGTAGTTTGGTAAAAAGTTAAGGGTTAAAGGGCCCCATTTACATTTTTTGCCTTGAATGAAATTTTCAAGCAAAACACTGATAAATACTTCAAAATGTTCACTTCTCTGCAAGCATAATGTATACAATAAGACAAATAAGAAATTTTAGGCATTTGAATATCACGTTTGTCTTTTTGCAATCAGTAACTCTGTCTATTTTCATAAGATCAAATATGACATTATCATACTTATTTATATACAATCTCACATAATGCATGTGTGTTATTGGTTATGTGAGATTCCACCAGTCCTTTGCAAAATTCTGGCACAAAATCTAAAAATACCAGAGGCTATGTATCTCATTAAGGAAATACCATTCATTTTTTTTTTCACAACACTTCTGTCTCTTAATTTGTGATGGTTTGACGGCTATTTCCTTACTAAAGTCGGTGAGAATTCACTTTTTGAAGTTTGATTTGATTATAAAAATCTAAAAGCTCCCTCCAGGGTGATTGGCATGTTTATATGGTATCCCCCTTTTTCTGACTCCAAAAGGGTGTAAACTAGGCCAGCCCCTTTTTAACCTTTTAAGTGCCTTTCACGACTATAGTTGCGTTAGTGGACAGTGTAGATCAAGATCAGACTGCACAAAATGTGCAGTCTGATCTTTGATCTACACTGTCCGCCTTGCTGAATCTTTATGGACAGAAGCAACCATGAAATCCAAATGATTTGGGTGATATTTTTCATCTGTAAATGTCTGTTGGGTATATTCATCACTCTAAGGGTTTATAATACCTGCTGAGACAGATTTGTGGCAGTCCACTTTGAAAGTATTCTGGTAAATGTGGCAATATTAGTTCTTGATACATGAATACAATAATTATAAAATATTTTGGCACAGGGGAACAAGCAATGTCTCCTTTTGCTACAATGTTTTCATATGTGGGTGGCAACAAGATGAAAAAAAGTCATCTGTTAGGGGAGGGGGAAGAGATATGCACTACTTAACTCTTTGCCACATGACCCAATTGTGGACTGGTCCAAATTGAAAGCTTTTGCAGATGATAAATTTAATGCTGCTTAAATGGTGGGATTCAACTTTGAAAGTGTAGAAAACATTTTTGGTTACCAACATTTTCTTCTTTCCCCCCAATGTTTTCAACATGTGGCCTTTTCTGTCAGGGTTATTAAAATTCGGAATTGTGTGATAAGGGTTAAATGTTCTAACATTTTTAGGTGTTTGAACTTCATCCAAAAACGGAAGTTTCTGGTTTGTGGTCAGGCTGTTGACTTTAGAATATATGAGGAAATATGTACACTGTTCTGTTTAATGAACCATTTAAATTTTCTAAGTGCATGGAAGGTCATTGATGGTCATTGAAGTTCATGACCACTAATAAATCACAGCAGATTACTGGCTATTTTGCACAGCATGTGCATTGTACTGGCCTACCAAGAGATTTGTTGTATGTAAGCTGATTGCATTTGAGCCATGCCCTATGAAAATGGCTTTGATCCATCTGCAAAGAGAATTGACTAACTCTAGAACTCTGGCATGGTGAGTGAGGGGTCCAAGGTTTGAGTCCTGGTCGGGCCATTACATTTTTCTTTTCATCTTAACCCTTAAAGCGCCGAATAAACCCAATGGACATTTTCAGTCTAGAATAAAACCAAGATAAGTGCAATTTTGTGGTCACTTTTCATGTCTAGTGTCTCAGCAAAGCGGATAGTGTAGATCAAAGATCAGGCTGCATGTTTTGTGCAGCCTGATCTTGATCTACACTGGCCGCAAAGGCAACTACAGTCGTGAAAGGCGCTTTAAGGGTTAATGCCCCACATAAGAAATTCACAATGACATTGGCATGGTTTAGAATAAGCTGTATTGAAGGACAAATTAATATTGAGGTGCGAGGGGGGAAAAGTAGTGGCGTTATTTTCTCCTGAAATAGATTTCAGACTCTCAGTATGATATGATGTGGCCTGATAGCTTTGTTGGTAGAGCATGTGATGCATATGAGAAATGTAGTGAGTGGCTTTGGAAAGAAAGTTGTTTCAGTACTGGTGTGGGAAAGCCAGGAAATACATTGATGCATCACTGACCGCCATGCTATGCCTGAGATGTTAAAATGGCTTTATTATATAAATTCCAAAACAAACCAAACCAGAGACTAATAGAATTTCCATTTCTAGGTTTGCTTTTAAACAGAAAGTCTCACAGAATTACTATATCTAGATTGCTTTTATCCAGAAAGTCTCATAGAATAGCTATATCTAGATTGCTTTTATCCAGAAAGTCTCATAGAATAGCTATTTCTAGATTGCTTTTATCCAGAAGGTCTCATAGAATGGCTATTTCTAGATTGCTTTTATCCAGAAAGTCTTATAGAATGGCTATTTCGAGGTTGCTTTTATACAGAAAGTCTCATTAAAACTGACAGTGTATATCAACATCTCACTGCACGTATTGTGCCGCTGATCTTGATCTATATCGGCAACAAAGGCAACTAAAGTTGTGAAAGGTGCTTTAACCCTTTACCAAACAATCCTGAGTTTTAACAGCTTTAAATAAAAATTCTTTTGAAAATATTGTGGGAAAATGAGAAAATGGTGGTAACCACCATGTTCTCTTTTTCCCCTAATGCTAACTCACCTTTTCATAGATAAAGCCGAACCCCAGTAACTCAGTCAGTAGCTTACAGGACTTGAGAACAGGGTGTTGCTGGTTTGATGCCCCAGGTTGGTCAGTTTCTTTTTTTTAGGATTGATGCTAATCGTTGCAACGGGATTCATTCCCTCACTGCTGATCATTGTTTTGACAATGGTTTTGTGGGAAAGCAGCTAGTGGCTTGGGAAGAATACTGTGCGAAGCGCTTGTAAAGAAAGTCCAGGACAGCGTGGGTAGGTGCATTGGTCCCGCACTGTAACTGAAAGGTTTTCCAAAGACAAATTTCAGGTTCTGTGTCACTTTTATTTTTTATTCTGCAGAAGCTTTGAATTTCAGAAATTTTCTGTAATTTTGTTGTTTGGTGTTGGGTTAATCCTTTTCCTGCTAAATACTTGAAATGAAACTTTCAACCAGATAGTTAAATCAAAGTGTTGAAAGCACTGTTGTGGCATTTGTCTAGGGAGCCATTGTGTGGAATCAGTAATTTGAAAAAGAAACAATAGAAATAGTTTCCAAATATTCACTTGAAAGTCAACCTACTTTATAGTCATGCAGAATCCAATAGAGTAGCGTACAATCATGTGGGACGAACAAGCCCAAGGAAACCAGCCCAGTGACAAAAAGGCCCAGTGACAAACTGGTTTTTGGACGAACAAGAAAGGAACTGGTCAGGACACAAAGATTGTGTGTATCAGTGGGCCAACAGAAGGCTATAGTTGGCAAAGTTATTTTCAATGAAAAAAAGAAATTTTTCCATGATCAATGGCCTAATCCAATTTATTCTAATATGCCATTTCCAATTTTATATCTGAGTGCAACTGAAACACTTACTTGTCTTAGAAAAATTGAGTTTAATTGGGTTTACTTAGTTCGGTTTTGCACAAACTAAGATACATGATTTTCAAAGTGCCATATTGAACTGGTAGTGGCATTGTCTTAGACAAATGCCACCAAAAACCAAATTTTGCAATTTCAGAGCTAACAGTGTAAATCAACATCTCACTGTACGTTTTGTGCCATCTGATCTTGATCTACATTGGCAACTTGAGTCGTGAAAGATGCTGTAACACTTTACCAAACAATCCCAAGTTTTAACAACCCAAAAGAAGAAGATTTTTGAAAACATTGAGGGGAAAAAGAGGATAGGCTGGTAACCTGTCTTTTTCTTCTTTTCTACCTTTCCAAAGACAAAGTTCAGTCTTGCATCAGATTTTCTGTCTGCACAGTGCAGTGTGCAAAATCTTTCAATTACTGTAAATCTGAAACTTTGTAGGTTAGTCCCTATTTTGGATAAATCCCATAATTTGAGCCTCATTAGATTAATTTTGTCCTCTGCAAGTGCTCATGAATGGGTCTAATTATTATTGTTTGGTAAAAAGTTTAGTCTGTACCAAACAACAAAATTTTAGACAGATTCAAATTGAAATCTTTTGCAGACGACAAATTAAATGTGACTAAAATAATAAGATTTGTCGCTGAAAGGATAGAAAACATTGTGGGAAAAGGAGAAAATGCTGGTTACCAGCATTTTCTCCTTTTTGTACAATGTTTTCAGAAGCCTTCTTCCACAAAGTTATAAAAATATGGGATTGTGTGGTAAAGGGTTTAAGAGGTTAATTTTGCAGGCAGGTAGATAGAGGAAGGTCTATTATAGAGATATATCCAGCCAGTTTGTTGATAGAGGCAGATTATACATGCAAGGATAATTCCTACTTACTGACAGACTGTACAGATAAAATCAGGTCATGCCCGATAGTTCAACTATAAACTGGTCAGCTGATAAAAACTGCCAAACATTTAATAAAGTGCAGAATTTCTATTGGTGCCATTTTGTGTTGGTAATTAACACTTTTTCTCCTGCCTGTGGAAAAGTGTTGCTTTACATAATGGCTTAACTCTTTACCAGACAACAAAATCTTAGACTAGTCCAAATTGAAAGCATTTGCAGATGCCAAATTAAACATGACCCAAAATCTGAGTTTTGCCTCTGGAAGGACAGAAAACACTGTGGGAAAAGGAGAAAATGCTGATTACCAGCATTTTCTCCTTTTCCCACAATGTTTTCAAAAGGCTTCTTTCTCAAGGTCGTTAAAAGTCGGGATTGTGCGGTAAAGACTTAACCCTTTTGTCAAATAACTGTGAGTTATAAAGACCCTAAAGATGGAGAGTTTTGAAAACATTGTTACCAACAGTTTCTCGTTTTCCCACAATGTTTTATAGCCTTTCAAAAACAGATTGCGATTTTAGAGTTACATTTACCAAATGTCCTCTGCAGGTGCTTTCAATATGGACAAGCCATTATCAGAAAAACAAATTGGACCAGATCCTATTGGAAGCATTTGCAAAGGACAAATTTAACCCTAAATGAAACAATCCAGACTTTTAACGACCCTGAGGAAAAAGACTTTTCAAAAAATTGTGAACAAAGGATAAAATGCGGGTACCAGCATTTTCTCCTTCTCCCACAATGTTTTCTACTCTTCCAAAAAAAATTCAGTTTTTGAATAAAAATTATTTATCTTGTCTGAAAATGGTTGAATTTGCCCATGACTAAAATATTGCTATGTTGTTAAGCGTTAACCCTTTATCAGACAAAACATAATTAGACCTGTCTATATTGAGGCATTTGCAGAGGACAAATTTGAGTTTGGCTCAAGTGATGGAATTTGTCTTTAAAAGGGTAGAAAACATTGTAGGGAGAGGATAACCAGCATTTTCCCCTTTTCCCACAGTGTTTTCAAATGCTGTCTTTTTCTGGGTCATTAAAATTGATATCATATGGAAAAGGTTTAAAAATGTTATCATGTTTCATGTCACTACATTGTTTTTACATGAATCTGGAAAAAGGGGGTTTTATGAATCTGCAAAAAGTACTGACTCATGTCATTCAGTCTGCATGACCTGGCTGACCTTGTTCATTTTTTTTTTCAATTTTCTACATGTCAAAGAAACATTGTACTTCATGATTCAGCTGATTTCTGGACAAACCAGATCCATGTTATGCGACGACTTGATTCATACAATGTATTGTGAAGATGCATTAAACCCCTTTTCCCAGAGGGCCACCCACTTGCATTTGATTGTAGCGTACAAGTAATCCAAACTTTTTCATGTTGTTGTGGCGCCGCATGAGCGGCGACACTATATTTTTATTCGGTTTTGTAAAGTGCCTATGGAGGCAGCCATATTGAACTGGTTCCATGCTTTGTTTTAACATCCACCTATATCTACTGTACTTTGATTACCAGATCGGGGTCCATAATAACTTTTTTATTTATTTGTGGGGATTTTTTTTTTTTGTATATTGCACTTTCATTGTTAGATGGATAAAAACATGGATCGTAGACATATCAACATTTTCCTTTCGAAAAATAAAAAGTGCATTTCGAATAATAACTCACGTGATCAAAAATTATCTGTCACAAATTTTCGAAGCCACCATTTTAAATATCTTACGCTGGAAAAGGTTAAGAGGCATTTTCAAGCTCTTTGACCCTAGAGCACCCTATGTGGTACTTGTGACCCCACTTATATTTTTGTTCTAGTATTGTATGGATTGTAGAAATATTGTTTTCCTTTCGCGATCGTGTTTTTAAGACCAGCTAACTGTAACTAGGTCAATGTTCGGGGTGACAGATGTTTCGGTAACAGACGAGTTCGGTAAATTGGACTTACAGAGTAAATCGATTGGATGTTTCGGTAACAAGGTAATTATATAGTGGTAATGCACCGTGACGTTTTTCACACCAAATAAAGTCTTTGTTCTGATTCGTTCAATGTTTCTCTTTTTTCTTCCACACACTTTAAGACATAATATTTTTGTTATGTTTCTACTGTCATGCTGTACGTAAAATGATACCCGAATCAAAGTTGAGGTAACGAATAACAACACCCAATCCTAAACTTGAAACACGTTGTATCTCCTTTTAAATCAATGCTTTATGATCCTTTCAATGTGAAAATATTTTCTTAATGAAAGACTTCCAAACCAGCCATTAACCCTTAGAGCGTCTGTCATTACTGCTGTTGCCATTGCGGCCGGTGCAGATCGAGATCAGAGTACACCAAACACGGAGTTTGATCTTTGATCTTCATTTGTCAATTTTGCAAGACATTCTGAACAAGAAAACCTTGACACTGCTAAAAATAGGTTTTATATCTAGAATGAAAATGACCGTTGGGTTTATTCGACGCTGTTAGATTTAAAATTATGGATAGTTAAATTTAGTTCAGAAACACAGGTAATACAGGTAAAAATATTGTAGCAAAAGAAGAGAGTGAGCTCGAGAGATAGATAGTAGCAAATACTTTTTTTGACAAATACTTTTTTCAAACTGCACGAGCAGTGTGTGATCTAAACATGCCCAATCCCCATAACTTTTACATGCAGTCTGATCTGCGAGTTTCTTCTTGTCCATTGGTGTTTCAGGTTTTCATAAACCGGGGTTGTTCTTTAAGATCTACGGGAAACTTCTTTATCTTGTTGGCAATGGGAGGTGTGAAGACAGGCTGTAAACGCGTCTATATACAATACACAGTACTCCTTTCGCTCTCAAATAGTACGCATATGATTTTTTTATGCAGTGTTGTATTGATGAACGCACTTTAAAACCAGCAGACGCCGATTTTTGTGCACCAGACCAGATTTGAAAACTGTGTGGAAAATGGAGAGGAACAATACAGAACAGATATCTTTTAGATGGGCACAAATGTTCTTGGTCAAAATCACAAGAAGTATGCACGAAAGCATTATTGTCAAGGCCTCTCTCTCTATCTCTCACTCCCTCTCTTCATTTGCCACAATGTTTCAAATGTATTATCTTTATTTCTGAATTCACGTTAATTATCCATAATTTTAACCTTTAAAGCATCGAAAAAAGTAAAGGCTATTTTCATTTTAGAAACAGAACAATATATATATTACAATATACGATCCCTGGTCTAATATTAGCTATTTCAAAGCAAAGTTGTCCTTCCTCATAATGTCTTAGAAAAGCTGGCAGCGTAAACCAACGATCAGACTCTGTTTTTTTTTTTTTTGCTTTGCAGTTTGATATTTGTCTGAATCGGTCGCAAGGGCAACAAGAGTGAAAGGTGTTCTGAGGGTAAATGGCTGGTTTGGAAGTTGACCAATTTGTTTCCGGAAGAAATTATTTTTCACACAGAAAACGATGACAAGAATAGCGTCATTTTTAATAAAACATTTTTAAAAAAACTTGAGGATTGGCTTAAAGTTGGAGTCTGTTATCTGTAGGACGATTAAGTAATACGGGTACAAGCTTAAGGCTGGGTTTTATCAGGGATCGTATATTATTCATTACATGAATCAGCTATGGGTGAAAAACGAAAATAAGATATGCTGATCAAAATTTACTAATTTCAGGTATTTATTTATACAGCATGGAAAGAACAACAAATATATTTACGTCAGAAAACGAGTGAGAATTGCAAATTAAAAGAAAAAACGTTTGCACAAACAGAAGCCATGGGTGTGAAAAACGTCACAGCACTATATTACTGCCTTGTTACCGAAACATCCAATCAATTTACTCTGTAAGTCCAATTTACCGAACTCGTCTGTTACCGAAACATCCGTAAATCAATGTTGGAGCGCCTAGCATGACTGGTATCATACAACTCCTCTAGTCTATATAGATATAAGGACTTCATTCAAGTCTTTATTATATCTATAATAAAGAGGGGTTGTATGATACCAGACATATGTGTTTGGAGTGTCAGATTTAGCACAATCCGATAACAGACTTTTCTTTCGTTAATGTAAAATCTTCCTGTTCAAAATAAGACGGTCGAGAGTTTTGATATTTCATGTGTAGTATCGCTACAATGACCTCTACCAAGTACTAGTATGTTCAAATGGTGGCCTTCGGGTCAAAAGTTGCCATATGCTCCCCGCCACCCAGATGTCACAAATTTGCGCATAGTCATATTTGTTGCACACTTTTCAAAATCTTCTATCAAATATCAGAAAGGCAACAGCTCTAACATTTCTATCTACCAATTGTGTCCAAATGATGTCCTGTGGATAAAGAAATGGCCCAGTCCATGGATAAGAAGTTTGCAAATAGCCTTCAATGATATGAAATTTAAAAATCTTGTCAAAAACCAGATGGCCCAGAGTTTAAATACAGTATCACCACTTGGACCTCTACGAAGATTGTGCAAGAGATGCGTATTAGGAAATAACCCAATGCATTGTGCCCTGTTACAGAAACAACTAGTTTGCGGCGCCATTGATGTTCAGCATCAATATTTTCTTGTATGAACTCTTTATCAAGCAACAAAGTAACAGATTCGAGACTTTTGA
This sequence comes from Tridacna gigas, assembly GCA_945859785.2. Classification (NCBI taxonomy): domain Eukaryota; kingdom Metazoa; phylum Mollusca; class Bivalvia; order Cardiida; family Cardiidae; genus Tridacna; species Tridacna gigas. Next base: position 9,492,775 of record OX244039.2, read on the forward strand.
AAGCATTTGCAGAAGCCTTCTTTCTTAGGATTACAAAAACATTTGATCATTAGCTCCGCTGATTCCGAAGAAAAAGTCAAGTTTTGTCATAGCTCTGTCATTGTCTGCATCATAGTCATCATGCAAAAACTTTGATACTTTATAATATCACTGTCATTACTTTAGATATTTACTTTAAACTTGGACTAGTAGTTAAATATCAAAATGGGAACCCAAACAACAGAGGCAACCATTAAAGTATTTTTGATAGTTATGCCCCTTATTTGACTAAGAATTTTCACTGAAAATCAGTCAATTTCTATAAGCAACTGCAGCTGAGCATTGGCACCAGCATGTGGTGCTCTTGTTTTGTACAGGGTCAAACATTCTCTGTAAGGAATGGTTTGTATTTTTTTGTTTTGCTCTGTACCACGAGACAAGATTGTAGATTTGTCTCAGTTAAAAGTATATGCAGACAACAAATCAAATGTTTGTCAAGTTATGGAATATGTCTTTGAAAGGGTAGAAGACCGTGTTGGAAAAGGAGAAAATGCTGGTTACCTATATTTTCTCCTTTTCCTGCAAGGTTTCCAAAAGCCTTTGCCATTAGGGTCTTTAGAACATGGGATTGTTAATAAAGGGTAAAATGGACTTTGATAAATGACAAATAGCTTTGAGTTATTCGTTAACCCTTTTCCAAACAAGCCCTGGTTTTCACGTGTCTGCAGTGCAAGTCTTTTGAAAACACTGTGGGAAAAGGAGAAATTGCTCGTAATGAGCAATTTCTTTTTTTCCCCACAGTGTTTTCTAACCTTTTTAAGAACTTTCTGCCATTTTCATCCAATTTAAAATTGTCGTCTGCAAACTCTTTGAATTTGGACCAGTCCAAAATTTGTCGTTTGGGAAAGGGTTAAATGAAATTAGAATGTTGATCAGCATAATATTGATAAATACAACTCTTGATGGAAATTTCTGCTTCTCTCTTAACTCTTTACCACACAATCCCGAGTTTTAACGACCCTGAGGAAGAAGCCTTTTGAAAACATTGTGGGAAAAGGAGAAAATGCTGGTAACCAGCATTTTCTCCTTTTCCCACAATGTTTTCTACCCTTCCCCAAACAAATTTCAATTTTTGAGTCACATTTATTTTGTCGTCTGCAAATGCTTTCAATTTGGACCAGTCTTAAATTTTGTCGTTTGGTAAAGAGTGAATGAAAAGTTATAACCTCTGATGTAAATGCAAGAGCTAATTTGATCCAATGTGTAAATACTCGGATTTGAAAATGAAACTGCCACAGGAAACTTTCAATATAATAGTTCTTTGTATTTATAACAATAGAATTTGCCACTCCAAAAAGTCCAAATTCTATCCGGACCACCAATTATCATATTAACCACCAAGTTTGGGATTATAAGGTCATGTCCGATAGATCAACTGACCATTAGTGGTCATTCGGTCAGTCATAAGTTGAGGGAAATATTGTGTACCAATTACTATAGATAAACCCATAAATTGGTCAGTTTGGGTCAAGTCTTGCAGATTTAACCCTCTACCACACAGCTATATTTTAGATATTTCCAAATTGAAAGGATTTGCAGACAGCAAAATAAATATGACTCAAAAATCAAAAATTGTTTTTGGAATAACAGAAAACATTGTAAGAAAAGGAGAAAATGCTGGTTACCAGCATTTTCTCATTTACCCACGATGTTTTTTAAATTTAGGCCTTCTTCATCAGGGTTGTTAAAAGGCCACATTGTATAGTAAAGGGTTAACTCTTAGAGTGCCAAATAAACCCAACATACATTTTCAATTTAGAAATAGAACTCCAATAATTGCGGTCGCTTTTGCCTATGTGTATCAGAAAAGTGTATGCTGTAGATCATAGATAAGACTGCACATTTTTTGCAGTCTGATCTTTATTTACACTGGCAGCAAAGGCACCACAGTATTGATAGGCATTTCTAGGGTGAAAAAATATTTTTTTCTTTGACTGTCTGGAATTCATAGCTAGCCTCTCTTTTTGTGTTACAAAGTTCTTCCACTCGGTCATCAGCTGGAATGTTACAACAAGGGGCATTCACGCAACAGAAAGTGCCTGGCCGGGTAGCTCAGTGGTTAGCTATCTGACTCATGATTACATCTGTTTATATAATGAACCAAAAAAGAAACTTTTACTAAAATTGGAATGTTGATACTTTTTTTTTTTACATTTCAATAGATTTGGCTGAAGTCTTCTGTTCTTTGTAAAAGAATGTCTTGTGGAACTTTTGACATCATCAGCATATTGGACTGAAAGTATCCATTTGATTGTTTGATTCGAATTGAAATAAGGCAGGGGGTCGATTTCAGAAGTCTGTAGTAGAAACGTGATTGCACATGACCACTGCATGCAATGCTGACGGCCTGAACGTTATGTCACATTGAAAGCACAAGCTTGTTTACATCAGCCTGTGGGATGTTACTCCATTCTTCGTGAGTGCTACTCATAGGTGGACCTTGACCTTGTTCATTTGGTTTGGAAGTCAACGTATGTGTTAATCAAGATGATCCCATAGATGTTCTTTTGAGTTCAAATCCTGGCTTTTTGAGGGCCAGTTGTCAATAAAATCAGCAATGTGATTGTAAAAACTGAATAAAAACAAGCAAAATTGAGTCTGGCATTATCTTGCTGTGATGTCCTTATGACATGGGTTTGAAGCAGAAGGACAACATCGACACCAAGAATATTATCCCTTATTTGGGCATTTAAATTTCCCTCAATAATGATGATGCAATACCAGTACACATAACCACCCCACACCTCCTGCCCTGAAAACGATCACCTTGCAGTATGCAACAGCACAAGATAGTACAAACCTGGACTTACCCAGTTTATGTGCCCCAAGGCCCATTGCTCTGTATTATTGCAATGGCAGCTCATCAAAACTGAGCCGACGTAAGAGCAACATCCGTGCAAACAGTTATTACCTAAACCATTCCAGAATTTATGGGCAAAAATCCAGTTGTTGCGAGCACTGAGCATAATAGTAACTGTTGCTGATTGAAAGGGATCTCATAGGCGCTGGTTCAAGATATAGCAGTCTTGGGCTCAGGTCGTGACATGCAGTCTGCTGCTCCTTCGTAAATCTCTTGTACACACAGCAACTCACTGCCAAAGGTTCCTGACTGCTTGCATAGATGCACCAACACTAGCTGCAACCAATGCAGCAGGAAGGCCAGCCTCAAGTATGCCCACAGCCTTTTCTTCTGGATTTTCTGGAATTCTTGGCAATGAAATTTCCAATAACTTTAATTTTTTTTCTTATTCAGTAGGTATATGACTAAGCAGTATTTTGGTATAGACAAATATCCAACAGTGGACAGGATATGGCAGGGGCGTAAGCTGCCTGTATGCAAAAACGCAGTTGCATACACTTTCCAAAGACAGAGAGAAAAAAGGAAGACAATTGTGCCAAAAAGAGTCACCAGAGGCCACCTCAAATAGCTTCTACAACTCAAACATTTTGTGGGGGAGGGCCTCTGACCCTCCTGAGAAATCCCCCTCCCCCTCTGGGCATGTCTTGCCTCGGATTATACCTTCTCTATTACTTTTATGTATACATTATTTTGGCCTTGTTCTGCCCTGCTATGCCCATCCTATACTTACATGTGAAACTGGACCTTTGCATTTAAAAAGTATACTGGACTGTTATCTAGGGATTGACTGACCAATTTTGCAAACTAGGACGGTTTTAGAAATTACACTATGTATTATGTGTACATCTCACGGGTAACCTTGAAAATTTTGCTTGTATCTTACGAAATTTTCTTTTTGGTTTAGTGTAGATATCTACAATTCCTGTAATGTTCATTGATTAATAAATCAAGTGATCACTTTTTCACTTTATTTTCCAAGCTAAGTTAAATCAAAGTACTGAACGTACTGACAGACTAGTGAATTTGATTGATTGATTGATTGTTTGTGTGGTGTTTAACCTTGTTTTCAACATTATTTCAGTTATGTAGCGGTGGCCAGTGCACATATCCATGCTTTCCAGGAGTTTCTTTTACCAGTACTTCGCACAATATTTTTTCCAAGCCCCTGGCTGCATTCCCACATAACCATCGTTGAAATGTGAGAGAAATAAATCCTGTCCCAAGGACCAGATCATCAGTTGTCGGAAAGAAATTTGCCGAGTCTGGGATCGAACCAACAACCTCCTGTTCTCAAGTCCTGTATGCTACCGACTGAGCTGCCTTGGCTATGTGTGCTATTGGTTAACTATAATCCAGTTTAAATTTAACACTTAACCTGCTGAAAATGTTAATTAAAACACCTGAATATTGCTATTTCAAAGTTACATTTTGGAGAAAATATATCCTCTTATTGGACAGTGTAGATCCAAGATCAGACTGCCCGCTCTGTGAAGTCTGAACTTAATCCACAATGTCCTCGAAAGGTCATTCAGTCACAGTAGTGCTGATAAAAGAAACTCCAGGAAAGCCTGGACAGGTGCTGTAGCCGCCGCAATATCACTGAAATAATGTTGAAAACGGCGTTGAACACCATGCAATCAATTAGTAAATATCCAATAGCACAAGATGTAGTTAACTATTTAACTCTCATTACAAAACGAAAAATTTTACACTCATCCAAATTCAAAGCTTTTGAAAACCATAAATTAAATGTGGCTGAACTGTTGAAACCTGATTCCAGAAGGGCAGAAAACAATGTGGGACAAGGAGAAAATGATGGTTACCAGCATTTTTTCATTTTCCCGCAATGTTTTCGAAGGGATTCTTCCCCGGTGTCGTTAAAACTTGGGTTTGTTTGGTAAACAGTTAATATTCAAGACTAAATAACAGTTTAATAGAACAGTTTAACTGTACACAATTATCTAAATAATGAATGACTGAAGGAATGACAAGGGTTCCCTGTCCACTGAGGGTTCATACAGCTGGGATCTGCTACACCTTACAAGTAATATCTATTAATAGTTTTATTCATATGGTGTAGGAATAAGTGATTCTCTGCTTTCCATAGGTCACTTAATTTACATATAAGCAAAGCTCTTGTACCTTGTAAATGGCATCTTGTTCAGTTTATTACTTTGTAAGATGACATGTTCAAATTGGAGTGGTAGAGATTTTTTTGGGGTGAAAGTTGTCATATGTAACAGAATTAAGACTTAACAGAGAGAAGTATTTCCTGTGAGGCAGTATTTGGCAACTGTGGGGTTTTTTGTTTACTTTGACTCTAGGTCAGTCTTGATGCCTATAGACTAGCTTTGCTAGTCTAAAAAGGGAAATCATGTTACCAGCATTTTCTCCTTTGCCCCAATGTTTTCAAAAGCTTTCTTTCTCAGGGTTGTTAACCCTTCACCACACAATCCCAAGTTTTAACAACTCTGAGAAAGAGGGGTTTTGAAAAAATTGTGGTCAAAGGAGAAAATGCTGGTAACTAGCATTTTCTCCTTTTCCCAAAATATTTTCTGCCCTGTCAATGACAAAAATTATCATTTGAGCTACATTTATTTTGTTGTCTGCAAATGCTTTTAATTTGATTGAGTCCAAAACTTTCTTGTGTGTTAAAGAGTTAAAAGTTGGGATTGTACGATAAAGAGTTAACCCTTTACCACACAGTCCCCGACTTTTAACGACCCTGAGAAGTAAGGCTCTTGAAAACATTGTAGGAAAGGAGAAAATGCTGGTAACCAGCATTTTCTCCTTTTCCCACAATGTTTTCTACCCTACCAAAGACAAATTCAATTATTTGACCCACATTTAAATTGCCGTCTGCTAATGCTTTCAATTTGGACCAGTCTAAAATTTTGCCGTTTGGTAAAGAGTTAAAGCACATCCATATTTCAATGCCTGTAGTATGTCTCTACCTACATCAGAATGTTTTTCCTTGGAACTATCAACACCTACACCCTTTACCAAACATTTTCTTGAGTTTTAACTATACTAGGCATAGAGGCTTTTGAAAACACTGCGAAAGGAGAAAAAGCTGGTTCTCCTCTTCTCATGTATTCTACCCTTTCAAAGGCAAATTTTATTTTTTGAGCCTCACTTAAGATGTCCTCTGCATATGTTTGGCATTTGGGAAAGCCAAACATTTTAAAGAGTTAACCCTTTACCAGACAATCCTGTGTGTTAATAACCTTGAGAGAAAAGTCTTTTGAAAACATTGTTTCCTCCACAATGTCTTGAAAAATTACCTTTTCAAAGACAAATCCAATCAGTTAAGTTTTATTTGATTAGTCATCTGCAACTTTCAATATGGGCAAGCATGAAATGTTGTTGTATGGGGAAGACATAATTCTGCATTATCTTCTGATATACATGTATATATGTGAGCCATGCTCTGGAAACAGGAGGTACAATCCATCTCTGCCATGCATGCCCAGACTGCGCAGGCTGACCTGGGTAGATACTTTTTCCAGATCAATAAAGCCTGTTTTCTCAGAACATGGCTTAGATAAACAGTTGTTGGCCTGATCACAACTGGCCGCTTTGTTACTTTTCCAAAACCTGAGTGTTAATGAATGTATCTTTCTAGACAATAAGGGTGGAATGTTTACATTATACACTTTAGAAAGCTGGGGAACATTACCACTTTTCTGAACAATGAAAATTTGCAGTCATCGAATTTAAAGGATTTGCAGACAACAGTTCAAACATGGTTGGAATTATAAGATCTTGCTTGGAAAGGGTACAAAACATTGTGTGAAAGTAGAACCAGCATTTTCTCCTTTTTCCACAATTTTTTCAAAGGCTATCTTACTCGGGATCCTAATAAACTCTGAATATGTAGTAAAGAGTTAACACTTTTCCATGATGGTGTTGGGGATATCAGATGGGAAAAGTTTTATATGTCCGATTCTGGCATTGTCGCATGTTACCTACACTCTAATTGACGGCATAAAAGATGTTTCTGGTTACAAAATAATGAAGTCTGTCCAGTAATTATAGCTATGAATATTACCGACATGGCCCATGAAAGAAAATCCCTGTACCAAATAAACCTGTCTTATACTCTGGGAAAACAAAAAACTTGTAAAAGGATTCGATGGAAAAGGAGAAAATGTTGGGAAAAAGCATTTTCACTATTTCTTACAATGTTTTTCTCCCCTTTCACAGTTAAAATCCAGTCATTTTCAGCCAAATTTCAATTGCCTGAAATTGACTTCAATGGGGCAAGTCTAATATTTTCGTTGTCTGGTTAACTCTTTACCAAATGAAAAAATTTTGGACAGGCCAAAGTTGAAGGCATTTGCAGACGACAAAATAAATATAGCTAAAATGTTGATTTATGTCTTTGATAGGACAGAAAACATTGTGCGAAAAGGAGAAAATGCTGGTTAGCAGCATTTTCTCCTTTTCCCACAATGGTTTCAAGTCTTCTTTCTCAGGGTTGTTAAAACTCGGGGTTGCGTAGTAAAGGGTATCCTGTACAGTTGTAAAGGGTATAATGGCTGGACTGTCAGGGTCATGTCTAGGTCATGGCCTGCCTTGAACCCTCCTGTACAAATATAAGCTAAGTACATAATTCTGATCAAACCCCATGTTGAGTCCGAGGCATCGGTAAATCAAACACAGCTAGCCGTGCATAACTTGCATGTGCTTGATGACCAGTAGGCTATTAAGTGCGACTCGACCCCTTGCGGACAGTATCAATCAAGATCAGACAGCACAGAACATGCAGTCTGATCTGGGATCGACACCCTCTGATAAGTGAGAGATTTTCTTCCAAAAAGGTAACTTTGAAATAGCAACATTTTTGGGGTTGTACCATCAGCTTGAAACTTTGAGTTAACTTATTTAGCAGGTTTTGGTTCACTCTTTACCACACAATCCCGAGTTTTAATGACCCTGCGGAAATAGCCTTTTGAAAACTTTGTTGGAAAAAGGAGAAAATGCTTGTAGCCAGCATATTCTCCTTTTTCCCCACAAGTTACCATCATTTGCAGCTGAAAGTAATTTCTTGCCTGGATATGCTTTCAATTCAGACATGTCTAAAATTTTATTGTTTTGATAAAGATTTACATAAACTGTCAAAAACAAAAGAACAATACAGACTACTTGCTGAAATGGCAAGAAAAGTCATGTAAAAAACAAAAAGCTTGATTTGTTGAAGTAGCCTGTCATTGCTATCAACATAGATAATGTTTTTCAAAAAATTACAAGCTTCACTCTTTCATTACCAGGGTTCCCGCATAGCTCTGTGGTAAAGTTTAGGACTCATAACCTTGAGGCCTTGGGTTTGAACCTCACCGGAAGCACTATGTTTTTCGTGGGCATATCCTTGGGCAAGAAACCCAGGACATACATAAATATGTGAGCTGTAGCTTAATATGACTGAAAAAATGCTGAAAGCAGGGTAAAACACCATTCAATCAATCAATCAATCTTTCACTAACAAATAAATTACTTTTTTTTAAGGGCTAAAAATACACTGCAAGATGAAGAGACAGCTGGGTTGGAGTATAAAGAAGTGGACAGTGTAGATCAGAGATCAGACTGCAAATTCTGTGCAGTCTGATCTTGATCTTCACTGTTCACAAAAGGTTCTTGAGTCATCTCAGGTAAGGACAGAGTCCATAAGATACATGCCTGTATGACCCGCCTTTATCATTATATAACCGATAAACTGTTCCTTGTAGTGGACTGAATCCCTTAACCGTTTACCACACAATCCCAAGTTTTAATGACCCTGGGAGAGAGGCCTTTTTAAAACATTGTAGGAAAAGGATAAAATACTGGTAACCAGCAATTTTAATTGCTTTGAAAAATGTGAGCAGCTTCAATATCATCATTAAAGATTGAAATAATGTTATTAGACTAATTAATAGTATCATTTTAGCACCGATTCACGGATGTTTGATGACAATGTCGCACACTTGAGAATCTTTAATCTGATTTTACACAGCTTCCATGTGAAATGGGCCATGATTTAGCAATTACCTCTTCTGCTGGAAACTTTCTCTGGTCAAACCAAAATGTTTTTTGATTCAGCAATCAATTGATGCATATAATCGGAGAAAATGGATCGGTTTCTTTTCTTGAATCTTCCAAGCAAGTGGAAAGTAAGATATCTGAGACTCTGGGACCATTTGGCGGGAAGAAATATAACTCTATAAAGGACTGTGACAAGAAACATGACGAAAAAAAAAGTTTTTTTAACGAGGTTGAAAGAATTCCCATGGTTGAATGCGGACGATCATAACAGTGCTTTTTGTAAGGGTTGTTGAGAATATCCCCATATTGCTGACATGTCATTTTACGTGTGCCATGTAAAATTGTTTCGTTTTGGACAAGTGAGCCACACTGGCAGACAAGTAGATTTTTGTAATTTACTGGTCTACAGACAAGTAGAAATTTCTAAGATTTCCACACCCCTGCAAAGGGTTGACTGATCAACTTACTGATAGAGACATCTTTCATCCTTCCAAATTCTTAAACTCTACCAAAAGACAAAATTTTCGACAAGTTCAAATTGAAAGCATTGGCAGACGACAAAATAAGTGACTCAAAATAGAAATTTGCTTTTAGGAGGGTAGTAAAGAGTGCAGGGAAAAGGAGAAAATGCTGGTTACAAGCATTTTCTCCTTTTCCTGCAATGTTCTCAAAAGGCTTCTTCCTTTGGGTCCTCATTGTGTGGTCAAGGGTTAATCAACAGTTACTGCAGAAAAAAAGGAAGACATCCATGTCTGGAAATAAAATACTGGCATTGAAACAAAGCAGAAAATATATTTGTGGCAGATGTCACATTTTTTCCCATGTTTTTCCCATGCTGTCTGCTGTAGAGACAGCCAATTAGACCATGGTGAGAAGAGTCCAGTTAGACATGTTAACCCATGTGTGCCAAATTTTTGACTATGATACAAATAGATTCCGCAAAGTTTATTGGCATTGAACTGGGTTTATAGGACTGAAACTATCGATTAAGCAATGGAGAGTGTAGAGAAAGATCAGACTGCAGGTGTGTGCAGGCTGATCTTACTTTACACTCTTTGCAAGATATATCTATGGTCACGAATAGCAGGATAAGTGTTACGGAGTCTTTACCAAAAAAGGCTTTTTTCCAAAATGTCCTCTCACATGTTGGCCATATTGAAAGTACTACAGCTAACAGGGATATGCAACATTTTGTGGAAAACCATGCTCATTAAGAACGATCCCTAGCCCTGATCCTTACCCTAACCCAGACGAATTGTGGCTCAAATCTTCCTCCCAGACAGAGTTTTTCATGAAATAAATCAAGGAATTTAGCAATCAGTATTTTGAAACATACATGGATTTCGACAAAACACCCTTTCAACAAAATGTCGTGCACCGAGCGAAATACACTAATCCTTTGCCAAACAATCTTGAGCTTCAAAAACCTGTAGGCTTTCAAAAACATTGTGGGAAAAGGAGAAAATACTAGTAACCAGAAAAGGAAAGTTTACCATCTTTTTCAAAAGCCGTCTTCTACAAGGTCATGAAAAGTGGGAATTGTGTGGTAAAGGGTTAAGCATTTAGTTTAGCCAATCAGGAATTGTGTCACTTTTAAATGTAGAAAATTTCTGAGAGTAAGACAAAGAATATTCTTAGGAATAGTTTGTGAATATCGACTCGGGTTAGTTTGAAGAGATCCTTAAAATACAATATTATGGTGATAAATGATATGACTTTAGGTCTGATAAATGAATACAATGACTTGTGAAAATTTTGGTGAAGATAAATAATTATTTGATAAAAGCAGTTTCTCTTTTTGCCAGAATTTTTTGAAAATTTATTGCTGCAAGACCAACAAAAAACGTGGTCTGCAGGGAGCAGCAGATTTAACTGATTATTAATGTCATTTTTAGTTCGATAATGAATTAACCCTTTACCTTACAATGCCGTCTTGAACGACCCTGGCAAAGAAGCCTTTTGAAAATATTGTCGGAGAAGGAGAAAATGCTGGTAACCAGCATTTGCTCCTTTTCCCAAAATGTTTTCCACCCTATCAAAGAAAAATTATACCACTTGAGCCACACTGAAATTGTCGTCTGCAAAAGCTTTCAATTTGGACAAGGGTAAAATTTTGTCATCTGGTAAAGGGTTAAAACAGTTGTCTCATGTAATTAGAGGGAGCTGAGCCCAGTAGAGCAGTTGGCACTGTACAGGATGTGAGACCAGGGTATCAGCTGTTCCAATCCCCAGCCAGTTGCTTGGGAAAAACATCGTGCAAAGAACTGGTAAAAGAAACTCCAGGAAAGCATGAATAGGTAAACTGGCCGCTGTGATTGTCTGACATAGCTGAAATAATCATGTTGAAAAGGACGTTTAATTCTTTACCAAACAACAAAATTCTGGACAAGACCAGGTTGGAAGCATTTGCACACATCAAATTGAATGTAGCCGAAACGATGATTTTTGTTTAGGGTAGAAAACATTGTGGGAAAAGGAGAAAATGCTGGTTACCAGCATTTTCTCCTTTTCCCACAATAATTTCAGATGACCTCTTCCATAGGGTTGTTAAATGTCGCGATTATGTGGTAAAGGGTTAACACCATACAAACAAATGAAGCATTTAGTCATGGAGAAAAGAAAGTAGAAAAGCAAAGTGTAAATGTGGCAGGTCAGTTACTATATTTGTTGACCAGGCTTGACCACACAGTGTCATTGATAAAGAGGCTATTTGTGCTTAATTGTGGCTTGACCAACAGTGAGGTTACCTCTTCTGCTCACATTAGTTCGTACTGTCAGTTTTGAGTGATGTAAGATATATATTTTTTATGTTGTTTTGCTGGAATAACATTTAATGTAACTTTTTACCTGATGACATAGTTTAGACTAGTCTACAAGGAAACTATTTACAGAATGAAATAGGAAAGTTGGCTTAAATTAGGGGTTTGTCTTTGCAAGGGAAGAAAACATTGTGGTGAAAGGAGAAAATGCTGTTGTCTATTTTTTTTCTCATTTTTCCTCAATGTTTTCAAAAGCTATCAACCTTTGGCCATACAAACATGGGACTTTTTGGTAAAGGGTTAGTTCGATTTTTGTATGGAATTCTACACAGTTATATTTCAGTATAGGAAAAGGCTGTATTTAGGACTTTTATTTGGAATTACTTTAATTTGATTTGTGTGATGGATAGTTCAGATTAAAGGTAACCATATAAAATAAACCTTTTACCACACCATTCTGAGGTTTAAGAACTCCAAGGAAATTGTCTTTTGAAAACATTGTGGAAATGGAGAAAATGCTGGTAACCAACATTTCCTGTGTTTCCTGAAATGTTTTCCCCCCTTTCAAGGAAAATTTCCTAAATTGTGTAACATTGTCATTAATAGAGCATGTCCGAGCCATAAATTCAACATTTTGAATGGATTTGAAATATTTGACCATATAGTTCCAAGGTCAAGGTCACATTTTAAGGCAAAACGATTAAATTATCATAAATCTTGTCAGAGCCTCATCTTCTACACATATGGGTCATGGGTCGATTTCAAAATAAATTTGCACAATTGTTCTTCTTTATGACTAGATGTGCCATTCCAAAAAAATTGTTCAGGTGAGTCCAAGGTCAAATTCATACTTCATGGTGAAATGATAAAATTTTTTACAACTTTCCAACTTAATGAGTAGTAAATGTTTCTCTTCAGTAGTGTCAAGGTCATACTTGAAGGTCATAGATTAATCTTCTACTTATTCATAAATAGGGAAATTACCCCTATCCTTGGGCTAACTTGAAAACAAAGGGATCTGAAATAAGATAGATATGCATAGAGTAATTGGTTACTTTTTTTTCTGATTGGAGCTTATGACAAACTTCCCCATGGCAGCCTCCACCCTTTGCCCCAAGGCAAAATTATAGTTTATTGAAGCATCATCTCTTTTGTTCTTGATCAGAGTAGTGCATGTTGTGTTCCTGGGATCAAAGATGACCCTGCTGTTTGTGGTCACATCATCGTTATGGGGGGACCGTCACTTGTTTTTCAAACACAGCTTCACTGTGGGAAGGTGATGGAGTCAACTAAAGATGTGAAATTTTGTATATGACACCAGCTGTAGTCAGCAAAATAAAGATGTTCAGATTTTCAAAATTTTTGCAATATTTTCAGTTTTGTTGTGGCATTTGTTGAAGACAATGCCACTGTGAGTTCAGTATGCCATTTTGAAAATCATGTATCATATTTTGTGCAAAACTGAAGGAAGTAACCCAGTTAAACTCAATTTTTCTAAGACAAATAAGTGTTTCGATTGCACTAAGATAAGAAAATGGTGCATTAAAATAAATTGGATTTGGCCATCGATCCTGGAAACACTTCTTTTTAATCGAAAATAGCTTGATCCGCTATGATCTTCTATTGACGTAATAATACACCCAATCTTTGTGTCCTACACATCTGATTTCGTGCATGATCATCCCAAACTAGTTTTTATTCATCCCTGGGCTTGTTCGCAAGGACTTGTTCATCCCACAAAATTGCACGCAACTCTATTCGATTGTGCATGACAATATAGTAGGTTGACTTTCAAGGGAATATTTTGAAACTGTTTCTATGGTTTATTGTTCAAATTATTAATTCCATATGACAGCTCCCTTGACAAATGCCACACCAGTGCTTTCAACGCTTTGATTTTCACTAGTGCAGGTGAGCTGATTATGACCATTGTGGGTCTCATCTTTTATTAAGCAGTCAAAGAGTTGACTGAGTGTTTGACCTCTGTGGCATTTTATTCTAAATATGGAAACATGAAATAAGCAATTTATTGGTACCAATTTACTATGGCAACAGATCTATACATACTACAAACCAGCATTATTAGCAAATATTGTTGAAGACTTACTTATAGTAACCTTTTAAACTCTTTTACCAAACAACAAATTTTTAGACTTGGTCAAATTCAGTGCATTTATAGATAACCAAGGAAGGGTACAAAACTTTGTGCAAAAAAGGAGAAAATGCTGGTTACCACCATTTTCTTTTTTCCCCGCAATGTTTTGTAACTTTTTGAGTGGCAAACTCATTATTCTGATTTCTGATCTGCAAAATTATTGCAGTCTGTGTTGTCCCATAAATGGTTATCTGTATGGTGCTAATGCCATTTTCAACATTATTTCAGTCATATCAGCCAACCAGTTCAGCAATTCATGCTTTCCTAGAGTTTCCTTTAGGGGTTGATTGATTGATTGTATGGTGTTTAATGCTGTTTTCAACATTATTTCAGTTATATTGCGGTGGCCAGTTCACCTATCCATGCTTTCCTGGAATTTCTTTTACCAGTACTACGCACAATATTCTTTCCAAGCCACTGGCTGCTTTCCCACTTAACCATCATGGAAACAATGGTCAGCGGTGAGAGAGGAATGAATCCTGTCGCAATGACTATCATCAATCCTTGGAAACAAATTGGCCGAGCCGGGGATCGAACCAGCAACCTCCTGTTCTCAAGTCCTGTACGCTACCAACTGAGCCACGGGGGCTCGGCTCCTTTAGGGGTACTTTGCACAATATTCTTCCCAAGCCACCAGTTACTTTACTAAATAACCATTGCTGAAACAATTATCAGAAGTGAGAGAGGAATGAATCCTGTTTCAATCCTCAATCATCAATCCTTGGAAAGAAAATAGCCAAGCTGGGTATTCGATCCAGCAATGCCCTGATCCAAGTCTTGTACGCTACTCGAATCTGCTACAAAATAAACAAGACAAATTTTTGATGCATAGCATCAAAGAAGCCGGCAAATTTTTTGTTACCATCAATGAGGAAGGTGCTTTAGGAATAACTCGCTTATCAGAAGTTGTGTTACTTTTAAATTAAAAATTCTGGAGAATAAGACTAAGAATGTTCTTAAGAAAGGTGAATACAGACCCAGTAGAAAATTTTACCGACTGCAACAATTTGGGGGCTAATTAAGATTTTTTTTTTCTGTGAATCCTATTTTTTGTTTAAATCTTTACCAAACAACAAACTTTTAGACTAGTCCAAATGAAAAGCATTTGCAGACGACAAAATAGATGTGGCTCAAAAATTGAAATTTGTTTTGGAAAGGATAGAAAACATTGTGGGAAAAGGAGAAAATGCTGGTTACCAGCATTTTCTCCTTTTCCCACAATTTTTTCATAATGCCTCTTTCTCAGGGTCATTAAAACTTGGGATTGTGTGGTAAAGAGTTAAACACTAATATAAACTTCACTTTTTTTTCCTGCATGCATTCGGAAAGAGGACAGTTACATTCAGTAAACAGGAATGGTGCAATTTTGCTCTTCAGATAAAAGCAAGGTCATTTTGGATTAGGTATTTTCTCTATTTTGACAAGATCAAAATACTGTTATCATTCTTACATGAATATGATCCTACATACCGCAGTCAGACCTCCAGGTAAGAGGGAGTGATAGTATTCTAAATCCATTATTTCCCTTCCAAACCCTATGTTGTGGGTACTCATTAGAATCGTCTTGATGAGACGATTCTAATGAGTGCCATAACATGGGGTTTAGTGGAGATTGATTAATATTTTCAATTTTGAAATCAAAATCACTCCCTCTATCTGGAGCTCTGCCGTAGCTGATGCATATTATTGCATGATCACTTGACATTCCAACAAGCCTTCACAAAATTTTAGCCAAAAGCTAAAAAACCTTTACCAAACAATTACATGTTCTAATTAATGACCCTGAAGAAAAAGGCTTCTGAAACCATTGCGAGAAAAGTATAAAATGCTTGTCACAAGCATTTTCTCCTTTTCCACAATGGTTTCTATCATTTCAGAGCCAAATCTCATCATTATAACCAAATCTGATTTGTCGTCTGCAACTGCTTTGAATTTGGACAATACTGTCCAAAATTTTAGCCCTGTCCAAGTTGAAAGCATTTGCAGACGACAATTTCAATGTGGCTAAAATGATTGCAATTGTTTTGAAAGGTTAGAAAACATTGTGGGAAAAGGAGAAAATGCTGGTTACCAGCATTTTCTCCTTTTCCAACAATGTTTTCAAAAGGCTTCTTTCTCAGGGTCGTTAAAAGTCAGGATTATGTGGTAAAGATTTAATCCTTCACTAAACAATTATATGTTCTAGTGACCCTGAAGAAAAAAGCTTCTGCAACCATTGCAATAAAAGTATAAAATGCTTATCACAAGCATTTCTTCCTTTTCCTACAATGCTTTCTACCATTTTAGAGACAAATCTCATCATTATAACCAAATTGGATTTGTCGTCTGCAACTGCTTTGAATTTGGACAAGTTCTAAATTCTGTTGTAGGGTACAGAGTTAAGAGGCTAACTAGTCCATTGAAGAAGTACCATCAATTTGTTTTTCATTTGCTTCTTGCTTTATTTCTTGATTCTTACTTGGCTATTGCCTTACTAAATTGAGCAATAAAATATTTTCAAGTTTGGTTTGACTATGAAAATCTGAATAGCCCCCTTACAATGTAATAGTTGAACATGTAAATGAGCCATGCTCTGGCAAAAGGGGGTTTAATGCATCTCCATGATCCATGATACCAAGCAAGCCATCACATAATTAAGGATCAACAATACATGTAGCCTCTTTTTTAATAAAATCAACTTAATCATCAGGTAGACTGGTCCTTAAATATACAGAAAATTTACCAATAGCGAAAAGTTTCAGCCCGGGTCAGCCTGCACAGTCCAAGCGGGCTGACTTGGGTCGATACTTTTCCCAGATTCATTAAGACCCCTTTTCACAGAGCATGGCTCAAGTGCAATGATGTACAACATCAGTCAAAAGCTGTCGAGGGTCATTTATAACTAGGTGCAAAACCCAGGTTTGGCTGGAGCCCTAAAGCCACAAAAATAAGTGCAATACCCTTCAACGCTACATCAAAAGTTCCATTACATTTCCTTTCCAGCCTTATTTTAGACCTTTGAAAGGGTAGAAAACATTGTATGAAAAGGAGAAAATGATGGTAACCAGCATTTTGTCCTCCTGCAACTACGTTTCAATAGTCTTCTTCCTCAGGGTTATTAAAACATATGAGACATGCTCTGGCAAAAGGGGACTTAATGTATCTCTGTCATCCATAATTCAAGCAAGTCATCACATATTTATGGATCCATAAAATCCATTTTGTCTAGCAACCAACTGAAACGTGAGGTACACTGGTTTTTGACATGCAGAAAAATTACCAAAGCAGAAAGTGTCGGTCCAAGTTAGCCTGCGCGGACTGTGCAGGCTAACCTGGGCCAATACTTTCTGCAAATGCATCAAGCCCCCTTTTCACAGAGCATGGCTCATAAATAAATGCCCAAGGGTTTAGTGTGTCTCAATTGTGCTCTGAGTATGCAAGGCTTGTCACAACAAAGGTACATTCTTACAAAAAGTTATTACAAAAAGTTTCCAATAGTAAACAGATTAATTACACACCTACAAACTCTCCTGTTAAAATACAATATATTGCACACAGATAAAAATAGACACAGTGGAACAAAAAATCTGAGAAATCTTTAGAAATAAGAGTTCAAATACAAAATCTGTAGTTTTCATGCTCGCAATTTATGTGAACAGCACAAGGGGGGAAAAAAGCGTAATATTGCGCTAGTCTACTAGCTTTAAACTGGTCCCTTGTTGTATCGTGTATTACACGTGTAGTAGTATCAGGGGAGGTAACCAGTCTATACTAGTTTAAGAAGAGTTACGCTGCCTGTGGGGTCAATCATTAATCAGTTATTAAATAAATATCTATAAATACGAAATCTTTACTTTTCATGCTCGAAATTCATCTCAACAGTACATACAAAATAATGCATAATTTTGAGCTTAATAGCAACATACTATTAAAAGTATTTGAGTGAATATGTCGGAAAAGTTGTACAATGATGTATCCCAAAACTCCCCATGTGCATAAAATAAAAGCATTCCTATTGGAAGCCGGCTTCAAGAGCCGGCTTCCAATGAATTACGTTTTTTGAACAGCTACAAACACAGGTCATGACCTAGATAACAAAATCAGTGGAGCTGGGGTTTGAAACAGGGAACCCCTGGTCTCAAGTCCTTTATGCTACCTACTGCACTACCAGGCTCAGCAAAGGATTAACACTTAAGCTGCTGAATAAATGAAACGCAAATTTCTATTCAGTACTAACGGTCCAAACATTGCGGTTTCAAAGTTAATTTCACCGGAAAGATAATACAGTATCGGACAGTGTAGTTCAAAGATCAGACTGCACATTCTGTGCAGTCTGATCTTGATCTACACTGTCCGCTCAAGGTCAGTGGGTCGCGATTAGCAGCTTAAGGGTTAAGTAAATTGGACCATAGACATTTTGTGTCTCAAAATGAGCACAAGATCGAAGTATTTTTTACCTTTTACCAAGCGATCCCATGTGTACAGGACTTTGAAAAAGAGAGCTTTTGAAAAAACATTTCTGGAAAAGGAGAAAATGCTGGCAACCAGAATTTTCTCCTTTTCACACAATGCCTTCTCCCAGTTCAAAGACAAAACCCATCATTTGAGTTACATCTGATTTTTCATCTGCAAATGCTTTGAATTCTTAAGAACTCTAAAATTTTATTGTTTGGTATTTGTCTCAGCTCTTTCCCACACAACAAAAATGTAGACTATGAAACATCAGTAGGCAACAATTTTAATTTTTCTCCAATGATGGAATTCATCTTTGATAGGGTAGAAAACATTGTGGGAAAAAGAGAAAATGCTAGTTACCAGCATTTTCTCCTTTTCCTAAAATGTTTTCAAAAGCCTTCTTCCTCGAGGTCGCTAATACTCAGGATTGTGTGGTAAAGGGTTAAACGGCCCCTATTGTTTAGTAAGTGTTTCTTGGTGCGGAGGTCAGTCAGGGCATTTTATTATAAACAAGTTGTTGACTTTAGCCTTACCTAACATACCTTGTTTAATATAACAACCCTAGGGAATTATACAATCAAAATATTGTGGAAGGAAGATGCTGGTAACTCTTTCAATCAAAGCATTGGAAGCACTGGTGTGGCATTTGTCAAGGGAGCAATTGAGTGGAATTAATAATTTGAAAACTCAAATATTATTCAATATTTGCTTGAAAGTTAACTATTTTGATTGGTAGATATTCATGCACAATCCAATTTAGAGTAGTGTGCAACCATGTGGAAAGAACAGGCGCTGGTGAACTATTGTTGGGACAACCACAGTCAGGAGACATTTAAGGTTGTATGTATCATTGCGCCAACCGAAGGCCATAGCGGGTATAGATATTTTCAATTAAAAAGAAGTATTCCCATGATCGATGACCTAATCCAGTTTAATTTAATACGCTGTTGTTAATTATATATCGCATATTATATATGCTATCGAAACACTTATTTGTCTTAGAAAAATTGAGTTTAATTGGGTTTACTCAGTGTTTTTTCCAGTGCGCGCCATTGGGGTATTTAGCACACCAAAATCCAAATTGATGCAATTCAGCTCACCTTTGGGGCCCAAAGGGTGCACTTGAAACATAATGATGATCATATAAAATCTGACTCGAAATATTTATCCCCCACATCCAGTGTCAAATTGACTCGCACAATGACAGCACAGTGCATCATGAGTAAATACACCGTCCACCAGCCAATCAGGTTCAAGTATTCCAATTGTCAAGGTCATGGGGAGTCTGGTTGTGTGTAACATCAACTTTGCGGAATTTTATTTCCAATTTTTCCATGATGGCAAAAATTAAACATAAATGTCAGAAATGCAGAATTTATCGTCAACTTCATTTTTAGCATTGCATGATAAGTTGAAAATTATCAAGTCTATCAGACGGTTATGGGATATACAACAGGTACCAGTTTATTTTTTCATACGCATCATAACCATTTTGTCTGCATGACTTCAGGGCACGATGAAAGGGGTCTCCGGGTTCTTCATAGTCACATCCAGTAAAAAAAATCGGTGCCCTCACATTTATTAAAAGGCCCTCTTTCTATATAGAAAGGGCCTTTCAGGCCCCCTTTCCTTAAAAGCTGTAGAGAACACTGGTTTACTTCCTTCAGTTTTGCACAAACTGTGATACATGATTTTCAAAACACCGTATTGAACTCATAGTGGCATTTGTCGAAATTGTCTCCGACAAATGCCACGGAAATTAATCTGATTAATTAAGTCACATTTGTCCTCTGCAAATGCATTTATTAACTCTGTACCACATTATCCTGAGTTTTAACTACCCTGATGGAGAAGCCTTTAGAGAATAATGCTATTTTGGGAAAAGGAGAAAAGGATAAACAGCACTTTCTCCTTTTCCCACAGTGTTTTCTACCTCATTGCAGACAAATCCCATAATTTAAGCCATTTTTGATTTGTCATCTGCAAGTGCTTTCAGTGCTAATGGGAAAAAATATTTTTCAACCATATCTCTGTACCATACAATAAAATCTTTTGCTTGACCAAATTCAAAGTATTTGGGGCCAACAACTTTAATGTAACTCAAATGATCATTCTTTTCTTTGATAGCATAGAAAACATTGTGAGAAATGGAGGAAATGCTGGTTACCAACAATTTCTTCTTTTCCCATAATGTTTTCAAATACCTTCTTCTTAAGGGTCGTTAAAACTTTGGGATCGTGTGGTAAAGGGTTAATAGGCTACATAGCCTCTCTTGCTATTGTATAGCAAATCTGCTTACTCTGATCATTCTGACAGGAACAAAATACATCATGCATAATGATGCATGCACGCTCACACTGTATCATGATGGTTTGACCTGAACCAAATACACTGTCTTCATGCTTGCACCCATTCAGTGCTACTTTCAGTTTAAGCTAATACACCTCATCCGCGCTTTTGTCACTACCGTATATACTGTCCTAGACGTGTATACATATTTATTCCGAAATCTAATACCAGCAAAAAGCTGCCTAAGATTGACGGATCTAATTACCACTCCTTAAACTGTAATGGAATAACTACATGGACTGTTCGGCAGAACAATTTTGACTTTCCCTGCCGTTGCAAACTCCATTTTAAAATGATTGCACATGTGCTGCATGTGATGTTATTTTTTTATAACAACATATTACAGCTTTATGCTACTCCACAAATCCGCTTTCCGGGACTTTGAGTCCTTTGATTAGATTTTGTGCCAGAGTTTTGCAAAGACTTGTGGGAAAGCCACATGGCCAGTAACACACATGGACGACAAAGATTTATATTTATATCAGTATGATGATGTCATATCTGATGAAATAAAAATAGATGGAGGTACTGACTGCACAATACTCTGAAGTTCTGTTTTGATGTACCCTGACAGTTAACCCTTTACCACACAGTCCTGAGTTTTAACCCTCAAAGCACTGAAACCAACTTAAGTTGTTTTTGCAGACAGTGTATATCTATAATGGCTGTTACCTTGGTATATATTCTAATAGAAACCAATATTGAAATGGCAATATTTCAGGCTGTTTTTCCAAATTAAAAAGGTCCAAATCATTCATTCAGCGCTGTAAGGGTTAACGACCCTGGGGAACAGTTCTATTGAAAACATTGTGGGAAAAGGAGAAAATGCTGGTAACCTTTCAGACACAAATTCCATCATTTTTGCCACATTTGATTTGTCATCTGCAAATGCTTTCAATTTGGACCAGTCTAGAATTTTGATGTTTGGTAAAGGGTTAATGCAGTTGTAAAGAAAAACATGTCTAGTTGTATTTGCTGGTTTTTTGGAAGAATTTTCGATTTACAGCATAAAAAGTAAACAGGCCCTTTTAACCGGACAAGACTAGCATAATTTTTTTGTCATCTCAGAAAGTATAACCCACCATAGAAGCTATAAATAGATGAGGATTGATGACAGTCATTGCGAAAGGATTCGTTCCTCCCTCATTGCTGACCATTGTTTTGACGATGGTTATGTGGGAAAGCAGCCAGTGGCTTGGAAAGAATATTGTGTGGAGTACTGGTAAAGGAAACTCCAGGAAAGCATGGATAGGTGCACTGGCTGCAGCGATATGACTGAAATAATGTTGAAAACAGCGTTAAACACTATACAAGCAATCAATCAACCAGTTCTATTTCAAATCCATTTTGGTCAGAGGATTTTGCAAAATGTTTGACAGAGTAGATTCAAGGTCAGATTGTGTGTTCTAGGCTGTCTGATCTTGATCTACATTGTCTGAAAATCTGCATATGTCCTTTTATTAACCTTTTTACAAAACAACTCCTTCTAACAACGACCATTAAATTAGGTAAAAGACCGTTGTGCACAGTGAGGCAAAAGGAGAAGATGCTGGTATCTAGCATTTTCTCCTTTTCCCCATAGCGTTTTCTAGCTTTTAACAGAGCAATGCCATCCTGCTCACCACATTTTAAGTTAACATTTGCCAATGCTCAGTGTAGGGAGTCCAAAGTTCTGCCATCTGGTAAAAAAGTGAACCCATTACCACACAACAAGGTTGTAGACTTGTCCCAATCCAAACCATTATTTTGCAGATGGCCAATCAAAGGTGGCCCAAATGATGGAGTTTGCCTGTAATAGAGTAGAAAACATTGTGGGAAAAGAAGAAAATGCTGGTTCCCAGCATTTTCTACTTCTCCCACAATGTTTTCAAAATTCTTTTTCGTCAAGGTTGTTAAAACATGTGGACTATGGTAAAAAGGTTAAGGTGGTCATTTTGATGATGTCATAATTGGGGTCGGTGACCAGTTACCGGCTATCTATAGTGATTGACCTCACTCTAACACCGGGCACAAAGTGAACTGGTATGTTTTTCTGGGGAACTGAATTCTTTACGACACAATCACAAGTTTTACAGAAAAAGCCATTCGAAAACACTGAGGGAAAAGCAGAAAATGCTGGTATCCAGCATTTACTCCATTTCCCACAATGTTTTCAGAAGACTTCTTTCTGCATTTTCTCCTTTTTCCACAATGTTTTCTTCTCTATCAAAGACAAATTCCATCATTTCAGCCACAATTTTCAGTTGTCATCTGCAGACGCTTTCAATTAGGACAAGTCTGCATTTTTGTCATGTGGTAAAGAGCTTAAAACTCATTTGTGGGGCTATTTAGTTCTTATGCAATGGATCAAAAATTCTTGTAAAATACCTACCACTAGACATAATTTTCTTTGAATGAAAGTAAAAACTGTACGGTTACATTCAGTGAAAAGGTGCAATTTGGGGCATTTAACCCTTTCCCAAACAAGCCCTGGTTTTCACGTGTCAGCTGTACAAGTCTTTTGAAAACACTGTGGGAAAAGGAGAAATTGCTCATAACGAGCAATTTCTCCTTTTCCCACAGTGTTTTCTACCCTTTTTGAGAACTTTCTGCCATTTTCATCAAATTTAAAATTGTCGTCTGCAAACTCTTTCAATTTGGACCAGTCCAAAATTTGTCGTTTGGGAAAGGGTTAAATAATGGGATGGATATTTTGCAATAAGTACAAGTAACTCTGTCTATTTTTATCACATCAGATATGATACATTATCTTCCGCTAGGAGGCATTTTTCAAATACATAACCTATCTGATATGGGCATTCTGGGTACAGAACTGGACTATTTTTCAAGGCGGGAATCAATGCAATGAATTTCAAAATAAAATATATGTTTACTCTATCAAACTACCTTGTATGATTCATCCAGTCATGGTAAGCTGGTATAAAACCTAGCTATGCACCAGCCATTTATAAACATAAGCCTCTATAAGCTTGGGAAAACGTTGTCTGCGCATGTCATATTCTTCGAAGGTTGACCTGTCTGCTATGACGCATCACTTGATAAAAAATAGACATATATAAATACTCGGTGCGTAAACTCGCAAAAATGCCAATAAATACTGGTAATATGGGGTGTATATGGAAAAATCAAGCCAGTCTTTCTCTACAAATTTCTTAGAAGATGAAATGATTTCAAACGAAGAAAATATTTTTTTAGAATACCAACTGTTTACTGCAAATCTCTGTCAACAGTTTCTAAATATATACATGGGGAAAAACGGGATTTGTGCAAAATAGATGGCTTGTGAAAACAGTGGGAAAAGTAGAAAATGCTGGTAACCAGCTGGTGCTGGTGAAAGATATCTCCTTATCGCACAGTGCAGACCCAAGATCAAACTGCATGTTTGGTGCAGTCTGATCTTGAGCTGCACTGTCCACAAAAGGTCCTTGAGTCGCACTTAGAATCCTAAGGCTCAATTCAGAGATAAATCATTTTTGAAATTGGATTAGATTATAAAATATCTTAATAGCCCCCTTTAAGTTCTTGGACACATCACAAGTGTCCTTGGACAAGGGAGTTCAGAGCTCTTGCCTAGCCTTTGTTATAGCTTAAATACTGCACTAAAACTGCAGTCTGGTCTTAGATCTACAATCTAGGCTTTGCTGGGTTATAATCCATACCAAAGCAAACCTGGGTTTATACTTATTTGTATATTTTTTTTCTAGACTTAAAATGTTTGTTGGGCCTATTGGGTTTTCAAAAGGCTATTGTTCTTCAGGCTGAGCCCCAGTAGCTCAGTCAGCAGTCTACTGGACTTGAGAACAGGGGGTTGCTGGTTCAATCCCCAGCTCGGCCAATTTCTTTCTGAGGATTGATGATAGTCATTGTGACAGGATTCATTCCTCTCTCACTGCTGACCATTGGTTTGATGATGTTTATGTGGAAAAGCAGCCAATGGCTTGGAAAGAATACTCTGTTTAGTTACTGGTAAAGGAAGCTCCAGGAAAGCATGGATAGGTGCACTGACCGCCATGATATAATGGAAATAATGTTGAAAATGGCATTAAATGCCATAAAATCAATCAACAATCATTGTTCTTCAGGGTCCTGAAAAGTCTGGATAATACTGATTGTTTGGTAATTCTAGGAATAATTGCAATTATGATATAACTGTAAACAAAGCTTTGTACTTCTGTTTGACCGGCCAATGACCAGCATATCATAATAGATGACCACTAATATGACCATGTCCCTCTGTTGGAATCAATACATTGTATAGATTTGTGAAGTTTAAACCTACATGACATTTAGATCTATATATCATGCAGGTTTAAAATTAACCGCTCTATGAACCTTTTACCTCACAAACTGCGAGTTTAAAGGACTCTGACGAATGTGGTTGTTGAAAACATTGAGGAAAATGAAGAAAATGCTGGTAGCCAGCATTTTCTCCATTTCCCACAATGCTTTCAAAAGCCTTCTTCCTCAAGGTCATTATATCGCTGGATTTTGTGGAAAAGGGTTAACTCTATACCAAACAAGAACAATTCAGACTTGTTCAGTTTCAAAGCACTTGCAGACAATGAATTAACCCAGAGAGAGCCAAATAAACCTGCCAGACATTTTAATCCTAGAAATGTGACCCAAATAATTACATTTTCATGGTTGCATTTGTCTACAGTGATTCATCAAAGCGGACAGTGTAGATCAAAGATCAGGCTGCGTGTTTTGTGTAGCCTGATCTTGATCTACACTAGCCGCAATTGCAACTATAGTCGTGAAAGGCGCTTTAAGAGTTAATTGTGATTCAAGTGATATGATATGTCTATGAAAGGGCAGAAAAAATTGTTGGAAAAGGACAAAATGATGTTTATATTTACTATAACATTTTCTACTTTTCCCAACATGTTTTCAAAAGCATCATGCTTGGGGGTCATTAAAATTTGGGTTGTGTTGTAAATGGTTAACCCTTTACGGCAGAATCCCAAATTTTAACAACCCTGAAATAGAAGGCTATTTAAAACATTGTGGGAAAAGTAGAAAATGCTGGTAACCAGCATTTATTCTTTTCCCACAATGTTTTCTACCTATTCAAGAACAAATACTTTAATTTGAAAAACACTTGAAATGTTATCCGTAAATTCAGTGAATATGGCTTTGTCAAAAATTTTGCCATGTAGTAAATAGTTAATGTTTCCTTCTATTTTCTCTTTTCAGATTTTCACAGATAATGCATGGAACTAAAAAAAAAAACATTTCTATGTAAGAAGATGAGTGTTTTGTGTGTTAACAGTTTAGGAAATACCATGGTACCACACTTGAACTTGTCCTGTGATAAAAAATCTGTTTGGGTTTAGTATCAACATGCATGGTCAACACATGGATATGTACTTCGACCCAATGATGGGCAAGGGTAAGTTTTACATGTACAGGTATATTAACCCTTAGAGCGCCGAATAAATCTGTCAGACATTTTCATCCTAGAAATACAGCCCAAGTAATTGCTATTTCATGGTTTCTTTTGTCTACAGTGGTTAAGGAAAGCGGACAGTGTAGATCAAAGATCAGGCTGCATGTTTTGTGCAGCCTGATCTTGATCTACACTGGCCGCAAACGCAACTATAGTCGTGAAAGGCGCTTTAAGGGTTAACTCGTTACCAAACAACAAAATTTCAGACTAGTCCAAATTGAAAACTTTAGCAGATGACAAAATAAATGTGACTCAAAAATTGAAATTTGATTTGGGAAAAGTAGAAAACATTGTGGGAAAAGGAGAAAATGCTGGTTACCAGCATTTTCTCCTTTTCCCAGAATGTTTTTAAAAGGCTTCTTCTTCAGGGTTGTTAAAACTCCGGATTGTGTGGTGAAGAGTTAACCCTTGGCCAAGCAGTCCTGTGTTTTACTGACCCGCAGAAAGAAGAAGCCTTTTGAAAACATTATGGGAAAAGGAGAAAATGCTGGTAACCAGCATTTTCTCCTTTACCCACAATGTTTTCTACCTAATCAGAGAGCATTAGTTCATTAACTTTGAAATTGCCATCTGCTGATGCTTTAAATTTCATCGAGTCATAAATTTGTTTTTAGGAAAGGATTAACTCTTAACCACACGACAAATTTTTATCATTGAAAGGGTTTGCAGATGACAAATGATGCACAATATTTATGAAAAGATTCTTTTGAAAGGTAAGAAAACATCACTTGGAAAAGGAGAAAATACTGGTTACAGTAATTTCTCTTTTTCCAAAAAGCTTTTAAAAAAAAGTTATCGTCTTTGAATTAGAACTCCGGATTGTGTGGTAAAGGGTTAACCTGTGACCTAACAATCCTTTATTATACCAACCCAGGGGAAGATGCCTTTTGAAAACATGATGGGAAAAGGAGGAATTGCTAGTAAAGCCTTTTCTTGATTAATAACACTGTTTTCTTATTTTGCTGAGGTTGCATAAGATTTATCACATAATTTTCTTATTTCACTGAAGATACAGAAAAGGCCAAAAGCTAGGGTTTATGAAGGTAAAATAGCATGTTCATTTGCAAGGGAAGTAACTCAGACATGACTGTACTTATCTGTTGTCTTGATTTAGTTTTCCTTTGTATGAATCTGATGGAACATCATATGTCTCCAAAACCTTTCCCAATACATGTTTTAATAAACCCCAGGAAGAAGGGCTTTGAAAATATTCTGAGAAAAGGAGAAAATGCTGTTTACCAGCATTGTCACAGTTTCCGTCAACTCTTTACCAAACGACAGATTTTCAGACGGGTCCAAATTGAAAGCATTTGCAGACAACAGATTAAATGCTCCTCAAAACATGATATTTGCTTTTGAAAGGTATGAAAACTTTGTGGGAAAAGGAGAAAATTCTGGTTACCAGCATTTTCTCCTTTTCCCACAGTGTTTTCAAAAGGCTTCTTCTACAGGGTCGTCAAGACTCAGGAATGTGTGGTAAAGGGTAAATGTTTTGAAAAAAAAAATCCTTTCCTAGTATTATTAAAGCTCTGGATTGTTTTTGGTAAGTTTTAAATGAAATGTCAGCAAAATTGTAAAATGCAAATACATGTAATGACATTTCAAACTTCTTTTCACAGTAAAACTCTCACTGTATACAACAGTGTGAACATCAGACTGCAAGTTATATGCAGTCTGATCTGTATGTGCATTGTACACAAAAGTGAACTCAGTTGCACTCAGCAGCCTAAGGTTTAACCCTTTACCACACAATCTGAAGTTTTCGCAATGCTAAAGAAGAATGCTCTTGAAAACAATTATGGGAAAAGGAGAAAATGCTGGTAACTAGCATATCTCCTTTTCCTACAATATTTTGTATCCTTTTAATGACAGAATTTAATTTTGAGTCAAATCTGATTTGTTGGCTGCAAATGCTTTCACTTTGGGCAAATCCAAATTTTTTCCATTTGACAATTTTTTAGACTCGTCCATATTCAAAGGATTTACAGATGACAAACTGAATATGACTCAAATGATGAAATATTAAATGATGAAAACATAATGGGAAAAGGGGAAAATGCTGGTTACCAGCATTTTCTCCCTTTCCCATGATGTTTTCAAAAGCCTTCCTCTCCAGGGTTGTTGAAATTCAGGATTGTGGTAAAGAGTTAGGCAGGAAAGGATCCAAGGTGGTGCATTTTCAGGGCTTCTTGAGTGAGGAAAGTCAAGTTTGTATAGGTCATATAATGTTCATTAACCCTTTACTGCACAATGATGCCTTTTGACGCCCCGGGGAAAGAAGCCTTTTGAAAACATTGTGGGAAAAGGAGAAAATGCTGGTAACCAGCATTTTCTCCTTTTCCCACAATGTTTTCTACCCTATCAAAGAAAAGTTGTACCATTTGAGCCACACTCAAATTGTCATCTGCAAATGCTTTCAATTTGGACAAGGCTATAATTTTGTCGTTTGGGAAAGGGTTAAGCATCAGACAGTATAGATCTGATTGAGATTAGACCTCATGTTCTATGCCGTCTCTTTAGCAAAATGCAAAATTTTTGGGCTGGTCCAAGTTCAAAGCATATGCAGACGACAAATGAAATGATAAATGATGGGAATTACATGTATGTCAAAAAGAGTAAAAAACATTGTGGGAAAAGGAGATGTTGGTTACAAGTTTTTTCTCCTATTCTCATCATGTTTTTAAAAGAAATCATTAAAAGTCTGGATTGTATGTAACCTGCTTATTAAGTTAAATGAAACTTTCAGGCTAACAGTATAAACTCAAATTTTGCTAGTTTAAAGGTGTTCTTTTTTTTTGTAAAAATATCTCCTTATCGGCCAGTGTATGTCAAAGATCAGACTGCACATTTGGTGCAGTCTGATCTTGATCTACACTGTCTGCAAAAGGTCCTGAAGTTGCACTTAGCAGTCTAGGGGTTAATTGGTGCTCTCTGGGTTATTGGTTATTCTGGGAGTAAGCTTGGAATGTATGAGAGGCTAGAGCTTCAAGTCTATCTTAATCAATAGAGCTTGGATATATAGAGACCTTAAACCTTTACCAGACAATCCCTGATTTTAACGACTGTTACCGAGAAAGCTTTTGAAAACATTATGGGAAAGGAGAAAATGCTGGTAACCAGCATATCTCCTTTTCCCCCTCAATTTTTTGTATCCATTTAATGACAGAACAGGATTCAGTTTTGAGTCACATCACCATTTAACCCTTTCCCAAACAAGCCCTGGTTTTCACGTGTCTGCAGTGCAAGTCTTTTGAAAACACTGTGGCAAAAGGAGAAATTGCTCTTAACGAGCAATTTCTCCTTTTCCCACAGTGTTTTCTACCCTTTTTGAGACCTTTCTGCCATTTTCATCAAATTTAGAATTGTCGTGTGCGAACTCTTTCAGTTTGGACCAGTCTAAAATTTGTCGTTTGGGAAAGGGTTAAGCAACTTATAATTTGTTGTATGTAAATGCTTTCAATTCCGTCCAGTCTAAAATGTTCGTCCTTACAAAAATATTTTGTACAAGTCTGTATTCAAAGCCTTTTGCATGTGACAAATTAAATGTGACTTAAATGATAATATTTGTACATAAAGAACGTTGGAAATATTGTGGGAACAGGAGAAAATGCTTGTTACTGAGATATTTTGTTCTATCCCTTTTTCAAAAGACCTTTTCCTGTGCATTTTTAACCCTTAAAGTACCTTTTGAGCTGTCATTGCAGCCAGTGTAGATCAAGATCACATTGCACAACAGGTGCAGTCTGATTTTTGATCTACCCGGTCCGCTTTGCTGAAACAGCACAGGCAAAAAAAAAATCATGGTATTGCAATTATATATGTCTTATTTTAGACTTAAAATGTGCATTGGGTTCATTCAGCGCTTCCAGGGTTAAGGACCGGATTATAGGGTACAGTGTTAACTCTACCATACCACAAAATTTCAGACTGGACCAAACTGAAAGCATTTGCAGATGACAGATTAAATATTGCTACAATGATGAAATCTGTCTATTATAGGTTTGAAAACATTGTGGGAGAAGGAGAAAATGCTGGTTACCAGCATTTTCTCCTTTTCCCACAATGTTTTCTAAATCCTTCCTCCTCAGGTTTGTTAACTCATGATTATTTGGTAAAGTGTTAAGGTGGCCTGTTATGTGAGGATGACCTTTTCTGTGTTTCCTGTCAGGCTTTTATGCTGTCTCCTGTCTTCTCATATCATGATGGGACATTAACCATTTAGATCTTTCGATGAATGGACAGTTTTAGTCCAGAAAACCATACCTTATTTATGTCCACAGCTTAAACTTTTACCACCAAGCTCCAGAAACTGTCAGTAGCATTCAGGACTTGAGAAAAGGAGGTTGCTGGTTCGATCTGCAGCTCGGCCAATTTCTTTCCTAGGATTGATGATAGTCAGTGTGACAGGATTCAAAAACCTCTCTCACCTGTACTGACCATTGTTTGGACAATGGTCATGTGGGAAAGCAGCCTGTGGCTTGGAAAGAATATTGTGTGTAAATACTGGTAAAAGAAACTCCAGGAAAGCACAGATAGTTGCACTGGCCACTGTGATATAACTGAAGTAATATTGAAAATGGGGTTTAACACCATACAATCAATCAGTCAAAACATTAACAAATGATCCCATGTGTTAATGACCCTGAGGAAGAAAACACTTTTGAAAACACTCTCAGAAAAGGAGAAAATGCTAGTCACCAGCATTTTCTCCTTTTCTGACAATGTTTTCTTTCCTCACAAAGACAATTGCCATCATTTGAGTGATATTTATTTTAGTGTCTGCAAGTGTTTTTAATTTGGTAAAGCCTAAACTTTTGTTGTTTTGAAAGGTGTTCTGGCCAGAAAGTCTCACAAAATACTGGTATCCAGCAGAGTGAATGTTCTATCAAATAGCCCTTGATCTAGATTCTAAAATGCCTGCGAGAAGCAAGCTGTGCTTTAACTCTTAACCCTTAAGCTGCTAATCGCGACCCACTGACCTTTTACGGACAGTGTAGATCAAGATCAGACTGCACAGAACGTGCAGTCTGATCTTTGATCTACACTGTCCAATACGGTATTTTCTTTCCGGTGAAATCAACTTTCAAACCGCAATGTTTGGGCTTTTACTATTGAGTAGAAATTTGCATTTTATTTATTCAGCAGCTTAAGTGTTTACATGGCAAATTTTGGACTTGTCAAAATTAAAAGCTTTTGCAGATGACAAAATAATTGCGACTCAAAAACAGAAATTTACCTTCGGAAGGGTAGAAAACAATTTGGGAAAAGGAGAAAATGCTCGTTACCAGCATTTTCTTCTTTTCCCAAAATCTTTTCAAAAGGCCATTTCCTAAGTGTTGTTAAAAGTGAGATTGTGTGGAAAAGGGTTAAGGGCTGTAAACTTAACTCTTTACCTTACGACCGAATTTTAGACTCGTCCAAACTGGACACCTCTGCAGATCAGAAAGCACAAGTGGCTAAAATCAAGGTATTTGTCCTTGATAGGGTCAGACGTTTTTGAAAAGGAGGGAAGCTGATTACAAGCATTTTCTCATTTCCCCACAATGTTTTCAAAAGCCTTCTTCAAGGTCATTAAAACTAAGGATTTTGTGGTAAAGGGGGGTAGATGATTTTGACATAGTTTTGGTGAAATGAATTTTTTTTTTAAATCAAAAGTGAAGATCAAAATTAGAGCAAACAAAACTTGTATGATTTCACATGTATGCTGTTCAGTATTTTGCACATGTTTGGACCAAAACAGACTTCAAATTGTAATATATTAGTTAATCCTTTACCATACAATCCCATGTTCTAAAACCTGGAGAAAGATTTAAGCTTCTCAAAACATTCTGGGGAAAGGATAAAATGCTGGTAACCAGCAGTTGCTACGTTTAACAGTATTAATTACCCTTCCAAAGAGAAATACTGTTACTGAAGCCATATTCAAGCGGATGTCTGAAAATGCTTTGACTGTTCATTTTGGAAAAGTAAAAAATTTTGTACTTTGGTAAAGGGTGAACTTGGCTATAAAGAAAACCCATCATTCATCCAGGGCCTCCCAGTCCAACCTCTAAACCCAAGAACCAGCTGAGCTCAGATTGAATCTTCCCCGCCCACCCATTTTCCAGCCCTGATAACATTGTTCAGAGCTCCAGATAGAGGGAGTGATTTCGATTTCAAAATTGAAAACATTAATTATTCTCCACTAAACCCTATGTTATGGGTACTCATTAGAATCGTCTCATAGAGACGATTCTAATGAGTACCCACAACATAGGGTTTGGAAGAGAAATAATGAATTTAGAATACCATCATTCCCTCTTATCTGGAGCTCTGATTGTTGGTATATTCAATAGCATTAATAGGATTGAATTACAATAAACAACCCTGCATGGCAGAATGCATTTAACCCTTTACCACACAATACGGACTTTTAATGACTCTGAGGAAGAAACCTTTTGAAAACATTGTGGAAAAAGGAGAAAATGCTGGTAACCAGCATTTTCTCCTTTTTCAACAAAGTTTTCTACACTTTATACAACAAATTTTAATTTTTGAGTCATCATTTATGTTGTCATCTGCAAATATCATCAGTTTGAAAAGTTAAAATGTTGTCTGTTTGGTGAAGATAAAAGTAATTGATCATTGGAGAAGACTAGTTTATCTTTGATCCTCTACCTGGTGACAGAATTTTAGACCAGTCCATATTGAAAGCATTTGAGCCATGCTCTGGTAAAAGGGGATTTAATGCATCTTCATGATTCATTATATCAAGCAAGTCATTGCATAGTTGAACTGGTCCCCGTTGTAAATATGCATATTACAACTGGCACAGGCTATTGTGTCGATGCTTTTAGTTGGCTACATGAATATCATTTCCAATTTGGCAGTACAGTCGAACCTGTCTTAAGCAAGCGGTCAAGGGCCCTTCCAAAATCGCTTGCTTAAGACAGGTGCTTGCTTAAAAGAGGTCGATCACGCAAGATGTTCTCGGAGTTATCTTTTCCTAAACATTTATAAAGGGCTGGGGTACATGTCCATATACATGTACATGTGCATACATACCCAAGACAAATGTAAGTACACATGTGCATGTTCATGCATATGCACATATGCCAGGGAAAAACAAAGAAACAGTTGGATCTAATTCAAACTACATGTAATTCCAAATATGATGTTAACAGTCTCGAGTCAAAAATACAATAGACAAATCGTACGGTCAAAACATAAGAAATCTGCATCTTTAATATAATCACCAATCAAAACAATGGAATGGTCGAAAGATGATTGGGCATAAAGATGCTGATCAAACGGTCGTAGGTTTACTGGTCAATTAAAATGTGACACAGGTGTAATCGTCAATTAAAATTAATGTCATCAAAGACAAATTCTTAAACACACCGACATAGGTAATAACCTATACTAATTTGGGTGCAATCGGTTGTTAGGACAGTTTTCTTTAATCTTTTCTCACCTTTTAGAAGTAAGCAGACAAACAAGATGTCGAGGCAGCTACACGTACGTCACGTAATTTCAGATTAAATCGAAAGCAGAAAAACATTTTTTGTAGTCTGACTCGGGTAATTTACATTTGATTTCTAACTTCAAAATTTTTGACAAATTGGGAATAATAGCTTACGAAATCATCAATTGCATCAAAATAACCCGTTCTAGAGGATATCAGGTTATATGCATACACCTGTTGATTGGCGACGTGTGTATATGATTGTTCGATTTTGACACTCTAGTTGTTAATCCGAAAACGGTCGGATGTGAGAAGTACACTAAGTGTGAAGTATAAGTTAGCAGTCCGACTTACGTTGGTTACTGGCCGCTACATACCAGGTTGTTTTGAAAAATGGGACACGATTTCGGCGGCTGTTGCTTGCGTTTTAAGGGTGCATGTTGAATAAAGGTTCATATAGAGTAAAAGTAGTTGGGGGGACATTGAACTGGCCGTTAAGTGGAGGTTCACGCTGAATGGAGGTGGACGGATCATCAGGTTTGACTGTATAGGTAAAATGGCGATTGTTTGCACAATTTTAAATTCGTAATCTCAAACTAAATTAATAGTAGCAGAACTTAAATTTAAAAGGTGATACCATACGTACAGTTTACTTATTTTTGAGGTCAAAATTATCAGAAATTTGACTGCAAGTGAAGCAAGAGTGACCTTCCCTGAATCTCGTTATAGCACCATTCTAAGAATAGACTGACAGTATTCAGTATCCTGTACAGATCCCTATACACTTACAGTGTCAGGGGAGGTAACCAATCAATTGCAGTCAGGTACCCCACTGTACTTCAAAATTATGTCATGCAAAGCGGAATAATGGCGTCCCCTTTGGTATTATGTAGAAGTTACCGGATTATTGTTATTTCACTTGATCAAATCAGACTTTAGGCTGAATTGAAAACAGATTGGTTGCAAAAAAGTAATGGCAGTTAGTTTTTTTGATTGTTGTTATTTCACGAGAAAAAATGCATTTCAGAAATGCGTTAGGTAGCCCAAATGTCAATGGACCAATATAACGTCTTGAGAATAGGGCTACTTTTAAAATGATTCCTAGTCATATTTATGTTTAAACCATACCCCAACAGCACATTTTAGATTCTGTAATGCATATTTTGTACCAAATTGATGTCATTGTATTCACTGATCAAACTGGATCACATGAAATTGGGAAAAACAGGGAAGCATGTAGGGCAAAAATATTTGCAGACAACAAAATAAATTTGACTCAAAAACTGAAATTTGTGTTGGGAAGGATAGAAAACATTGTTGGCAAAGGAAGAAAATGCTGATTTTCTTCCTTTTCCCATGAAGTTTTCAAAAGTTTTGTTGTGCAGGGTGTTCAAACTTGTGATTGTGTGGTAAAGATTTAAAAGGGATAAAGAAATCCAAGGAATAAACTAACAGGATTAGAGATGTTCATTAGTCTGGTTTACAACATGGTACTATGTCAATCTGTCCTGATGTCTGACCCTAATTTTGTTAATGCAATCATTTCAATCTACCTAATGAAATTGATTCTTTCTTCTTAGACCCCCCCCACTCCCTTCCACACACCCTTTTGTCACAGACAGATCTGTCAGGTCTCATGGTAAGATAATGTTTCTTGCTCGATTTTGATATACTAAACAAAAAAAGACACACAGGTACATGATACATCCTTACAGCCAGAGAGAAAAAGTAATGCTGTTAAAACTTGAAAGTGTGTAGAATGGCTCAAAATTTGTCAGGTGTGTAAACATAGATAAATTACAATATATTATGGTGTAAGGAATTGAGAAACTTACGAAAATTGTCCTCATCTAAAACTGGAAATGACAGCAGTGACTTTTTTGAAAGCTGCTAAAAAATGAAATACATTTTCTATCCGTGGTAATCTGTGCAACCTTGCAGCTGTCAGGGGGCAACATATGGCATGACGATACAAGAATGATTATAGTTTCATGAAATTAAGATGAAATGGGTTAAAAACTGGCTGAAAACAAAGATAAATTGCCTTTGAACATTTTATATTCTGAAATGAAAGGTGTTAAACCCTTATCTACACAACCTCGACTTTTAACAACCCTGAAAGAAGGCTCTTGAAAACATGTGGGAAAAGGAGAAAATGCTGGTAACCAGCATTTTCCCCTTTTCCCACAATGTTCTCTATCCTATCAAATAGAGAAATTATCATTTTAGCAATGTCTAACTTGCTGTCTGCAAATGCTTTCAATTTGGTCCGTTCCAAAAATTTTGTCATTTGGTAAAGAGATAATTGTTTGATTTAGTATTTAGTTTTTTGCTTGACATAACATTTTTAGCACAGCTGTTTTCGAAGAAAACAATTAAGGTATTGTCACAGCCCTGGTGTCTTCTGCGTCATTGTTGTCTGCATCATGCAAAAACTATATCATTTTATAATTATCCTCTGTCATTACTGAATATATTTCCTGCAAACTTGGACTAGTTGTTAAGCATCGAAAGGGGATTGACTGATTGATTGTATGGTGTTTAACGCCGTTTTCAACATTATTTCAGTTATATCACGACGGCCAGTGCACCTATCCATGACTTCCTGGAGTTTCTGTTACCAATACACCGAACAATATTCTTTCCAAGCCACTGGCTACTTTCCCACATAACCATCATCGAAACAATGGTCAGTGGTGAGAGAGGAATGAATCCTGTCACGATGACTATCATCAATCCTCGGAAAAAAATTGGCCAAGCCCGGGATCAAACCTGCAACCTCCTGTTCTCAAGTCCTGTACGCTACCGACTGAGCTACGGGGGCTTAGCATCGAAAGGGGAATCTGTACC
This sequence comes from Tridacna gigas, assembly GCA_945859785.2. NCBI lineage: Eukaryota > Metazoa > Mollusca > Bivalvia > Cardiida > Cardiidae > Tridacna > Tridacna gigas. The sequence continues at coordinate 9,529,138 of OX244039.2, forward strand.
AGTATGGCATGTAGCCATCAGTATATTTTTGACACTGTTATGCCTCATTTTTTGGACTTAAGATTTTCACTGCAAATCAATCTACTATTAAAAGCTACTTCAAGCTAGCCATAAAACCTGTGTGCAGTGCTCTTGTTTGGCAAACAACTATAAAAATTTCAGTAAAATATGACAAATTTAACCCTTTACCACACAATCCCGACTTTTAACGACCCTGTGAAAGAAGCCTTTTGAAAACATTGTGGGAAAAGGAGAAAATGCAGGTAAACAGCATTTTCTCCTTTTCCCACAATGTTTTCTACTCTTCCCAAAATAATTTTCAAATTTTCTGTTGCATTTTTTTTTGTTGTCTGCAATTCCGTTCAATTTGGACTAATCTAAAATTTTGTTGTTTGGTAAAGAGTTAAGCATTATCAAACAATATTCTGAGAGTACCCCCGATATTTGAGTGAGTGGTTCAGTTAAATTGCATAAAATGTTACCATGCATTTCTTTTTCTGTTATACTATATAATTTACTGAATTCTTCCCTTCCTTAGAAATAATATGAGTCCATATTCACCAATCATTCCTAAAAACATTCTTTGTCTTATTCTCAAGAATTTTTAGCTCACCTGAGTGCAACTTCTTCTTCAGTGCAGTACTCTTCATTGGGCATCTACGGAAGAGAGCTAAGACTGTGCTACGCCAAAAGCTGTGCAAGGTGATGTGATCCAGAAACATTAAAATGGCATACACCAAACTTGCTTAAACACTATAGAGTCAATCACCTCAATTGCAAAGTACCCAAAGTGGGCTTTTGTGATCATGCTATGTCCATGTTGTCCGTCATGTGTAGTCCATCGTTCATCCAGGCGTCAACAACTACCTTGTATGTGTCTAGGGTCACTTTGCCAAATCGTAGCAAAACCTTGTGTGCACTCCAGAGGCCACATTTTCAGTCTGATAATCAAGAAACTTGGTCAGAATGTTTGTCTTGATGAGATCTCTGACAAGTTTGAAATTGGATGATGTCAGGTCAAAGAAAGATCACTGGGCCAAATCTTGGAAAAACCTTGTGTGCACTCTAGAGGCCACATTTACAGTTCGATACTCATGAAACTTGGTCAGAATGTTTGTCTGGATGATATCTCTGACAAGTATGAAGTTTGGTCACTTTGGATCAAAGAAAGATCACTGTGCCAAATCGTATTAAAACTGTGTGTGAACTCCAGAGGCCATATTTTCAGCCCAATACTTGTAAAACACAGACAGAATTTTTGTCTTGATGATATCTCTAAAAATAGATCAAGTCTGTTTAAAAATAGGTCATGACTCTGTTTTACATCATTACAACCAGGATCTCTTCAGCTTTGTCAATCCTACATGACTTTACTCAGATGAGCGCTTTAGGGCAAATGGCTCTCTTGTTTAATTGAATCCTTTACCACAAGTCAAGAAACTTGCCAGTGACTGTTTAAACATGGCTCAAATGGTGGCAGCTGTTGATAGGGTAGAAACATTGTGAGAAAAGGAGATAATACTGGTTACCAGCATTTTCTCCTTTTCCAGCAATATTTTCAAAAGTTTTCTTTTACAAGGTTGTTAAAATTCAGGATTGTGTGATAAAGGGTTAAAAGGTCACACATCTTTTGATTGGCTACTTTCTTGAATTTCTAGTTTTAGGCTTTTTATGAACTTAAGAATGCCGACTGTTGGGACCCTTGTATTATAAATGTAATAATGTTTAATTGATGATTCAAAAAGCATTCTGACATATGGCTGATGGTAACCTGCATTTCCTCCTTTTCCCACAATGTTTTTTAAAAGTCTTCTTCCTCTGGGACTCTTTGGTAAAGGATTAAGCTTGACATGGATTGTAAGTGCATGCTGCTCCAGACAAACAGTTTATTTACTCTTAATTCGTCGCCACACAGTCTGGAGTTTTAAGCACCCTGAAGAAGAAGGCTTTTGAAAACATTGAAGGAAAAGAAAAAAATGCTAGTAACCAGCATTTTCTTCTCAGATACTGTCGTTTGTGTCCCATTTCAATTTGGGCTGGTTAAAAATGTTGTAGTGTGGTAAAGAGTTAAAAGTAAACCACCATGCAAATTAACCCTTTCCCACACATTCCAGAGTTTTAACGACCTTGAGAAAGAAGCCTTCTTAAAAAATATGGAAAAAGGAGAAAATGCTGGAAACCAGAATGGAAAAAGAAGAAAATGCTGGTTACTAGCATCTTCTCCTTTTCCCACAATGTTTTCTACCCAATTGCAGAACTTCAGCTGATTTGTACCAGTTTTCAATTCTTCATCTGATGTTTCAATTTTGGAAAGGGTTAAACCTTAGAGCGCCAAATAAACCAAACATTTTCAGTCTAGTGGCCTAGATATAGTTTCCAAAACAAATTTGCCACTTTCATGGCTGCCTTTCTCTATTATATTCCAGCAAAAAAACCTTGTACATCAAGTTTGCGGCCGAGTTACGGTAGCTTGTCAATAGCATACAGAACTTAACCCTTAAAGTGCCTTTCACGACTGAAGTTGTGTTTGCAATCAGTGTAGATCAAGATCAGGCTGCCTGATCTTTGATCTACACTGTCCGCTTTGCTGAATCACTGTAGACAAAAGCAACCATGAAATTGCAGAGTTATTTGGGTCGTATTTCTAGGATGAAAATGTCCGATAGATTTATTCGGCGCTCTAAGGTTAAGGACGGGGGTTGGCTGGTTTGAATCCCAAGCTCGGCCAATGTCTTCTTAGGATTGATGAAAGTGATTGTGACAAGATTCGTTCTTCTCTCACCAGTGATCATGGTTGATGATTGTTTTCTGGGAGAGCAGCCAGTGGCTTAGGAACATCAATGTGCGAATTACTTGTAAAAAGGAAAATACAGATAGATGCACTTGCTGCCGCAATATAACTAAAATACAATGTTGCAAACGGCAAAACCCTTTACCACACAATCCCAAGTTTTGATAACCCTGTGGAGGAAGGCTTTTGAAAGCATTTTGGGAATAGGAGAAAATGTTGGAATCCAATTTCTCCTTTCCCACAATGTCTTCTGTTCGATCAAAAACAAATTATATCATTAAAAACATAGTTTAATGTAAATTGCCATCTACAAATGTTTTAAATTTGGACAAGTCTAAAATTTTGTCATTTGGTAAAAAGTTAAATACCATACATTCAATTCAATCAGATCAAGTCTGAAAGCTCAGTCTGTAAGACACAGGACTTAAGACTTCTCTCTTAGGCTGCTAAGAGCCACTTACTGACCTTTTGCAGACAGCATAGATCAAGATCAGACTGCACAGAACGTGCATTGTGATCTTGGATATACACTGTCCAATAAGGAAATATCTTTTTTCCACAAATACCTTTGAAATAGGAAAATTTGGGTTTATGCTATCCGTTTGAAAGTTTCATTTTCTTTAACCCTTTACCACACAATCCCGACTTTTAACGACCCTGAGAAAGAAGCCTTTCGAAAACATTGTGGGAAAAGGAGAAAATGCTGGTAACCAGCATTTTCTCCTTTTCCCACAATGTTTTCTACCCTTCCCAAAACAAATTTCAATATACGAGTCACATTTAATTTGTTGTCTGCAATTGCTTTCAATTTGGACCAGTTTAAAATTTTGTCGTTTGGTAAAGGGTTAATTTAATAGCAGAATAAGGGTTAAGGAGGCCCAAGATTCGAGGCGATATCTTTCTTAGGACTGAGGATAGCCACAGGAGTCATTCCTGTCTCACTGCTAATTATTTCAGTAATGATTGTGTGGGAAAGCAGCCAGTGGCTTGGATAGTACAATGTGCTAAGTAATGCTAAAAGGAACTGAGGAAAGCATGGATAGGTGCTTTGGTAGCTACGATATACTTCAACCCTCTGCCTACCGAAAAAGTTGTAAGACTTGTCCAAATTGAAAGCATTTTCCGACAACAAAAGAAATGTGATTCAAAAGTTGAAATTTGATTTGGGAAGGTTAGCAAACATTGTGGAAAAACACTGTGCTGTTTACCAGCATTTTCTCCTTTTTCCACAATGTTTTCAAAAGCTTTCTTTTTCATGGGCCTTTAAATTTGGGATTGTGTGGTAAAGGGTTAAGGCATTTAACAGCATACAAAGATAAATGTTTTGTGGAGTCAGGGTGTGTGGTAAAGGGCTAAGAGCCTCATTCTCAAGAATTTTCTAAATTTGAAAGTAACACAACTTCTGATTGGCCAAATCAAATGGTTCATCCAATTAGAAGCTGTGTTACTTTTTTTACTTTCAAAATCTATAATTAGATTAAGAATATCGTAAAGAATGTTGGTGAATACAGAATACAGAAGTGAATTTGGACCCTGATCTTTCTAAAGTTGTGAAAGGCGCTTTTCGGGTCAAAACAGTGAAACCAACAGAAATTAACCAAACGACAGACGATAGATCGCTCCTCCCACTGATGTCACATGACCCGCGAATCTAAAAACCTAGACAAACATTACCCAGACACGAGGGCTTAGCTAGGAGACATATGCAAGTTACCAGAAGATACTTTAACACGAAATAATTGTTCAAGATAAAATAAGCATGGGAACAATTTGAGAAAAGGTAGTTACATCTTTTGGATTTAGGTTTTTTGAAGTTTTATACGTGAAAATTGAAATAGAGACTGTTTATTTCGAAGTCAGTTGACTTACACCTCTTACGCCACTTACGTTTGATAATGTAGGTACAATATGTGTACATGTAACTCGTGCTTCCTAAATATTTCTTAAAGTCATTGGTCTTCAAATGCAATTCATCTTTTACCTGGACAAAAATAAGCTTTTTCAAAGTTACAGAGATTTTTCCATTACTTAGTCCGTGATATATGCTTCAATAATTTCACCACAAATTGCAAGACTTTTACATTACCAAATGAAATATACATGTTTTTAACAGGGCAATATGATTACCAGATGTTTGAATTGAAATTAGAAGATACATTAACAAATGATAGGTTTACCAAATTGATTTTTTCAAGTTTGAGGGAAAAACCCGAGGAGAAGAATAAAAAGAATAAAAACATGAATATATTTCTAAGCATTCGCCGGTAAATACTATGCTGTAAGAGTAATAGAAAAATAAATTGACTTACACATTGAACATGTATAAGCCAAATTTCAAACACTAATAATCGTTGAAAGGGGTTATAGACGGTCACAAAGAGTCAGACTGATATGACACGTGCGTGTAATTTTACAAGTAGGACAGTACCAGACGCTTTTGGGGTGGTATACCGATATCAAAGGAATACCGCATAAACCTTTGCTCCACGTTTTGCGTAAACAGTGGCAACATGTACAACAAATCAAACGAAAACGGCTTGATTGGTACCTAATTGATTTTCGATAAATAAATAATAGTTTAAGAGAGATTAAAAGACTGAAAATAAAGGGAGGGGAAAGATGGTTATATATATAGGGTGGCATATCGTCTTTAATTTAACAGGCTTTAAGTTTGCATTCATAGATATGTTAAAATACAGAGACCAACACGAACAACGTTTTTAATGGTTTACTGATGGAGGAAGATGGCATTTATTTTTAATTTAAACAAATGTCAAAACTGTGCCTACATTGCATTTACTTTAAAAGCGGGGGGGGGGGGGGGGGGGGGGAGGCGCTGTTTAGGTTTGACTTCTATGAAGACTATATGAAAAGCATTTTTACCCGAATTTCGTCGATTCAAATTTTATTTAAGGATAATTTGCGAGGGGGAAAAATATTCAACAAAGGAGATGTAACCAGCATTCAAAATAACAAGTCAATCAATTTGGTAAGAAAATGAATTACCGAGTATATATTTAAATGAAAAATAAGGTAAAGGAAATGAATAACTGAACATGATAAAATCCAATCAGCTGTCTAAAATATTATCTATACATTTCTTTTAGTAAAGAAACAGGAATCTGCTGCCAAGATTGAAATTCTGGAAAATTTATGACAATAAAAAAGCATATTAACAGGAAGTATTCATTTATTTTTCTCCTTTTAAATCTGAATTTGTCTTCTGCAACAATAGTTTTACCTGGTATAACTCTGCATTTTGAAATTGCAGTCGTAAGGATTAATAATGGATATAAGTTTAAAGTTATTCATCAGTTTTTTCTCATAAATATACTATACATTTATATATAGTTATAACTGCTAATGATTCAGAATGTCTAGGTTTTATAAGGGCAAGACGGCTTCCGCTCTGGATGGAAAAATACTGATCGCTGATTGGCTTATTGATTTTTTTGATTGACAGCTGGCGTTTGGTTAATTAAACATGACAGCAAGTCATGTTCACTAACTTCCATAATGCTACCCAAAGCTTTTGATGTATTAGGGTCAATTTGCCAAGCTATTTTTGCCCTGTTTTGCACAGTCTGATCTTATCTTGGCCTAATCCAATCTAACCCTAGAAAAACATCTTACTGTAAGTCTTTATTTAATGACAAAATTTTAGACTTATCCAATTTGAAAGCATTTTCAGACAACAAAATGAATGTGGCTCAAATGATGGGATTTGACTTTGGTAAGGTAGAAAACAATGTGGTAAAAGGAGAAAATGCTGTTTACAAGTATTTTCTCCTTTTCCCACAATGTTTACTAGGGCCATTGCCATCAGGGTCATTAAAATTCATGATTGTGTGGTAAAGAGTTAAGCAGCAAGATGTTGTACATGTATGTTTGCACTTGTACAGCCTTGCTGCAGAGCTGGCTTTAACCCTTTCCCAAATGACAAATTTTGGACTGGTCCAAATTGAAAGAGTTTGCAGACGACAATTTTAAATTTGATGAAAATGGCAGAAAGTTTTCAAAAAGTGTAGAAAACACTGTGGGAAAAGGAGAAATTGCTCTTTACGAGCAATTTCTCCTTTTCCCACAGTGTTTTCAAAAGACTTGTACTGCAGACACATGAAAACCAGGGCTTGTTTGGGAAAGGGTTAAAAGTAGCGACATAAATGGGTGTTTCCTTATGGACCAGGAGGATGTGGGCTCCACACAAGTAACACAACTTCTGATTGGCTAAACCATTTGGTTTAGCCAACCAGAAGTTGTGTTACTTTCAAATTTAGAAAACTCTTGAGAATAAGATTAAGAACATTCTTAAGAATGGTTGGTAAATAGGGATCCGGAGTTGTTTATTTTAGAATGATTTTGAAAAGTCACCAAAAGTGCCATGCATTGGATAGACGAGTTGGGTTGTTCATGTAATATATACAAAAGCGTATTGAGTATTTTTATCAGATGGACAAGTCCACAAGCTTTTTCTGTCCAACTTGGAACTGCAGAATGACAAAGCGTTGTATTTGATACATACAGACTGAATTCTGAGTGGTGATAGGCTTATCTATCGGAATCGTGGTCTGAATAACCCAGACAGTTGCATATTTAATGACCTTACCTTGACACATTACTCAAAACCCTACGCATTGCAAGGGGCCAACAAAGATTATAATATGTAAAAGTTAAAGATACATCTGTACTTGTTTTCAGCCAGTTTTAAACCCATTTCCTCTTTATTTTATGAAACTATAATCATTCTTGTATCTTCATGCCAAATATCGCCCCTGATGGTTGCAAGGCTGTATAGACTACGACCGATAGAAATGCTTTTTATTTTCTTGAGTCCATCAAAGAAATCACTGTTGTGATGTTTTCTTAAATCAAAGATTTCTAATGTGTACTAAATTTTATCCCTTTCACCATATACATATATTAATTTTGTAAATGTTTATACAGTTGACTCACTTCTGGACTATTCCACAGTCAATCCAATTTTTACAGTGTTTGAGCTCCCTGGCTATAAGGATGTATCTTTAATATGTATTCTTTCAATACTGCATCATAATACTTGCTCTAGTTTAAAGTTTTATCTATCAAGTTTTATAATTGAATTAAAAGTGCAAAATACTTCATCCTTTCCCTGGTGCATCATGACTTTAAACATTCTTTGCTCAAGAAGGTATTTTGATAACAATTTAGCAGTCAAAGGAGAAATCAACTAAACTGACCAATTTCTCCAATTTTTTGCAAAATTTTCTTTCCTTCAAAATCTACCTCATGTACATGACCGTTATTCAAACATTACTGAGTTTTAACAAGCTGGAGAAAGAAAGCCTATAAAAAACATTGTGGGAAAAGGATAAAGTGATGGTAGCCAGGATTTTCTCCTTTTCCCACAATGTTTTCTACTCAATTAACCTTTTACCACACAATCCCGAGTTTTAACGACCCTGAGGAAAAAGCCTTTTGAAAACATTGTGGGAAAAGGAGAAAATGCTGGTAACCAGCATTTTCTCCTTTTCCCACAATGTTTTATACTCTTCCCAAAACAAATTTCAATTTTTGAGTCACATTTATTTTGTCATCTGCAGATGCTTTCAATTTGGACCAGTCTATATATTTGTTGTTTGGTAAAGAGTTAAAGCAAGTTTCGTCATTTGAGCCACCTTTGATTTGTTGTCCTCAAATGCCTGAGTTTGGACATGTCTAAAATTTTATCATTTGGTAAAGTATAAGGTAACTTGATTGGCATCTTCCACATCTCTACTGGGGCTTGGGACAAGTGTAGATCAAGGTCAGAGTGTACAGAATATGCAGTTTGGTTTTTGATATACACAGTTTCCTTCATAAAAACATTCTTGACAATTATCCATTGTCAGACATCACATTCAGTCCAATCTGATCACAATTCACCTTGTCTGCAAAAGCATCTTTATAGCTGCCCTTGGTATGCTTGGAGTAGAATGGTTACCTCCCCTGATAAAGCAAGTGTATCGGGATTGGTACACGCTACTAAAAACAGGCGGAATTCTGCCCGTCTATTTTTAGAATGGCCATGACGCTAGACTAATAGAGACTCAGGGGAGGTCACTTTCATTTCCAGAGCAGTAGATTTTCCAATATTTTTGACCTCACAGATACTTAGTGAATTGTATTCTTGGTATCATCTTTTATGTTTATAATGTCTGCTAATATTCTTTTTAGTTTCGATCACCAATTTCAAATTGTGCAAAAAATCGCAATGTTACCTCTGCAGTCACACTGGAAATGTGTATGCTGCTGTGATTGGCTATTCTGTGAAATACATGTAGCCCAATGAAAAGCAATGACACAATAGCTTGTGCCAGTTGTAATATTTATATCTACAACGGGGACCAGTTTATGCATGGAGTTACACTTTTTTTATAAGCATTTGAGTATATTCCATGTGAATTGGTAGCTTGCAGTTACATATTTTTTATGCACATGAGTATATTCCATCATCTTCTGGTATTCTTGGGAGTTTTACTATTTTCTTAGCACATGAGTATATTACATGTCTACTGGTATACCTAGAGTTACACATTTTTTATGTACATGGGTATACTGCATGTCAGTTGGTATGCTTGGAGTTGAATATTTTTTTATGCATGTGCGTATATTCCATGTCAGCTGGTTTGCTTGGAGTTACACATTCTTTATACACAGGAGCATATGGCCCGCAACATGTGAAATGAGACCTTCGGACATTTGCATAAAGTGTCGTCTCGGATTAGCATGCACAGTTGGCGCAGGCTAATCCGAGACGGCACTTTACGACTACGTACAGCAGACTTTCGTGAAACAGAAAATGGCAAAAAACGGGAAGTGTCGTCTCAGATTAGTCACAGACTGCATAGGCTGATCTTGGACATCACACCTTTACGCATATGTCACACGGCCCCTTTTCGTGTGTTGCACGCCATATTGCATGTCAGTTGGTATACCTAGAGTTACACATTTTTTTATGGACATGAGTATATTCAATGTCAGCTGGTATGCTTGGAGTTTTTTTTCATTTCACCAGAGTGTATTCTATGTTGCTTGGTATTCTTGGAGTTAACACATTCTTATATGCATACAAATGTATTTTGTGTTAACTGGTATGCTTAGAGTTACAAAAATTTGTTTGTAAGCTGGTATGCCTAGAGTTACATGCAGGAGTATGTTCCAATTGTCAGTTGGTATCCCTTTTGTTACACAGTTTTTTGCACATGGGTATATTCAGTATCAGCTGGTATGCTTGAAGTTTTACAAGTTTTTTGCAAATGAGTAGAGCTATATTCTGTGTCAGCAAGTAATATTTCTTTACGTTACATGATGTTGAATTTTTCTTGCACATGATTTTGATTGCATGTCAGCTGGTATACTTGGAGTTATGCAATTCTTTTTGCACCAGATTATATTCCATCGTGAGCTTTGAGATCTATGAGAGATAAGTTGGCAGTTTTGAGGGAAGATGAAAGATTCACAGAGCAAAAAGCTTATGTGTTTTATACTTTTGAAGGATGGATACTATTTGGATTGTTTATTATCAAACAATCTTGTGTTTGAACGACCCTCAAAAAGGAAGCCTTTAAAAAGAGTGTAGAAACAGGAGAAAATACTGGAAACTAGTGCATTCCTGAAGCATTCTTGACAAGAGCAACCCTGAAATTACAATTATTTAGGTCTTATTTCCAGGTGAACATGGTGATTAACCCTTTACCAGACGGCAAAATTTTAGCCTTGTCAAAATTGAAAGCATTTGCAGACGACAATTTCAGTGTGGCTCCAATGGTGCAATTTTTCTTTGATAGGGTAGAAAACATTGTGGGAAAAGGAGAAAATGCTGGTTACCAGCATTTTCTCCTTTTCCCACAATGTTTTCAAAAGGCTTCTTTCCCAGGGGCGTCAAAAGGCGGCATTGTGCGGTAAAGGGTTAACCCTTTACAACATTGAAAAATTTTAGACTCGTCCATATAGAGAATTTAGAGACCACATTTCAAACTTTTTTCAGATGATAGTATTTGTTGTTGAATAGGTAGAAAACATTGTGAGAAAAGGAGAAAATGCTGGTTACCAGCATTTTCTCCTTTTCCCACAATGTTTCCAAGGGACTTCTTTCTCAGGGTTGTTAAATCATGGGATTGTTTGGTAAAGGGTAAACTTCCTGTATTGGGGTGTAGATCAAGATCAGGCTGTACAGACTGTTTCTGTGATGTGTTGAACATGGTGATAAGGAAAGAGTTAGTTTGAAGGATAGATGAAAAAAGGTGATAGATTGGTATGACTGCAGCATAGTGTACAGAACCCATAACTCATTCTTCTGACAGAAAACTGACCACTCATTTCAACCAGATGACCCCTGTCTGACCGCTATTTCTAGCTACACATACACAGAGCCTATGTCATGTATCGCTGACCCTGGTCAATACAATTTAAACCTGTATGTCAAGGACAAGTTTGAATGACCAGCGTGTTTTTACGAATTTAGCTCCAAACTGGGCTCTCAAACAAATGAGAAATATAAATTTATACAATGTTTGAATATTGTAGTGTTACATTTAGATTGTTTCCACATACTTTTTTGACCACATCAAGCACTTACGATATATATAAGAATTAGAATAAAAAGAAAAGTGTTTAACTGTTGAAAAAGTGAAGTAAATTGGAAATTCGACTTTGTAGTACATTAACTGGATTTTATGAAGCAGTAAAAACATGGATACCTGAGGTGAGGCTCCGAATGTCTATACAATAGCATGATGATTTATGTCTTTTCTTGTCTGGTATAGCTCAATTTAAATTTAACCCATAAAGCACCTTTCACAACAACAGTTGCCTTTGCAGCCAGTGTAGATCAAGATCAGGCTGCACAAAATGTGCAGCCTGATCTCTGATCTACACTGTCTGCTTTTCTGAAGTATTACAGACAAGAGGAACCCTGAATGTGCCACTCTTTGGTTCCTATTTTCTAGGCTGAAAATGTTTGTTGGATTTATTTAGCGCTCTAAGGGTTGACCCTTAACTTTTTACCACACAATCCCGACTTTTAACGACTCTGGGAACGAAGCCTTTTGAAACATTGTGGGAAAAGGAGAAAAGGCTGGTAACCAGCATTTTCTCCTTTTCCCACAATGTTTTCTACCCTTCCTAAAACAAATTTCAATTTTTCAGTCACATTTATTTTGTCGTCTGCAACTGCTTTCAATTTGGAGTAGTCTAAAATTTTGTTGTTTGGTAAAGAGTTAACCTTTTAACCACATGGCAAAATTTTAGACTTGTTCATATTGAAAGAAATTGCAGATGTTCATTTAAACCTTTACCAGATGACAAAATTTTGGACACAACCAAATTGAAAGCATTTGCAGAAGACAACTTAATGGTGGCTCAAATGGTCGAATTTGACCTTGATAGAGTAGAAAGCATTGTGGGAAAATGAGAAAATGCTGGTTACCTGCATTTTCTCTTTTTCCCACAATGTTTTCTACAGGCCTCTTTCTCAGGGTCATTGAAACTCGGGATTGTGTGGTAAAGGGTTAAATGTTTTTCACATGATGGTAATTTGTCTTTAATAGGTAGAAAACATTGTGGGGAAAAGGCTGGTCACCAGCATTTTCTCCTTTTCCCATAATGTTTTCAAGTCTGTTATTTCTCTGGCCTTTAAAACTGGGCATTGGTGCTAAGCCTAACCCTGACCCAAACAATCATGCGTTTCTTGGAGTCTAAGAAAGATGATTTTTTAAAAGATTGAAGGAAGAAGGAGAAAATGTTGCAGGACCCCTTTTCCCTTATTAATAATTTCTTTCAAAAAGGTTCAACTGGGTATGCTTAAAATTTCATTTTCATTGTGGACCAGTCTAAATTTTTTTTCTTATAAAGAGTTACTGATTGTGTAATAAACATAATTATGTTGAATCAGAAGTCAGTGCAGATTGGTTACCAGCATTTTCTCCTTTTTCCACTATGTTTTCTAAAGGTTTTTTTCCTCAAAGTTATTAAAAGTTGTTTGATTAATGGATTGAATGGTGTTTAATTTTGCTTTCAACGTTATTTTAGTCGTATCACTGCAACAGCTTACATATTCATGTATGTCCCAGGTTCCACCAGTTACTAAGGCTAGGGCTCTGAAGTATCTCGCCAAAGGACACTGCCACAAAACACCCAGTCAGTCCAGTACGGTTTGAATCTGGCGTACCCAGGTCATGAGTCCTACACTGTACCACTGAGCCATGCAGGACCCCTTGTTAACCCTTTACCAGACAACAAAGTTTTAGACGTGTCCAAATTGAAAGCATTTGCAGACAAAATAAATGTGACTCAAAAATTGAAATTTGTTTTGGGAAGGTTAGAAAACATTGTGGGAAAAGGAGAAAATGCTTGTTACCAGCATTTTCTCCTTTTCCCACAATGTTTTCCAAAGGCTTTTTCTTCAGGGTTCTTAAAACCCGTGATCGTGTGGTTAAGAGTTAAAAGTTGGATTATGTCGTGAAGGGTTAATTCACAATATATTTATTGTGTACAAATGCTTTCAATTTTGATAGGTGTAAAATTTGGTCACCTGTAGAGAATTTGTCAGAGAATCCCTAAAGTGTAAATAAAATGGTGGGTTGATGACCTATTGGCACTTGACCTGCCCAAGATGGACATGTGCATATTTAATTGTTCACCACACCGACAAAATTGTAGACTTGTGCAAACTGAAACCATTTGCAGACGACAATTCAAGTGTGGCTCAAATGATGGATTATCTCTTGATAGGGTGGAAAACATTGTGGGAAAAGGAGAAAATGCTGGTTACCAGCATTTTGGTCCAATCTCCATTTCAGCTAAGGTTCCTGATCTTGGACCAGCACTTTTTACCAGCCCTGCAGGTAGAAATTAAACAAAAGATGAAGTAATTGGCAACTTCTTACCTAGTTTTGAATTTTTTTTTCCTGCCAGCTACTAACAGTTCAATGGACTGAACAACAACAGATTGTCAGGGTTTTCCCTTGACTTTTTATCTGGGGTCATTTGACCCCCTTCAAATGAATAAAAGAAGGCACACATATGAATTGAATTTCTGGGGTCATTGGAAATCTGGGGGTCCAAATTCAAAGAAACAGGGGGTCAGGGAAAACCCTGGATTGTCATCTTCACAAGAATTTCCATACTTTTAAACGAGGTGAAAGTTGGAAGGGATGTGCGACATTTCGTCGAAAACCATGTTCGTGGAAAACAATCCCTAGCTCTAACCCTTACCCAAACCCAGACGAATTGTGGCTCAAATCTTCCTCCCAGACAGAACTTTTTATGAAAATAAAGGAATTTAGCAGTCAGTATTTCAAAACATACGTGGATTTAGACGAAACACACTTTTGACGAAATGTCATGCACCAAATTGGAAGGGAGAGAATGCTGGTAATCAGCATTTTAACATCGGCTGGTAACTAGCTTTTCTTCTTTTCGCACAACGTTTTATACCCTTCCAAACACAAATTTAAAAGTCACATTTTATTTGTGGTCTACAAATGCTTTCAATTTGGATGATTCTAACATTATGCTGTTTGGTAAAGAGTTATTAGGGGCTTTGATGGCTTTGCTGGGTAGTACTAAATATACTTGTGTATGTCCACTCACAAGGTCTATGATGCTCGCCCAAGATCTAGTGACATAACATGTTTATTGTTAACCCTTAAGCGCCTTTCATGACAATAGTTGCCTTTGCGGCCAGTGTAGATCAAGATCAGGCTGCACAAAATTTGCAGCTTGATATTTCCTCTGCACTGTCCGCTTTGCTGAAACACTGTAGGCAAAAGCAACCATAAAATTACAATTATTTGGGGGCTATTTCTAGGATGAAAATGTCTGGTTGGTTTATTCGGCACTCTATGGGTTTATATTTTTTGGGGACTGTGTACTTGCGAAATATAATGAGCTGTGCTCTGTGAAAAGGGGGCTTAATGCATCTGCGAAAAGTATTGACCCATGGTCCGTGCAGGCTGACTTGAGCCAAAACTTTTCGCAATTGGTCAATTTTCTGCATGTCCAAGGACGAGTCTTCCTCATGATTAAGCAGGTTGTTATACAAATTGGATTTTATGAATCCATAATTGTGTGGTGACTAGCTTGGTATCTATGGTCACAGAGATGCATTAAGCCCCTTTTTGCCAGAGCATGGCTCAAATGTTCTGTTCTGATGAACAGGTAAGAGGGTAGTATTTCCCATTGCTCACAACTGTCTGGATAATGGACTTATAATTAACCTGTTGTCAGGGGAAAATAATAATTGGCATTCACTAATAATCTGTAAAGGAGAAAAACAAGGACATGAAACTTGGATCAAATTGAATTAATTCACTGCTGGTTACCATCTATTTCTTCTTTTCCCAAAATATTTTCAAATCCCTTCCTTAAGGTCCTGAAACTCAGGACTGTGTGGTAAAGGTTCCAACAGTTTTGATATATTTCAATGCCTTGTTCAGCAAATTTGACATTACTTTATGTCATCACTTGTGAAATAAGTATGTTAAATTTTTCCTTACCCTTTATCCAACAATCCCAAGTTTTAACCCACCCCCACCAAGGAAAAGGACTATTGAAAGCATTGTGGGTACAGGAGAAAATGCTGGTTACACAGTGTTTTCTCTGCTTTCAAAGAAATATTCCCTAAGTTTTGCAACATATATTACGCGTTGTCTGAAAATGCTTTTGACTTTGACCAGTCTAAATTTTTGTCATTTGGTAAAGAGTTAGAGGCCCATTAGTGGCCAAAAGTAAGTAATGGGTGTGGTAAAATGCATTTAAATTTAAATCATACCATTTAACCCTTTCCCAAACGATAAATTTTAGACTGGTCCAAATTGAAAGAGTTTGCAGACAACAATTTTAAATTTGATGAAAATGGCAGAAAGTTCTCCAGAAGGGTAGAAAACACTGTGGGAAAAGGAGAAATTGCTCGTTACGAGCAATTTCTGCTTTTCCCACAGTGTTTTCAAAAGACTTGTACTGCAGACACGTGAAAACCAGGGCTTGTTTGGGAAAGGGTTAAAAGTATGAAAGTTATTGTGAGGAAGACAATCCGTTATTGTGTGGTTGGTTCAAGGGTTGATCAC
Source organism: Tridacna gigas (assembly GCA_945859785.2). Lineage (NCBI taxonomy): Eukaryota > Metazoa > Mollusca > Bivalvia > Cardiida > Cardiidae > Tridacna > Tridacna gigas. The sequence continues at coordinate 9,545,014 of OX244039.2, forward strand.
TGGCAGTAAAATTAAGTTTTAAAACTATGTCAAAAGTTGCCAGGTCACTCTATCTTTTGTTTACTTTTTACCTGGTTTTGAAATTCATTGTTTGGCAGGATTTTTTTTCCGAGGATTGATGAAAGTCATTATGACAAAATTTATTCCTATGTTCTGACCACTGTTTTGACGATGGTTATGTGGGAAAGCAGCCAGTGGCTTGGAAAGAATATTTTGCATCATAGCACCGGTAAAAGAAACTCCAGGAAAGCATGGATAGGTGCACTGGCTGCTGTGATATAACTGAAATAATGATGAAAACAGCATTAAACACCGTACAAGCAATCAATCAATCAGTCAATCTTTAACCCTTTACCAGATGAAAAGTTTTAGGCTTGTCCATTTTGAAACAATCTGTGAGACAAAAAGCTGGATATGACTCATGAAATGATTATAAACTTAACCTTTTACTACGCAATCTCAAATTTTAACTACCTTTAGAAAAAGCTTTCTAAAACATTGTAACAGTATTTTCTCCTTTTCCCACAAGGTTTTCTCAGTTATGGTCTGCAAATCCTTTTAATTTGGACCAGGCTAAAGTTTTGTCATTTGGTAAAGAGTTAACTCTTTGCCAAATGCCAAAGTTTCGACTGATCCAAATTGAAAGCATTTGCAGACAACAAAATGAATGTAATTGAAAAATTTAAATTTATTTTGGGAAGGGTAGAAAACATTGTGGGAAAAGGAGAAAATGCTGGTTACCAGCATTTTCTCCTTTTCCCTCCATGTTTTCAAAAGGCTTCTTTCTCAAGGTCATTAAAAGTCGAGACTGTGTGGTAAAGGGTTAAAGGGGGTGAAGGAGACAATACTGGCTAGCTTATAGCATTTTCTCCTTTCCACATTTTTCTTTCCATCCCAATATCTGTGTTTATTTTCATGTTGTGCAGGTCTTTTAAGGTCCCTTTACCACACAATCCTCCCACTTTTAATGACCCTGAAGAAAAATCCTGGTAACCAGCATTTTCTCCTTTTCCCACAATGTTTTCTAACATTCTCAAAACAAATTTCAATTTTTGAGCCACATTTGATTTGTCGTCTGCAAATGCTTTCAGTTTGAACCAGTTTAAAATTTTGTCGTTTGGTAGAGTTAAATATATATTTGAAAACAGTCTATACAATGAAGGGTCATTTGAACACTTGGTAAAGAGATCTATCATTTCAGGAAAGAAGCACTTTGATGGTTTTTTTGCGATAATGGTATCAGTTTCCTACCACAATCTTTACACTAACCATTGAGTTTCAAAGTGGGAAAAGGCCTCCAATATTGATCGAGAAGAAGGGTTAACTGTTACTGTCACCTTGAACCCTGTTCGACCTTTCCGGTCATTTGTTATCCTGTACTCCTGTTAGTGCTGCAAAGATGTGTGCACATCTTGGGTCAAAACTGTGAGAAAATAGGGGGAGGTCATTGCACATGAAAGTTTCTCAGTTTACAACTATTAGTTTACTCCTTGCCAGAAAGTTCATGAATGTAACATGTACTTCATTATTAACGACGGTAATCGAGCATGCCATAGGATGAAGGGTCAAACTACTTGACCTGATTTATGGCTGGATTTTTCCCACATTTGCTATTTTTGTACTAGCCCAAGTCCAGACCATAATAATGGTCAGATAAAAGTACTCTACCAAACAACAAAATTTTAGACTGGTCCAAATTCAAAGCATTTGTAGAGGACATATAAAATTTAGTTGAAAGTATGGTAATTGCCTGTGAAAGTGAAGAAAACTTGGAAGGAAAAGGAGAAAAATGCTGTTTACCAGCTTTTTCTCCTTTTCCCTCAAGTTTGTCACAAGGCTAATTCCTTAGCGTAATTAAAATCCAGGATTGTTTAGTAAAGGGTGAAGCTTTAATACTTCTATGACTGTGTGTATTAGATGAAAAAAACGAGAAACGGCTTTGCATGCATGTATGACATTGTGTGAAAAGAAATCTAGACAACCTGATATATAAGCAAGAAATCTTCTTCGTTCTTTATGATAAATGACCTAGCATATTTACACACTTACTGCCAAATGGTTTTAACATAACTAGAGATCTTTAAGGAGAGAGACATTGTCAGAAAAGACCTTTTATCTGTGGTGAATATTGGATTCCTAAAATAGCCATTCACTGTAGATTTTAACATAATTTAGATTGTTAATGAATTGAAAATTGGCATAGAAATGACAAGGTCATAACGTAGAAAGGATAACACAGGGCATAGAGGAGGTAAACAAAAATATCAATACTCTGTCAGTCATGCATAGTTAGAAATACGAATATACCTTCTGTTAATAGTTACTAGTATTAACCACATGGATTTGTTAGTATGTGATACATTAAACATTTCTACACAGGATGTCTACGATTTCGAGTGAATTTACGAAATTGTTTATAGACGCATATTGAAAGTGTCAAGTGTTGTTATCTGCTGTCAATTCAACTTTGTGGACGTTACAATATAGTGCACATTGGCAGGGAGGAATTATGTAAGGTAAGCTTAGCTTAAGTACACCGGGGTCAGAATCAATTTCAATCTGTTGCTATAAATAAGCTCAAGGGAGAGGTAATTGGGACATGAAAAAAGCCAGGCTTCTTAAACCCATTACCAAACGACACAATTCTAGACTGGTCCAAATTGACAGCATTTGCAGACGACAAATTGAAAGTGGATCAAATGAGGAAATTTGTTCTATAAAGAATAGAGAAAAAGGTTGGAAAAGGAGAAAATGCTGGTAACCAGCATTTTCTCGTTTTCCCACAGTGTTTTCAAAATCCTTCTTTTTAAGGGTCGTTAAGATGTGGGATTGTGTGGTAAAGGGTTAACCCATTTCCTAACAACCAAATTTTGTATTTGTCCAGTTTCAAGCATTTGCAGACAACAAATTATATGAGGCTCTTGAAAATGATAGAATTTGTAAGCTAATGGGCAAAAAACATTTTGGGAAAAGGAGAAAATGCTGGTTACCAGCATTTTCTTCTTTTCCCACAATGTTTTCCATAGCCTTCTCCTTTACGGTTCTTTAAACTTAGGTTTGTGAGGTAAAGGATTATTTATGCAATCAAGGTACTCAACGTAGCAGGGAAGACATTCTGTTGGTCTGAAAAAGGGCTGACAGTTTGGAGAATTTCCTCTTCTCATATAATGTCAGACATTGTGCATGCTTGAATATTGCTGACTTTTTATACAGGTACATGTACCTTGTTTGATTTCTCAAGACTGTTTTTCTCTTTTGCAATCAAATTAACCATGCTCTGGGAAAAGGGGTTTAATGCATCTCCATTATTGCATAAATACCAAGCAATTCATCATATACCGGTAATTATGGATCCATCAAATCCATTTTATCTGTCAGTCTACTAAATCACATGGTAAACTGGTGCTTGGACATGCAAAAAATTTAAAATTAACAGCCAAAAGGTTTAAACCATGTTAGTGCACGGATTGTGCAGGCTGATATGAGTCAGTACTTTTTAGCTCCACTGGCCGAAGGCCAGCGGGCTAATGTCATGGCCCGGTGTCCGTCGTGCGTCCGTCCGTCCGTCCGTCCGTTAACTTTTATTTCAAACATCTTCTTCTCTGAAACTACCCATCCAATTTTCATGAAACTTCACAGAAATGATCCTGCCATGGTCCTCTTCAGAATTTCTTGAAAGAATTTGATTCCTTCAAAAACTCTGGTTGCCATGGCAACAAAACTGAAAAATATGGGAAATCTTTAAAAATCTTCTTGTCGGAAACCATAAGGCATAGGGCTACCAAATTTGGCATGTAGCTTTATGTAGTAGACCTCTATCAAGTTTCTTCAAATTATAGCCCTGGGGTCAAAATTGGCTCTGCCCCAGGGGTCACAAGTTTTACATAGGCTTATATAGAGAAATCTTTAAAAATCTTCTTGTCGGAAACCATAAGGCATAGGGCTACCAAATTTGGCATGTAGCTTTATGTAGTAGACCTCTATCAAGTTTCTTCAAATTATAGCCCTGGGGTCAAAATTGGCTCTGCCCCAGGGGTCACAAGTTTTACATAGGCTTATATAGAGAAAACTTTAAAAATCTTCCTGTACCTAGCCATAAGGCCTAGAGCTACCAAATTTTGCATGTAGCAATATCTAGTGGGCCTCTACCAAGTGGGCCAAAATTTTAGCCCTGGGGTCAAAATTGGCCCCACCGCAGGGGTCACAAGTTTTACATGGGCTTACATAGTGACAACTTAAGAAATCTTCCTGTTTTGATTTTTTTTTTAAATTAGCCTTGCATCAGGGGTCTTATGTTTTACAGAGGCTTCATATGGACAAAACTTGAAAATCACCTTATTTTTATGGCTTTATCTTGTGGACCTCTACCAGGGTTCAAGTAATTAAATAGCTCTGGGATCAAAAATGGCTTTGCCCTGCGGGTCTCAACTTTCATATGGGCTTTTACAGAGAAAACTTTGTAAGTCTTCATTTTGAAACCATTTGGCTCAGCATTGAAATGTTTATTATTTATGGTTTATATTTATAAGCCAGTGGAGCGATATAGGGCCATCATGGCCCTCTTGTTTGCATATGCATTAACCCTTTACCGCACGATGCCGCCTTTTGATGCCCCTTTGAAAGTAACCTTTTGAAAACATTGTGGGAAAAGGAGAAAATGCTGGTAACCAGCATTTTCTCCTTTTCTCACAATGATTTCTACCCTATCAAAGAAAAATTGCACCATTTGAGCCACATAGAAATTGTCGTCTGCAAATGCTTTCAATTTGGAAAAGGCCAAAATATTGTCGTCTGGTAAAGGGTTAAACCCCCTATTCACAGATCATGGCTCAGATGAAAGCATGTTGCAAAGAGAAATTGATTGCTTTAGGTGTGATGTTTTCATACAATTTCAATTTTGTGTTTATTTTATCCAAGGTAAATTTGGTTTGTCCAAACTGGTCTGTTACAGAGCTATCTTGATCTCCAGGGTGTCAGAAAAAGTACATTTTGAATGTCATATGAGTCAAATTAATCTTTCTTACAAATTCGTTGCATCTCATTACACATGCAGTTACCCATTTACCACACAATCCTGAGTTTTAACAACCCCAAGGAAAAGGTCCAATGAAAACATTTTTGGGAAAAGGAGTAAATGCTGGTAACCAGCATTTTCACCTTTTCCACAGTGTTTTCTGTTTTCAAAGAAAAATTTTGTCATTTCGAAAAGAGTAAACCCAGGATAACCTGATAACTATAAGCAAACATTTTGAGTGGGAGGGTTTAGAATTGATAATTTGTAAAAAACATTGTAAGGCTTCTTACAATATTTAACCCTTAACCAAACAATCTAGAGTTTTGCGCAATCCTGAGAAAAAAATGCTTTTGAAAACCAGCATTTCCTCCTTTTTCCACAATGTTTTCTAACCTTTCTAAGGTTATCAAATCATTTAACCCTTTACCACACAATCCCAAGTTTCAATGACCTGGACAAAGAAAGCCTTTGAAAACATAAAATGCTGGTGACCAGCATTTTCTCCTTTTCCCACAATGTTTTCTACCCTTTCACAGAAAATTTCATCATTTGAACTACGGTATGATTAATTTGTCATCTGCCAAAGCTTTCAAAGCTCAAACTTGTCAAAATTTTTGGATGTGGTAAAGGGTTAAGCTGCACTTGTTGTCTGCAGATGCATTTGGTTTGAACAAGTCTAAAATTCAACCATGTGGTAAAGAGTTGAAGGCACAATAGCAGCCAAAAATAATCAGTGTGGGTGTTGAAATTTATTTGAATTTAGATCATAACTTTTAAAGATATGGAAATTATTGTGAAGATGACAATCTGCTATTGTATATTTGGTCCAAGCATCAGCCCCTGGCATAAAAATGACTACCAAAACTAGGGAAGAAGTTGTCGAGTCACTCTCTTTTGTTGACTTCCTTTTGCTGGTTACCAGAAATGCTTCCTTTTGCCACAATCTTTTCTTCACTTTCAACGAAGTAATGTTCAGATGTACCAGTTTTAATTTACCGTTTGCATGCAGCTGCTTTCAATTCGAAAGGGTCTAAAAAGCATCAATTGGGAAAGGATGAATCCTTTACACCGAATTTTGATGACCTTCGGGAGGCTTTTGAAAACATTGTGGGAAAAGGAGAAAATGGTGATAACCAGCATTATCTCCTTTTCCAACAATGTTTTCTACTCAAAGACATCTTATTTCATCACATTTAATTTGTTGTCTGCAAATACTTTGAATTTTGATGTGTCTGAAATTTTGTAGTTTGGTAAAGAGTTAACTCTTTACCAAATGAGAAAATTTTGAGCAGTCCAAACTGAAAAATTTAGCACACGACAAAATATATGTGACTCAAAAATTGTAATTTGTTTTGGGAAGAGTAGAAAACACTGTGGGAAAAGGAGAAAATGCTGGTTACCGGCATTTTCTCCTTTTCCCATAATGTTTTCAAAAGGCTTTTTCCTTGGGGTTGTTAAAAGTCAGGATTGTGTGGTAAAGGGTTAACACAACAGGATTGTATTGGTAAAGTGTCAATTATTTAAACATGCAATGTAAATTGCATGCACATATATTTGTAAACAAACTCTTTACAAATGATAAACTATTATACTTGTCCAGACTGAAAGAGAATTTGCAGACGACAAATAAAACATGGCTGTAAATGATGGGGGTTTACTTTAAATGGTAAAAAACTAAGTGGGAAGAGGATGATAATGATATTAGCAGCAGTTTTACCTTTTCCCACAATGTTTTTGAAAGGCTTCTTCCCAATGGTCTTAAAAGTTGGGATGGTACGGTAGGGTTATCTCATGAAATAGTTAAAGCTGACTTCTTGTAAAACAACCTTTAACAGCATTATCCTTTTCCCACAATGTCTTCTACCATTTTAAAGGGCTAGTCAGCATAATGGTTAACTCTTTACCAAACGACAAAGTTTTGGACTTTGTCGAAATTGAAAGCATTTGCAGACGACATATTGATTTTGGCTCAAATGATTGTACTTCTCTTTAAAAGGTTAGAAAACATTGTGGGAAAAGAAGAAAATGCTGGTTACCAGTATTTTCTTCTTTTCCCACATTGTTTTCAAAAGCTTTCTTCCACTGGGTCGTTAAAACACGGGATCTTGTGGTAAATGGTTAAGTCTCGAGTTTAAGATATTTTAGAAGATTGCAGAAAATCGAGCAGTTACTTGTAACAAACTGCAAAGGTGTAGCGTCCATTACGCCCAATACGCAAGTGCATATTACGTAGAAAGCAATTATTTGTAACAAACTGCAAAGGCGTAGCATCCATAGCGCCAAATACGCAAGTGCGTAATGTAGAAAATATAGGAACAGACAAAAGATTCTTGTATCACTTAACCCTTTACCACACAACCCCAACTTTTAACGACCCTGAGAAAGAAACCTTTTGAAAACATTGTGGGAAAAGGAGAAAATGCTGGTATCCAGCATTTTCTCCTTTTCCCACAATGTTTTCTATCCTTCCCATGACAAATTTCAATTTTTCAGTCACATTTATTTTGTCGTCTGCAAATGCTTTCAGTTTGGACTGGTCTAAAATTTTATCGTGTGGTAAAGAGTTAACCCTTTACCAGACAACAAAATTTTAGCCTTGTCCAAATTGAAAGCATTTGCAGACGACATTTTCGATGTGGCTCAAATGGTGCAGCTTTTCTTAGATACGGTAGAAAACATTGTGGGAAAAGGAGAAAATGCTGGTTACCAGCATTTTCTCCTTTTCCAACATTATGTTTTCACAAGGCTTCTTTCCCAGGGGTGTCAAAAGGCGGCATTGTATAGTAAAGGGTTAAGGGGTTGTGAAAACACAGGCTTGTTTGGCAATGGAGTATTAACTTTTTGTATCCCTATAATTGTTCGTGAGAATATTACTAAGAGACCTTTCAACACTGCAAGTGTTTTCCATGTTTTACATTGGATTGCCTTTTGATGGTAAAAAATTGTTCTTTAGATGTGCTGACATTATAGGAAACACTGTTCATGGTTCATCCCATGTTTATAAACTTGGTGCTAAAATTGCAAGAGAATAAATTTTACAATCAAGGGCATAATTATCAAACTCTGCCTAAACAATATGTCTTGTTGCAGCAAGTATTATTACCTCCCCTTACATCCATATACATCCATACACCAAACAACCTTGGATTTTAACAACCCTGTAGAAAAATGCCTTTGAAAACATAATGGGAAAAGGAGAAAATGCTGGTAACCAGCAGGGGTCAAATTCAACTTTTTTTTCAACTAGCAAAAAATTGCTAGTGACCATTTTTTCTACTAGCCAAAATCAATTTTGTACTAGCAATATTTGTCTGAATCACTCAGTTCTTTTAGTACTTTGGTAAGATTTATGCAATAAAGCTTACATTTGAAGATTTATCCCTGGAATGATCTTTGCACACAGCACACCACATTTTGACAACTACGTTTCTATCGTTCTCGGAGGTTTCGTATATTAATTCAATGTTCAGATCTGCCTCCCATTTTTTGACAGTTTTGACAGATGCCGTTGGCAGTGACGATTTTTTTCCACTACCGCTCGCTGTTCCACTGTCTGCTGCAGCAACAGTTTTATCAAGCTTCATCGTTTTGGGTTCTGTGCATTCTGGCGATGTCACGGAATCCGGCCTTCTGCCGAAAAAACTGGATATTTTCCGCTCCATACTCTCAGCGAGGCAATGCAGACATATAGATAACGTCAGAATCGTCTACGCGCTTTAAATACCTGTTACATGTATTTACAATATCACAACAAGCGTCTCTACGAATAACGGTCACGTGGTCGGTGATACTCTCAAAGGATAGTTCTACACCGCATATGGTAATTCAGTTTACATGAAAAACGACTGCATTTATGGATTAATTCAGATTTTTAAGCGGTAGGTTTGCCCATTTTCCGGTGCACTCGCAAATTATTTCGACTTAAAATTTGGCACTCGCATTCTTTCATTTCAGCTCGCATTTTGCGAGTTTGCGACCGTTAAATTTGAACCTTGACCAGCATATTCTCCTTTTCTCACAATGTTTTCTACCCCATCAAAGATAGAGGTCATCTTTTGTGCCACATTTGATGTGTTGTCTGCATTCTAAGGGTTAACCCTTTAGCACATTGCAGAATTTTAGACTCATCCATACCAAAGGAACTTACAGACCACAATTCAGTGTGTTTCAAATGGTACTATAATGGCTTTGAATAGGTGGAAAACATTGTGGGAACAGGAGAAAATGCTGGTAACCAGCATTTTCTTCTTTTCCCACGATGTTTTCAAAAGCCATCTTTCTCAGGGTTTTTAAAACTAGGGATTGCATGGTAAAGGGTCAGTGTAAGACTGCTGAGAGATATTTAGTCAGCTATAAAACTGGCTTACTCTGTGGTATTGTTTTGGCACGGATCACAAATATGTTGGGACTGCAGAGATTGAAAGTCAGATTTTATGCACAAGTACCTATGTGCTGTATGCATGCATGCATAGGTGCATTTGGTTACCGGAAGCTCCCTTGTTTTTCCGACCTTTGGCAAAAAATGGCTTTATTTGACAAGCAGTTTCTCCTTTGCCCAAATTTTTTCCTACGTTTTTAAGGACAATCCAATCATTTGAGCTATAATTAATTTGTCATCTGCAAAAGTACTGAATATTTTACTGATATGTTTACGATTTTGGTGTCTAGTAAAGTGTTTACACAAAGTTATATAATATCACGTGCCAGTAAGACACAGTTCTCTCCCTTGGGTCATGGTAACATTGTACTTTCGTGTGACCCATTTTCCATGACCTAAGCGAACAGACTGACATAAAATTTCAGTATATCATTATGGCAATAAACCCTTTTGGCAGCTAACCTGTTAACCCTTTACCACACAGTATCAACTTTTCATGACCCTGAGGAAGAAGGCTTTTGAAAACATTGTGGGAAAAGGAGAAAATGCTGGTAATCAGCATTTTCTCCCTTTCCGACAATGCTTTCTACCCTATCAAGGACAAATTTTGTAATTTAATGGGCCACCTTAAATTTGTCCTCTGCAAATGCTTTCAGTTTAGACCAGTCTGGAATTTCGTAGTCTGGTAAAGGGTTAATGTATTGCTGTTTTATTAAAATCTTAGCCCTTTACCAAGTAACCTGGAGTTTTAACAACCCTGAAGAACACTTTTGAAAAGGTTGTGGGAAAGGGAGAAAATGCTGATAACCATTATATTCTTCTTTCCCACTATGTCTGCTTACCTTTCCAAAGACAAATTTCAGTTTTTGAATCATGTTTAGTTCGTCAACTGCAAATTTGTGGCTGAAATGATGGGAACTGTGTCTTGAAAGGGTACAAAACATGGTGGTTAAAGAAGAAAGTGCTAACCACATGCATTTTTTCCTTGCTAAATGATGTTTTTTTCATCTGTCTTCCTGTGGGTCACTGATATAAAAGATATCTGTTCAAGCCTTAAGAGATCTCCAGATAAGAGGGAGTGATGGTATTCTAAATCCATTGTTTCTCATCCAAACCCTGTGTTGTGGGTACTCATTAGAATTGTCTCGATGAGACGATTCTATTGAGTACCCATAACATGGGGTTTAGGGAAGGGTGATTAATATTTTCAATTTTGAAATCCAAATCACTCCCTCTATCTGGAGCTCTGCCTTAACGTGTCAATTACCTTTTGGTTATAAGTTAAATATGGGTCTACATTTAACCCTTATCCTGCTAAATAAGTGTAATAAAACTTTCAAGCCAATAGTACAAACCCGAATAATGTTATTTCAAACTAAGTTTTTTGAGGAGAATAATCTCCTAATCAGACAGTGTAGATCTAAGATCAGACTGCATGTTCTGTGCAGTCTGATCTTGATCTGCATTGTTCGCAAAAGGTAAATGAGTCGTGCTTAGCAGCTTAAGGGTTAATAATGGCAACATAAGATGTGTCATTCTTGAATTTATTGGAAAGGTAGGGCTGGTTCACTTAGGATCTTTTTAATTAACCCTTTCCCAAACAAGCCCTGGTTTTCATGTGTCTGCAGTACAAGTCTTTTGAAAACACTGTGGGAAAAGGAGAAATTGCTCGTAACGAGCAATTTCTCCTTTTCCCACAGTGTTTTCTACCCTTTTTGAGACCTTTATGCCATTTTCATCCAGTTTAAAATTGTTGTCTGCAAACTCTTTCAATTTGGACCAGTCCAAAATTTGTCGTTTGGGAAAGGGTTAATCAGTACATTGTAATCATTGCTACTCAAAAAAAAAGGTAAAATAATGTTGTGTTTTTGCAGACAAATACACAGTGGCAGAGATTATCAGTGTTGATCAAAGAAAGAGCAGTTATTAACCCTCTACCAGACAATGCCAACTTTTAACAACCTTGCAAAAGAAGACTTTTGAAAACATTGAGGGAAAAGGAGAAAATGCTGATAACCAGCATTTTCAGCTTTTCCCACAATGTTTTCTTCCCTGTTGAAGACAACCTGCACAATTTTAGTTAGATTTTATTTGGCATCTGTATATGCTTTGTGTTTGGACAGGTCTAAACTTTTGTCATGTGATAAAGGGTTAACTGTATCAGAAGACCAAATTACAGACTTATCCAAATTGAATGCATTAATATTGCAAGTGATAAATATCACTACAGTAGTAATGATAACTTAATAAAGGATATTTCTTGGGGGAGGGGTGAAAGATCGAAATTCATTTCATTGAGTGAACATCATTGGTAATGTTTCCATGAGTGGCACAGCCACGGGTGAAAATTTTACCGATGATGTTCACGCAATGAAATGAATTTCTATCTTTCACTGAAAAAAAAATATTCTATCTATTTCAGGCTTCTGATCCCTTTTTTGGAAAAAGAGCTCCACAAGAGCTCCACATGGGGGTGCCAAAGATTGGCTGCAGTTGCTTTAAGTGAAAATTCTAAGTCAAAAAAGGGGACTTAACTATGTCAAAACTATTTTAAAAGTTACCTGTTCCTGTTGTTTGGGTTCCTCTTTTGATATTTTTAAACTAGTCAGAGTTTGATGTAAATGATTTCTCCAGTGATAACAGAGATATTATAAAATGTCAAAGTTTTTGCACAACAATGATGCAGACAACAACACCAGCGCTATGACAATACCTGGATGTTTTCTTTGAAAACAGCTGAGCTAACTACCTATTCAAACAGAAAACAGTATGAAATGCAAAAGTAGGTAACAATTTCCTTAAATGATTAACCCTTATGCTGCTTAGCGCGACTCACTGACCTGCTGCGGACAGTGTAGATCAAGAACGTGCAGTCTGATCTTGGATCTACATTGTCCGATAAGAAGATATTGCTCTCCAACAAATAAGTGTGAAATAACAGTATTCGGGTTTTAGCTCCACTTGCCAAAGGCCAGTGGGCTTATGTTATGGCCTTGTGTCCGTCATGCATCCGTGCATGCGTGCATGCATCCATGCGTGTCCATGTTAACTTTTATTTCAAACATCTCTGGAACTACCCTTCTGATTTTAACGAAACTTCACAGAAATGATCCTGGCATGGTCCTCTTCAGAAACTGTTCAAAGAATTTGATTCCTATCAAAACTGTGGTTGCCATGGCAACAAAACTGAAAAATACTGGAAATCTTTAAAAATCTTCTTGTCCAAACCATAAGGCCTAGAGTTACTAAATTTGGCATGTTCCTGCATCTAATGGACCTCTACAAAATTCTTCAAATTATAGCCCGGGGTCAAAATTGGCCCTGCCCCGGGAGGTCACAAGTTTCACATAGGTTTATATAGTGAAAATTTTAAATGTCTTCTTGTTCTAAACCATTTGGCCCAGAGCTACCAAATTTAGCATGTAGCTTCATCTAATGGACTTCAACAAAAATCCTTCATATTATAGCTTCAGGGTCAAAATTAGCCCCGTGGGTCAAAGACTGAAAAATATTGAAAATTTTTAAAATTCTTCTTGTCTGAAATCATAAGGCTTAGGGATACTAAATTTGGCATGTAGCTTCACCAAATAGACCTTTACAAAAACCATTTAAATTATAGCCACAAGGTCAAAATTGGCCCTGCCCCTGGGGTCACAAGTTTTACATAGGTTTCTGTTAGTGAAAACTTTAAAATATCTTCTTGTCCTAAAACCATATGGCCTTAGGGCTATTAAATTTTGCATGTAGCTTCATCTAATGGACCTCTACAAAAAACTGTGGTCAAAATTGGCCCACACCTGTAGGTCACAAGTTTATGTAGTGAAAACTTTAAAAGTCTTCTTGTCCTAAACCATATGGCCTTATTCCAGTTATAGCCCCAGTGTCAAAACTGGTCCAGTGGAGCGATACAGGGCCATCATGGCCCTCTTGTTACTATCATCTTAAAAGTTTTAATTTAATTAGCAGGATAAGGGTTAACTTGTGTTCTTTTGCACTTACAGCTTTGGGTCAGAATCTAGGACAGTATGTCAATATGGTTTCCATCTAAAAGCCATATCGATAAATCTACAGATGCTGTTTTGCACATTCAGCTTTGGAGTCAAAATCTGGGCCTTTGTATGCCAATATGGTTTCCATCTATCAGTCTTATGGTATATATCATTGAAATCTATTTCAAGTTTTGAAAAAATATTTCATATGCAAATATTTCACAAGACTTGTCCAGATTTTTTTGAGTGCTTTTGTACTAGTGCATTTGTTACAAGCTTCCCACCCCTCCATGACTCTCAGGGCATTGTAATGCCAAACCTGAAATATCTAACATCTGCCTGTAAAAAATACACATTGTGAAAAATACATAATAAGTGCTAGTCAGCTCTTACTCATAAGCGTTTCATTATCAGTTTACATTATTGTTTGTTTTGCATAACAGGTTTAAAATTATGTACCATGACAAGATGATTTATAAACCCAACTCGATAATGTTTATATTCTCTCATCATGGTTTGTGGTTTTAAACATGTATTCCCCAAAAAACAAACAATTATATTAACTCTTAATGAAAGGTTTATCGAGTTGGAGTTATAGTGCTGTGCAAAAGTATCAACCCATGTCAGCCTGTGTTCCTCATGATGGAGCTGATTTGTGGACAAATTGGATCCATATTATGCCACACTTGTTTTGTTCTAATGCATAACAAAGATACAGTGAAACCCCTTTTCCAAGAGCACTGTTCAACTACAAGGCAGAGTTCCAGATAGAGGGAGTGATTTTGTTTTCAAAATCGAAAATATTAATCATTCTCCACTAAACCCTATGTTATGGGTACTCATTAGAATTGTCTCATTGAGAAATAAGAGAAGAGAAATAATGGATTTAGAATACCATCACTGGCTCTTATCCGGAGCTCTGCTATGTCCCATGAAATTGATCTTTCATAGCCTTTTACCTAGCAGTGTAGATATAGACTTGGTCTTGCAAGTTTTTAGCTCAGCTGAGCCCAAAGTACTCATGCTGAGCTTTTGTGGTGGTGCTGTGTACAGTGTGTGGATGTCAAAAATTACCTTGTGTGCAACTCTAGAGGCCACATTTTCAGTCTAGTATGTATGAACATTGGTCAGAATATTTGTGTTGATGATATCTAGTACATGTTTAAAATTGATCATGTTGTGTAAAAAAGTATGTCACTGCGACAAATCTTAGAAGAACAATTATGTGTGCACTCTATTGGCCTCATTTTCTATCTGATACTCATGAAAGCTGGTTTTCATGAGATCTCAGACAAGTTCAAAATTGGGTCACATTGGGCCAAAAAGAGTAGGTGACTGGGACGGATCTTTGAAAATCCGTAGCTAGAGGCCATATTTTCAGTCTGATACCCATGAAACATATTTTTTTTTTTTGATATCTCATACATGTTCAGAGATGTCTTATGTTTGGTAAAAAAGTAGGTCACTTACACTCGTGTGTTTTACATCATCACAACCAGGATCTCTTCAGCGTTCATCAGTCCAAGATGACTTTGCTCAGGTGAGCGATTTAGTTATAATTTGATATAGAGAAAAACCTTGTGTGCACCGTAGAGGCCACATTTTCAGTCTGATATTCATGAAACTTGGTCAGAATGTGTGCTTTAATGATATCTTGGACAAGTTTGGAATTTAGTCACATTGGTTCAAAAAGTAGGTCACTTACACTCATGTGTTGTACATCATTAAAACCAGGATCTCTTCAGCTTTATCAACTGTAGATAACTATCCTCAGGTGAGCGCTTTAGGGCCATAGGCACTCTTGTTAAAAGTAGCAGTAACTGTTCAACAATTTTTCAGATGGCAAATACATATTCTGTCAGATTAAAAGTATCTCAAGATGACAAATTTCAAATTGGCACCAATGAACTGAGGTTCTTTCACAGAGGAGAAAACATTGTGGGAAAAGGAGAAAGTGCTGGTTACCAGCATTTTCTCCTTTGCCCACAATGTTTTCAATAGGCTTCTTTTTCTCAGGGCTGTTTAAACCAGGGTTTTTTTTGTGGTTAAAGGTTAAAAGAGTAAAGTGAATAAGGGGCGCAATAGAGTCTTTGAGACAAAGATTGTCTCTTCAGTTCACAGTGCTGAAGTTGAACTTCAGTCTTCAGGAATTTGAACTTGCAACCTCTATATGACTGGCTCAACATGACCTAGGTAGTAACTGCCTCAGCTGCTGGGTTTCAGCTATTATAGAGACTAATTGTTCTGCTGAGCTGAGATAACTTGGTTATAACACATATTAGGTTTCAAATCTTTAGGGGCTTGCAAATTTGAGGAAGCCAAAACTCTGTTCTAAAAGATTGATTTACCTTATAGCAAACAATCTCTTGCTTTTAGAATCTGGAAGGAAAACAATACAATGTTGGAAAAGGAGAAAATGCTGGTAACTGGTATATTTCTTTTTTTCCCCATTTTTGACCTTTTACAAGATAAAACTAGTATTTCAACCAAATTGTTTGGTGTTGTTTGGTGAAGGGGTAACTCTTAAGCTGCTAAGCGTGACTTGCTGACCTTTTGCGGACAGTGTGGATCAAGATCAGACTGCACAGAACATGCAGTCTGATCTTGATCTACACGGTCCGATAAGGAGATACTGTTCTCTATAAGGTAAGTTTGAAATAACATTATTTGGGTTTTCGCTATCGTCTTGAAGGTTTATTTAACCCTTTACCACACAATCACGAGTTTTAATGACCCTGAGAAAAAAGCCTTTTGAAAACATTGTGGGAAAAGGAGAAAATGCTGGTAACCAGCATTTTCTCCTTTTCCCACAATGTTTTCCAACCTGTCAAAGACAAATTCCACCATTTTAGCCTCATTCAAATTGTCGTCAGGAAACTCTTTCAGTTTGGACCAGGCTACGTTTTTGTTAGGCGGTAAAGAGTTAACTTATTAAGCAGGATAAGGGTTAAAACGGCAGTCAAAGGGCAATAAGTGCCAAGCAAAGAAATAATGTTTCAAAGAAATAATGTTTACATAGTAAACCAGGAATGCCCTGGAACCGCCAAGCCTTAGATTGCCAATGCAGGACGCACATTTTCAGCAGTTAGAAAGGCCAAACCATAGAGCAATTTCAGGGCTGCTTTTTGCCAGGATATTTCACAATATAGCCCCTCAGATCAGAATGTCTGTTCTCAATATTCTTATCTTGATCTACAGATTATAGGCTATAAGACTGTCGCACCCAGAGAGTCCTTGAGAAAACTCTCTTACCACACAATCCAGACTTTTAACAATCCTGAGATAGAAAGCATTTGAAAATATTATGGTAAAAGGAAAAAATGCTAGTAACAGATTGCATTCTCTGTTCAGTCTGATCTTAGTCTACATTGTCTGCAAAAACAAAGTTGGTTCCAGTGCTAATAATTAGGTTGATTGTGTTAATTTGGAAAGTCAATAAAATACAGTTACAAAAGTACATGTAATATAAATTAATGTAGAATAGACAAGAAAACTTGGCATACTTTTGTAGGAAAACTGAAGTCTGGGGCAATATTAAAAACAAAATGAGCCATGCTCTGTGAAAAGGGATTTAACTGCATCTGTAAAAAAGTATCAACCCTGTTTAGCCTGTGCAGTCTGCACAGGCTGACCTGACCTGAAAATTTTTGGTTTTGGTAATATCTTTGCAAGTCAAAGGACCAGTGTACTTGAGGATTCAGTCAGTGACGTTATATAAAATGGATTTTATAGAACTATAATTCTGTGATGCCTTGCATGGTATTGTGCATCACAGAGATGCAATAAGCCCCCTTGTCACAGAGCATGACTTTGGTAGGAAAACTAAAGTCTGGGGAAAATATTAAAAACAAATAAAAAGGCAATAAAGATGTACAGTTTGAAAGTAAACTGTAAACGTTCGACTGCTGGAAAAATGAAATTGATATTTTCCGTAAGAAAGATCCACGTTCCTGCAGTTTCAGATCTCATGTGGCTGAAATGCATCAGATGCGTATCCATATTGCAAGGTCTGTGCATTCTGATCTTGATCTACACACACCCTTAAACCCTTTAAAGAAGCAATTCTTAGCCTAAACTCTTAACCCTTTACTACACAGTCCCGACTTTTAACGACCCTGTGAAAGAAGCCTTTTGAAAACCTTGCGGGCAGAGGAGAAAATGCTGGTAACCAGCATTTTCTCCTTTTCCCACAATGTTTTCTACCCTTCCCAAAACAAATTTCAGTTTTTAACTCACACTTATTTTGTCGTCTGCAAATGCTTTCAATTTGGACCAGTCTACAATTTTGTCGTTTAGTAAAGTGTTAATCAGAGGACAAAATTTTAGACTGGTCCAAATTAAAAGTTTTGGCAGAAGACAAATTTCTCCTTTTCCCAAGATGTTTTCAAAGGCTTTCTTCCCCAGGGTCGTTAATGCTTTCAATTTTAACCATTCTATAATTTTGTCGTTTGGCAGAGTTAACCCATTACCAGACAGTGTAATTTCAGACTATCCGAATTTTTAGCATTTGCAGACGACCATTGTTATAGGGCCGAACAGATGAGATTTGAATTTGAAAGAGAAGAAAAAAACATGGGAAAAGGGGAAAATCCTGGTTACCAGTATTTTCTTGAGAAAATGCTTGTTACCAACATTTTCTGCTTTTCCCACAATGTTTGCCAAAAGGCTTCTTCATCAGTGTTGTTAAATCTCAGGATTGTTTTAAAAAAGGTGACATGTCATTGTTTTGGGTTTTTTTGCTGCTACGAATGAATAGGCCCACCTTAACCCTTTACCAAACAACAAAATTTTAGAGTTGTCCAAATTGAAAGCAGTTGCAGATGACAAAATAAGAGTGACTGAAAAATTGAAATTCATTTTGGGAAGAGTAGAAAACATTGTGGGAAAAGGAGAAAATGCTGGTTACCAGCATTTTCTCCTTTTCCCACAATGTTTTCAAAAGGCTTCTTTCTCAGAGTCATTAAAAGTCGGGATTGTGTGGTGAAGGGTCAATTTGCTTTTTAATTTTCATAAATGAGGAAGCCAAACAACAGATTTAGATCTTGAGCTACATTAAAAACTTAGAGAATGCAATCCTATTAAAATGTCAGACTTTATTTATAGATTTCCCTAAGATTTCAGCTATGAAAGAATCGTCAGTGAACCCATTACCACACAGTTCCGAGTTTGAACGACCTTGAAAAGGGAAGCCTTTGAAAACAATGTGGGAAAGGAGAAAATGCTGGTAAACGACATTTTCTCCTTTTCCCACAATGTTTTCCACCCTATCAAAGACAACTTGCATCATTTGAACCACAATTTAATTTTCGTCTGCCATTGCTTTTAATTTGGGCAAGTCTACATTTTTGTCTTACCACACAATCCCGACTTTTAACGACCCCGAGGAAGAAGCCTTTTGGAAACATTTGGGAAAAGGAGAAAATGCTGGTAACCAGCATTTTCTTCTTTGCCCACAATGTTTTCTACCCTATCAGAGAAAAATCATATCATTTGAGCCACATTGAAATTGTCATCTGCGAATGCTTTCAAATTGGACGGGTCTAAAAGTTTGTCGTTTGGTAAAGGGTTAAACATTTAAAAGTGGGGTTGAAGACTATAATAGTTGACCATATTTGCCTTTGGGGCCAGTAAAGGTCAAGGTCAGGGTTTGTATTTGCCAACCTTTCTTAAGAACATTCTTATTCTCAAGAATTTTTTGAATGTAAAAGTAACATTTTCTGAATTTGACAGTATTACAACATCTGATTGGCTAAACCAAATGGTTTCTACTCATTGAAAAACAGTCCTAATCTTTTTAGCCACTTTGTCATCTGCAAATCCTTTCAATATGGACGTCATCAGTCTAGAATTCTGTCATTTGGTAGAGAGTCAAGTCGTTGCACCAAAGTATAATTCGTCTCGGTGCAGTAATGCCACACTAGATCTGTAGTCATTTTGTGCATATTAACACTCTACCAAACAACAAAATTTTGGACTTGTCAAAATTGAAAGCATTGGCAGAAGAGAATGTAAATGCGACTCAAAAAAATAGAAATTTGTTTTTGGAAGGGTACAAAGCTTCTTCGGAGAGGGGGAAAATGCTAGTTACCAGCATTTTCTCTTTTTCCATCTATGTTTTTAGAAGTCTTTTTCCTTAGAATTGTTAAAACCTGGGATTGTTCGGTAAAGAACTAAAGGGACTTGCTTAATAACTTGGAAATGTCAGCATCCAATTATTACATAATTATGTTTGTAAGTCATAAAATGTCGGTTTCCTATTCCAAGAACTAGGTCTTATATAGCATTTTTGCTCCAGTTGTCTCGTAAGACTTTACCGAACAATTCTGTGATTTAACGACCCTGAGAAAAAAGACTTTTGAAAACATTGGAAAATCAGCATCTTCTCCTTTTCCTACAATGTTTTCTGCCTTTAAAAGATAAGTTTTATATTTTGAATAATGTTTAATTACCCATCTGCAACTGCTTTCAATTTGGGCAAGTCTATTATAATCTTGTTGTTAGGCGAAGGGTTGAAATATTGAATCAGCACTAAATCATTTTAACTTTTTTAATACCAAACGACAAAATTTTGGACATGTCTAAATTGAAAGCATGTGCAGATGACAGTTTCAGTGTGGCTTAAGTGTTTGAAATTTGTTGCAAATCAATGCAATCAGATCTCTTCCGAGTTGGGTTGTTTGACAGTTTCGAGCTAGATATTTCTTAACAACTTGAAATGGCTCAAATTGTGACATGATTTTCTTGTAGAGCAATGTTTCCGCTATCGATTGGTACTATGGATGTTGATATTGGTAGCAAAATGACTTGTAAAAAGCATGGAATGCGTGACTGGGGTATTGAAAATACATTACGAGTTGTTTACCTTCTTGTATATTAGAGTGTAATATAGGATTTGCATTGTCACTCACCGTTCACCTGTGCTCTAGAGGCCACATTTTCAGTCCGGTACTCATCAAACAAGGTCAGAATGTTTGTCTTAATGGCCATATTTTTTGAAAACCTTGTTTTCACTTTACAGGCCCCATTTTCTGTACAGTACTCATGAAAGTTTGTCAGAATGTTTGTCTTGATGATATCTTAGACTTGTAGCTTAATGTTTTTGGGTCAAAAACTAGGTCACTAGGTCATGTTTTTTTGGGTCAAAAACTATGTCACCTGGTCAAAACCTTGTAATCATTCTGTGGGCCACATTTTCTGTCCAGTTCTCTTGAAAGTTTGTCTTGATGATACTTCAGCCTAGTTTAAAAGTTGGTTATGTTGGATCAAAAACTAGATCACTGGGTCAAATCATAGAGTGACCTTATATTATACTGTAGAGGCATCATTTTGAGTCAAAAACTCATAGTAGGTGGTGAAAAGGTTTGTCTTGATCTTGGACAAGTTTGAAAACAGGTCATGTCAGGGCAAAAACTAGGTCACAGTGTCAGATCTATTGAAAACCTTGCGTTTGCTCTATAGTCCAAATTTTCTGCCCAATACTTATGAAAGTTGGTCAGAGTATTTGTCTTGATGATATCTCTGACTTAAGTTTGAAAATGGGTATGTTGGATCAAAAACTAGGTCACTAGGTCAAATTTTTGTAAAACCTTTTGTAAGCTCAACAGGCCACATGCCACATTTTCAGTCCAATACTCATGAAAATTAGTCAGAATGTTTGTCTTGATGATGTCTCTGATGGGATTGAAAATGGTTCAGTTTGCGTCGAAAGGTAGGTCGCCGAGACAAATCCTAAAAAAGCCTGTGTATGCTTTTGAGGTCACATTTTTGATCAATGCTAATTAAAGTTTGTTAGAATGTTTGTCATGATATCTCGGTAGGGATCAGGAAATGGGTCATTTTAGGTCAAATAGGCTCAGGTGAGCAACCTTAGGGCCATCTTGCTCTCTTGTTCGAGTTCCAGATAGAGAGAGTGATTTTGATTTCAAAATTGAAAATATTGATTATTCTCCACTAAATCCTATGTTATGGGTACTCATTAGAATCGTCTCATCGAGACAATTCTAATGAGTACCCACAACATAGGGTTTGGAAGAGAAATAATGGATTTAGAATACCATCACTCACTCATATCTGGAGCTCTGTCTTGTGTTTCTGTCATTCTATCAGATGTCCATACATGTGACACAGAAAAAAGATACACATATTAGTTAACCCTTTACCACACAATCCCAATGTTTACCAACCCTAAGAAAGAAGGCTTTGGAAAAAAAAAAAAATCGTGGGAAAAGGAGAATCTGCCAGTAACCATCATTTGAGCCACATTTAATTTGTCATCTGCAAATGCTTACAATTTGGACAAGTCCACAATTTTGTTATTTGGTATAGAGTTAACTCATCCAGCATTTTCTTCTTTTCCCACAATGTGTTTGAAAGCCGTTTTCTTCAGAGTCATTAAAAGTAGGGATTGTGTGGTAAAGGATTAATGGCAGAGTTGAGAGATAAAACAATGGAGCAGCTGGCACAACTGTTGTAATCCTCTTCAATAACCCTTTACCACACGATGTCGACTTTTAACAACTCTGAGGAAGAAGCCTTTCGAAAACATTGTGTAAAAAGGAGAAAATATTTGTAACCAGCATTTTCACCTTTTCCCACAATGTTTTCTACCCTGTCAGAGAAAAATCTCATCATTTGAGCCACATTTAAATTGTTGTCTGCAAATGCTTTCAATTTGGGCTGGTTTAAAATTTTGTTGTGTGGCAAAGAGTTAACTCTTTACCAAACGACAAAATTTTAGACTGTTTAGACTGGTCCAAATTGAAAGCATTTCGCAGACAACAAAATTTTTGCGACTGAAAAATCTAAATTTGTTTTGAGAGGGCCAGAAAACCTTAGGGGAAAAGGAGAAAAATGCTGGCTACCAACATTTTTTCCTTTTCGCACAATTTTTTCAAAGCCATGCTCTTCAAGGTTTGATAAAACATATTATTAAATATTGTTTTTGTGAAAGGTTAAACTTTACCAGATGATACCTGTGTCATTGTGACCTGGATGAAGAGGCCTAAATGAAAGCATCATTGGAAATTAGGAGAGCATACTGATACCAGCATTTACTCCTTTTCCTGAACAATGTTGTCTACAGTTTCAAAGAAAATTTCCTTTTTTTTTGTCACTTGATCCACTCTTGTTTTCTTGTGTGCAAAAGCGTTCAATGTAGATCGGACAGTAAACTTATTTGTCTTATTAACCCCTTAGCACACAATTCCGAATTTTAATGACCTCATGAAAGAAAGCTGCTAAAAACATTGTGGGAAAAGGAGAAAATGCTGGTAACCAGCATTTTCTCCTTTTCCTGTAATGTTTTCTACTCTTTTACAGTCAGGTTTCTTCAACTGGGTCATGCTGAATTTGTTGTCTGCAGCAATTTTGAATTGGGATGAGGTTTAAAATTTTGTTGTTTGTTAAAGAGTTGAAAGTGTTAGATACTGGTAAAATTATTTATAAAATATTGTCTGTATGTTCTGGGTTTGACCTTTCTTATTCAAATACAGACAAACATCCAGAGACATAAAATTATCTCCTTCACAAGACTTCAAAAAACATTGCGGTAAAATGGAAAAAAGACTGTGGATGAGCAATATTTACAAAAACTGTCTTAACACTTTACCAAACGACAAAATTTTTTACTTGTCCAAGTTGAAAGCATTTGCAGACAACAAACTGAATATGGCTATAGAATTAAAATTTCATTTAGGGAGGGTAGAAAACATTGTGGGAAAAAGAGAAAATTCTGGTTACCAGCATTTTCTGCTGTACCTACAATGTTTTCAAAAGCCTTCTTTTACAGGGTCGTTAAAACTTGGGATTGTGTGGTAAAGGGTTATTGAATCTTGTTGGATATTTTGAATTTTTTTAAGTAAAGCAATGGCATGACAACCTTTTTCCAGAAAATAAATAATAAACAGATTATTTATTTGCTTGTTTATGTAGTTGCCTGAAGCTAAAATACTGTAAGAGAAGACTGGGACAAATTTTAAAAACCTAGAAGAATGGATATTAACTCTTAACCAATCAATCCCGTGTTTTAGCAACCCAGGGAATTGGTAGCCTTTTGAAAACATCGTGGGAAAGGAGAAAATGCTGGTAACCAGCATTGTCACCTTTTCCCACAATGTTTTCTACCCTTCCTAAAAGCATATTTCTATATCTGAGTCACAATTAAGTTGTCATTTGCAAAAGCTTTTGAATTAGGCAAATCTAAAACTGTTGTTCGGAAATATCTCTTCACCAAACGACAAAAAGGTAGACTGGTCCAAATTCAAAGCGTCTGCAGAGGACAATCTGAATGTGACTCAAACAAAAACATTTGTCTCTGAGTAAGGATAGAAAACATTGCAAGAAAAGGAGAAAGTGCAGGTTACAGGCATTTTCTCCTTTCCCCACAGTATTTTTAAAAGGTTTTTTTCTCAGGATTATTAAAACTTGGGATCGTTTGTCAAAGGGATAACTCTTCACCAAATGACAAAATTGTAGACCACTCCAAATCAAAAGCATTTGCAGATGACACATAAAATGTGACACAAATCACAATATCATTCTGTCTTTGAAAACAATGTGGGAAAATAGAATATACCGATTACCAGCTTTTTGCAACTTGCAAAAGCTTTCAGTTTAGGTAAGTCTAACATTTTGTCATGTGGTAAGGCGTTGAGGCCACCAGTTGGCCATATTTTTTTTTACGGGGTGTCACAGATGTCAGCAAATGAGATGAGCTCCAAATTTTACCTACTGTTATTAACTCTTTACCACACAATCCCGACTTTTAACAACCCTGACGAAGAAGCCTTTTAAAAACATTGTAGGAAAAGGAGAAAATGCTGGTAACCAGCATTTTCTCCTTTTCCCACAATGTTTTCTCTCCTTCCTAAAACAACTTTCAATTGTTGAATCACATTTATTTGTCTTTGGCAAATGCTTTGAATTTGGACTAGTCTAAAATTTTGTCGTTTGGTAAAGAGTTAACCCTTTCCCAAACAAGCCCTAGTTTTCACGTGTCTGCAGTACAAGTCTTTTGAAAACACTGTGGGAAAAGGAGACATTGCTCGTAACGAGCAATTTCTCCTTTTCCCACAGTGTTTTCTACCCTTTTTGAGACCTTTCTGCCATTTTCATCACATGTAAAATTGTCGTCTGCAAACTCTTTCAATTTGGACCAGTACAAAATTTGTCGTTTGGAAAAGAGTTAAGACAGCTACTGTAAAATTTATATAAACCAAATCGATATTGTCCTCCATTGGAAAAAAGAAAAGAAATGGCGGAACAGTTCTCCTTGAAAACAAGGACGGTAGGTTTAGGTCAAGATGTACTTCGATATACTGACGTATCCTTTCTCATCTATTGATTTTCGTCAGAGGATAAGTTTTATCCGCGAGCTGTGAGTGAGTTGCCTGTGCTAGCTGCGAAGCTGTAGCTGCTAATCAGTGAACCAGTAATATTGATGTTTTCCACCTCCTTTCCTCCTCCTCCTATTTTCTTTCTCCTCCCATTTAAAGTCACTTTGACATTTTACCATGTGCGAAAAGCATGTCATGTCAGCTATAAATAGGTTTTATACATGTGGAATATGACTGTTTGAATGGGGTAGTGAGGTTTAGACTTGGAGTTTGGATTTGTCTTGCCAAGGCATGAAGGTATCTTTTTCAAAGTTAGATCTATATTTCTCTTCTTTTTCTTACTCAAAACATTTTATTATTTTTTTTTCATGTGTTAGCGTACTATGTTTATCAAGCAGGTGATAGAGTTTATAGACAGGCTTTATCACACAAGCCTGAGTTTTGACAACCCTCAGGTAGGAGGCTTTTGAAAAGATTGTGGGAAAAGGAGAAAGTGCTGGTAACCAGCATTTTCTCCTTTTCCCCACAATGTTTTCTACTGTGTCAAAAACAACAAATTTTATCATCGGAGTCATGTAAAGTTTTTCCTTTACAAATGCTTTCAATATGGATGAGTGTAAAATTTTGTCATGTATGGTAAAGGGTTAATAGGTAGGTTTTGTCAGGTTGCTGCGCAAGGAAATGTAAAGACCTGTGGAACTATTTCTTGCTAATGTCACAGTCCAGAGAGACTTGCATCTAACAGAATGATATCGACTATTAGTAGAACTCTTTCCTTCCAAAAATTACGTGCTTTATATAACCTTTATTGTAGGTACTCATTTTATAGCCAGAATTATTTCTATGGCCTTTCAAGCTAAGTGAACCCTTTACCAAACAATCCAGTGTTTTAAAGACCCTTATTAGAAAGGCTTTTGAAAACATTGTGGGAAAAGGAGAAAATGCTGAAAACCAGCATTTTGTCCTTTTCCCACAATGTTTTCTATCCTGTCAGAGATTTTAAGCTTATTTGTATAAGTTTTGATTTTTTTTTTGTCTGCTGATATTTTGAATTTGGGAGAGTCATGTAGGAAAGGGTTTGAACTATAGCTGTGCAGTGTGTTTTGGATTGAGTTTACAGTCATGGAATCGAGGAAACACTGTGTGTACATGTATGTAGAAACATTACCCTCTGAGCAATTTCTCCTTTTGTTAGAATGTTTGCAAGGGCTTCCAGTGTTCAGCTATCAGAAGAAAGAGAGCTGATACACTGCTTAATCCTTTACCACACGATCCCGACTTTTAACGATCCTGAGAAAGAAGCCTTTTGAAAACATTGTGGGAGAAGGAGAAAATGCTGGTAACCAGCGTTTTCTCCTTTTCCCACAATGTTTTCTAGCCTCCCCAAAATAAATTTCAGTTTTTCAGTCACATTTATTTTGTTGTCTGCAAATGGTTTCAATTTGGACAAGTCTAAAATTTTGTTGTTTGGTAATTGGTTTAACCTGTACCACATGATCCTGTGTTTTAATGACTCTGGCAAAGAAAGCCTTTGAAAACATTGAGGAAAAAGGAGAAAATGCTAGTCACTTCAGTTCATTTGTACCACTTTAAGAATTCTTGCCTGCAAATGCTCAGAATTTGGAAGAGTTTTAAAAAATTGTTGTTTTAGAAAAGGTAAAAACTGATTTTAGACTTTTACCAAACAATTCCATGCTTTGACATTCTTTAGAAAAAAGGCCATGGAAAAAAAGTTGAGGGGAAACAAGAAATTACAGGGAACGGACATTTTCTCGTTTTACTGCAATATTTCCTATCCTTTCAAAGACAAACCCAATTATTTGAGGCACATTTATTACATCGTCTGTAAAAGCTCTCTGTTTGGGAAGTCTAACATTCTGTGGCCCAGTTTAGAGTTGAAACATGGAAAAAATATTGAATGTTTTATTTTGTTAACACACATGTGGATTAACCCTTTCCCACACTGCAAAATTTTGGACTTGTCTATATTGATGGAATATACAGACACAATTAAGTCAGATACCTTTTAAATGATAGTATTTGGCCATGAATAGGGTATAAAACGTTGTGGAAAAAGGAAAAAATGCTGGTTACCAGCATTTTCTCCTTTTCCCACAGTGTTTTCAAAAGGCTTCTTTCTCAAGAATTGTTAAAACTCGGGATTGTGTGGTAAAGGGTTAAATGGTGTTTTGTGCCACTTTCAACATTATTTCAGTCATACCATGGCAATAGCTCACATATTCATGTATTTCTTGGGTTTTACCAGTCGTAGGCAAGGGCTCTGAAGTGCCTTGCCCAAGGACACTCCTATGAAAAACCCAGTGGATCCAGTTTAAGGCTAGAGCCTGAGGCCTTCAGATCACGAGTCCTACATTTTATGACTGAGCCACGAAGGACCCTGCAAAGTATGGCCTGATCCTGGATCCAACATTCTGAAGAGCTCTACATGCATATTCTTGCCAAAAACAGAGTGAACAGGTTATTAGGAGTAACTCTTTACCAAACGACAAAATTTTAGACTGGTCCAAATTGAAAGAGTATGCAGACGACAATTTTAAATTTGATGAAAATGGCAGAAAGTTATCAAAAATGGTACAAAACACTGTGGGAAAAGTAGAAATTGCTCGTTACGAGCAATTTCTCCTTTTCCCACAGTGTTTTCAAAAGACTTGTACTGCAGACACGTGAAAACCAGGGCTTGTTTGGGAAAGGGTGAACTCTTTACCACATAATCCCGAGTTTTGACGACCCTGAGCATGGAGACTTTCGAAAACATTGTGGGAAAAGGAGAAAATGCTAAATCAGCATTTTCTCCTTTTCTTACAATGTTTTCTACCCTATCAAAGACAGAAATTATCTTTTGAGCTATATTCAATTTGTTGCCTGCATTTGCTTTCAATTTGGTCGAGTTCATAATTTTGTTGTTTGGTAAAGAGTTAACTCTTATCGACAAAATCTTTTACTGGACCAAATTGAAAGCATTTGCAGACAACAGTTAGATGTAGCTGAAATGATGATTTTGGTCATTGATGGGATAGAAAACAGTGTGGGGAAATGAGAAATAGCCGGTTACCAGCATTTTCTCCTTTTACCACAATTTTTTTAGAACCCCTCTCTTTAAATCTGAACCAAATGACAAAATTTTAGACTACTCCAAATTGAAAGCATTTGCATACGACAAAATAAATCTAAAGCAAAAATTCGAATTTGTTTAGGGGAAGCTAGAAAACATTGTGGAAAAAGGAGAAAATGCTGGTTACCAGCATTTTCTCCTTTTTCCCACAATGTTTTCAAAGGCCTTCTTTCTCAGTATTGTTAAAAGTTAGGATTTCGTGGTAAAGGGTTAAGGGTCATGTAAAGTCTGGGATGTTTGGCAAAGGGTTTAACCTTTTACAAGACAACAAAATTTTAGCCTTGTCCAAATTGAAAGCATCTGCAGATGACAATTTCATTGTGGCTCAAATGGTGCAACTTTTCTTTGATAGGGTAGAAAACATTGTGGGAAAAGGAGAAAATGCTGGTTACCAACATTTTCTCCTTTTCCCACAATCTTTTCAAAAGGCTTCTTTCCCAGGGGCGTCAAAAAGCGGCATTGTGCGGTAAAGGGTTTAATAATGCACCCAGAACTGTGTAAATTTGCAGACATATTTTAGTGTTCCCTGAGGCTGCAATCTGGTAGAAAATAAGTTTTCAAACAGAAAACAAGGGGAATTTGTTTATTAGCAGGAATGTTTTGCAACTAGGGAAACCATTATTGTTTTCAGAGATGAGGTTACCCTTTTATTGCTCGGTTAACCCTTTACTAAACAATCCCGACTTTTAACGACCCTGAGAAAGAAGCCTTTTGAAAACGTTGTGGGAAAAGAAGAATATCCTGCTAACCAGCATTTTCTTCTTTTAGCACAATGTTTTCTTCCCCTTAAGAGACAAATGTTTTGTTTTGAGCTACATTTAAAGTAACGTCTGCAAACGCTTTCAATTTGGACTAGTCTACATTTTTGTCATGTGGTAAAGAGTTAACCCTTAAGCTGCTAATTGCGACCCACTGACCTTTTGCGGACAGTGTAGATCAAGATCGGACTGCACAGAATGTGCAGTCTGATCTTTGATCTACCCTGTCCGATAAGGAGATATACTTCCTCCAAATAATACCTGGTTTTCACGTGTCTGCAGTACAAGTCTTTTGAAAACACTGGGGGAAAAGGAGAAATTGCTCGTAACGAGCAATTTCTCCTTTTCCCACAATGTTTTCTACCCTTTTTGAGAACTTCTGCCATTTTCATCAAATTTAAAATTGTCGTCTGCAAACTCTTTCAATTTGGACCAGTCCAAAATCTGTCATTTGGGAAAGGGTTAACTTTGGTCTGATATAAACAAACTTTATTATGGAATGATGATGCTTTCATGGCTTCCTAAAATGAAATATAATTTGAGTGGCACTCAGGCAAAAGGGGGTTTAACTTTTTACCAAACCATTCGGGGTTTTAACAACCCTGTGGAAGAAGCCTTTTGAAAACATTGTGGGAAAAGGAGAAAATGCTGGTAACCAGCATTTTTTCATTTTTCCCACGATGTTTTCTACCCTATTCAATATGTAAATCATCATTGAAGCTACACTTAATTTGTTGTTTGCAAATACTTTCAATTTGGTCCTATCTAAAATTTTGTTGTTTGGTAAAGGGTTAAGGAGTCACCATTTAGAGCACGATATAAATTAAATGGATTCCATTAATTAGTCCCTCTTGAGACAATAGGCTTCAAATTTAGAAACATGTGATTAAGATATGGATCGTAAAACATCAGTTATGATATTATGTTATTAGGAAATTCAATTCTTGCAAGCAAGTACTCCATTTTTCACAGCTTGTAACCTTTAGTCTCCTAAGTGCCACCCAATGACCTTTTGCGGACAGTGTAGATCAAAGATTGGAGTGCGCATTCTATGCAGTCTGATCTTGAATCTACACTGTCCAATAGGGAGATATTTTCCTCTCAAAGTTACCTGCCTAGCCCCTGTAGCTCAGTTGGTAGCATAGTTGACTTGAGAACTGAGGGTTGCTGGTTTGATCCCTGGCTTGACCAATTTCTATCCGAGGATTGATGATAGCCATTGGGCCAGGATGAATTCCTCTTTCACCTCTGACCATTGTTTTGACAATGGTTATGTGGGAAAGCAGCCTAGTGGCTTGGAAAGAATATTGTGGATAGCGCTGGTTGAAAAAAACTCCTGAAAAGCATGGATAGGTGCACTGGCCGCCTCAGTATAACTAAAATAATGGTGAAAATGGCCTAAACACCTTACAATAAATAAGTCAACCAAAATTACCAAAGTAGCATAATTTGGATTTTTCTTATGGCCTTGAAAGCTTCATTTCACTAATTTCAGCGGTTAACCCTTTACTGCACAATGACGCCTTTTAATGCCCCTGGGAAGGAAGCCTTTTGAAAACATTGTGGGAAAAGGAGAAAATGCTGGTAACCAGCATTTTCTCCTTTTCCCACAATGTTTTCTATCCCATCAAAGAAAAATTGCACCATTTGAGCCACACTGAAATTATCGTCTGCAAATGCTTTCAATTTGGACAAGGCTAAAATTTTGTCGTCTGGTAAAAGGGTTAAGGGTTAAAAATTGGTCTGCGGCTGAACACAAGGGGTCTTCATATTATAGAGTGTCATGCTTTGTATCAGGGTCCGAGTATTCAACAACCATTCTTAGGAACAGTCTTAGTCTTACTCTGCAGAATTTTCTAACTTTGAAAGCAACACAACTTCTGATTGGCTAAACCAAATGGTTTAGCCAATCAGAAGTTATGTTACTTTCAAATTTAGAAAATCTTGGCGAAAAAAAGAGTAAGTACGTTCTTAAGAGTGGTTGGTGAATATGGACCCAGGCCATCCAATTCCAATCTCACATGCTGCTTTTACAAAAACCTCAAAGAAATGCATGAATGGGTGCATTTGCCGCCAGACTAAACTGATATCAGCCATGCTCTGGCAAAATGATGCATAATAGCAAGCAAATCATCACATCACATAAATTGTGGATCCATAAAATCCCATTTAGTGTAACAACTGACTGCATTTGAAGGTAGAAGTATGGACCTTTCACACGCATATTTGTTACACACCTGCCCGAGTAGCTCAGTGTGGTTAGCGTGTCGGACTTGTGACTTGGTGGTTGCGAGTTCCATACCTGGTTGAGGCAAACTTTCTTTCCGGCGATTTTTCGCCTCTCACCGCTGATGCATGTGAGAAAGGCAGTCAGTGGCTTTGGAAAGAAAGTTGTGTCAGTACTGGTGTGAGAAAGCCAGGAAACACATAGGTGCGTCGCTGACTGCCATGATATGACCTAAGCTGTTAAAATGGCATTAAACTCCAATACAAACCAAAACCAAAGCATATTCGTTACAAATTGCAAAATGTTTTGACCCATGTCAGTCTGCATGGATTGCACAGGATGACATTGGGTTTATACTTTATGCAGATGCATTTAAACCCTTTACCAAACGACAAAATTTTAGACTTTTCCAAATTGAAAGCATTTGCAGATGACAAAATAAATGTTACTGAAAAATTGAAGTTTGTTTTGGGAAGGGTAGAAAACATTGTGGGAAAAGGAGAAAATGCTGGTTATCAGCATTTTCTCCTTTTCCCACAATGTTTTCAGAAGGCTTCTTTCTCAGGGTCGTTAAACGTCGGGATTGTGTGGTAAAGGGTTAACTTTACCAGACAACAAAATTTTAGACTTGTCAAAACTGTAAGCCTTTGCAGACGACAAATCGAATGCAACACATATGGTATAATTTGTTTTTGAAAGGATAGAAAATACCAGCATTTTCTCTTTTCCCCACGATGGTCACCAGCTTTTTCTCTTTTCCCCATGATGTTTTCAAAAGGCTTTTTTTTTGTCAGTGTTGTTAAAACTCCGAAGGGTAAAGCCCCCTTTTAACAGAGCATGGCTAAATTATATTGGTAAACCCTTTACCAGGTAACAAACTTTTTTACTGTTAACAACTAAAGTAGTTAACGATAAACAACAAAATCCTGCTTAACTCTTTACAAAATGACAAAATTCTAGACTAACCCAAATTGAAAGCATTTGCAGACGTCAAAATAATTGTGACTCCAAAATTGAATTGTTTTGGGAAGGGTAGAAAACATTGCGGGAAAAGGAGAAAATGCTGGTTACCGGCATTTTCTCTTTTTCCCACAATGTTTTCAAAAGGCCTCTTTCTCAGGATTGTTAAAACTCGGGATTGTGTGGTAAAGGGTTAACACTTTACTGCACAATCCTGACTTTTAACAGCCTTGAAAAAGAGACTTCAATAAACATAGTGAAAAAATTAGAAAATGCTGATAACCAGCATTTTCTCCTTTTCCCACAATGTTTTCTATTCTTCTCCAAATATTTTTCAATTTTGCAGATGATAAAATCACTGTAATCATCTGCAAATGCTTTCAATTTGGACCAGTCTAAAATTTCGTAACGGTTTGGTAAAAGTAAAATGATTCACAAGGAGTACTTGCTCAGTATTATAGACTGATGATACGGGTTAACTTTTTACTAAATGACAAAATTTGAAACTAGTCCAAACTCAAAGCATTTGTAGTCGACAAAACAAATGTTACTAAACAACTGAATTTTTTTTTGCAGAGATGTAAAACATTGTGGGAAAAGGAGACAACACTGGTAACCATGTAGGAAAAGGAGAAAATATTGGTAACCAAGACATTTTCACAGGGCTTTTTTCTCAGGGTAGTTAAAAGCTGTCATTTCAAAGTATTATGTGGTTAAACTTTAGCCACACAGTTCTGACAATCCTGACTTTTAATGACCCTGAGAAAAAGGCCTTTTGAAATCATTGTAGGAAAAGGAGAAAATGCTGGTGACCAGCATTTTCTCCTTTCCAACAACATTTTCCACCTTGTCAAAGACAGAAATCATCGATCATTTTAGCAATATTTTTTTCTTTGTCTGAAAGACTTAGTGTTTTCAACTTCGTCCAGTCCAAAATTTTGTCGTTTGGTAAAGAGTTAACCAGTATTGAACCTTATATGGTATGCCAGCTGAGTCCCTTGGTGTTTATGATTAAAATGACAATTTGTCTTCTTCTCAACTCCTTTCCTCCATGTAGACATTATTTTGATGCAAGGATGGTTCAGAATCAGGGCCTTATCAAAACAATTTGACCAAAAAAAGAAACTTGTAACTGTACATGTACAAAGTCACGAGTTTTTTCTCCATTTTCTTTTGACACTTGTGACAGTTTTTTGAACTTTCTTTCTTTGCATAATATGCCATTTGCAGCATTCGCCATTTACATGGAAAATCAGATTTCATCGTTTAACCCTTTACAGCACAATGCAGCCTTTGAAAACCCAGGTTTGAAAACATTACGGGAAAGGAGAAAATGCTGGTAACCAGCATTTTCTCCTTTTCCCACAATGCTTTCTGCACTATCAAAGAAAAATTTTACCATTTGAGCCACGTTGGAATTGTCGTCTGCAAATGCTTTCAATTTGGACAAGGCTAAAATTTTGTCGTCTGGTAGAGGAGTCTAGATCAATTCATTTGCAATGTGATCTTTATATGCTGTTTAACACTATACCAACCAATCCCGTATTTAAACGACCCTGGTGAAGAAAGCCTTTGAAAACATCGTGGGAAAAGGAGATCGTGGGGAAAGGAGAAATTGCTTGTACCAAGCACTTTCTCTTTTTCTCCCAATGTTTTCCACCTTATCAGAAAACTTAAGCTCTTTTGTACCAATGTCAAATTTGTCGACGTGGAAAAAGGAGAAAATAATTTCTCCCTATTCTCACAGTTCTCAAAAGGCTTTTTTTTCTCAGGGTCATTAAAAGTAGGCATTTTTACCACACAATCCTGACTTTTAATGATCCTGAAAAAGAAGCCTTTTGAAAACAAGGTGGGAAAAGGAGAAAATGCTCAGGTAACCAGCATTTTCTCCTTTTCCCACAATGTTTTCTACCCTTCCCAAAACAAATTTCAGTTCTTGAGTCACATTTATTTTGTCGTCTGCAAATGCTTTCAATTTGGAGCAGTCTAAAATTTTGTCGTTTGGTAAAGGGTTAAAGGTTTAAAAAGTATGAATTAAATTTGTCTTCACTTTAACTCCCACATTGTTTACCTTTGGCCACCAGTGTGCCTTTAATTTGTTGTCTGCAAAATCTTTCAATGTGGCCTACTTTAAAATTTTATTGTCTAGTAGAGAGTTAAGGGGAGAAAGACTTGAAGGAAAGAAATTAATTGTGTTCTTGTAAAATTGAATATAGATCTGTTTTATTCGTGAACACCAAAATTACATCACAATTTTTAGTCGTAGTTCTGCCTTTCTGAGATCTATTTTGTCGTTCACTGCTTAAAATAATGTCTCATTTGTTGCATCAAGAAACTCCTTAACCCTTTACCGCACAATCCCGAGATTTAACCCGTAAAGTGCCTTCCATGGCTATATAGTTGCCTTTGCTGGCAGTAAAAGGAAAAATGTGATCTACTCTGTCTGCTTTGCTAAATCTAGACAAAAGCAACCATGACAATGCAATTATTTGGATCTTATTTTTCGACTGAAAATGTCTGTTAGATTTATTCAGCACTGTAAGGTATAAAGAGACTTCTGTAAACATAGTGGGAAAAGGAGAAAATGCTGGTAACCAGCATTTTCTCGTTTTCCCACAATGTTTTCTAGGCTTCCAGTAAAACAAATTTCAATTTTCGGGTCACATTTATTTGTTCGTCTGCAAATGCTTTCAGTTCGGACCTGTCTGAAATCTTGTTATTTAGTAGAGTTAAAGTTCCTTTCATGACTTCAGTTGCCATTGTAGCCAATGTAGATCAAGATCAGGATATACAAAATGTGCAGCCAGATCTTTCATCTTCTCTGTCTGGTTTGCTGAGACAATCTGGGCAGGGAAGGTTTTAAATTGCAATTATTTGGGTCCTTAATGTTTCTAGACAGAAAATTTCTGTTTCATTTATAGGCGTGGAGGGTTAATAAAATTACCATCGATGTATTGATTCAGGAACTGGCTCGTGGATCATTTGTTTTTGTCGGAACTTTGTACCCCTTGAAATTTGATTTTAGAATTTCTTCTTTGCAAGTTAAAAGTTACTATATACTGGAGCAATGCTTTTGCCCAAGGTTACAATATAGAAAAAGCATCTTTCAAAACTCTCATTGCCCTAATGGGGTCAATGTAGATCAAGATCGGACCACAAAAACATGCAATGTGATTTTTAGCTCCACTGGCCGAAGGCCAGCGGGCTTATGTCATGGCCCGGTGTCCGTCGTGCGTGCGTCCGTCCGTCCGTCCTGTCGTCCGTCCGTGCGTTAACTTTTATTTCAAACATCTTCTTCTCTGAAACTACCCATCCGATTTTCACGAAACTTCACAGAAATGATCCTGACATGGTCCTCTTCAGAATTTCTTGAAAGAATTTGATTCCTTCAAAAACTCTGGTTGCCATGGTAACAAAACTGAAAAATATTGGAAATGTTTAAAAATCTTCTTGTCTGAAACCATAAGGCATAGGGCTACCAAATTTGGCATGTAGCTTTATGTAGTAGACCTCTATCATGTTTCTTGAAATTATAGCCCTGGGGTCAAAACTGGCTCTGCCCCAGGGGTCACAAGTTTTACATAGGCTTATATAGAGAAAACTTTAAAAATCTTCTTGTCTGAAACCATAAGGCATAGGGCTACCAAATTTGGCATGTAGCTTTATGTAGTAGACCTCTATCATGTTTCTTGAAATTATAGCCCTGGGGTCAAAATTGGCTCTGGCCCAGGGGTCACAAGTTTTACATAGGCTTATATAGAGAAAACTTTAAAAATCTTCTTGTCTGAAACCATAAGGCATAGGGCTACCAAATTTGGCATGTAGCTTTATGTAGTAGACCTCTATCATGTTTCTTGAAATTATAGCCCTGGGGTCAAAATTGGCTCTTCCCCAGGGGTCACAAGTTTTACATAGGCTTATATAGAGAAAACTTTAAAAATCTTCTTGTCTGAAACCATAAGGCATAGGGCTACCAAATTTGGCATGTAGCTTTATGTAGTAGACCTCTATCATGTTTCTTGAAATTACAGCCCTGGGGTCAAAATTGGCTCTGGCCCAGGGGTCACAAGTTTTACATAGGCTTATATAGAGAAAACTTTAAAAATCTTCTTGTCTGAAACCATAAGGCATAGGGCTACCAAATTTGGCATGTAGCTTTATGTAGTAGGCCTCTATCATGTTTCTTGAAATTATAGCCCTGGGGTCTAAATTGGCTCTTCCCCAGGGGTCACAAGTTTTATACATAGGCTTATATAGAGAAAACTTTAAATATCTTCTTGTCTGAAACCATAAGGCCTAGAGCTACCAAATTTGGCATTTAGCTTGATCTAGTTGGAGTCTACCAAAAGTGCCCAAAGTATAGTCCTGGGGTCAATTTGGCCTCATACTTGGAGGGGGGGGGTTCACAAGATTTACATAGGCTTACATAGGGAAAACTTTTAAATCTTGGTGTACATAGCCATAAGGCTTAGGCTACCAAATTTTGCATATAATTATAGCATTATTTAGTGGACAGTTACAAAGAGGGCCCAAGTTACAGCTCTAGGATCAAGTTTGGCCCTGCACCAGGGATCACAAGTTTTACATGGGTTTATGGAGTGAAAAGTTCAGAAACCATCTTGTTACCAGCCATAAGGCCAAGAACTCCCACATTTGGCATGTTATTCTTCTAATACAATATTCCCCATTTAGTCAGACTGTAGCCATGAGGTCAAAGTTTTATAAGGGCTTATATAGTGAAGACTTTTCTTCGTGGTTTATATTTATAAGCCATCATGGCCCTCTTGTTAATCTACACTGTTATCTTTGCTGAGACATTTTGGGCAAGAGCAATATTTGAATTACAATTATTTGGGTCTTATATTTAGACTGAAAATGTCTGTTAACTGTTTACTACACAGTCTCGACTTCTAACGACCCTGAGAAAGAATTACGCCTTTTGAAAACATTGTGGGAAAATGAGAAAATGCTGGTAACCAGCATTTTCTTCTTTTCCCACAATGTTTTCTACCTTTCCCAAAACAAATTTCAATTTTTGTGTTACATTTATTTTTTTGTCTGCAGCTGCTTTCAATTGGGACTGGTCTTAAATTTTGTCGTTTGGTAAAGTGTTAAGTTTACTTGGTGCTCAAGAGGTTGATATATGATTCAAAACTAAACTTCTAGTTTGTCCGCTTTGCGACAGTTCTAGTTGTCTTTTCTATGAACTGAACTAGAACTCCAGGTTACTCTTGTAGCCAGAAGGTCATAACTTTCTCATAATTTGGAAAAAAACAATTACCTAAAACTCTCTTTTTTATTTCACAAGGAAATATAAATTTGCATTATGTGTCATGCAGCAGCTACAAGTACTTTCCAGAAGTGCACCATTTGCAAATAATGTCATGATTTTGGCTGTCGCGTATCTAATTTTAGCACTGACGCTTTGCCAGCCTGACAACATTTTACATGTGTTAATATTAAAAGTAGTTCCAAAGAACAATTTAACCCTTTACCAAACAATCCCGACATTTAATGACTCTGAAGAAGGAAGCCTTTGGAAAACATTGTGGGAAAAGGAGAAAATGCTGGTGACCAGCATTTTCTCCTTGTCCCACAATGTTTACTATCCTATCAAAAAATGCAGAAATCATCATTGAGCCACACTTAAATTGTTGTCTACAAATGTTTTCAATTTGATGGAGTCTAAAATTTTTGCTGTTTGGCAAAGAGTTAGATATGGCTCATAGGACAAGATATATGTCTTTGAAAAGGTAGAAAACATTGTGAAAAATTATTGAAATGATGAAATGTTGGTTAACACCTTTTCCCCTTTAAGATTTTCGCACAAAGTTTTCTAAAGATTTCTTCCTGTGTGCGTTTAAAATGCGTATGTTTCATAAATTTAAATTTTTACTTATTTGTACGGCCCGTCGAAAGACAGACAGTTTTTGCAGATGAAAAGAACAATTAATCCATTTACCATATATAATTCTATATGGATCAAGTGATGAAGTTTGTGGCTGAAAAAGTAGAAAACACTGTGAGGGAAGATGCTGGTCAACAGGTTACCAGTAATTTTTCCCCTTTTCCCCACATAGTTTTCAGAAGCCCTTTTGGTTTAACTCTTTACCACACAATCACGGGTTTTAACGACCCTGAAGAGGAAGCTTTTGAAAACATTGTGGGAAAAGGAGAAAATGCTGGTAACCAGCATTTTCTCCTTTTCCCACAATATTTTCTAACCTTCCCAAAATAAATTTCAATTTTTGAATCACATTTATTTTGTCGTCTGCAAATGCTTTCAATTTAGGCAAGTCTAAAATTTTGTCGTTTGGTAAAGGGTTAAGAGTGGTAAAGAGTTAATGCACAAGAAGTAGCTATGAAGGAGTGTATATTTTTAGGCATGTAAACCTTTTATACACAGTACACAAAGGTTGAACATTAAAAGAAAAGGAAAAGATTATTGTTTAAATTTTACTAGACGACAAAATTTCAGCCTTGTCCAAATTGAAAGCATTTGCAGACGACAATTTCATTGTGGCTCAAATGGGGCAATTTTTCTTTGATATGGTAGAAAAGATTGTGGGGAAAGGAGAAAATACTGGTTACCAGCATTCTCTCCTTTTCCTACAATGTTTTCAAACAGCTTATTTCACAGGGTCATTGAAAGTCATCATTGTGTGGTAAAGGATTAACTGTGGACTAAACAACAAAATTTTAGACTTGTCCAAATTGAAGGCATTTACAGACGACAAAATAAAATTAATGTGACTTAAAAGTTTTAATTTGTTTCGCGAAGGACAGAAAACATTTTTGGAAAGGAGAAAATGCTAGTTGCATTATTTTCTCTTTTTTCCACAATGTTTTCAAAAGCTTTCTTCTTCAGGGTCGTCAAAAGTTGGGATTGCATTGTAAAGGGATTATTGTCTGATTTAGGCATTTCTCAACATGTGGTTTGGTAAAGAAATGACAATGAAATTATTTTCTACTAAATTCAGGGAGCCTGTTTCATGGCATCTGATGAATTTCTTTAACTCTGTACCACACATTTCCCAGTTAACAACCCTGAGGAAAAAGCCATTTTGAAAACATTGAGGTAAAAGGAGAAAATGCTGGAAAGGTAAGGTAAGGTTTTCTACACCTTTACAATTAGGTTTGTTTTAGCTAAATTTGATTTGTTTTCTGCAAAATTAGTTCTTTCAATTTTGAACGCTCCAAATTGTTGTCATTTTGGTAAAGAGATATATAAGATTATATATGAGTTGGCATTTGAGATAAAATTTTTATGAAAGCAGTGAAGGAAAATTGTTATTAAGTGAGCCCTTGGCGAGCTTAATGACATTTTTTTGACTAGCACAGCTAGTCTGTAGGCATCATGATTGACCTAGAGTCAATGTAAACAAAAAAACCCACAGTTGCCAAATACTGCCTCACAGAAAATACTTCTTTCTGTTAGAAATCTTAATTTTGTTATATATGAGAATTTTGAGAAAAACCACTAAATCTCTACCACTCCAATTTTAAACATGATGTCTTACAACGTAATAAACTGAAGACTAAGATGTCATTTAAAACGTACAAGATCTTTGCTTATCTGTAAATTAAGTGACCTAAGCAAAGCAGAGAATCACTTATTCCTGTAACATTATGAATGAATCTATTAATAGATACACCTAAGTAACTTGTTGCAAATCCCAGCTATATTAACCCTCACTGGACAGGGAATCCTTATCATTCCTTTAGTCATTCATTATTTAGATCATTGCGTGCAGTTAAATTGTTTAGCTAAACTGTTATTCTACATCTTGAATATTGAACAGTTACCAAAAAATTCCAAGTTCTAATGACACTGCGGAAGAATCCCGCAGGAAAAGGAGAAAATGTTGATAGCCATCTTTTTCTCCTTTTCCCATATTGTTTCCCTTGGAATCAGGTTTCATCAGTTCAGCTACATTTAATTTTTGGTCTGCAACAGCTTTGAATTTTGACGAGCGTAAATTTTTTCATTGTGTAAAGAGAGTTAAATAGATACATGTAACTACATCTTGTGCTACTGCGGACATTGACTAATTGATTGCATGGTGTTTAACGCTGTTTTCAACATTCTTTCAGTGATATTGCGGTGGCCAGAGCACCTATCCATGCTTTCCGGGAGTTTCTTGTACCAGCACTACTGCAACTCAATGACCATTTGCGGACAGTGTGGATTAAGATCAGACTGCACCTTCTGTGCAGTCTAATCTTGCATCTACACTGTCCGATAAGAGGATATATTTTCTCCAAAATGTAACTTTGAAATAGCAATATTCAGGTGTTTACCACTGGCTTGAAAGTTTCCTTTAACATTTTTAGCAGGTTAAGGGTTAAACTTAAACTGGATTATAGTTAACCAATAGCACGCATAGCCCCGCGAGCTAAGTCGGTAGCGTATAGGACCTAGGAACAAGAGGTTGCTGTTCCGAGCCCAACTCGACAATTTTTTTTTTCCAAGGATTGATGATAGTCATTGCGACAGGATACATTTCTCTCTCATGTTTCAACGATGGTTGTTATGTAGGAGAGCAGTCTGTGGCTTGGAGAGAATATTGTGCGGAGTACTGGTAAAAGAAACTCCAGGAAAGCTGGGTATGTGCACTAGCCACCGCTACATAAATGAAATAAAGTTGAAAACAGGGTTAAACACCATACAAACAATCAGTCAATCAAATTTGCTAGTCTGTCATTACTTTCAGTACTTTGATCCTTCACAAGTTTTATAAAATTTATCTCAAAAGCCAATGAATGTCAGATTCTTTTTATCACATCATGAAATTTCACAAATTATGGATCAGAAGATGCACATGCAGTAATATCCTTAACCCTTTCCCAAACGATAAATTTTAGACTCGTCCAAATTGAAAGAGTTTGCAGACTACAATTTTAAATTTGATGAAAATGGCAGAAAGTTCTCAAAAAGTTCTAGAAAACACTGTGGGAAAAGGAGAAATTGCTCGTTATGAGCAATTTCTCCTTTTCCCACAGTGTTTTCAAAAGACTTGTACTGCAGACATGTGAAAACCAGGGCTTGTTTGGGAAAGGGTTAAAAGAAAAAACGTTCCCTTCTATGAAATCCATATAAAATGAAGTCAAAAATGATGTCACATAATTGTGATATCAAATGTGTATAAGGTTTACAGGGTTCTCCCTCAGCATTAAAAATGGGGTCATTGTGACCCCTTGTCTGCGGTGTGCTGTAAAAATGTCAGCTAAGTTGAGGGTCATTTCTTTACTTTTAGGGGTCAAAATATATAGGTTTGTATTCTGTGGAGGACAAGGGAATGTGAAAGTATAACTGCTAGAATAGGGGTTCAATTTCTTCATCTGTAATCATGGATTACATTATAATACACTTCACCTTCTTTTAAGCTATTTCTGACAGAAAGCTCAATTTTGTTTTTTGGCAGACGATACATTCTTGTCCGAGTCGCTGCCTGATGTTGCGTCATTGGCAGTGATGCTGGAAGAAGACGATAAATAATGCTGTACTTTACTCTGTCCTGACATTTTTTCTGCAAACAGAACAGACTGTCAATGTGTACTTTTATCTACTGGAAGTTGCTTTAAATAGGCTGTAAAATACAGAGAACCCGACAATAAATTTGATGGGGCTGCTATTTACGATAACTGTCCGATAACTGTCCGCTTTACTTTAGTGTAATAATGTGTAAACCACTCTTGTTTTATAAATAGATTATCAGAAAACCACGTTAACCAGAAATAAATTTTGTAGTCAAAAAAAGAGGTGTTAATCTGAAATTGACACAGGGTGTAGCAAAAATAGACTTGGATTCAATTTCTTAAATGATCAAGATTTAGGGAAGTTGCGTTACAGATGGCACACTGTCATTTAATTTAGAGGTCATTTGAAATAAAGTTGCGTCATTGAAGCAGGATTTGTGCGTCATGGAAAACCCTGGCTTTATAAGAAATGGGTATATTGCACTGAAAACAAGGGAGGTTATGTAATATAACTAATTACCACATGTAAACAGTTATTGCAGCCAAAGCTTTGCAAACATCCATGCAACATATGGCATATCAACTTCAATTAAGATTTAGTATACAATAATTTGTTAACTCTTTACCAAACGACAAAATTTTACACCAGTCCAAATTGAAAGCTTTTGCAGACGACAAAATACATGTGACTCAAAAATTGAAATTTGTGTTGGGAAGGGT
This sequence comes from Tridacna gigas, assembly GCA_945859785.2. Lineage (NCBI taxonomy): Eukaryota > Metazoa > Mollusca > Bivalvia > Cardiida > Cardiidae > Tridacna > Tridacna gigas. The sequence goes on from OX244039.2 coordinate 9,587,006, forward strand.
AGAAAACATAGTGGGAAAAGGAGAAAATGCTGGTTACCAGCATTTTCTCCTTTTCCCACAATGTTTTTATTAGGCTTCTTCCTCAGGGTCGTTAAAACTCGGGATTGTGTGGTAAAGAGTTAAACATTGTGAAATCAAAGGACTGAAAGTCTTGAAAAGCATCTTTGGCACTTCTTAGCCTTGATGTGGAGAAATGAAAGTAAGCTTTTCATCACATTTGATACAATCATGTTTATATTTTCTTTTGTTCCATTCAGATAGATATAAAGCATTTATATTCTACAGCATGGAATAATAAACAACATAAGTCAGTAAAAGGAATTACTGCATAGACTATGCATTGTACTCAAAATGTTTTATGTGCTCCAATCTTTACCGAAAATCCTGCATACCAGCAGATTAACATGAACATTACTAAGTCTTTAAATGATTACACAGCAATACAGAATTATATACAATTCTTATTTGATTCCCTCAGAAATGAAAACATATATAGTAAAAGAGTGGGAGGGTGTGATGTTATAAAGCAGTTGATAACAGACTGTGTAGTCTAGCTGTTGAATGACCAGAATAGAGCGGCATTCTCTGTCCAGGAAATGAAAACTAAAACTATACCCAACTTAATAGCCATATTATCAACGTGTGGTTGATTGATTGATTGAATGGTGTTTTACACCACTTTCAACATTATTTCAGTCATATCACGGCAAGAGTGACATCAACATGTAGTAGGCACTCAGTAAGTTATGAATTTATTAGATATTAGATAGAAGATACTTGTTTTTTTTTTTTCAGTGAAAGACCGAAATTTATTTTATCCCACGAACATCATCGTAATCTTTTCACAAGACATGCAGCCACAATTGAAAATATTACTGTATGATATGTATGAGATGAAATAAATTTCAATCTTTCACCGAAAAAAAAATCTATTTATTTCATGCTTCAAACCCCTTTTTGTTAGGGCTTGTAAAGTACAGGCGAGCTCTTGCTTTCTCCATACCAGTGATTTTATGAATCAGTAAATCCACAGGTCGAAATGGTGAAATTATCAATTCATAATCCACCAGTGATAAACTGCCGAAAATCATGAAATAAAAAGGGGTGTATATACCAAAAGCCAATGTATAATACACAAAACATTTTGCTGGGCTGAAAAGTCTCTGAACCGTTCCAGTTATAACAGGTTATATAATAAACCTATTTTTGTTCAGCTTGAAGCCTGTTAAAATGTGATCATAAAATGCCATAAAATGTAATAAACCCAAATTCTGCACACAGTTTGGTTTTGTAATATATATAAACCCTTATAGTGCCTTTCACTACTATGGTTGCCTCTTCAGCCAGTGTAGGTCAAGATCAGACTGCATAAAACATGCAGTCTGATCTTTGATCTACACTGTCTGCTTTGCTGAGACACTGTAGACAAAAGCAAACTTGCTACTGCACTGAACTCTTTAGATTGATCCAAATTGACAGCATTTGCAGACAGCATTATAGACCCTATACCACACAATCCCAACTTTCAATGACCCTGAGGAAAGAGGCTTTTTGGAGAACATTGTGGAAAATGGAGAATATGCTGGTAACCAGCATTTTCTTTTTTTTCCACAATGTTGTTTTCCCTATCAAAGACAGAAATTGTCATTTTACTAACAGTTCATTTGTTGTCTGCAAATCCTTTTAATTTGGACTATTTGAAGATTTTCTTGTTTGGTAAAGAGATGAATTAAGCTGAAATGAAGATAATTTTCTGTGAAAGTGTAGAAAACCTTGTGGGAAAAGGAGAAAATGCTGGTTACCAGCATTTTCTCCTTTTCCAATAAGCTTTTCAAAATTTAATTTCCTCAGGGTTGTTAAAAGTCAAAATTGTATGGTCAAGTAGTACAATGTCATGTGTTTTATTTCCAGACTGAAAATGTGTGTTGGATTTATTTAGCGCTCCAAGGGTTGAAATTTACCTTATAGAAATCCATTGCACATGTGCAAACTGGAACTTAGACCAAGCAGTTCCCAAACCGGATTTAATTATTGCTTATGCAGACTATGTAGATGAAGATCAGACTGCACATAGGAAGCACTCTGATCTTGGATCTACATGGTCCACTTCTCTGCGGGATATTCTGACAAAAATAGTTCTGGCATTTGCAATATCTGCAACTTCAGAAGAGCAATGAGGGACTGTCCATTTCAAGGGTATAATACTCCCAGCCCTTATGTAGCTCAGTCGGTAGCATACCGTACTTGAGAACAGGAGGTCACTAGTTCAGTTCCTGGCTCAGCCAATTTCTTTCCGAGGATTGATGATAGTCATTGCAACAGGATTCATTCCTCTCTCACCGCTGACCATTCTTTTGACAATGGCTATGAGGGAAAGTAGCCAGTGGCTTGGATAAAGAATATTGTGCATAGTACTGGTAAAAAACTCCAGGAAAGCATGGACAGGTGCATTATGGCCACAGTGATAAGCCTGAAACAATGTTGAAAACAGTGTTAAACTCCATACAATCAATCAAGGGTACAGTACAGTACAGATAATCCACCCTGGTTCTACAATACAAGATTAATCCTTAACCCTTTCCTAAACGACAAATTTTGGACTGGTCCAAACTGAAAGAGTTTGCAGACGACAATTTTAAATTTGATGAAAATGGCAGAAAGTTATCAAAAAGGGTAGAAAACACTGTGGGAAAAGGAGAAATTTCTCATTATGAGCAATTTCTCCTTTTCCCACAGTGTTTTCTAAAGACTTGTACTGCAGACACGTGAAAACCAGGGCTTGTTTGGGAAAGGATTAAAGTACCTTTCATGACTATAGTTACTTTTGCAGCTAGAGTAGATCAAGATCAGGCTACACAGAACATGCAGCCTGATCTTTGACCTAGAATGTCTGCTTTGCTGAATCACTGTAGACAAAAGCAACCATGAAATTGCAATTATTTGGGTCATATTTCTAGGATGAAAGTGTCTGATAGGTTTATTTGGCACTTTAAGGGTTAACACTTTACTGCACAATGACGCCTATTGACGCCCCTGGGAAAAAAAGCCTTTTGAAAACATTGTGGAAAAAGGAGAAAATGCTGGTAACCAGCATTTTCTCCTTTTCCCACAATGTTTTTCTACCCTATCAAAGACAAATGGCATCATTTGAGCGACACTGAAATTGTCGTCTGCAAGTGCTTTCAAGTTGGACAAGGCTAAAATTTTGGGGTACAGGGTTTAGGCAGGGTCTTGCATGGCTCAATGGTGATGGAATAGGATTCACAATTTGTAAACCCCAAGAATGATCCTCACTTAACTCTTTACAAAACAACAGTATTTTACACCCGACCAATTTCGAAGCTGTTGTAGAAGACAAATGAGATGTGGCACAATTGATGTAACCTGACTCTGAAAGGGTAGAAAACATTGTGGGAAAAGGAGAAAATGCTGGTTACCAGCATTTTCTCCTTTTCTCACAATGTTTTCAAAATGCTTTTTTCCCAGGGTCGTTAGAAGTCGGGGTTGTGTGGTAAAGGGTTAAGGTGCTGTGTTTTTTGCTGGAGTGTCCTTGGACAAGACACTTTAGAGCCCTGGCCTAGTACTGCTGAAACCCAGGACACACATGAGTAACAGAGTTGTCACACTGGCATGATTGAAATTAATGTTGAGAGCTCAGCAAAGGAAAAACCATTACATATACTGACACAGCAAAATTTTAAAATGGTCCAAATTGAGAGCATAAAGCAAGCAATGAAAGTCACTCAAATGAAAGTTTTATCTGTGAAAGAGTTAGGAAAAAAAAAAACATTGTGGAAAAAGAAAATGCAGGTCACACAAACATTGTAGTTTAAACTCAGTTTGTGTGGTAAAGTGTAAATCAGTGAATCATAGCATCCTGGCTCATGAATATTACCTGTATAATACCATCTCTTCACCACAACACAGAATATTATTGACACCTGTCCAAGTCCAAAGAATAATGCAGATGCCTAATTAAATGTGGCTAAAATTGTGGAAGTTGTCTTTGATAGGGTCAAAAACATTGTGGGAGAAAACATTATGGGAAGAGGATTTTCCCCTTGTCCTTGAATGTTTTCTACCATGTCAAAGACATTATTAATTGAGCTACATTTTGTTGTCGTCTGCAAATGCTTTGAATTTAGTCAGGTAAAGAATTTTGTTGTTTGGTAAACAGTTAGACAGTAAATCATAGCATGCTGCACATGGATATATCCTTGTAGTTCATTTAACTCTTTACCACACGACAAAAATGTAGACTTGTCCAAATTCAAAGCATTTGCAGATGACAATTCAAATGTGGCTCAAATAATGAAATTTGTCTTTGATAGGTTGGAAAACATTGTGGGAAAAGGAGAAAATGCTGGTTACCAGCATTTTCTCCTTCTCCTACAATGTTTTCAAAAGGCTTCTTCCTTCGGGATTGTGTGGTAAAGGGTTAACTTGTAATGTAAAACAAGAAAATGTTCCCTATCCCAGGGATAATATTGAAAGATACACCTAAATCTGTCAGGCTGACAAAATGCTGTGAATTCTATTATGTTTTCACAACAATTCTGCATGCAATAGGGCTGTTATAACTCCAACTTGATAAACCTTTCATAATATTATTGTTTGTTTTTTTTTTGGAAAACATATTTAAAACCACAAACCACGATGACATAATATAAACATTATGGAGTTGGGTTTATAAGTTATCTTGTCACAGTACCTGATTTTAAACCTGTTATCCCAAACATAAACATTAATATAAACTGATTATGAAACGTTTATCCAGTAAGGGCTATACCACACGGTACTTAACCCTTTCCCAAACAAGCCCTGGTTTTCACGTGTCTGCAGTACAAGTCTTTTGAAAACACTGTGGGAAAAGGAGAAATTGCTCGTAACGAGCAATTTCTCCTTTTCCCACAGTGTTTTCTACCCTTTTGGAGAACTTTCTGTCATTTTCATCAAAGTTAAAATTGTCGTCTGCAAACTCTTTCAATTTGGACCAGTCTAAAATTCATCCTTTGGGAAAGGGTTAACAATGCTTTTTCACCTTGAAAGCTGTTTACTCTTTACCAAACAACAAAATTTTGGACTGGTTCAAATTGAAAGCATTTGCAGATGACAATATAAATGTGATTGAAAAATTGAAATTTGTTTTGGGAAGGGTAGAAAACATTGTTGGAGAAGGTGGTGACCAGCATGTACTCCTTTTTCCGCAATGTTTTCGAGAGGCTTCTTTCACAGGGTCGTTAAAAGTCGGGATTGTGTGGTAAAGAGTTAATCCTTCATCAAACAATCCTGAGCTTGAACTATCCTTAAGATAATTGAGGCCTTTGAAAACATTATTGGAAAAGGAGAAAATGCTGGTAACCAGCATTTTCTCCTTTTCCCACAATGTTTTCTACCCTTCCAGAAAGACATTTCAAATTTTTGGGGCACATTTCTTTAGTTGTCTGCAAATGCTTTCAATTGGACAAGTTTAAATTTTTGTCGGTTGGTAAAGAGTAAACTCTGTACCAAACAGCAAAACTTTAGACCAGTCCAAATTGAAAGCGTTTGCAGACGACAAATACAGTGGGGTATAAACGACAGTATCTGTCTTCGAGACTGTTGAAAACATTGTGGGAAAAAGAAGAAAATGCTGGTTACCAGCATTTTCTTCTTTCCCCACAATGTTTTCAAAAGCCGCCTTCTTCAGGGTCGTTAAAACTCAGGATTATGTGGTAAAGAGTTAAGGTTTCCAACGAATAGAGATCTGATGAGTCTATTATTATCAAGTGTGCTATGGCCTAGATTTTTGTGAACACTGTGGCAGTTGGATATTTTGTGTAGAATTAATACCATTAAAGAACTCATGGTTGTAATAAAAGTTGCATTGGCAAATTTGGAATTTCATGGATTGCTTTTAACCCTTTACCAAACAATCCAGGGTTTTCACAACCCTGGGAAAGAAGGCTTTTGGAAACATTGTCGGGAAAAGAAGAAAATGCTGGTAACAAGCATAATTTCTCTTTTTCCCCACAATGTTTTCTACTCTATCAGAGAGCTTAAGCTCATTTGTACCAAAGTTGAATTTGTCGTCTGCAAATGCTTTGAAATTGGTCTAGTCTAAAATGTTGTCGTTTGGTAAAGGGTTAACTCTGCCAATTATGACCATATTTTAGATTTGTCCAATTTCAAAGCATTTGATAACAACTGAAATGTGACTCAAATGATGGAACTTGTCTTTAACCCTGTACCACACAATCCAGACTGTTATCAACCCTAAGAAAAAAGCCTCTTGAAAACATTGTGGGAAAAGGAGAAAATGCTGGTAACCAGCATTTTCTCCTTTTCCCACAATGTTTTTTACCCTGTCAAAGACAGCTTCAACAATTTGAGCCACATTTAAATTGTCATCTGCAAATGCTTTCAATTTGGACAAGTCTACATTTTTGTCGATTGTTAAAGAGTCAACAGGGTAGAAGACATCATGCGAAAATGAGAAAGTGCTGGTAAAGAGTTGTGTTTTCTAAAATTGGGAATTGTTTGATATATGGTTAATCAACATTTTCTATTAGCTTCACTGAAAATAGAAATTTGTTGCCTCAACGAAAGCAAAATAACGCTTCGGACTTATTCATACTGAAAGCATGAGTTTGTAGGTGACGGATTAATGTGGTGTTTATGATTGAATTTGTCTTTCGTAGGGTAGAAAATATGCCTTGAAAAAAAAAGCACCGCATGTGGGTGCCAATACTCTGCTGCTATTGCTTGATTTTGAGTGAAAATTCTGTTGTAAAAGGGGCATAATTGTGTCAAAAATATCTTAATGGTTACCTGTCCTTGTTATATTGGTTCCCCTTTTGATATTTAACAAACAGTCTTGAGTTTGATGTAAATATCTTCAGTAATGACAGAGATATGATAAAGTGTCAAAGTTTTCAAACTACAATGAAGATGCAGATGACGACAAGGCTGTGACAGTGCCTTGTCAAAAACAGCTGAGCTAAAAATTTGGTAACCAGCATTTTCTTTCTTTCCCACCATTGATTGTTTTAACCCTTTACCAAATGACAAAATTTTACACTTGTCCTAATTGAAAGCATGTGCAGACGACAAATTAAATGTTGCTCAAGTGATAACATTGTTTCTGAAAGGTTAGAAAACATTGTGGGAAAAGGAGAAAATGCTCACAATTCTCCTTTGCTGACAATGTTTTCTTAATTTTCCACCAATATATGTGTTTTTGAAGAAAGATAGACAGATCGATCACATCACTGTTGCATAGAGTAGCTTCCCTTTTTCTTTACATAAGAGTTACCAATTCAACTTAATGGATTTTTCTTAAACGAAAAATTAAACCACATTTTTATCTAAGTAAGCCTGGTAAAAAATACTTTCGTCGTACTTACAGAAATGTTAGTATTTTTGATGTTTTTTTCTGAATATGAATTTATTTTATCGACAATAATATGAAAGGAGGGCGGAAAAAATTAAATTAATTTTTTCATCAATTTTTTCCAAACCTGATTCTACAAGTCTGGTTGTTTTCCTATCTACTTTTTTCCTATCCCTCATACTTTTGAGAAATCCCCCATCTTTTTCAAAGTAATGGGGGATTTCCTCCCTCATTTTTCAAATCCTGGATCAGACACTGATGTAAGTACAATAAAAATAAGCAGCACTTTGTGAAAAGGGGGTTTAATGCACCTCCATGATGCTTTATACCAGGGAACTCATCACAATGTCATACTTAATGATAAAGAAAAAATTATCAAACAACTGAGGTATAACACTGTCCTTTTCAGCCAAGAAAGAAGACCAAAATGAAATAAGTTTCATGACAAAGCAGACAGTGTAGATCAGAGATCAGACTTTCACATTTTGTGCAGCCTGGTCTTGATCCATGTTGGCAGCCAATGCAACTCTTAAGTCACAAAAGGCACTTGAAGACTCAGCCTTCTTGCCACACAATCCCAAGTTTCAACGACCCGGGCAGAGATGGCTTTTGAAAATATTGTGGAAAAAGTAGAAAATGCTGGTTACCAGCATTTTCTCCTTTTCCTACAAATTGTTCTCTTTTTTCAGAGACCTTTAACCCTTTCCCAAACAAGCCCTGGTTTTCACGTGTCTGCAGGACAAGTCTTTTAAAAACACTGTGGGAAAAGGAGAAATTGCTCATAACGAGCAATTTCTCCTTTTCCCACAGTGTTTTCTACCCCTTTTTGAGACCTTTCTGCCATTTTCATCAAATTCAAAATTGTCGTCTGCAAACTCTTTCAATTTGGACCAGTCCAAAATTTGTCGTTTGGGAAAGGGTTAACCCTTTACCAAACGACAAAATTTTACACTTGTACAAATTAAAAGCATTTGCAGACAACAAAATAAATGTGACTCAGAAATTGAAATTTGTTTCTGGAAGGTAAGATAACATTAAGGGAAATGGAGAAAATGCTGGTTACTAGCATTTTCTCCTTTTCCCACAATGTTTTCAAAAGGCTTTTTGTTCAGGGTCGTTAAAACCTGTGACTGTGTGGTAAAGAGTTAAAGTTGATCATTTGAGCAACACTGAATTAACTTTTTCGTCTGCAAATGCTCGCAATTTGGAAAAGTTGAAAATTTTGTTAACTGGTAAAGTGTTATCATAATTAGCATTTTGTATGAATGTGGTGAGTCTATTAACCCTTTCCCAAACGATAAATTTTAGACTGGTCCAAATTGAAAGAATTTGCAGACGGCAATTTTAAATTTGATGAAAATGACAGAAAGTTCTCCAAAAGGGTAGAAAACACTGTGGGAAAAGGAGAAATTGCTCGTTACGAGCAATTTCTCCTTTTCCCACAGTGTTTTCAAAAGACTTGTACTGCAGACACGTGAAAACCAGGGCTTGTTTGGGAAAGGGTTAATATCTTATTATCACATCTGCTGTTGTCATGACACTTCAAACAGATCTTCTGTAAAGGAATGGAAAAAAAATGACTTTACATGTTAGACAATTAGTTATTCTAAACTGTATTTTCAACATATATCATTTAACTCTTTACCGCATGACAAAAATGTAGACTTGTCCAAATTGAAAGCATTTGCAGACGACAATTTAAATCTTGTTCAAATGAAGGAATTTGTCTTTGATAGGGTAGAAAACATTGTGATAGGGTAGAAAACATTGTGCTGGTTACCAGCATTTTCTCCTTTTCTAACAATGTTTTCAAAAGGCTTCTTTCTCAGGGTTGTTAAAACTCAGGATTATGTGTTCTTTCCCAAACGACAAATTTTGGACTGGTCAAAATTGAAAGAGTTTGCAGACTACAATTTTAAGTTCGATGAAAATGGCAGAAAGGTCTCAAAAAGGGTAGGGTAGAAAACACTGGGGGAAAAGGAGAAATTGCTCGTTACGAGCAATTTCTCCTTGTCCCACAGTGTTTTCAAAAGACTTGTACTGCAGACACGTGAAAACCAGGGCTTGTTTGGGAAAGGGTTAAATCAATTTCCTAATGTCTTTTTCATGCGTCTCATTGAATGAAACCTGAGTGGCCCATTATACTGAAATATTATCATGATAATGTGCAAAATCATTTTGCTCTTTGAAATCAGAAATATGTTTTATAACATTCATATGTGCTTTTTTCCTTTAAAAAGTTTTAATGGCCTTAAGGAGGAAAGCTTTTAAAAAACGTTATGGGAAAAGTAGAAATTGCTGATCAACCAGCATTTTCTCCTGTTCCTGTAATGTTTTCTACACTTTCATCGGGGAATCCTATCATTTCAGCCACATTTTACTATTTGACGTCCACAGAATGAATGCATATGATTAAAATTTTCTCATGTCTGAAGGTTTGTGGTTTGTTAAAGTATTAACTTTTTTTGGCATTCGGCATAGTTGAATGCGCTAGCTTTTGACCTACTTCTTGCTATAATGAAATCAAATGAATAGATTGTTATTTGCAACTGGTCCAGATTTTTTTTATTTGGTGATACCCAGCTGGCCTAGGTAATAAAGGTATTTCTTGTTAACCCCTAGAGCGCCAAATAAACCCAACAGATTTTAATGTTCATCCTAGAAATACTAATACCCGAATGATTGCAGTTCATGATTGCTTTTGTTTACAGTGTTTCAGCAAAGCGGACAGTGTAGATTAAAGATCATGTGCAGCCTGATCTTGATCTACACTTGATCTACACTGGCTGCAAAAGCAACTGTAAAAGTATAGTCATGAAAGGTTCTTAAAGGGTTAATCATTCTTGTTAACAAGAACTATCCTTAAAAAAGATGGACAGCATATGGGTAACTGGAAAATTGAATATCTTTTTTTTTTGTCTCAATGGTTTATGGAGAAAAGGATTTAAAAAAAAAATAACGATGACAGCAGTTGCTTTTTTTTCCTCCTTGTTTTTCATTTTGTTGAATAAAGGTAGAATCTTTAATTAGATATATATTTCAAGATTACAGGTAAATCCTAATCATTGTTGAAGAAGAAAAAAAAAAAAGAAAGAAAGTTGCGGCAAAGAAATGTGCAAGCAAATAGGCCAGCAGCCTGGGGTCTACTGTATAAAGATGTGCACATTTTGACCAATCACAAATTACTATTTATTCATTCGATTTCATAATACCAAGAAGTAGGTCAGAAGCCAGCGCATTCAGCTATGCTGAAAAACAGTAAACTGCAGGTGAATGAAAAGTCATATTTTGTACTGTAATGGTGGTGAAAAAGAGCTGTTTAATTAACCCTTTGCCAAACAAGCCCTGGTTTTCACGTATCTGCAGTACAAGTCTTTTGAAAACACTGTGTTTTCTACCCTGTTTGAGACCTTTCTGCCATTTTTATGAAATTTAAAATTGTCGTCTGCAAACTCTTTCAATTTGGACCAGTCCAAAAGTTGTCGTTTGGGAAAGGGATAGACAAGATGAGACTTTTTATAATTTGTTTTCTTTATGATGATATGTTTTATCCAGTGATGATTGATGAATGCATGGAAGATACCATCTCTAGGCAGACAAAACTGTAAGCATTGTGACCCCTCTACCAGACGATAAAGTTTCAGACTAGTCTAAATTGAAAGCATTTCACAGAGAACAATTATCATTTTAAGCTGAAATGATGGTAATTGTCTGTTAAAGTGTTGAAAACTTTGTGGGAAAAGGAGCAGCATTTTCTCCTTTTCCCACAAGGTTTTCAAAAGGCTTTTGCCTCAGGGTCATTAAATGTCCTTCCAGTTTGTAGGGTAAAAAGATAACTCTTTACCGGGCTAGAAAATTTTCAACCGGTCCAAATCGAAGACGTTTTGTAGATGCCAAATTAAATGTGTCACACGTGGTTTGTCTTTGAAAGATTACAAAAGATTGTGGAAAAAGGAGAAAATGCTGGTCACGAATATTTTCTCCTTTTCTCATAATGTTTTCTAAAGCTTTCTTTCACAGGGTCGATAAAGCACAAGATTGTGTGGTAAAGGGTTAATATTGTGATGATAGTCTTTTTTGTTTGGTGAATTAATACTGTATTTTCATGAGTATACCACGCGGGCATGTATAACTTGCACCCTAAACTTTATCTTAAAATCTGATACATTACCCGCATTCTAAATAAGCATTTCAGCAAGAATAGCTTTTGCTTACTTTCGTATCAGACAACTGCAAATGGTGTTGGTTTTTTCAAGGTAGGAAACTTTATTTGTGGTCATTAAAATCAAAGTGCCACAGAGATTTTCCAAGAGTGTATATTCATAAAGGGAATAAATTTAAAATAGCAGTTCTCATGGACAGCATATCAAATGTCAAGGGTGTCTGGTCAGCATTGCCTATCTGTGATAAGTGGAAGTCATGCTGTTTACATAGCAGAACCAATACAGAGCCCACTCTCATATATATTATGAAGATCTGTGCTCAACCATATTATCTGACATCTGTTTGTTAACTTACGTTGAAGTGTGAACAGGTCATTAGAAGGGAATAAACACAAATAGAAATAAAATAAAACCTCTACTAATTCAATTAATGTATTTTTTTCTAAATTTGTTTATTCTAATTTACATTAAACATTGGATTATGTAAATAATAATAGGACAACCATGACATGATTTTAAAAGTTAGACACAGCCCAATGGCGTTGTATTATGATCTACCTGACATGCTGATGCAGAGATGGAAAAAAAAAACATAGTTCAGTTATGGCTATGTACAACACGCATCCCCTACTTTGAAGAAAACTCTTGGAGGAAAAATGTGGGCGGTTTACTCATGGAAATATGATATTAAACCCATTAAAGGTCCAAGCTGTTGCAGACATAATATTTATACCACCAAAACAGAATCTCTCTAACCTCTTACTGTACTGGTTATGCCCCTCTTAGAAGAAGCGGGGGTATATTGCTTTGCACTTGTCGGTCGGTCCGTCCGTCAGTCGGTCGGTCCGTAGACCACATTTTTGTCCGCAGCATAACTCAAAAAGTATTTCAGGTATCATCTTGAAACTACATAGGTGGATAGATCTCATTAAGGAGAAGTGCAGTGCACAAGAATCATAACTCTGCCCATCATATTTATGGAGTTATTGCCCTTTGTTGATTTTCATACTTAATTTTTGTCCGGAGCATAACTCTAAAGGTATTTCAGGTATCATCTTGAAACCTCATAGGTCGATAGATCTCATTAAGAAGAAGTGCAGTGCACAAGTACCATAACTCTGCCCATCATATTTTTGGAGTTATTGCCCTTTGTTGATTTTCATACTTAATTTTTGTCCGGAGCATAACTCAAAAGGTTTTTCAGATATCATCTTGAAACTTTACATGTGGATAGATCTTATCCAGGAGAAGTGCATTGCACAAGAACCATAACTCTGCCCATTATATTTTTGCAGTTATTGCCCTTTGTTGATTTTCGTACTTAATTTTTTTCCGGAGCATAACTCAAAAAGTATGTGAGGTAAAATCATGAAACCTTTTAAGTTGATAGTTCACATAAATGGGAAGTGCAGTGCCCAAGAATTGTTAATTTATCATTAATAATTTTTGAGTAATTACCCTTTGTTCGTTTTTACACTTTGAACTTAACAGTTTATAATCACATGTTATATGCAGAATTGGATGCCATTAGGGGGGCATACATGTTTTACAAACATCTCTTGTTATTTTAAAGGTATATCCCTACAGCCAGAGAGAGAGAAAAAAAAAACAGTTAGAATTTGATAGACTGTAGAATGGTTCAAAGTTGGCTGTGTAAACATAGGAAAATAACTGATATATATATAGTGTAGGGGATCAATACATATCTTAGACTTTAAACCAGAAACATCCCAACAGTGATTTCTTTGAAAACCTCCAGAAAATGAAATGCATTTTCTATCCCTCGTGATCTATGCAACCTTGTAACTTCAGGGATAACATCTGGCATGAAGATACAAGAATGATTATAGTTTGATAAAAAAAAAAAGATGAAATAAGTTAAAGACTGGCTGAAAACAAGCATAGATGTATCTTTAAGACACATGAAAAATTATTTAAAAAATACTGAAAGGATAATCATCTAAAAAGTACAAAACTTACCTTGAAACAGTATGGAAACAATTTTGGAGAGAATGCATGTTATATGCATTTGTATTTTATCTGTGTTTGTTTGGAAATGGGTTAACCCTTTACCAAATAATCTTAAGAATTGGAATGCACAAATAAACCAAACAAGCATTTTCAGTCTAGGAAATAAAACCCAAAAAATTGCAATTTCAAGATTGCTTGCAGAGCCCCAGTAGCTCAGACGGTGGTGTACAGGACTGGAGAACAGAGGGTCGCTGGTTCGATCTTCGGCTCGGCCAATTTCTTTCTGAGGATTGATGATAGTCATTGCAACAGGATCCATCCCACTCTGACCATTGTTTGGACGGTGGTTATGTGGGAAAGTAGCCAGTGGCTTGGAAAGAATATTGTGCGCAGTACTGATATAACAAACTCCAGGAGAGCATGGATAGGGGTGCTGGCAGCCATGATTTTACTGAAATAATGTTGAAAACGGTGTTAAACACCATACAATCAATACAACCAATCAAGATTGCTTTTCCCTAGACAGTGTAGATCAAAGATTAGACTGCACATTTTTCGCAGTCTGATCTTGACCTACAATGGCTGCTAAGGCAACTATAGTTGTGAAAGGCACTTCAAGGGTTAAGACTGAAAAAAAACAGCCCAAGGAAGAAGGCTTATGAAAGCATTGTGGAAAACGGAGAAAATACTGGTTACCAGCAATTTCTCCTTTTCCCACAATGATTTTTACCTTTTAAAAAACAAAGTCTGTCATTTTAGACACCTTTGATTTGTTGTCAGTAACTGATTAAAAATTTGACAAGTCTAAAATTTTTTCTCCTTGTCAATAGTTTACTCATTACCTCAATCAGAAGACTGAGACCATGACTAAATAACATCATCAGTAACAGATTTATGTCAGCAGTAGAAATCTACTCTATGCAGCAGAGCTGCGGATAAGAGGGAGTGTTGGTATTCTAAAGCCATTATTTCTCTTCCAAATCCTATGTTGTGGGTGCTCATTAGAATTGTCTCAATGAGACGATTCTAATGAGTACCTATAACATAGGGTTTAGTGGAGAGTAATCAATATTGTCAATTTTGAGATCAAAATCAGTCCCCCAATCTGGAGCGCTGCTGTACAGTCTCAAAGTTTTTTGTAATTTAATCCTCTTTAAAGTCTGAAGCCTGTAACATGCAAAATTAAATAAATTGAAATATTCAGTCAGAGGATAAATAACTTCAAAATTGCAATTTCAAGGTGTGTTTTGGTGACTTCAGATCTCAAAAATATTGGACAATATATCTAATTAGCATATCCTTCACATTGTGCAGATAACTGTCCCCTGAATATGATTTTAGTTTTAAGGTGCACAAGAAATATCCAAATATGAAAGGAAGCATCATAAACATCTCATAATTGGGACTAATCCAGTTGTACAGTCTGGGTCTATTCATCAACTATTCTTAAGAATATTCTTAGTCTTATTCTCAAGAATTTTCTATACATAGAAAGTAACACAACTTCTGGTTGGCTAAACCAAATGGTTTAGTTAACTCTTTGCCACACAATCCCGACTTTTAACAGCCCTGAAAGAGAAGGCTTTTTAGAAACATTGTGGGAAAAGGAGAAAATGCTGGTAACCAGCATTTTCTCCTTTTCTCACAATGTTTTCTACCCTATCCAAGAAAATTTACATCATTTAATTCAAATTGAAATTGTCATCTGCAAATGCTTTCAATTTGGACCAGTCTACGTTTTTTGTTGTTTGGTAAAGAAATAATTAGAAGTTGTGTTACTTTCTAAATCTCTTCTTGAAAGCTGCTTTCCTCAGAGTTGATGAAATTTTTTATTGTTTGGTAGTTGGTTGGAAATGGTGTCATTTATTACAACTTTTTGAAAACTGCATAGTCATAATGTACTGAATTAAAAGAATGATGATCATTTTCTCTTTTCAGTTCTGAATGACCCAGACCCCCACGCCCATTCCCAGCATTACCATGGTAACCCTATGTTGCTAGACAACATGGTTCTGGGTAGTCCTACGGGCCCAATGTTACCAATGGAATCTGACATCCACATGGGCGTGCCAGATATGCAATATGACATGCACATGACGATGGGCGATCGTGCAATTAGTTCAAGCACAGGGAATGACCCAAAAAAGAAAAAAGGGGGTGGAGTTGTTGGGAAGAGTATAGAGGAGGAGCTTTGCAGGATCTGTGGAGACAGAGCATCAGGGTACCACTACAATGCATTGAGCTGTGAAGGCTGTAAAGGTAAGGGACTGTGGTATCTTAGCCCTTAACCTTTTACCAGATGACACATTTTTATACCCCCCCCCCCCCCCACCTACAAAGTTTAGCGTGGTATACTGGTTTCACCATGGCTGTCTGTCCATTAATCAGTCCCTTTTTCATTTCTGTGCTCAGAATCTGTTTAACCTAGGACCCTGAAACTTTATACAAGTGTTGCTTATGATCCATCTATTGTTCTTTGGTCATGTGGGACCAAGGTCAAAGTTACAAGTGAACTGTAATTGAAAATTGTTGCTGTTTGACCTAGGATCATGAAACTTTATACAAGTGTTACTCATGACCCAAGGAGGTGTCAAGGAGGTATCATTTTTGTGTCACATGGGTCAAAGGTCAAGGTCACAGGTTAACTTTATTTTGAAAATCATTTCTATTCTCTGATTGTGCTGCTTCAGTGAAAAGTTGCTTGTCGGGGTATTTGTCCTCTTTGTCACAGTTCTTAGTTAGACATGCCCATCGAAAGCATTTGCAGACAACAAATTAACCCTTTTCCAGAGCTCCAAATTCCAGACTGCCCCAAATTAAAAGCATCTGCAGACAACAAATCTGAAAGTGGTACAAATGAACTGAAGTTCTTTGACAGAATAGAAAACATTGTGGGAAAAGTAGAAAATACTTGTTACCATCATTTTCTACTTTTCCCACAATGTTTTCAAAAGACTTTGGGTCATTAAAACTTGGGACTTTTTGGGTTAATAAATGAGCCTTGTTCTGGCAAAAGGGGGTTTAGTGCATCCCCGTTATGCATTGTACCAAGCAAGTGGTTAGGTAATTATGGATGGACCGATTCTAAGTTGGTAGAACTTGTGGTCCAACCCCATTTCATTCATTGAACAAAATATGTTTAAACTAATTATGGATCCATAAAATTCATTTGGTCAACAACTGACTGGATCATGGGGTGGTATGATATTTGGACATACATAAAATTTACAAACAGCTATCAGCTTGGACCCCTGTCAGCCTACATGGATACTGTCAGATGCAGTGAGATTTTCCATCGAAAAGAAAAAATATGAAATTGCAATATTTGCTATATATTTTCACTATTACTTGGAAATTTTCATTATTTTTTTCAAGCAGTTTTAGGCTTAATTAACCCTTTACCAGACAACTAAACTCTAGTCTTGTCCAAATTGAAAGCATTTGCAGACATCAATTTCAGTGTAGCTCACATAGTGCAATTTTTCTTTGATAGGGTAGTAAACATTGTGGGAAAAGGAGAAAATGCTGGTTACCAGCATTTTCTCCTTTTCTCACAATGTTTTCAAAAGGCTTCTTTCCCAGGGTCGTCAAAAGGCGGTTTTGTGCAGTTAAGGGTTATGGAGTTCTTTAAAGTCATAAAAGTATGTTTCTTCTGTTCCCATGTTTTTCGTCATTAGACACTAAGTCTTGAGTATTTTGCTTTATGGACGCTACACCTGTGAAAATGATGACACAGTGCTGGAAGTAAGCCACTGTGGTGTCCCAGGTGCAGTCTCATCTTTCTCATCTCATTGACATTAAAATTTCTCTTTGTCACCATTGTCACAATTATAGTGGCCACATTGTTGCCCCAGTCCTAATGAAACTTGGCTGGAATTTTAACTATACCTTACAAGAGGTCAAGTATAGTTGACCTTAGGTCAAAAACTAGAGGCCCTTAGATGAAATCACTGAAAACATTTACTGTACAATCATGAGTTCTATAGACCATCTGCAAGAGGAAAACATTGTGGAAAAATGAAAAAGTGCTGGAAACTAGCATTTTCTCTTTTATCCACCATGTTTTATACCCTACCAAAGCCAAATCTTGGCATTTAAGCAACAATGAATTTTTTGTCTGTAAATGATCTCAGTTTAACCCTTAAAGCGCTGAATAAACCCAGTGGACATTTTCAGTCTAGAATAAAACCAAGATAATTGCAATTTTGTGGTCACTTTTTATGTCTAGTATCTCAGCAAAGCGGACAGTGTAGATCAAAGATCAGGCTGCACATTTTGTGCAGCCTGATCTTGATCTACACTGGCTGCAAAGGCAACTGTAGTCGTGAAAGGCGCTTTAAGGGTTAAGATCTATAGAGTCAGATATTTTGTGATAAGCTTTGAAGCTGCAGTATTTTGATCTTATTCCTATGGTGTAAGATCAAGGGGGTGGGAGATTCCTGGGCTGCAAATATGCAGTTTGGTCTATTACAGCATTATGAAGCTGATCTACAAACAGTTCTTTTATGGCGCTTCTTAGAATCTGATCATGAAGAAGAAAGTTTGTCTTACCTCCTATTGTTTTTGCCTTCAAGCATTTACCTTTCTCACATGATCCCAACTTTTGTTGACCCTCAAAGAGACAGCTTTTGAAAACATTGTTGGAAAAGGAGAAAATGCTGGTAACCAGCATTTTCTCCTTTTCCCACAATGTTTTCTACCCTATCAAGGACAAATTTTATCATTTGAGCTACCTTTGTCATCCGCAGATGCTTTCAATTTGGACAAGTCTAAAATTTTATGGTGTGGTAAAGCGTGAAATGCCATAATTATCTGCACCAAATGATAAGTGGCTTTTATGACCTATAAGAAGAATGCAGCTTTTGAAAATAGTATTTAGGGAAAGATGCTGGAAGGCACAATTTTGTCCTTTTCCCAAGTTGTTTTATGTTCTCTCAAAGACAACTTCCATCAGTCAGGCCATATTTACTGAGTGGTCTGCAAATGGTTTATAATAATGGATAGTTATCAAACTTTGTACTCTGCTAAGGCCAAGCCCAGCTAGGTAGCCCAGTTGGTAGTGTACAGGACTTGAGAACAGGAAGTTTGATCCCTGGCTTGGCCAGTTTCTTTCGGAGGATTGATGATAGTTATTGCACCAGTATTCATTCCTCTCTCACCATTGTTTCGACAATGGCTTTTTGGGAAAGCAGCCAGTGGCTTTGAAAGAATATTGTTCAGAATACTGGTAATGGAAACTCCAAGAAAAGTTTGGACAGGTGCAGGCTGGCTGCTGTGATATAACTGAAATAGTGTTGAAAATGGCGTTAAACATCATACAGTCAATCAATCAGTAGTCTGGTTAAGAGTTTAATTCTCTACTAGTGAACAAAAATTAGACTTGACCAAATTGATAGCATTTGCAGGCAAGAAATTAATTGTTCGTCAGATAGTGGGTTTTGCCTATGGTAGACTAGAGAACATGGAGGGAAAAGGTGAAAATGCTGGTAACAAGCATCTTCCCCTTATCTTACCATGTTTTCAAAAGCCCTTTTCGTTAGGGCTGTTAAACCTCAGGATTGTCTGGTAAAAGGTTAAGTGTAGGAAAGAGACTCCAAAGTTAGACCTTGGCCAATTTCTTTCCAAGGATTGCGGATAGTCATCGCGACAGGATTCATTCCTCTGTCACCGCTGACTATTGTTTCAACGATGGTTATGTGGGAAAGCAGCCAGTGGCTTGGAAAGAACATTGTGCGGAGTAATGGTAGAAGAAACTCCAGGAAAGCATGGATAGGTGCACTGGCCCACATAAAGGGTTAAAGCGCTTTCACAACTCATAGTAGTTGCATTTGCGGCCAGTGTAGATCAAGATCAGGCTGAATCATTGCATGTAGACAAAAAACCCCATGAAATTGCAATTATTTGGGTTGTATTTCTAGGATGAAAATGTCTAGCAGGTTTATTCGGCACTTTAACCCTTTACTGCACAATGACACCTTTTGACGCCCCTGGGAAAGAAGCCTTTTGAAAACATTGTGGGAAAAGGAGAAAATACTGGTAACCAGCATTTTCTCCTTTTCCCACAATGTTTTCTACCCTATCAAAGAAAAGTTGCACTATTTGAGCCACTTTGAAATTGTCGTCTGCAAATGCTTTCAATTTCGACAAGGCTAAAATTCTGTCGTCTGGTAAAGGGTTAAGAGTTAAAATGCATTAAATTTGAAGAATACCATTTAAAAGTGTGGAAATTATGATTGTGAAGACGACAATCTCAGGGTTTTCATTTAAAGCCGATTGCCGATCAAAAACATCAGTTGAAATCGGCCTTCAATCGGTTGTTTTTGCTGGATCTTTGAAAAATCGATCATGTTGTTTATATTGAAAATATTTCACGCGTTGGTAACTGTACTGCGACACCGGTTCAATTTTACCGCGAAACTAGAAACAATTGGTTTATGAATGTTACGCAGTCATTCATTGGATACTTGCATCCAATTGTAGGCGACGATACGTTTCTCCGATCTCCATTTGGTAATCATGGACGCCAAAGCTTAGGCGGCCCCCTTGACCCTCGGCCTGTTGTTTTTGTCAATCAATCAGATGCTTCATTTCAAAATGAAAACCCTGCAATCTGTTATTTATACAGTATGTCCAAGTGTTAGTCCTGGGCAGAGAAATTGATTTCAAAATTAGGTTAAAACTTGCCACATCACTCTATCTTTTGTTTACCTTTTGCCTGATTTCAAAATTCATTTTTCTGCCAGCCACTAACACTTGGACCAACCACACAGTAACAGATTGTCGTCTTCATAATATTTTCCATACTTTTAAATGATATGATTTAAATCTAAATGCAATTTAACACCTACATTGATTTTTGGGCCACTATTGGGCCTTTAAACTTAACTCTTCACCACACAATCCCGAGTTTTAACGATGCTGAGAAAGAAGTCTTTTAAAAACATTGTGGGAAAAGGAGAAAATGCTTGTTACCAGCAGTTTCATCTTTTCCTACAATGTTTTCTACTCTGTAAAGGACAAATACCATCATTTGGGCCACATTCAAGTTGTCGTCTATACATTTTTATCATTTGGTAAAGGTAAATTTCTTGCTGTATTTTCTACCTTATGTACTGATACAAGGCTTGCGTCAAAAAGGAGGTGGAAAATTCCAGCGCAAATTCAGGAAACAGCTATTAAATTGGTTCTTTTGGGATTTATCTTGGTGTTCTTCACACTTAACGATTAATTGTCATAAATCATAAATTGATGTTTTTCGAGGAAGCACAGAGAAATGAAGAAATCCATTTAAAAGCCATTTTCTGACTTATTGTATCAACATTCTATATGAACCATGTTCTGGCAAAAAGGGTCTTAATGCATCTCTATAATGCAAGCAATTGCATAATTATGGATCAATAGTAGCCACTCTTTTTAACAACCAACTTGATCATGAGGTAGACTGGTCTTTGAACATAGGTACAGAAAATTGACCAATAGCAAAATGTTTCGGCTCAGGTCAACCTGCGCAGGCTGACATGGGTCGATACTTTTCGCAGATGTATGAAGCCCCCTTTTCACAGAGCATGGCTCATATCTTTCCTAGCTTCTAGACTTACATCAGTGTTTTACAAATTAAAACACAGCAAGAGAGAAACTGCTAAGTTTTACTCAGTTCAAAATGGGGATTGAAGCTAGGTTGTCTCTTATACAATGGCTTGAAACCATGTTAGAATGATTATTGAAATGGTAGAAGTAGTGTAGTCGATTGGAAATGAGTTGCAAATGGGCAGCACTCTGGCAAAAGGGGATTTGATGCATCTTTGAGATGCATTATACCAAGCAAGCCATCACTTAACTCTGTACCACATGTCAAAAATGTAGACTAGTTCAGATCGAAAGTATTTGCAGGTGACATTTTAAATGTAGCTCAAAACATAACATTAATTTCTCTTAACTCTTTCCCAAACAAGCCCTGGTTTTCACATGTCTGCAGTACAAGTCTTTTGAAAACACTGTGGGAAAAGAAGAAATTGCTCGTAACGAGCAGTTTCTCCTTTTCCCACAGTGTTTTCTACCCTATTTGAGAACTTTCTGCCATTTTCATCACATTTAATATTGTCGTCTGCAAACTCTTTCAATTTGGACCAGTCCAAAATTTGTCATTTGGGAAAGGGTTAAAGGGTAGAAAACATTGTGGGAAAAGAAGAAAATGCTGGTTACCAGCATTTTCTTCTTTTCCCACAATGTTTTGAGAAGGCCTCTTTCTTGGGGTCGTTAAAAGTCGGGATTGCGTGGTACAGGGTTATATATGAATCCATAAATTCCATTCTGTTCGACAACTAGTTGAATTTTGAGGTAAAGTGGTTCTTTGAGCTGCCGGAAATTGACCAGTAGCCCTTTCCCAAACGACAAATTTTGGACTAGTCAAAATTGAAAGAGTTTGCAGACGACAATTTTAAATTTGATGAAAATGGCAGAAAGGTCTCAAAATGGGTAGAAAACACTGTGGGAAAAGGAGAAATTGCTCGTTACGAGAAATTTCTCCTTTTCCTACAGTGTCTTCAAAAGACTTGTACTGCAGACACGTGAAAACCAGGGCTTGTTTGGGAAAGGGGTAGGAAAAAGTTTTAACACAGGTTAGCTTGAGCGGACTGCACAGGCTGACCATGATCGGTACTTTTTGCAAATGCATTAAACCTGCTTTTCACAGAACATAGCTCATATCTGTATAATTATGTTAACACTTTACCAAACGACAAAATTTTAGACTGGTCCAATTTAAAAGCATTTGCAGACGACAATTTATATGTGGGTCAGATAATTGCATTTGTCTTTGATAGGGTAGAAAACATTGTGGGAAAAGGAGAAAATGCTGGTTACCAGCATTTCTGCTTTTCCCACAATGTTTTCTAAAGGCTTTTTTCTAGGGGTCGTTAAAAGTCAGGGCTGTGTGTAAAAGGTAAAGGGTTAACACACACTGTGAGGGAGAGTTGAGAATTTATAATTTTTGGAATGTGAAAATATCTGGCATTTCCCCGCTTAGAACACTGGGGACAACTCTGCTTTTAGGTCACCTGAGCATGAAGTGCTCATGGAGAGCTTTTATGATTACGATGTATCCGATATCTGTCGTGCATCATCCATTGTCAAATTTTACCTTGTGTACGTTCTAGAGGCAATATTTTTTTAGTCGGATTCTTGTGGAATTGGTTAGAATGTTTGATTGATGATATCTGGGACATGTTTGAAAGAAGGCCCCATAGGATAAAAAACTAGGTCACTAGGTGAATTCTTTGAAAACCATGTTTGTACTATGTTCTAGAGGCCACATTTCAGGCCAGTACTCCTAAAAGTCAATCAATCAGTAGTTTATTTGGTATGTAAGGCCACCAGCCCATGTACAATAGTCAGAGCTGCAGATCAGAGAGAATGATGGTATTCTAACTCGATTATTTCTTTTCCACATCCTATATTGTGTGTACTCATTAGAATTGTCTCAATGAGACGATTCTAATGAGTACCCATAACATAGGATTTAGTGAGAGTAATTAATATTCAATTTTGAAATCAAAATGACTCCCTCAATCTGGAGCTCTGCAATAGTTGGTTAGAATGCTTGTGTTGGCGGTATCTTGGATGAGTTTGAATCACATCAGGAGCAATTGTCTTGATGATATTTAGGCTGTGTTTGAAAATGTGTTTTGGTGTGTCAAAAAGTAGGTCACCAGGACAAATCTGACAAAAAGCTTGTGTTCACTCAAGGGGCCACATTTTCAGTCAAATACTTTAACAATTGATCAAAATGTCTTGATAATATCTTGGACAGGTTTGAAAATGGGTCACATCAAGCCAAGAAGTAGGTCACTGGGACAAATCTTAGAAAGACCCTTGTGTACATTCTAGAATAAACATTTTCTCTCCAAAGGCATTAAAGCAGGTCAGAATGTTCTTCTTGATAATATCTACAAGTTCCAAAATGGGTCATGTTGGTTTTAAAAGTAAGTCACTGAGACAAATCTTAGAAAAAGCTTGTGTACACTCAGAGGTTACATTTTTCAATCCATTACACATAATTTGTTACAATTTTAGTCATGCTTTCTTGGAAGAGATTGGAAATGGGTCATGCTGGGTCAATAGGGCTTTGGTGAGTGATTTCAGGACCATCATGGCACTCTTGTTTAACCCTTTACCACACAATCCTGACTTTTAATGACCCTGAAAAAGAGCTTTTTGAAAACATTGTGGGCAAAGGAGAAAATGCTGGTAACCAGCATTTTCTCCTTTTCCCACAATGTTTTCTACTCTTCCCAGAACAAATTAGAATTTTAGAGTCATATGTATTTTGTCGTCTGCACAATACTTTCAATTTGAACCAGTCTAAAATTTTGTCATTCGGGAAAGAGCTAAAAAAAAAACATGTGAAGTTACATTCTTTCTGGAAACTTGGGACAGAAAATTTATGACCATGGAGTGTAAGAGTATGTAGCCAGAGAAACATGTGTTTCCCTGTGGGCTGTTGTACAAGTATTATAACTTTGAACTCTATAATTTATAATGCTGATCAAAGATAAAATAGTTATACTCTGGTGAACACATGTAGAGGAATAATTGACTGATTTTTTTCTGTTCTTTTTATTGCTTTACCACACAGTCCTGAGTTTTATTGACCCTGAAGAACAGCTTTTTAAAACATTGTGGGTAAAGGAAAAAATGCTAGTTCTTTTCCCACAATGTTTTCTACCCTTCCCAAAAGAAATTTCAGTTTTTGAGTCACATTTATGTAACCTTCTGTGCTCTGATAATAGTAAGGGGGTCGAAGGTAAGGGGTGGGTTATAGGTCTGGATTAGTAATGACAACAAGTTGGCTGATCTCAATCTATACTTCTATTCTCTATAACCATACATCAAAACAGGATTACATCAATCGTACCAATCTCGTCATGTACACCAAGCAAACAATCTGAAATACATACATTGAACAAATACCTTAGTCTTGTCATCAGACTCTAGAAGGGACATGTTTGTTATACATAATGAACTCTGTCAATGACAAGTACAAGTGAACTTACCAATTTATGGAATTGAAAGTCTACAATCTCTGCAAACTCTACACATCACCAATCCTTGCCAACTCACGTATCACAACCTCTCAAGTGCTCCTGTAAAACAATGTGAATGGGTTAAAATCATACAAATTAGTAACATAAGTCAGGATCCGAAACAGCTGGTAACATTGGACGCAGAAACCGGTGACAATACCGTAAACAGACTCACAACCATAAAACACGACAAAACATTCAACGAACAGACAGACGAACACTGACAACCAAACAGAATGTATCAGACAAATACAAACCACAACGAATGTCTAAATCGGGAGTAACTCTGTAAATTTTCAGTCAGTGACCTTTTTGTGACTACGTGAGCTTTCATCTTGCAAAAAAACAAAGGAATGTCACGTGATCAAGAAAACCCGGGAACTTTTAAATCACAAGCTTGACTGCTGAAACCTGGTAACAATCATTCGGTTACATTTATTTTGTCATCTTCAAATGTTTTCAATTTGGACTGGTCTAAAAATTTTGTTGTTTGGTAAAGAGTTGTCTTTAAAACCCTTTTCCAGACAATCACACGATGTTATGGTTATTAGGAGAAAGAATTTAGGAAACACTGTGGAAAATGGAGAGAAAATGCTGGTAACCCCTCTACCCCCGTAATAGACAAATCCCATCATTTTAGACATCTTCAAAATGTGGACCACAAATACTTTCAGTTTAAACAAATAAATTGTTTGTCTGGTAAACTGTCATACTTAAACTGTGGTCTCATGTCACTTGTATATAAACAAAAGTCAAAACAACAACACAGAATAGGTAAGTCAGGTATATTTATGTCACCACAGGTAACCGTCTTAACTCTTTACTAACAAAAACATTTTAGATGGTCCAAATTTAAAGCATTTGCAGACGATAAATCAAGTTTGTCTTGAATGACAGAATGTCTCAGAAAGGGTAGAAAACATTGTGGGAAAAGGAGAAAATGCTAAATCAGCATTCTTCTTCAGGTTAAAACTCTGGACTGTGGTAAAGGGTTACCCACAGCGTCATCTTCATTGTAGTAGTGTGGAAGCATGATTTGTACCTGCTTTACCTTAAGTTTGTAACAGTTTAACCAGGTGACACTCTTTCGACGATAAACTATGACATCATTTTGTTCCTTCATTGTTTTTGTTTTTATTTGTTGTATTGATATGAAGGGTTACTATTTGGCAATAAAAACTTACACTTAGTTTCCATGTATTGTATTTGTATTGCTCGTGCAATTGTATTTTGGTTGTGACCAATGTGCAGAAATAAGGTTATTGAATATGCAAATGTCTCGGTTTTATTTCAAACAATGCCAGCATTTTTGTCATTTTCCCTCATTGTTTTCTACCCTTCCCAAAAAAAATTTCAACTTTTCAGTTGCATTTAATTTGTCGTCTGCAAATGCTGTCAATTTGGACTGGGATGAAATTTTGTCATTTGGTAAAGGTAAATGACAAAAATGAACAACCTCATATTTCTCTGCTCCCATCTCCTTTTCTGCCATATAATTCCAATCACAAGTAAGCAACTCTAAGCCTGGGTGGTGGTATCAGTGCCATCTAAATTTTGTCATGCATCTGAAGGCAACTTTTAAACCCCTTGCCACACCTTCCCAAGTTTTAAAGACCTTAAGAATGAAGGCTTTTGGAAACATCATAGGAAAAGGAGAAAATGCTGGTAACCAGCATTTTTCTCCTTTTCCCACACTGTTTTCTACCCTTTCGCATTCAATTTCCATCATGCAGTTAATTTTTCTTCTGTGAATGCTTTGGATTTGGACCAGTCCAAAGTTTTGTTGTTTGGTAAAGAATTAAATAATAAGAACAGCTGGAGATGAACAATTTTGACTCATCACAAGATGGCTGCGCAGCCATGGTGCAGGTGACCTGAGATTACCTCAAGATGGCTGTTCAATACCCGTGGAATTTTAGGAGCACTAAAATCACAGGGATCACGTAGCAACCTTGTGAAAGTTGTGCTGGAGACTTCAGGAGTACCCGTTACGAGCCTACGATCTCTGTACATGTTTTTTTTTTCCCAAATGGACCAATACCTTGCACTATCCAATTTTGTCCCTTGGTAAAAAGGAACATTAGTAGAGATTAACTCTATACCACACAATCCTGACTTTTAACGACCCAGTGAAAGAAGCCTTTTGAGGACATTGTTGGAAAAGGAGAAAAAGCATTTTCTCCTATTCCCGCAATGTTTTTTACCCTTCCCAAAACAAATTTCAATTTTTCGACCATATTTATGTTGTCATCTGCAAATGCTTCCAATTTGGACCAGTCTAAAATTTTGCCATTTAGTAAAGGGTTAAACATTTTCATACTAATGCATAGTGTGATTATATTATGCGAAAAGTAAAAAACAGGATTGCAAATGGGTTAACTCTTTACCAGATGACAAAACTCAAATTGTTTTTTAAAAATTCAAAGCATTTGCTGACAACAAATGAAATACTGAATACGGCCCAAATAAAGATTACATTTTGTCTGTAACATGTAAGAAAACCGTGGGGAGAAAAGGAGAATATGCTAGTAACCAGGATTTCCTCCTTTCTTTACAATGTTTTCAAAACTCTTTTCCTCAGGGTTGGTAAAACTCTGAGCACTGTGGTATAGGGTTAAAGACAGTTAGAGGAAACATGGTCCTGATATTTTATTGTAATTATGATGTAAAGAGATGGTGGTTCTTGTATGATTACGTGTATGCATAAAATTAGTCCTTTACCACACAATTCTGAGTTTGAGAGAGCCTTTTGAAAATATTGAGGGAAAAGGAGAAAATGCTGGTGAACAACATTTTCTCTTTTTCCCACATTGTTTTCTACCATATCAATGACAAATGCCATCATCGAGCCTGACACTTTTGAGTTGTAGTCTGCAAATACTTTCTGTGTGGGCAAGTCTACATTTATGTTGTGTCGTAAAAAGTTAACCCTTAGAGTGCAGAATAAACCCAACCGACATTTTCTTTCGAGAAATAAGACCCTTAGAAATAACATTGATTTCAAGGTTGCTGTAAACCAGAATGTCTCAGCAAAGCAGACTGTATAGGTCAAAGATCAGACTGCAGTTTTTGTGCAGTCAGATCTTTGATCTACATTTGCAAAGGCAATGAAAGAAGTGATAGGCACTTTAAGGGTTAAAAATTAATTAACATCTGAATTGCCTTTAATTACATGTGTAACTATGAAAAGATGAATTATTCAGTTTCCCACCTAATACACAGCTTTGAATCTGTTGATTACCTGGAAAAGTTTTACAGAATTACTTATAATGCAGTTTAGAGAATTTTTGTTTGTAAATTTAGATAAATGTCTGATCAACTTTCAAAAATTGACCAGTGTGCATTTTTAGCTCTGCTGTCTTTAACCCTTTCCCAAACAAGCCCTGGTTTTCACGTGTCTGCAGTACAAGTCTTTTGAAAACACTGTGGGAAAAGGAGAAATTGCTCGTAACGAACAATTTCTCCTTTTCCCACAGTGTTTTTTACCCTTTTTGAGACCTTTCTGCCATTTTCATCAAATTTAAAATTGTCGTGTGCAAACTCTTTCAATTTGGACCAGTCCAAAATTTGTCGCTTGGGTAAAAGGGCTGAAGAAAATATCAAGGTATTGTCATAGCCCTGGCTTTGTTGTCTGTGTGGTAATGTGAAAACTTTGACATTTTATAATAGCTCTGTTATTACTGAAGATATTTGCTTCAAACTTGGACAAGTTGTTAATTATTAAAATGCAAATCCATGTAACAAGGGCAGGTAACCATCAAAGTATTTTTGACAGAGTTTTGCCCCTTTTTTGACGTACAGTTTTCACTGAAAATCAAGTATTCTTAGCCAAGTGTTGGCACCCGCATCTAGTGTTCTTGTTTTTTGTTACGTCAACTTTGTGATGACCCTTTACACAGTCTTAATTCTCCTTAATCTACAAAATTACAAGACTACAAAATTTTAGCCCAATCCAAATTGAAAGCATTTTCAGATGACAATTTCAGTGTGGCTAAAATGGTGCAATTTTTCTCTGATAAGGTAGAAAACATTTTGGGAAAGGAGAAAATGCTAATTACCAGCATTTTCTCCTTTTCCCACAATGTTTTCAAAGGGTCTCTCTCCTAGGGTTGTTAAAAGGGTGCATTGTGTTGTAAAAGATTAATCCTTTACCACAAATCCTGTGTTTTAATCCTGTACTACATAACCCTGATTTTTAATGACCCTAAGGATTCCTTAAAGGAAGAGGCTTTTGAAAACATTGTGGGAAAAGGAGAAAATGCTGGTAACTAGAAATTTCTCCTTTTCCCACAATGTTTTCAAACCTTTCAGAGAAATATCCCATCATTAGAGACACATTTAATTTGTCATGTGCATATCCTTTCAATTTAGACGAGTCTAAAATTTTGCTGTCTGGTAAAGGGGTAACAAACCCTCAAGGTATTTACTGTATACGTGGATATATATGTATGTCGAAAAATTTGCGAATTACCGATTATGGACATTTTGTGTACGAAATTTTTTGCAAATTCAAGACACTTTTATTTGTTGGTACACACATTAATCCTTTACCACAAAATCCTGTGTTTTAACCCTTTCCCAAACGACAAATTTTGAACTAGTCCAAATTGAAAGAGTTTGCAGACAACAATTTTAAATTTGATGAAAATGGCAGAAAGGTCTCTAAACGGGTAGAAAACACTGTGGGAAAAGAAGAAATTGCTCGTTACGAGCAATTTCTCCTTTTCCCACAGTGTTTTCAAAAGACTTGTACTGCAGACACATGAAAACCAGGGCTTGTTTGGGAAAGGGTTAATCCTTTACTACATAACCCTGATTTTTAACAACCCTAAGGATTCCTTAAAGGAAGAGGCTTTTAAAACATTGTGGGAAGAGGAGAAAATGCTGGTAACTAGAAATTTCTCCTTTTCCCACAATGTTTTCTAACATTTCAGAGAAATATCCCATCATTAGAGACACATTTAATTTGTCATGTGCATATCCTTTCAATTTAGACGAGTCTAAAATTTTGCTGTCTGGTAAAGGGGTAACAAACCCTCAAGGTATTTACTGTATACGTGGATATATACGTATGTCGAAAAATTTGCGAATTACCGATTATGGACATTTTGTGTACGAAATTTTTTGCAAATTCAAGACACTGTTATTTGTTGGTACACACATGGTAAAATATGGGAACAGAAAAGTTTGCGAATTTTTTGAAATTGAAAATAATTTCCTCATCGCAAAAATTTCCACTTACACAGTAGAATATGGCCCGTAACATGCGAAATGAGACCTTCGGACATTTGCGTAAAGTGTCATCTCAGATTAGCCTGCGCAGTCTGCTCTGAGGCTATCCGAGACAGCACTTTACAACTACATAAGATTTTGTCATACAGTAGACTTTCGTGAAACAGAAAATCACGTATGATTGGAAAGTGTCGTCTCGGATTAGTCACAGACTACACAGGCTGATCTGGGATGACACACTTTTATGCATATGTCCCAAGGCCCCTTTTCATGCGTTGCAAGCCATATGTGATTGTGTGGTACATGGTTAACTTCTGACGCTTTACCACACAATCCCAACTTTTTACGACCCTTAGAAAGAAAGCTTTTGAAAACATTTTGGGTAAAGGAGAAAATGCTGGTAATCAGCATTTTCTCCTTTTTCCACAAAGTTTTCTACCCTTCCCAAATCAAAATTCACTTTTGTAGTCATATTTATTTTGTTGTCTGCAAATGCTTTCAATATGGACCTATCTAAAATTTTGTTGTTTGGTAAAGAGTTAAAGCACCTTTTACAACTATAGTTGCTTTTGTGGCCAGACTGTAGATCAAGATAAGACTGCACAAAACATGCAGTCTGATCTTAGATCTATACTTTTGGCTTCTGCTTAGACGATAGCAATGTAAAAATTGTAATTACGGGGTCCATTTCTAGACTAAAAATGTCTGCTTGGTTTATCAGGCTCTCTATGGGTTAATTGATTGCTCTATTATTCCAATGTAACCTCTGTGCACCAAATGAAGTAGGGCATTTTCAGGCAGGAGTGTTACAGATGTCCAATACTGAGTTCCCTATTCTCAAACATTACTAGAGTTCTAGCTTAACCCAGTACCAAACAGTCCTGAGTTTTAACAGCCCTGGGAAAGCAGGCTTTTAGAAAAAATTGTGGGAAAAGGAGAAAATGCTTGTAAAAAGCATTTGCTCCTTGTCCCTCAATATTTTCTATCCTTTCTGAAGCATATTCCATCATTTTGAGCCACATTTGAGTTGTTGTCTGCAAATGCTTTAAATTTGGACCAGTCTGAAAGTTTGTCATTTGGTAAGGGGTTAATCCTTAAGAGTGCCATCCACAACTACAGCTGCCTTTGTTGTAACCAGTATTTTCTCCTTTTCCTGCAATATTTTTATACCCTTCAATATCAATTTTTGAGATACAGTTATTCTGTTGTCTGCAAATGTTTTGTTGTTTGGTAAAAAGTTAAATCAAGGATATTTGTTTTTTTTTCAGTGAAAGATCGAAATTTATTTCATCCCATGAACTTCATCGGTAATATTTTCATGAGTGGCACAGCCACAAGCAAAAATTTTACTGTGTGATGTTCAGGGGATGAAATAAATTTCGATCTTTCACCAAAAAACAAACGAATATTCCATTTATTTCATGCTTCTAACCCCTTTTTTGTTGGGACTTGCAAAGTACAGAAGAGCTCTCGGCATACCAGTGAGTTTGATTATCAATCAGTAAATTCAGTGGTTGAAGTTATCAAACCATAATTCACTATTATTTCCTGATAACCTATTGGAAAGCATGAAATAAAGAGTAAATATCATACCATGTGGGAAGATATCAAGTAAAAATTATCAAATTATGCTAGGAGACATTTTGTGATTTAATGATCATGAATTGTTGAATAAAACATGCCATATCAAGTTACCATATTGCTGGACCATTGCACAAAACATGCCATATCAAGTTGCCATACTGCCAGACCATCGCACAAAACAATCCAGAGTTTTATTGACCATTTAACTGTTTACTACACAATCACATGTTTTAACGACCCTGAAAAAAAGCCTTTTGAAAACAATGTGGGAAAAACAGAAAATGCTGGTAACCAGCATTTTCTCCTTTTCCCACAATGTTTTCTAACATTCGCCAGACAAATTTCAATTTTTGAGTCACATTTATTTTGTTGTCTGCAAATGCTTTCAAACTGGACCAGTCTAAAATTTTGTTGTTTGGTAAAGAGTTAAAAGTTTAACCCTT
Organism: Tridacna gigas; assembly: GCA_945859785.2. NCBI lineage: Eukaryota > Metazoa > Mollusca > Bivalvia > Cardiida > Cardiidae > Tridacna > Tridacna gigas. The sequence continues at coordinate 9,618,852 of OX244039.2, forward strand.
TCCCAAACGACAAATATTGGACTGGTCCAAATTGAAAGAGTTTGCAGAAGACAATTTTAAATTTGATGAAAATGGCAGGAAGGTCTCAAAACGGAAAGAAAACACTGTGGGAAAACAAGAAATTGCACGTTACGAGCAATTTCTCTTTTTTCCACAGTGTTTTCAAAAGACTTGAACTGCAGACACATGAAAACCAGGGCTTGTTTGGGAAACTTTGACTAGTTGTTTACTATCATAAAGGGAACCCATACAGCAGGGGTTGGTAGCCGTCAAAATATTTTTGACATAGTTAAGCTCCTTTTTTTTTTAAACTTAAAAGTTTTCACTGAAGGCAATTAACAATTACAGGTACTACAGGTGAGAACTGGTACCTGCATGCCGTGCTCTTGTTTGCAAAAGTAATGCTTACTGCATTGAAGGGTTTAAAAAAAGCCACAAAAGGAGAGACTGCATATTTGTACTCTTTTATCTCCAATGTCTCATCTACTTATTTACTTATTTTTAGCTTTTATTGCTGCAGATATTTTTACCATAAGCAGTTAACCCTTTACCACACAATCCGACTTTTAACAACCCGGAAGAAAAAGCCTTTTGAAAACATTGTGAGAAAAAGAGAAAATGCTGGTAACCAGCATTTTCTCCTTTTCCCACAATCTTTTCTACCCTTTTGATTTGTCATCTGCAGATGCTTTCAATTTGAACCAGTCTAAGCATTTGTCATTTGGTAAAGAGTTAAGTTGCACAAGTGCACAGAGTTGATATGCAGCCAGACTTTTATCTCAACCTGTCAGGAAACAGTTTTACATTTGACAACTTTGAAATCATCTTTACTTAACTCCTTACCTAACGCCAAAATTTTAGATTGGTCCAAATTGAAAGCATTTGCAAAAAACAAAATAAATGGGACTGAAAAATTGAAATTTGTCATGGGTAGGGTAGAAAACATTTTGGGAAAAGGAGAAAATGCTGGTTACAAGCATTTTCTCCTTTTCCCACAATGTTTTCAAAAGGCTTCTTTTACAGGGTCGTTAAAAGTCAGGATTGTGTGGTACAGAGTTAATCCTTTACCATACAACCCAGGACTTTTAACTACCTTGAGGTCAAGAAGGCTTTTGAAAACATTGTGGAAAAAGTAGAAAAAAATTGATAAGCAGAATTTTCTCCTTTTAGCTCTACTGGCTGTAAGCCAGCAGAGCTTATGTCATGGTGTGGTTAGCATTATCCGTCTGTCTGTCCTTTCATCCATCTGTTAGTCTTTTTCTTGTTTACGCGATAAAGTCTTGTGGTGGGATTTTCATGAAACTTGCACAGTTTATCTCATATATAGCTTGAACCCAATTGATTTTGAAAAAAAACCTTGACCATCAGTGTTGGAAAAGTAGCCATTTAAAGTTCAAAATTTCAGTTTCTTGTTTACCTTATAAAGTCTGCATTTGTGGTCGGATTTTCATGAAACTTGCACAGTTTGTTTATCTCATCAGTAGCATGAACCCTAATGATTTTGAAAAAAATCTTACAGTCAGTATGGGAAAAGTAGTCATTTAGAGTTCAAAATTTCCTTTTTTTATTGACATGTGTAGGTCTGCATTTGTGGTCGGATTTTCGTGAAACTTGCAGTTTGTTTATCTCATCAAAAGCTTGAACCCTTTTGATTTTGAAAAAAATCTGACAATCCATGTGGGAAAAGTAGCCATTTAAAGTTCAAAATTTCACGATAAAGTCTGCAGTTGTGGTCGGATTTTTGTAAAACTTGCACAGTTTGTTTATCTCATCAATAGCTTGAATCCTGTTGATTTTGAAAAAAAAATCTGAAAATCTAACCATCGGTAGGGAAAAAGTAGCCATTTAAAGTTTCAAATTTCCTTTTCTTGTTTACGCAATTAAGTCAGCATTTTTGATTCAATTATTTTGAAACTTGCAAAGATTGTTTGTATCATCAAGGAATTGAACTCTTTGAAAAATAAAGAAAATCTAGCAATCAGTTTAGGAAAAGCAGCCATTTGATGACTTTAAGTATTGTTTACTCAATACAGTTTACAAAAAAGTCATTATCAGTCACATTTCTTTGAAACTTGCAGGGATTGTTTAATACAATGAGTATTGAAACCCTATCAAATTAAGCAGGATTCCAAACAATTGATTTTGAGAAATTGTACTTCAGTTTTTTTTTCCACAATTTGTTCAATTCACCATGCGTACTCGTGCTTTCGTAGTGGGTTCAAGCCTAGTTCCAATAACACCCCCCCCCTTTTTTTGGGGGGGGGGGGGGGCATGTTTGTCTTTTTCCTTTTTGCATCATGAATAAATAATGTTTCCTAGGAAAAAAGCAAGTTCTATGCCAGTAAAGCAGTTCAGGGCCTCAAGGGCCTGTGGTTTAGCTCACCTGAGCACAAAGTGCTCAAGGTGAGCTTTTGTGATCATGCTGTGTCCGTCATCAGCTTTTACTTTGTGTAGGCTCTAGAGGCCACATTTTCAATCTGATACCCCTGAAACTTGGTCTTGATGATAACTCAGATGAGTTGGAAAATGGGTCATGTAGGTCACTAGGTCAAATCATAAAAAAATCTTGTGTATGCTGTAGAGGCCACAATTTTTTTCATTCGATGCTAATGAGAGTTTTGAATATTTTTCTTGATTTTTCTTGGACAAGTTTGAAAATGGGTCCTGTCAGGTCAAAAACAAGGTCACTAGGTCAAATCTTAAAAAAACCTTTTGTCTGCTCTACAGGCCACATTTTTAGTCCGATACTCATGAAAGTTGGTCAGAATGTTTGTCTTTATGATATCTCAGATGAGTTTGAAAATTGGTCACATTGTGTCAAAAACTAGGTCAATAGGTCACATCTTTCAAAAATGTTGGGTGCCATCAAGAGTCCATACTTTGGGTCAAATCCTCTTACAAGTTGGTCAAAATATTTGTCTTGAGTACTGGTATATCTCAAATGAGTTTGAAAAGCGGTTGGTCTGGTCAAAAACTAGGTCACTAAGTCAAATCTTAGAAAAACTTTGTGTTTGCTCTAGAGGGCACATTTTTAATCTAATACTCATGAAACTTTGTCAGAATGTCTGTCTTTCTAATATCTCAGGTGAGTTTCAAAATGAGTCACGTTTGGTCAGAAACTAGGTCACCAGGTCAAATTTGCTTTTTGCTTCAGAGACCAAATTTTCAATCTAATAATCATGAAAAGTGGGCAGAATGTTTGTCTTGATGATTACTTTGATTAGTTAGAAAAAGGATCATATCGGGCCAAAAACTAGGTCAACGGATCAAATCTTTGAAAAACCTTCTGTATGCGCTACAGGCCACAATTCTAGTCCAATACCCTTGAAAGTTAGTCAGAATGTTTGTCTTGATGATATCTCCGATGAGTTTGAAAATGGGTCTTACTGAGTCAAAAAAGAAGGTCACTGGATCAAATCTTTGGAAAACCTTATTTTGGTTCTAGAGGCCAAACTTTGAATCAAATACTCATGAAAAGTGGTCAGAATGTTTGTCTTGATGATTTCTTTGACGTCTTTGATTTCTTGATGATTTCTTAGACAAAGGACTGTAAAATTTGGTCAGAATGCAAAGCTTGATACTGTCTAGACCCAATAGCACACAATCCAGAGTTTTAACAACACTGAGGAAAAAAACTTTCGAAAACATTGTGGGAAAAGGAGAAAATTGCTGGTAACCAGCATTTTCTCATTTGCCCTCAATGCTTTCTACATTGTCAGTGGAAAATTACATCATTTGCACCACATTTGTTGTCTGAAAATGCTTTCAATTTGGACAAGTCTAAAATTTGGTCATTTCGTACAGGGTTAAAGGCACAATGGGAGCCAAAAGTAAACAATGGGGATGTAAAAATGCATTTAGATTTAAATCTTACCATTTAAAGTATAGAAATTTTTGTGAACATGACAATCTGTTATTACATGGTTGGACCATGTGATAGTCACTGGCAGAATCAAAGTGCTGTAAGCACTGTAATCGGTCGACACTGAATAATTACAGTGGTTTGAAATCACAAATCAGATGGTAGATGTTTGAACTATGTATTGGACAAAATATCCTACACCGTTACAAGTGAGCTATGTAGGATCCCACTTTTTTAAACTGTCTTTTACAAATTAGTAGTTTAACGATTGGTTAAAATATAAGTTATGCTTGCCAGCCGACAGCAATAGAACGTAAAAGATATGTGACAATTCTGATCAGCAGTACCCATTATCAAGTTTTAGATATCACTCATCATGAACAGCAGTACCTACCAACCCTTTAAAAGAGTGAAAAAATACATATATTCTTTTCTGTAACTTTGGCAACTTTGGTAACTGTATTGTAACATAGAAAAGCCGTATAACATATGTCTGCATTATAACTTTGGAATTGTTTTACTTTTGGCTGCTTGTAGGCCTTTCATTTTTCCATTTTGAACAAGACATCGTATTCATCTTGACAAACAGTCCTACTTATTTTTTAGCGGGCCAAATCACCCAGTCCAAACGTCTGCTGGCAAATTTCTCCTACATTATACTTTCAAAGAATGTAGATACCCAACAGCTCCCTAACCGTCAACTCTTTACCAAATGATGAAATTTTAGACTTGTCCAGATCAAAAGCATCTGCACATGATGATTAAATGTAGACCAAATGATGATCTGAATCGTTGAAAGGGTAAAAAAACATGGGAAAAGGAGAAAATGGTAACCTGCATTTTCCCCTTTTCTCACAATGTTTTCAACTTCTTTCTCACGGGCATTAACAAAGGATAGTTTGGTTAAGAGTTAAAACACTGAGTTAATCGACTAGCCTTTTAGAGTCAGGAAAACAATATCAAACATTAGGCTTCTATTTCATGGTCGTTTCTCCCCCTCCCCCCCCCCCCCCCCCCATGTACATCCCAAATAAACAGACAATTAGATCTAAGATATGAACGTCTGTGATATTAAACTGCATTGCGTTCAAAGGACACTCTGATCTTTATCTTTTATCGTCTTCAAAAGCGACTTTTCTTGTCCATAGCCAACACAGGTAATTGTATTTGAGTCATTCTAATCAGTAAGAGCATAACTGCGGTAGCCTTGATCTCTTTATCTGAAATGTGGAAAGGATGAGAATCGACCAATGTGGAATAGCTGATGAGACAAACATGTTGCTGACATTTGCACGCTTAGAGCGCTAAATTGTTAAAATAGACATGTTAAGCTTAGAAAAGCAGCCTAAATCTTGCATTACCATTGCTGTCTTGAGTAGAATAACTCGGAAAACTGGCTTGACAGATCCAAGATCTGACTGCATGTTCTGAGCAGTCTGGTCTGAATCTGCACTCTCTGCAAAGACTTTTTCCCTGGTCCGTTGATTCAGATATGGAGAATATAACAGTAAGTGAGCTTTTTTGTGTGACCGTTTCAGGGTTTTTTTTTTATCCTCGATGAAAATGTTCTATTTGACAAAATTTCGAAAATCTTTTAAATGGGTGAAAAACGCTGTGGAAAAAAGAGAACATGCTGAATACATACAGTTTTTCCAACCATATTTTCAAAGCCACACAGGATTGTTTGGTCAAGGGTTTACAGACTGATTCCAGTCTGTAGAAACTCACCAAGAAGAAACATGTAAGTGAGTGTAAAATGGTAGTACCATGGCTGGAAGGAGAGGAAAAGGAACTGTGAAAACAATTCAACCCTTATCCCGCTAAAACATTGAAATGAAATTTCCAACCGGTGGTAAAACCCGAATAATTCTCTGTCAAACTTATTCTTTTTTGGAAAAAGAAATATCTCTTTATCGGACAGTATACATCCAAGATCAGACTGCACGTTCTGTGCAGTCTGATCTTGATCTATACTATCCGCAAAATAGGTCAGTGAGTCACACTTAGCAGCCTAGGGGTTAATACATCATACTCTGAAAGATGCGTAATCAGTCAGTATTGCGAATGGACAGTCTGGGTACTAAGGTTGCAAGCGATGAATCGCCAGTCCATTCTGAAAATGTTTGCGTAATGGCCTATCCGCGAGGGCCATAACCTTTACACAACTCTATACCCTTTGTCCCCACAGCTTCACACGCTTCGCCTCGCTAACATTAAACTACCAGCCAGTTTCTGTTTTAAACTTACGGCTGTTATGAGTTGCATTTACATCAGTTTTCTCTTAGGCAGAGCAATCTAAATTTTCAAATTCTTTTCAAAGCAATGTTTCCTGTTGCGATTTTATTCCTCTCAAGACCAAAATGACCTATTATCCTTTCAACACCTGCTAAATATACGGAGAGCACTCGTCACAACTCGACCGATTCCGTAACTACGTATAACTATCAACGGATCACTCAAAATGTGCCGAATGACATGGACAGCAGACGACTACAAGATGTGTTCACATCACCCAATACACTTGATTCGCACTCATTTCATTCATAAAGTTGCTGCTAATTACTGACCGTATTTCTTATAATCGTGTTGAAAGTAAACTGCTCCAGTTTTTGCTGGCCAGAGATTTAGATAATACTGTAATTATGACATACTTCAATACTAAACGAATTGTAACCGCCGTTTATTACATAATTGAAAAGTTATTATGGGATTACTTGACATTACTTAACGCCTGTTTACCGCTAATTACTATTCCTGCGCTTATCTGGGTCAAAAGTAGTTTTTGTAATAAGGTCATCACAGCAGGTATAAGCGTTGAAACGCTGTAAGTAAAAGCTGTTCCGAGTTGCAGTTACACCAGTTTGCCCTTAGTAGACGGGTTTCCGAAGTTTTCCATCTCTCTAATCGGTCTACCGCCCGATTAAAAATGAAATCTAAAACTAGGTTAAACTTAGTAGCCAGGTCTGTCCATCTTGTGTTTACTTTTCAGCCGATTTGTAAATTCATTCTTCTGCCAGCGAGTAACACTTGGATTGATCAGACAATAACAGACTGTCATCTTCATAATAATTTCCATGCCTTTCAATGGTATGATTTAAAATTACATACATTTTACTACCCCATTGTTTTATTTTTTGGCCCCTATTGGGTCTTTAACCCTTTACCACACAATCCCGACTTTTAATGACCCTGAGAAAAAAGCCTTTTGAAAACATTGTGGGAAAAGGAGAAAATGCTGGTAACCAGCATTTTCTCCTTTTCCCACAATATTTTCTAACCTATCAATGACAGATTTTGTTATTTGGTACACCTTTAATTTGTCTTCTGCAAATGCCTTCAATTTGGACCAGTGTAAAATTTTGTCGTTTGGTAAAGGATTAAGTAAGAAATAAGGTCACCTCTGGTCACGAAACTGGTCGTAAGTCTAAAGAAAGAAACCCTGTGTGAGCTGTTAAGGCCACATTTATTGCTCAACAGTGATCAAATGTTTGTTTTTTGGAACCCTTTCCCAAATAACCAAGTTTTGACTCTTCCAAATTCAAAACATCTGCAGACAACAAATTCCAAACTGGTACAAATGAGCTTAAAATCTCTGATAGGGTAGAAAACATTGTGAGATAAGTAGAAAAAGTAGGCACAGTCATGGCCCTTTTTAGAATTAGAACTTTCACTAAAAACTAAATAACTGCAGCAGAGCATTGGCCCCCGCATGCAATGCTCTTGTTTAATAGCGCTCTTTCTCAGTGACCTTCACTCTAATGCACCGACGGGACTGCATGTGAAGACTAAGCTCAGCAGATTGCAGTTAAGTGTCCTTGTAACTTGACTAACTCTGTACCAGACAACCAGGTTTAACCCTTGACCACACAGTCCTGACTTGTAGTGACCTTACAGTTGAAAACATTGTGGAGAAATGGAGAAAATGCTGGTAACCAGCATTTTCCTCTTTTCCTACAAAGTTTTTTACCCTCTTAAAAACAAACATAAATTTTTGAGTCACATTCAATTTGTGGTCTGCGAACGCTTTCAATTTAGACAAGTGAAGATTTAAGGCTTGACGACTATTTACCCTTTTACATAATAATCCCAAGTTTTAACGACCTTTAATTAACCCTATACCACACAATCCAGACTTTTAACAATGCTGAGAAAAAAGGCTTTTGAAAACATTGTGGAAAAACGAGAAAATGCTGGTTACCAGCATTTTGTCTGTTTCCAACAATGTTTTCTACCCTTTCAAAGAGAAAATTCAGTTTTTGAGTCACATTTATTTTGTCATCTGGAAATGCTTCGAATTTGGACAAGTCTAAAATTTTGTTGTTTGGTAAAGAGTTAAATGACTTTCAAAAACAAAAAATGCCAAGCCCCCGTAGCTCAGTCAGTAGCGTACAGGACTTGAGAACAGGAGGTCGCTGGTTCAACCCCCGGCTTGGTCAATTTCTTTCCGAGGATTGATGATAGTCATCGCGACAGGATTTATCCCTGTCTCACCGCTTAACACTGTTTCGACGATGGTTATGTGGGAACGCAGCCAGTGGCTTGGAAAGAATATTGTACGGAGTACTGGTAAAAGAAACTCTAGGAAAGCATGGGTAGGTGCACTGGCCGCTGTGATATAACTGAAATAAAGTTGAAAACGGCGTTAAACATTATACAATCAGTATTATACAATTCAAAAACAAATTAAAGGAGAAATGCTGGTTACAAAAGTGTTCTTTATCAGCAGCATTGACTTTAAGGCACTGACGGCACTGCATGTGAAGTCTTAACCCTTTATGGAACAATGCTGCCTTTTAACAACCCTGGGAAAGAAGCCCTTCGAAAACATTGTGGGAAAAGGAGAAAACGCTGGTAACCAGCATTTTCTCCTTTTCCCACAATGTTTTCTTCCCTATAAAAAAAAAATGTACCATTTGAGCCACATTGAAATTGTCGTCTGCCAGTCCTTTAAATTTGGACAGTGCTAAAATTTTGCCATCTGGTAAAGGGTTAAAGCAGGTTACAGTTAGGTGCATTCTAACATGACTAACTCTGTACCTGACAACCAGAGTCTAGGCTTGTATGTTAATGATCTTATTTACACAACAGTCTCGAGTTTTAACAACACTTAATTAACCCTTTACCAAACAACAAAATTTTAGACTTTCCCAAATTGAAAGCATTTGCAGACAACAAAATAAATGTGACTCAAAAATTGAAAATTATTTTGGGAAGGTTAGAAAACGTTGTGGGAAAAGGAGAAATGCTGGTTACCAGTATTTTCTCCTTTGCCCACAATGTTTTCAAAAGACTTCTTCTTCAGGGTCGTTAAAACCTGTGATTGTGTAATAAAAGAGTTAAAGGAAAGACTTTTAAAAATTTTGTTGGAAAAGGAGAATATGTTGTTTTACAGCATTTTCCCTTTTGCACAATGTTTTGAAAAGCTTTTTTCTTAGAAGTTGTTTTAACCCAGAACTATTTAGTAAAGGTTAGATGCTGGCATGCCTTCAAATTTTAGTCACATGCATTTTGTATGTCACATGTATTCTGAACTTGATACAGACTGAGTGACCTGTAATCAAAATACTGAAGTCAAATGTAACTACAAGCAGACAGTTCTTTTGGTTTAGCAGTGAACCACTTTTCAAAATATTGTGGCAAAGGAGAAAGTGCTCAAACGCTTTTAAATGTAAAAACAAAATAAACACGAGTTCATTTTGATTACCCCTTTGTAAACTTCAGCATCGATATTTTGTCAGTTGTTTATTATTGTGTCTGTGGCTAATCATGGTATTTAACCCATAACTATATACATGAGCCATGCTCTGGCAAATGGGAGCTTAATGCATCTCCGTGATGCATTATACCAAGCAAGTCATCACATGATCATGGATCCATAAAGTCCATTTTGTCTTACAACTGACTGAATCATGAGGTAGACTGTACTTTGACATACAGGAAACTGACCAATAGCGAAAATTTTTGGACCAGATCAGCCTGCGTTGATATTTTTTGCAGATGCATTCAGTGTCTGATCCAGGATTTGAAAAATGAGGGGGAAAATCCCCCACTACTTTGAAAAAGATGGGGGATTTCTCAAAAGTATGGGAGATAGGAAAAAAGTAGATAGGAAAACAACCCGACTTATAGAGTCGGAAAAAATTGATGAAAAAATTATTTTACTTTTTTACGCCCTCCTTTTATATTATTGTCAATAAAATAAATTCATATTCAGAAAAAAAAAAACATTAAAAAAATACTAACATTTCTGTAAATATGACGAAATTACTTTTTAACCAGGCTTACGGAGATAAAAATGCTGTTTAATTTTTCATTTAAAAAAAATCTGTTAAGTTGAATTGGTAACTCTACCTTAAACAAAAAGGGAAACTATTCTATGCAACAGTGATGTGCTCAATCTGTCTATCTTTCTTCATAAACACATAAATCGGTGAAAAATAGGTAGGTAATTTGATATATTCTCTCCAAAATTTGAATGCGGCATTGTCCCGCAGTTAGTTTGAAAATATGCATGAATCACAGAAAGTATCGTCGATTCCCACAATCGCGTGCTCTAGATCAGACACTGTGCATTAAACACCTATTTTACAGAGCATGGGTCACATGGATCACATATTTAACATTAATATTACTTACTTAAATGTTTACCAGATGACAAAATTTTAGACTTGTCCAATTTCTTAGCATTTCCATGCAACAAATTAATGTGGCTGAACTTGTGGAAGTTTACTTTGATAGGTTAGAAAACATTATGGGAAAAGGAGAAAATGCTGGTGACCAGCATTTTCTCCTTTTCTCATAATGTTCTCAAAAGTATCCTTACTCAAGGTCTTAAAAGTCTGGATTGTGTGGTTAAGCATTAACCCATTACTCCTCTTGCTATTTTTAGACAACTTTCATGTGAGTTTTATAAACAACTTTAGTGTAATGTCAAGAAAAACATGGGAACTTCAGACAATATGAATCAATTTCTTCCTTCACTATAAGTGTCGATTGGTTGATTGATGGGTTGGTTGTATGATGTTTAATTCTGTACCAAACGACCAAATTTTAGACTTGTTCAAATTAAAAGCATTTGCAGATGACGTACTAAAAGAAGCTCAAATGTTGAGATTTGTCTTTTATAGGGTAGAAACATTCTGAGAAACATCCTTTTCCCACAATGTTTTCAAAAGCCCTCATTCTCAGGGTTATTAAAACTCGGGATTGTGTGGTAAAGGGTTAATGCCATTTTTACATTATATCTGTTATATCACAGCAGCCATTGCACCTATATATCCATGCCTTCTTTGAGTTTCTGTTACCTGAGTGCTTTTCACTTTATACTTCCAAAGCCACTGGCTGCTTTCCCACATAATCATCCTCAAAACAATGATCAGTGGTGAGAGAGGAATGAATCCATTCGCAATGACTATTATCAGTCCTCCAAAAGAAATTGGCCGAGCTGAGAATTCAAACCAGTGATGCCAGCAACCTCAAGTCCTCCATGCTACCACTACGCTTTTGTGTTTGGCTTAATTACTGATTTGTTCATAATATATTATGAATTCATGTATAGACTTGACTAAACAGTATCCCATGCTTTAAAGACCCTCAGGAAGAAATAAAGCCTTCTGAAAACATTGTGGGAAAAGGAGAAAATGCTGGTAACTAGCATTTTCTCCTTTTCACACAATGTTGTCTACTGTTTCAATTAGACAAACCCCATCATTTTAGCTAGACTTTATTTGTTGTCTTCAACTGCTTTGGATTTGGACAGTTTTTAATTAACCCTTAACTCTTTACCAAACGACAAAATTTTGGACTGGACCAAATTCAAAGCATTTGCAGACGACAAATAAAATGTAGCTTAAATGGTGATTTATGTACTGGATAGGGCAGAAAACATTGTGGGAAAAGGAGAAAATGCTGGTTACCAGCATTTTCTCCTTTTCCCACATTGTTTTCAAAAGCCTCCTCTTTCAGGGTCATTAAAAGTCGTGATTGTGGTAAAAGGGTTAAAGCGCCTTTCAGGACTATAGTTGCCTTTGCAGCCAGTGTAGATCAAGATCAGGCTGCACAAAACATGCAGCCTGATCTTTGATCTACACTGTCCGCTTTGCTGAATCACTGTAGACAAAAGCAACTATGGAACTGCAATTACTTTGGCCTTGTTTCTGACAGGTTTATTCGGTGCTCTAAGTGTTAAATTATCTTGTATGTCCTTTTTTATGAGCATGTTTTCTAAGTTTGTTCTCAAAAGGTAAGAAATACTAGGTTTAAGTTTTTACCACTCGGCAAAATTTTGGACTTTCCCAAATTGAAAGCATTTGAAGATTACAATTCACTGTTGCACAGTTGATTTACTTTGTCTCTGAAAGAATTGACAACATTGCGGGGAAAAGGAGAAAATGCTGGTTACCAGCATTTTTTCGTTTTCCCATAATGTTTTCAAAAGCTGTCTCTGTCATTAAAACTTGGGATTTTGCAGTAAAGGGTCAAAGACAGAGGATAAGGTTAACTTGAACAGGGGACAGTCACGTTTCCTAAAATTCGTCTAATAAATGACATTCATTAGTCTAGAAAATATCGGTGAGAAAGAAATCAATATGGCTGTTGTCTGTATCAAGACGACCTGACCACAAAAAGAATTGATTGATATCAGGTTTGTCATGGTGGTCATGACTGTCCCTCTGCGGAGATGCATTTTGTCATGTGTCTTCTTTGGAAATGAGGAGTCGGTTTGTTTGTATATTGGAGACAAACGCCATTTTAACCCTTTTTTCCAAACAAGCCCTGGTTTTCATGTGTCTGCAGTAAAAGTCTTTTGAAAACACTGTGGGAAAAGGAGAAATTGCTCGTAACGAGCAATTTCTCCTTTTCCCACAGTGTTTTCTACCCTCCTTGATAACTTTCTGCCATTTTCATCAAAATTAAAATTGTCGTCTGCAAACTCTTTCAATTTGGAACAGTCCAAAATTTGTCGTTTGGGAAAGGGTTAACAGCTATGCTTATTTCATGGCAGTTAGTGCACCAGTACCCATGTGTTTCCTGGCTTTCTCATACCAGTTCTGACACAACTTTCTTTCCAAGCCACTGACTACTTTTCTCACATGCATCAGAGGTGAGAGGCAAAAAAGCTGCTGGAAGGAAAGTTTGCCTCATCTGGGTATCAAACCTGCAATCACCTGTAGGTCACAAGTCAGACACGCTAACCACTCAGCTACCAAGCTGTTTTCTAGCCATTCTCAGATTATGGAAGGGAAGAAAACATTGTGGAAAAGGGTGAAAATGCAGATTACCAGCATTTTCTACTTTTCCTGCAGTGTTTTCAAAAACTCTTTTTCTCAGGGTCATTAAATGTCAAGGTCTGAATGCTATACCATTGAGCAATTTCTCCTATCCAACGATGTTTACTACCCTCTCAAAGACAGGTCCTATGATATGAGCTGGCCTGTACTGTGTTGTCTGCAAATATTTTCAGTAAGAAAGAGTCCAAAATTTTGTCATCCAGTAAAGAGCAATATAGGAGTATCCACCTATCTAACTTGTCACAACTCAGCAAATTCAGTAACTTACCTTGTCTGTATCAAGGAGGTTTCCATTTTGAGGTGCCGAGGTGCTGGCCATCACATGATCTTAACCCTTTACCAGACAGCAAAATTTTAGCCTTGTCCAAATTGAAAGCATTTGCAGACGACAATTTCAGTGTGGCTCAAATGGTGAACTTTTCTTAGAAAAGGGAGAAAACATTGTGGGAAAAGGAGAAAATGCTGGTTACCAGCATTTTCTCCTTTTCCCACAATGTTTTCAAAAGGCTTCTTTCCCAGGAGCGTCAAAAGGCGGCATTGTACGGTAAAGGGTTAAACAGCGCCTTGGTAGATCAATCAGCAACAATATCAGCAACCATGGTGAAATTATGTCGTGCATATCACCCATTGTAATACAGGGACTTGATCAATGGATCATCTGAGGTTTGCCAAGTGTACCTAACTGTGACTTTGGTTCATTCTATGATGGGTTTATTTTTTCTTCTGAAGTCTTGGGCAGCACTGTCTTGAGGCCCTGGGTTTGATCCTCTCTTGAGGCTTTGGTTTTTTGTGGAACTGCCTTTTGGTAAGACACTTTAATGATGGGTTTATTTATTCTTTTGAAGCCTTGGGCAGCACTATCTCGAGGCCCTGAATTCAATCCTTTTTTGAGGCTTTGGTTTTTTGTATAAATGCCCTTTGGCAAGACACTTCAAATTCTTAGCCTATGATCCAGGTGAAATCCAGGAAAAAAATTTACCCTGTACCTCACCATCCTGAACTTGAATGACCTTGAAGAAAACACCCTTTGAAAACATATTTGGAAAAGAATGAAATGCTGGTAACCAGCATTTTCTCCTTTTTCCCATTCTTGTTTTCTTTCCAAGCACAAAATATAATTTTTGAGTCCCACATATTCTGAAGTCTGCAAATGCTTTTAATATAGACTAGATCTAGCACAAAATTTTGTCATTTGGTGAAGATTTAGCCCTTTACCGCACAGTGCCCCCTTTTAGTGACCTTGAAAAAGAAGGTTTTTGAAAACATTGTGGGAAAAGAAGAATTTGCTGGTAACCAGCATTTTCTCCTTTTCCCACAATGTTTTCTACACTATCAAGAGAAAATTGCACCATTTGAGCCACAATGAAATCGTCGTCCGTAAATGCTTTCAAGTTGGAGAAGGCTAAAATTTTATTGTCTGGTAAAGGGTTAAATGAGAAAGCTGTCCCAGCGACCTGACTAAAATAATGTTGAAAGAGGTGTAAACACCATAACTCTGGCAACCTTAGTATCCTTACCTATATTGAGAGCTCCAGATGAGAGGGAGTGATAGTATTCTAAATCTATTATTTCTCTTCCAAAGCCTATGTTGTGGGTACTCATTAGAATCGTCTCAACCAGAGGATTCTAATGAGTACCCATAACATAGGGTTTAGTGGAGAATAATTAATATTTTCAAGTTTGAAATCAGAATCACCCCCGCTGTCTAGAGCCCCTGCCTATATTTTATTTCGCTATGTCTTTTCAGGTTTTTTCAGGCGAAGTATAACACGAGGTGCAACCTATCACTGCAAGTATGGGGGAAACTGCGAGATGGACATGTGGATGCGAAGAAAGTGTCAAGCATGTCGACTGCGACGGTGTCGAGAAGTCGGCATGAAGGAAGAATGTATGTAGCAAGTTTTTGTCACAAACTACTGGAAAAAGTGAATCAACCTTGTCACTCTTTACTAAACAATCCTGTGATTTAACAGCTTTTAGAAAGAAAGCTTTTGAAAACATTGTGGGGAAATGAGAAAATGCTGGTTATTCTTTCAAAGAAAAATATCATCAATTGAAGCACAATGAATTTGTTATCTTCACATACTTGCAATTTAGACAAGCAGTGGTGAGGGTTTAACCCTTTCCCACAAAGTCCAAGTTTTAATGGCCCTGATAAAGAAATTTTGTTGTTTTTTTTCTGTTAAACCTTTGTGCAGCATACAGTATGCAGTTTGATCTCTCTATATTATGTCAAGGTGTGAAGGTTAACTCTTTACCAAACGACAAAACTTTAGATCGGTTGAAATTGAAAGCACTTGCAGGCGAAAAAATAAATGCGACTTTAAGATTACCATTTGTTTTGGGAAGGGTAGAAAACATTGTGGGAAAAGGAGAAAATGCTGGTAACCAGCATTTTCTCCTTTTCCCACAATGTTTTCAAAAGGCTCCTTTCTCAGGGTCGATAAAAGTCAGGATTGTGTGGTAAAGAGTTAACCAATTACTATATGGCAAAATTTTAGTGCAGTCTAATTTGAAAGCATTTGCAGACGACAAATTAATGGTGGCTCAGATGGCAGAATTTGTCCTTGATAGAGTAGAAAACATCATTGACAAAAGAGAAAATGCTGGTTAGATTTTTCTCCTTTTCCCTCAATGTTTTCACAAGGCTTCTTTCCAAGATTGTTTAACTCTTTACCACACAGTCCCGACTTTTAACAACCCTGAGAAAGAAATCCTTAGAAAACATTGAGGGAAAAGGAGAAAATGTCAGCATTTTCTCCTTTTCCCACAATGTTTTCTGTCCTTCCCAAATTGAATTTTAATTCTTGATTCACATTTCTTATGTTGTCTGCAAATGCTTTCAATTTGGACAAGTGCAAGATTTTGTTATGTGGTAAAGGGTTAAAGATTTGTTAAAGGCAAGCCCGAACCATTACCAGACGACAAAATTTTAGTGCAGGGAACTCTAACAGCATGAGCAGTGGAGAAATCAGATGTGGCACAAATAATGGGATTCATCTTTGAACGGGTAGAAAATGATTTGGGAACAGGAGAAAATCTTATTTACAACATGTGCCAGCATTTTCTCCATTTTCCTCAATGTTTTCAAAGGCCTCGTTCCTCAAGTTCATTTAATCACAGAATTGGTAAAGAGTTAACTCTATACCAAACAACAAAATTTTGGACTTGACCAAATTCAAAGCATTTGCAGACGACAAAATACATGTGACTCAGAAGTTGAACTTTGATTTGGGAATGGTAGGGAAAAAAATGGGGGATAAAGAGAAAATGCTGGTCACCAGCATTTTTTTCTTTTTCCCTAAATGTTTTCATAAGGCTTTTTCATCAGGGTCATTAAAAGTTGGGATTGTGACGTAAAGGGTTAACCCATTACCACACAAAAAATTTTTAGACCTATCCAAATTGAAAGCATTTGCAGACAACAGTTTCAATGTGGCTCAAATGAAGTTTTTTTTTCTTTGAAAGAGTAGAAAACTGTGGGAAAAAGAGAAAATGCTGGTTACCAATGTTTTCAAAAGGCCTTTCCCTCAGGGGCCAAGCTCCTGTAGCTCAGTCGTTAGCATACAGGACTTGAAAACAGAAGGTCGCTGGTTCGATCCCCAGCTTGGCCAATTTCTTTCGAAGGATCGATGATAGTCATGGTGACAGGATTCATTCTTCTCTCACTACTTACCATTGTTTCAACAATGCTCAGTTTTGGGAAAGCAGCCAATGGCTTGGAAAGAATATTGTGCGGAGTACTGGTAAAAGAAACTCCATGAAAGCATGGATAGGTGCACTGGCCGCTGTGATATAGCCGAAATAATATTGAAAATGGCGTTAAACACCATACAACCATACAACAACCTCCTCAGGGTTGTTAAAGTTTGGCATTGTGTGCTAAAGGGTATTATTTTTCATTGTTGCAGGTCTACTCTCAGAAGAACAGTGTAAAGCAAGGGACGTGCGACGGAAACAGAAAACAAAAGGGTCAAGTAAAAAAGGGGACAACAGCCCGGAGCCCTTAACACAGTTAAATGATAAAGACCTAGAAGACAATAAAGCCAATGTGAAACTTACTGCTAACTTAAACTCAAATATTATTATAGAAGAGGAGCCTCTAAGTAAAGTGACTGAACACACTAAAACTCTCGTTGAAAAAATTGTGTATCTCCAAGATAAATATGAATTTCCGGACGAACAGGTTATTAAATCCATTAGCGTAAGTATGATAATTTTTTTTTTTGCTTTTTCTTGACCTTAAGCTCTTTACCAAACAATGACTTTTTAGATGTGTCTAAATTGAAAGGGTATGCAGATGAGAAATTAATTAAATGTGGGTCAAAAGATAGATTTGTCTTTGAAAGGGTAGAAAACGTCGTGGGAAAAAATGAAAATCCTGGTTCCAAGCATTTCCTTCTTTTCCCACAATGTTTTCAAAAGCTTTTTTTCTTAGGGTCATTAAAACTCAGGGTTGTGTGGTTAAGCATTAAAATTAGACTTGTCTGAAACAAAATTGTTTGAAGATGACAATTTAGATGTGGCTCAAATGAAACATTGTCTGAAGAGGAGAAAATGCTGGTTTCAATTGTTCCAATGATGTTTTCAAAAAGCATTCTTTCTCAGGGCCATTTGACATGGAGTTTTAGGCTCAGGGCCAAGCTCAGTTGATGCCAGTGGCTTTTTGAGCTCACCTGAGCACAAAGTGTTCAAGGTGAGCTTTTTTGTGATTATGCTGTGACTACCATGTTTCGTCCGTCGTGTGGTTGTCAACATTTGCTTTGTTTGCAATCTAGAGGCCACATTTGCAGCCTGGTACTCATGAAGCTTGGTCAGAATGTTTGTTTTGATAAAATCTTGGACAAGTTTGGTCATTTTGGGTCAAAAAATAAGTCACTGGGCCAAATCTTAGAAAAAACCTTGTGAGCACTCTAGAGGCCACATTTTCAGTCAGATATTCATAAAACTTTGTCAGAATGTTTTTTCTTGATGAGATTTTACACAAATTTTAAATTAGGTCACATCAATCAAAAAGAAGGTCAATTGTTTAAATCTTAGAAAAACCTTGTGTACATTCTAGAGGCCTTTTTTTCTGTCTGATACCCATGAAACTTGGTAAGAATATCTGACTTGATAATAATTCCTACAAGTTCAAAATTGGGTTAAGTCAGGTCAGAAGGTAGGTCACAGGGACATTTAGAAAACCCTTGGGTGCACTGTAGAGGGCACATTTTCAGTCTGATACCCATGAAACTTGGTCAGAATGTTGTCTTGATGAGATTTTAGATATTTTCAAAATTTGGTCACATGGGTCAAAAAGCAGGTCACTTGGTTAGATGTCAGAAAAACCTTGTGTGCATTCTAGATGCCACTTTTTCAGTCTGATACCCATAAAACTTGGGTCAGAAATTTTAGCTTGTAAGTGTTGATATGTAGTACAAGTTTGAAATTGGGTCATGTCAGGTCAAAATGTAGATCATTGGGATAAGTCACAAAACAACCTTGTGTGCACTTTAAGCCACATTTTCAGTCTGATACTCATGAAACTTATTCAGAATGTTTGTTTTGATATCTTGGAAATGTTTCAAACTGGGTCACGTCGGGTCAAAAAGTGGGTCAAGGGGACAAATCTTAGAAAAACGGTTGTGTAGACGCTAGATGCCACATTTTAAGTCTGAAAACTTGATCAGAATCGTTGAAATTGGGTCAGGTCAGGTCAAAAAGTAGGTCAGTAATGCTTGTGTGTTTGCATCATCTCAACCAGAATGTGTTCAACTCTATCAATCTTGGATGACTTTACTTGGATTGGTGTTTTTAGGGCCAATGGCCGTCTTGTTGACTGTTGTGACCTATGGGTGTTTGGGACTGTCTGGACCAATGAATACTTTGGGACTATTTTTCACTTATGAGTATTTTGTGACTTTTTGATCCAAGTCTTCCTTCATAAATAATACAGTGTAGATCTGTTATCATTCTGTGCCGTCTGATCTTAATCTAATAATCATTTATTCATAAAGCTTGTCAGTGGTTTTCCTAACCATCCAGTGTTTTTACAATTCTTAGAAAGAAGACTATTTTCTCGCCTTTCAAAAGCAGATCCAATTAGTTAAATTTCATATTATTTGTTTTCTGCCAGCACTTTCATTTAACCCTTTACCAGACGACAAAATTTTAGCCTTTTTCAAAATGAAAGCATTTGCAGACAACAATTTTAGTGCGGCTCAAATGGTGCAATTTTTCTTTGATAAGGTAGAAAACATCGTGGGAAAAGGAGAAAACGCTGGTTACCAGCATTTTCTTCTTTTCCCACAGTGATTTCAAAAGGCTTCTTTCCCAGGGGCGTTAAAAGGTGGCATTGTACGGTAAAGGGTTAAGACAAGCCTAAAAACTTTTGTTGTGGGGTGAACACAGCTTTTCATTTCCAAATGGCAAATTTTTGTCTCTTCCAAATTGAAAGCATTGGCAAATAAGAAATTTGACTTTAACCCTTTACCAAACAATCCCAGGTTTTAACAACCCCGGGAGAGAAGCCTTTTGAAAACATTGTGGGAAAAGGTGAAAATGCTGGCAACAGGCATTTTCTCTTTTCCCACAATGTTTTCTACCCTTCCCAAAACCATTTTCAATTTTTGAGTCAAATTTATTTTGTTGTCTGCAAATGCTTTGAATTTGGACTGGTCTGAAGTTTTGTCGTTTGGTAAAGGGTCAAACCATGTCTGATTTGTTTCGTGCCAGCACTTTCAGTAATGGCAAGCCTAAAATCTTAGAAAACCCTTGGTGCACTCTGGAGGGCACATTTTCAGTCGGATACCCATGAAACTTGGTCAGAATGTTTGTTTCGTGCCAGCGCTTTCAGTAACGGCAAGCCTAAAATCTTTTGTTGTGTGGTGAACATAGTTCCAAGTGACAAATTTTGGACTCCACCAAATTGAAAGCGTCAGCAAATAACAAATTTGACAATGATGCAAGTAAACTGAAGTTCTCTGAGAGAGTAAAAAAATTACTGGAAAGAGGAGAAAATGATGGTCACAACCATTTTCTCCACAATGTTTTTAAAAGGCTTCTTTGTCAGAGTTGTTAAGATATATGTTATTTGGTAAAAGTTTATCATAATCTTGAAACAAAGCTATGCAAGTACAGGATATGTGGTGCAAAAACTGCAGATTTAGCACTTTTCCGTAGGTGTGACATTATATCATGTTATGGTCTGCTAAATGATGTTTGTAACATTTATATGGCTTGAAATTTATCAATTATCTCTGCAGAACAGACCAGGGTCTGTATTCACCAACCTTTCTCAACCCTTAAAGCGCCGTTTGTGACTATAGTTGCCCTTGCTGCCATTGTAGATCAAGATCAGACTGATCTACACGGTCCACTTTGTTTGACCATTTTGGATAAATTGATACTAAAATTGCAAAAATTCTGCTCTTACTGTCGGACTGAAAATGTCTCTCAGGTTTATTTGGTGCTCCTAAGGTTAAGAACATTCTTAGTCTTATTTTCCAAGATTTATAAATTTGAAAGTAACACAACTTTTGTTTCCGTAATAGTTTTGCCAATCAGGGGTTGTGTTACTTTCAAATTTAGAAAATTCCGGAGAATAAGACCAAGAACGTCCTTTAGAATGGTTGATGAATATGGGCCAAGACAAGGTTTTGGCAGCTGATAAAATTTTTCTTATCAGTTCTGTCACTTTGTATCAACGTGGTGCATGGTGCAGTCTAACCTTGAATCTTGTCATATTTGCCTAACTCTTTACCAAATGACAGCATTAAAGACTTGTCCAAATTGAAAGCATTTGCAGACAACAAATCAAATGTGGCTCAGACACTGGAATTTGTTGTTTAACAGGTAGAAAACATTTTGGGAAAAGGAGAAAATGCTGGTAACCAGCATTTTCTCCTTTTCCCAAAATGTTTTCAGTGGCCTTCCTCCACAGGGTTGTTAAAACTCTGAGATTATGTGGTAAAGAGTTAATTAATTAATTACCTTCAGACACAAATTTGCAGCTGAAAGCAATTTATTGCTTGTTTTGGGTAATAATTCCAGTTTCTCCCAAATGTTTTCCTTGCAATTAAAAAAGTAATATCCTTCCCTTCAACCAATAGGATTTTTCTTAGAAAATGTTGTAAAACGAGAAAAGCTGGTCACCAGCATTTTCTCCGTTTTTCACTATGTTTTCAAAAAAACCTTATGTCCCAGGGTCATTAAAACTCTGACTTTGTCGGTGAAGGGTTAAATTATTACCTCATGAAAGAATCTGGCAGGAGAGAATATAGCAAAATCTAATGGCATGCAATCACATATTGAAATCAAAGTACTGAAAGTACTGAATACAAAAAAGCAGCCATGAGGAAAAGTTCTATGAACAACTGTTGTCCACTGAAGTTTTTGGAAATAGCTTGTCTATTCTGCTGAAATTATTTCCTTCACATTAAAAAATCTTCTCGCTCACTGCAATTTCAGCTTCTCATGGGAGGCATCTGAAAACTTTGACATGCAGATCATATAGAAAGGGCAATTATCTGTATCAGTGGTATCTGTTTTAAACATGAGAAAGTTGTTGCTACTAGTAGTTTCTCCTTTTGCAAATATATTTTCTAAATGTGTCTGCTAAAAAACTTTGATAGTCATCTGTTCAGGTAGGCTGGTAGATTGACGGTGTAGATACTGGAGTGCCTACAACCAAAGAACAACAAGAAACCTTCATCTGTGACACCAAGTTGTGCAAACATAGCAGATATGTTACAAACTCTGTTGAAATAAAATTTCAAAATGAAACAGTTTTATTACAGTGTAGGCAGTTTAGGTAATATTTTTTTTTAATGTTACAAATTTATTGATCACAATAAAGAGCTAAAATAGAATTTGAAATGTCAGCCTGTGTCTGGTTGTCTCTGACACCTTTGCAATTTATGTTATATCAAATGCTCCAGTTTTTAAAAACAAAGTTGGAAAAGGAGAAATGCTTGTAATCAGCATTTTCTGCATCTCCCACAATGTTTTTTTACTCTTTAAAAGTCAAATTGCATCATTTGAAATACATGCTATTATTATTATGTCATCTGTAAATGTCAGTTTGTTGACTTTAAATCTTTATCAAACAACAGAATTTCAGACTGGTCTAAGTGGAAAGCATTTCCAGACAACAAACTAAATTTCACTCAAAAACTGAGAATTTCTCTTTGAAAGTGTAGGAAACATTGTGGGAACAGGAGAAACTGCTGGTTACCAGCATTTTCTCATTTTCCAGCAATTTTTTCAAAAGTCTTCTTTCTTAAGGGTTGTTAAAACTTGAAATTTTGTGGTAAAAGGTAAAATTTGGTCCCTTGGAAAAGAGTACAAGGCTTACATAAACATTGAGAAAAAAACGAAAGAATGGTGCATTGAGTAAAACCACAAGCCACAGTATATTCTGAATTCTCCAGTTAGGTGATAAAATCTGCATAACCTTTCAGTATTTTTTCTAGAGTTGTGCAGTAACACAGCCAAACTTTAACATTCATAATTGTTTGTTACATGGTATATAAGGGGTTTAAAACCCTCAGAGCTCGGCATTGTACTGTAAAGGGTTTAAAAAACAAACAATTGCAGTTTTCTTCCTGTTGACAATTTGACATGTTTAGTACCTGACAAAGTTTTAGACAGCAAAATTGGATTTTCAGGTGGCAAATAAATTGTGACTCATGTGATGATGATATTTGTCTTCTTAATGGTAGGAAAAAGGCTTCTTTCTCTGCAACGTTGAAACTCAGGGTTGATTGGTGTAGGGTTAAAAGGCCCCAGTAAAATATTGGTCAGCAGCATTTTCTGCTTTTCCCACAGTGTTGTCAAAAGCCATTTTCCACAGGATTGTTTGGTAACAAGTTAACCCTTTGCCACACAATCTGGACTTTCATCAGTCTTGTGAAAGACTTTTCCCTTTTTTTCCCACAATGTTTTCTACCCCACCCCACACAAATTTTCATGTTTGAGTCGTACTTACTTTGTCGTCTGCAAATGCTTTCAATTTGGACCAGTCTAAAATTTTGTCGTTTGGTAAAGAGTTAAGAAAGAGGCCTTTTGAAAACATTTTGGGAAAAAAAGAAAATGCTGGTAACCAGCATTTTCTTATTTTCCCACAATGATTTCTACTGTTTGAAAGACAAATTGTATGTTTTGAGTGAAATTAAAAGTTGCCGGCAAATGCTTTCATTTTGCAACAAATAAAAAATTATATCATGTGGTAAAGAGTCAACAATAAGAACGCTGAACTGTTTTGGTGAAATGTTTAACTCCTTTGCTGTCTGCATTTGAATCAACACTGATTGGGAATCAAACTTAAGTTGTGCAAAAAAAAAAAACTCCTAGCCAAAAGACCTTGATTCACCAGGTCGGTCATTTTCCGATCTCAGTAGTTTCATAAGCTTAATATGTTTATAAAAGGGAAAAACAGTTTGGTGTTTAGGCGTAGCTGAATGCATTGGCTTTTGAGACTGCTTGTTGGTATTGTTAAATTATCTGAAAAGATAGTAATCTGCGATTGGTAAAACATGCAGACATGTTCGGTCTGCAGTCCCAGTCTGTTAGGAGCGTTTTTTTGGCATGGTTTCTTTCCATATATCTCTTCATATTGCACCTCAAAAGACTGTAAATATTCATATTTCAGTCTTAGGCTGTCTATCTTTTTCTAGAAGATATTTCTGGTATCCAATGACAGGTATTTGTAGCCATTTATGCAGCTGGAATGTCATACTTTACTGTAACATTGTTAGACTTTTATATTTTTCATATTCTCTGGGTAAAAGTTATTCATTTATCAGTCATGATGATTTTTTTTATTGTTATTAACCCTATAACGCACAGTGCCACCTTTTAACGACCCTGGGAAAGAAGCCTTTTGAAAACATTGTGGGAAAAGGAGAAAATGCTGGTAACCAGCATTTTCTCCTTTTCCCACAATGTTTTCTACCATATCAAAGAAAAATTGCACCATTTGAGCCGCACTGAAATTGTCGTCTGCAAATGCTTTCAATTTAGGCAAGGCTGAACTTTTGTCGTTTGGTAAAGGGTTAAGGTTATACTTTAATAGATTTGTTGAATGTTAAAAACTGCTTTTTTTTTCAGGACCAAAAACCTGTCCAAGTTCATTAATATTTCATGTAAATGACTCTTTATGTTTCATGTAAATGACCTTAGAGTATGTCTACTTCTTTTTCATTTAAAAAAATTGCAACAGGTGAACAAATATTACTTTTGGGGGCTTGGTTTACTTTCTCTGTAAAATATTATTGCAATACAGCTTTTAATGGAATAGTGTCAGTCCATGTTAATTATCCCTTTTGTGTATAAATTATAGTGCAGTGGTGTTATACAGGGCCATCATGGCCCTCTTGTTCAATACTGCTTACTGTCATGAATTTAAGTCTATACCAAACAGCAAAATTATAGACTCGCCCAAATTTGCAGACTACAAAATTTAATGTGACTCAAAAAACAGAAATTTGTCTTTGGAAGGGTAGAAAACATTGTTGATAAAGAAGAAAATGCTGCTTACCAGCATTTTCTCCTTTTTCTACTAAGTTTTCCAAAGGCCTCTCCATCAAGGTTATTTGGCTCTTTACCACACAATCCTGACTTTTAACGACCTTGAGAAAGAAGCCTTTTGAAAACATAGTGGGAAAAGGAGAAAATACTGGTAACCAGCATTTTCTCCTTTTCCCACAATGTTTCTACCCTTCCCAAAACAAATTTCGATGTTTGAGTTACATTTGTCATCTGCAAATGCTTTTAATTTGGACTAGTCTAAAAATTTGTCATTTGGTAAAGAGTTAAATTTGGGACTGTGTGGTAAAAGGTTAAATTAGTCTACCATTTGCTTCTCAAGTGAGTAAGTCTATAATTTTGTGTGGTACAGACTGTATGGGTTTGGTATATTCATTAGTGGAGGAAAAAATCTAGCCAACCACACGTTACCCTTTACCATACAATCCAGAGTTTCATTGACCTTTGGAACAAAGGCTTTTGAAAGCATTGTGGGAAAAGGAGAAAATGCAGGTAATGAGCACTATCCACTTTTCACACAATGTTTTCTATCATTTGAACTACATTTGAATTTTTTGTCTGTTTGATTGATCGATTGCATGGTAATTAACGCCGTTTTCAACATTATTTCAGTTATATCACAGCGGCCAGTGCACCTATCCATGCTTTGCTGGAGCTTCTTTTACCAGTACTCTGCACAATATTCTTTCCAAGCCACTGGCTGCTTTCCCACATAACCATCATCGAAACAATTGTCAGCAGTGAGAGAGGAATGAATCCTGTCAAGATGACCATCATCAATCCTCGGAAAGAAATTGGTCAAGCCGGGGATTGAACCAGCGACCTCCTGTTCTCCTGCTACCGACTGAGCTACGGGGCTTGGCAATTTTTCTTTTGTCTGAAAATGCTTTCAGTAATTGGAGCAGTCTGAAGTTTTGTATTGTGGTTTACCCTTTACCAAACAATCTTGAGTTTTGATGATGCTGAAAGAGAAAGCTTTTCAGAGCATTGTGGGAAAAGGAGAAAATGCTGGCAACCAGCAAAGTCTCCATATCCCACAATGTTTTCTACCTAACAAAAAAGAATTTTCAAATTTCGAGTCACATTTATATTGTTGTCTGCAAATGTTTTTAATTTGGACAGTCCTAGAATTCTGTTGTTTTGTAAACAGTTAAGTGGAATAACAAGGAAATTATGTCGACCATTTTAACACTTAGAGCGCCAAATAAACCTGCCAGACATTTTCATCCTAAAAGTACAACCCAAAAAATTGCAATTTCTTATGGTTGCTTTTGTCTACAGTGATTCAGCAAAGCAGACAGTGTAGATCAAAGATCAGGCTACACATTTTGTGCAGCTTGATCTTTATCTACACAGACCGCAAATGCAACTATAGTCGTGAAAGGCGCTTTAATGGTTAACCAGCAGAAACAGGCCCAAATATTGCAGTTTAACTCTTAACCAAACGACAGAATTTTGGAATTGACAGAATTGAAAGCATTTGCAGACGACAAATGAAATATTGCTTACATGATGATTTTTGCCTGTGGTAAGTTAGAAAACATTGTGGGAAAAGGAGAAAATGCTGGTTACCAGCATTTTCTCCTATTCCCACAATGTTTTCAAAAGGCTTATATTTCAGTGTCTTTAAAAGTCGGGATTGTGTGGTAAAGGGTTAAAAGCTAGTCACCAGCAATTTTCTCTCTACCTCAATGTTTTCTAAAGCCTTCTTTGGCATTGTGGTAAGAGATGTTAATTTTAGATGGTTATTATTTTATTATGGGATAGATATTGTCATTTTGATAAATTTTTCAGTCCACAAAGTATGGACAAGTTATGTGTAGCCCAGGAACTCCTGTTAAAGTAAGTGGAAAACACAAGTTGGTGATCCCCCTTTGCTTAATGTAGACTCTTTTTGACTCTTTTTGATCCGCCCTAGCCTTTAGAACACTCTTGGAAATACTTGTCATATGGACGAAAACTGGTTATCAGAAGCAGTTTATCCATCTGTTGCAATGTTTTCAAAAGCTGTTTAACTCTTTACCAGGCAACATTATTTGAGAGCTTGCCAAATTAAAAGCAGTTCCCACCACAAATGACGATTTTCTCATGGTCGTTAAAACATGGGATTGTTGGTCAATCCTTTACCACACAATCCCGAGGAAAAAAGGCTTTCGAAAACATTGTGGGAAAAGGAGAAAATGCTGGTAACCAGCATTTTCTCCTTTTTCCACAATGTTTTCTACCCTTTTAAAAACAAATTTCACTTTTTGAGTAACAATTAATTTGTCGTCTGCAAATGCTTTCACTTTGGACATGTTCAACGATTTGTCATGTGGTAGGTTTTGTTGTTTAGTAAAGAATTAACAGGTGAAAGCGGAGGAGTCAAAAGGCGTGTGCATTTGGGACGGGGCAGCACTTTGCTTATCAATCGGTTGCACAAACCCAGTGTATGTTCGTTTTCTTTGTACTCATTTCATTGCTTCCCAAACTCTTTACCAAAAACCAAAATTTAACTCTGTAGGCACTGTTCAGGACTATAGTTGCCTTTGCAGTCAGTGTAGATTAAGATCAGACTGCACAAAATATGCAGTCTGAACTTTGATTTGCTCTGTCTGCTTTGCTGTGATATTTTAAACCTGAAAATAGCAATTGTTTATGGGCTGATTTATAGGCTGAAAATGTCAGGTTTATTTGGAGCTTTAAGAGTTAAGATTGGACCAAAATGAAAGCATTTGCACACGACAAATTCGATGTAGCTTTAACCCTTTCCCAAACGACAGATTTTGGACTGGTCCAAATTCAAAGAGTTTGCAGACGACAATTTTAAATTTGATGAAAATGGCAGAAAGTTATCGAAAAGGGTAGAAAACACTGTGGGAAAAGGAGAAATTGCTCGTTACGAGCAATTTCTCCTTTTCCCACATTGTTTTCAAAGGACTTGTACTGCAGACACGTGAAAACCAGGGCTTGTTTGGGAAAGGGTTAAGGATGATAATGTCATTGAAATATTTGAAAATGTTGTGGGAAAAGGAGGAAATGCTGGTCACCAGCCTTTTCTCCTTTTCCAACAATGTTTTCAAAACCTTCTTCTTCAAGGTCATTAAGATACGGGGTTGTTAAGGGTTAATTCTATACCAAACAAAAAAGTTTTAAACTTGTCAAAATTGAAAGCATTTGCAAACAAATTGAATGTGACCTAAATGAGTTGGTTACCAGCATTTTCTCGCTTTTCGCACAATGTTTTCAAAAACCTTCTTTCTCAGGGTTGGTAAAAAGTCAGGATTGTATGGTAAAGTCTTAACCCGTTAACAAACAGCCCTATGTGCTTATGAACCTGAAGATAAGGGGGTTTTAAGAACAGAGTGAGAAATGGAGAACAAGCTGTAGACCAGCATTTTCCTTTTTTCCCCACACTATTTTCTAAAAACTTCAATCCGAGGGTACTTAGCGCAAAAGGGAAGTATGGTAAAGAGTTTGTTACAAGAATGCTGTAGGTTACTAAGCCTTTGCTGTTCATGTGGAGATAATGGGTATCTTTTTGTTGATCATGAGTCATCACTTTCCGATATCGTGTGTGCTACTTGATATTATTTGCAATGTTAGATATTAATATGTGTGATGTTTGATATTATATGGCCCGCAACATGCGAAATTAGACCTTCGAACATTTGTGTAAAGTGTCGTCCTGGATTAGCCTGCGCAGTCCGCGCAGGCTAATCTGAGACGGCACTTTACAACTACGTAAGATTTTTTCATACAGTAGACTTTTGTGAAACAGGAAATCGCACAAAAACGGGAAGTGTTGTCTCGGTTTAGTCACAGACTGCATAAGCTGATCAGAAATGACACACCAAAGGCCCCTTTTCGTCTGTTGCATGCCATAACTGTGATGTTACATATTTTGTGAGATATAAGTGTCAAACCTGCTTGTGATGTCCATGTTTGTGAGGTAGAACATCGACCTTGTAACCAAAAGGTTCCGAGTTTGATACCCAGGAGCGTGTGTCAACTTTAAAACTGTTCACTGGCCGAAACATTTGGCGCAGGTACTAGTGTAGTTTCCAGTGAGCAGAGTGGAGGGAGATTAGTATAATTTGCAAGAGCTTGTTTCTCAACAGATGTAAAATAGAATATGTTTAAACTTAAAACCAGCTTTCAAACTGCGTAACTAATTCTTAACCAAATTAGATTATTGAAAACAGTCTCGGAAAAGGAGAAATTGTAGTCTCCAGCATTTTCTCCTTAGTTTGCAATGTTTTAAAAAGCTGTAGGTGTCATTAGAAACATGGAATAGATTGATTGTATTAAAGAACTAAAGCATGGTAACCTTTGAGCACTGTGTTTGGTATTTTGCTGTTATCGTTGATATTCTACCCCTTGTATTGTTTTAAAGTGGTGGCAACTGTGGCATGAGCTTTGTATGTCTTTGGCTATGCTAGAAGTCTTTAACCCTTTACCACACAATCCCAACTGAGGAAGAAAGCTATTGAAAACATTGTGGGGAAAGGAGAAAATGCTGGTAACCAGCATTTTCTCCTTTTCCCACAATGTTTTCTACTCTTTCAAAGAAAATTTCCTTGATTTGTGGCACATTTATCATCTGCATATGCTTCATATGCTTTCAATTTGGACAGATTTAGAATTTTGCTGTCTGGTAAAGAGTTAAAGTAGTGGAACATTTTCAAAAAACCTTGTCATTAAGGTTGTTAGTCTAGATTTTTATCGTGTAGTAAAGAGCTAAGGGTTAAATCACCCCATTTATGATTCTCTATAATACCAACAGCTATTTTTGGTGGGTTTTTTTATTTTCTCTACTAGACCTTTTGTACAATGTAATTTTGTTTGCTAGTGGAGCTTCACAGGGCCATCAGAGCCCTCTTGTTTTTAGCTCCACTGGCCGAAGGCCAGCGGGCTTATGTCATGGCCCGGTGTCCGTCGTGCGTGCGTCCGTCCGTCCGGTCGTCCGTCCGTCCGTCCGTCCATCCGTCCGTCCGTGCGTTAACTTTTATTTCAAACATCTTCTTCTCTGAAACTACCCATCCGATTTTCACAAAACTTCACAGAAATGATCCTGACATGGTCCTCTTCAGAATTTCTTGAAAGAATTTGATTCCTTCAAAAACTCTGGTTGCCATGGCAACAAAACTGAAAAATATTGGAAATCTTTAAAAATCTTCTTGTCTGAAACCATAAGGCATAGGGCTACCAAATTTGGCATGTAGCTTTATGTAGTAGACCTCTATCAAGTTTCTTCAAATTATAGCCCTGGGGTCAAAATTGGCTCTGCC
This sequence comes from Tridacna gigas, assembly GCA_945859785.2. Lineage (NCBI taxonomy): Eukaryota > Metazoa > Mollusca > Bivalvia > Cardiida > Cardiidae > Tridacna > Tridacna gigas. The sequence continues at coordinate 9,648,803 of OX244039.2, forward strand.
CCAGGGGTCACAAGTTTTACATAGGCTTACATAGAGAAAACTTTAAAAATCTTCTTGTCTGAAACCATAAGGCATAGGGCTACCAAATTTGGCATGTAGCTTTATGTAGTAAACCTCTATCAAGTTTCTTCAAATTATAGCCCTGGGGTCAAAATTGGCTCTTCCCCAGGGGTCACAAGTTTTACATAGGCTTATATAGAGAAAACTTTAAAAATCTTCTTGTCTGAAACCATAAGGCATAGGGCTACCAAATTTGGCATGTAGCTTTATGTAGTAGACCTCTATCATGTTTCTTGAAATTATAGCCCTGGGGTCAAAATTGGCTCTTCCCCAGGGGTCACAAGTTTTATACATAGGCTTATATAGAGAAAACTTTAAATATCTTCTTGTCTGAAACCATAAGGCCTAGAGCTACCAAATTTGGCATTTAGCTTGATCTAGTTGGAGTCTACCAAAAGTGTCCAAAGTATAGTCCTGGGGTCAATTTGGCCTCATACTTGGAGGGGGGGGGTTCACAAGATTTACATAGGCTTACATAGGGAAAACTTTTAAATCTTGGTGTACACAGCCATAAGGCTTAGGCTACCAAATTTTGCATATAATTATAGCATTATTTAGTGGACAGTTACAAAGAGGGCCCAAGTTACAGCTCTAGGATCAAGTTTGGCCCTGCACCAGGGATCACAAGTTTTACATGGGTTTATGGAGTGAAAAGTTCAGAAACCATCTTGTTACCAGCCATAAGGCCAAGAACTCCCACATTTGGCATGTTATTCTTCTAATACAATATTCCCCATTTAGTCAGACTGTAGCCATGAGGTCAAAGTTTTATAAGGGCTTATATAGTGAAGACTTTTCTTCGTGGTTTATATTTATAAGCCAGTGGAGCGATACAGGGCCATCATGGCCCTCTTGTTATTCAGTAGTTTATATCGATAGTTCATATGCAGAACTCTAGAAGCTAGTTTAAAAAGGCTTTTCATTTTCTATTTCTTATTACCTAATGCTTGGAACATGGCCACAGTCAAAAGGCTTGTATTTTGTATTATATAGCAGAATGCTGTGAACTTGTCAACATACTGCAGTACTGTTTTTGCTTTAACTCTTTACCAAATGACAAAATTTTCAACTGGTCCAAATTGAAAGCATTTGTAGATGACAAATGTGACTGAAAAACTGAAATTTGTTTTGGAAAGGGTAGAAAACATTGTGGGAAAAGGAGAAAATGCTGGTTACGAGCATTTTCTCCTTTTCCCACAATATTTTCAAAAGGCCTTTCTCTCAGGGTCGTTAAAAGTTGGGATTGTGCAGTAAAGGGTTAATCAAAAACAATAGCTCTCTATCTAAATATTCACCTATTCCCTCACATAGATTTTAGATTTGTCTTTGCCAGCTCGGGTAGCTCAGTGGTTAGCATATATGACTTGTTGACCTAGTGGTTAGGAGTTCGATACTTGGTTGAGGCAAACTTACTTTCTGGCGATTTTTTGCCTCTCACCTCAGATGCATGTGAGAAAAGTAGTCAGTGGCTTTGGAAAGAAAGCTGCGTCAGTACTGGTGTGAGAAAGCCAGGAAACACATGGATGCATCACTGACCGCCATGATGTGACCTGAGCTGTTAACCCTTTCCCAAACAAGCCTTGGTTTTCACGTGTCTGCAGTACAAGTCTTCTGAAAACACTGTGGGAAAAGGAGAAATTGCTCGTAACGAGCAATTTCTCCTTTTCCCACAGTGTTTTCTACCCTTTTTGAGAACTTTCTGCCATTTTCATCAAATTTAAAATTGTCGTCTGCAAACTCTTTCAATTTGGACTAGTCCAAAATTTATCGTTTGGGAAAGGGTTAAAAAGGCATTAAACTCCAATACAAACCAAATTAGATTCGTCTTTCTTTATTTCTTGGACTGATTAATCCTTTTACCAAATAAATCACATGCATGAACTGACCTCAAATAAATGGCTTATGAAAATATTTTTGGAAATGGAGAAAATGCTTTTTGCTCTATTTCCCACAATGTTTTATGCTGTTTGCATGTGGGTCCCCGAAATAATTTAGAAAAATCCATCTTTTAAAGAGGTTTCCATGTACCTTTACTTGTGAGTTAACTCTTCCACACAGCAAAATTTCTTTACCGCACAGCAAAATTTTAGACTGGTCAAATTTCAAAGCATTTGTAGATGACAAGTGTTAATCAACTGAAAATTTTTGTTTTTGAAAGGGTAGAAAACATTGTGGGAAAAGAAGAAAATGCTGGTTACCAGTAGTTTCTCCTTTTCCCACAATGTTTTCTAAAGCTTTCTTTGTATGGGTAACATCAAAAACCCTGGTTTGTGTGGTAAAGGGTTAATCTGTTGGTTACAATGTTTTCAGTATTTTATCATGCTTCATGATGGAATAGATAAAGTTACTGTATTGTCTAGACTTTATAAAGAGAGAAGGAGAAAGACATTTAACCCCTTAGGCGCCTTTAACAACTGTATTTAATTTTTGCCGCCAGTGTAGATAAAGATCAGTCTGACTTGTGATCCACACTGTTTGCTTTACAGAGATGTTTTGGCCATAAATAACCTTGATGATGTGGAAATGTTTTACTTGCTGAAAGTTTCAATTTTGTCTATTTGTCTCTGAAGCTTATTTCATCACCAGATGAGTTATTTTCATTCTTTCAAATTGAAAGCATTTTGCTGAAGATAAATTTAATGTGACTTGATTAATGCTAATTGTCTTTGAAAGAGTAGAAAACATTATGAGAAAAGAAGAAAATGCTGGTAACCAGCATTTTCTCCTTTTCCCACCTTGTTTTCAAAAGCCCCTTTTCATCTGGGTTGTTAACCCTTTACCACACAATCCCAACTTTGAACAGCCCAGAGAAAGAAGGCTTTTGAATATGTTGTGGGAAAAGGAAAAGAATGCTAGTAACTAGCACTTTTTCTTTTCCAACAATGTTTTCTACCTATCAAGAACAGTTACCATCTTTTGAAAATCGTCCTCTGTAAATTCTCTCAATATGGACAAGTCTTAAAGTTTTGGCATGTGGTAAATGGTTGAAACGCTGGATTGTTGGAAAGGGTTATCATCTAATTGTAAATAAAACAGAAGTCAGGGAAATAATTGAGCTGTACTCTGCAAAAAGGGGGTTTAATGCATCTACAAAAAGTATTGAACCACGTCAGCCAGTGCAGTTGGCGTACACTAACCTGGGTCGAAATTTTTCTGCATGTCAAAGGATCAGTCTACCTCATGCTTTCTTGGGTTGGCGGATGACGACTTGTTTGGTACAATGCACAACAGAGATGCATTAAACCTCCTTTTGTCAGAATATGGCACATTTAACCCTTTACCAGACGACAAAATTTTAGCCTTGTCCAAATTGAAAGCTTTTGCAGACGACAATTTTTATGTGACTCAAATAGTGCAATTTTTCTTTGATAGGGTAGAAAACATTGTGGGAAAAGGAGAAAATGCTGGTTACCAGCATTTTCTTCTTTTCCCACAATGTTTTCAAAAGGTTTCTTTCCCAGGGTCGTCAAAAGGCGGCATTGTATGGTAAAGGGTTAAATAACGTAAATTTGTCATCGCACTGTTGTTGTTTACTTGACAGGATTCCACAACTGATGATTCCAAGGACACTGTAGCAGGTGATGATTTGCTGACGCAGTTGGCAAAGATGACGGTGGTTATTACTCATCTAATTGTTGAATTTGCCAAAAATCTGCCTGGTTTTGTAAGAATAAGCAAAGAGGATCAAATAGTTCTCCTCAAGGTTAGAAGTTCATTCGTTATTAGTTTAACTCATTACCACACAATCCCGACTTTCAACGACCCTGGGGAAGTAGCCTTTTGAAAACACTGTGGGAAAAGGAGAAAATGCTGTTTACCAGCATTTTCTCATTTTCTACCCTTCCCAAATCAAATTTTAATTTTTGAGTCACCTTTATGTTGTCGTCTGCAAATGCTTTCAATTTGGACCAGTCTAAAATTTTGTCAGTTAATTAAAAGAGTTAATTAACTCTTTACCAAACAACAAAATTTTAGACTGGTTCAAATTGAGAGCATTTGCAGAAGACAAATTAAAAGTGACTCAAAAACTGAAATTTGCCTTTGAAAGAGAAGAAAACATTCTGAGAAAAGGAGAAAATGCTGGTTACCAGCTTTTTCTCCTTTTCCCACATTGTTTTAAAAGGCCTCTTCCTTAGGGTCATTAAAAGCAAGGATTGTGTGGTAAAGGCTTTAAGTCCCAGTTTTGGCCAAAAGTAAACATTTTGGTGTTAAAATGCATCTTAATTTAAATCATACCATTTAAAAGCATGAAAATTATTGTGAAGATGACAATCTGTTATTGTACGCTTGATCCAAGTGTTAGTCACTGGCAGGAAAATGAAGCTAAGAAGTAAACAAAAGATAGATCAACATGGCAACTTTTGACCTAGTTTAAAAATTCTATTTCCTGCCAGTTACTAACTCTTGGACTGACCATACAATAACAAGTTTTCCTCTTTACAATAGTTGCCAAACTTTTTAAATTGTAATAAAACTATATTTTAAATAAAAAATGCATTTTACTACCCCCTTTGTTACCTGTGGCCACTATTGGGCCTTTAACTTATAGACTGCTAAAGAAACTAAATACACTTTATTGCTATACATGGCTGCATGTACATACGTCATTGTAAATGATGTAAATCAAGATCAGACATCATAGAAAGTACATACTTGTCTTTAATCTACAATCTGTGATATTTTGTGAGATGTTGCAATCCAAAAATCACAATGTTTAGGCCTTTTTTCACTTAACCCTTTGCCACACAACTCTGAGTTTTAACGAGAAGGCTTTTGAAAACATTGTGGGAAAAGGAGGAAATGCTGGTAACCAGCATTTCCTCCTTTTCCCACCATGTTTTATATGCTATCAAGGAAATTTGGTTCATTTGTATTAATTTCAAATTTGTTGTCTGCAGATGCTTTTAATTTTGAAGAGTCTAGATTTTGTCATTTGGTAAAAAGTAAATGCATATGATCTTGTCACTCATTTTGAAGTCTTAAGAGTTAACCAACATGCAATTGATTGTTATGTCCTTCTCTAGAGAACTCCTACATGCAATTGATTGTTATGTCCTTCTCTAGAGAACTCTTAGAGACCTTACCAAACAATTCCAACTTCTGATGACCCTGAATAAGAAAGTCTTTGAAAACTTTGTGGGAAAAGGAGAAAATGCTGGTAACCAGCATTTTCTCCTTTTCCCCACAATGTTTTCTATCCTATCAAGTACAAATTCTGTTACCCCGACTATCTTTGATATGTCATCTAGAAACAGTTTCAATTTGGACCAGTCTAAAATTTGGTCAGTTGGTAATGAGGTAATTTGAACCACAAGATTTGCTGATTTGAATATCAAAATGATCATTGATTGATTTCCACTGCAGGCTGCCTGTAGTGAGGTGATGGCAATTCGGGCAGCCAGATGTTACGACCTGTCCACCCAAACTATTGTACTTGCCAGCGGAACCCCGTGCACGTTAGAAAACATGATAGCAGCAGGGGGCAGCGTGGAGTACTGGAAGCTGGTGTTCCAATTTTGTCATGGTCTTGCTGAAAATCAGACGGACAATACAGAGTATGCCTTATTTACAGCAATATGTATATTTTCAGGTAGGTACCAAATTTCTATGAAAAGTGCTGTATGGCCTTAACAATTACCCTTTTCCCAAACAATAAATTTTAGACTGGTCCAAATTGAAAGAGTTTGCAGACGAAAATTTTAGATTTGATGAAAATGACAGAAAGTTCTCCAAAAGGGTAGAAAACACTGTGGGAAAAGGAGAAATTGCTCATTACGAGCAATTTCTCCTTTTGAAACCACAGTGTTTTCAAAAGACTTGTATTGCAGACACATGAAAACCAGGGCTTGTTTGGGAAAGGGATAAGAGCCATGCTCTGTGAAAAGGGGACTTAATACATTTGCAAAAAGTATTGATCCAGGTCAGCCTGTGCAGTCCGTGCAGGCTGACCTGAGTCGATACTTTTTGCTTTTGGTCAATTTTCTGCGTGTCAAAGGACCATTGTACCTCATGATTCAGCAGGTTGTTATACAAAATGGATTTTAGGGATGTATAATACTGTGATGACTTGCTTGGCATCAAGCATAGCGGAGATGCATGAAGCCCCCCTTTTACAGAGCATGCTTATATATAAAATGATTGTGTAGTTGTTGAACCCTTTACCATGCAATCCCTACTTTTAACGACCCTGAGAAAGAAAGTTTTTACAAGGGAAAGAAGATATAGGTGATACCTTTTTTTTCAGCAAATGATCGAAATTTACTTCATCGCGTGAACATCATCAGTAATATTTTTATGAATGGCACAGCCTCAAGTGAAAATATTAACCCTTTCCCAAACAAGCCCTGGTTTTCACGTGTCTGCAGTACAAACCTTTTGAAAACACTGGGGGAAAAGGAGAAATTTGCTCGTAACGAGCAATTTCTCCTTTTCCCACAGTGTTTTCTACCTTTTTTGAGAACTTTCTGCCATTTTCATCAAATTTAAAATTGTCGTCTGCAAACTCTTTCAATATGGACCAGTCCAAAATTTGTCGTTTGGGAAAGGGTTAATGTATAATGTGCATGAGTTGAAATAAATTTGGATCTCTCACCAAAAAAAAAGAAATATTCTGTTCATTTTATGCTTCTAACCTCTTTTTTTGTTGGTCTTACGAAGTTACATTGATTGATTGGATGGTGTTATTTATCTTCTCAACATTATTTCAGTCATATCACAACCACAGCTCCAGTATTCATGTATGTCCTGGGTTTCATCAGTATTAACTCTTTACCACACAATCCTGAGTTCTAACGACCCTGATAAAAAAGCCTTTTGAAAACATTGTGGGAAAAGGAGAAAATACTGGTAACCAGCATTTTCTCCTTTTCCCACAATGTTTTCTACCCTATCAAAAACAAATTCCATCATTTCAGCCACATTAGAATTGTTGTCTGCAAATGCTTTGAATTTGGACTAGTTTAAAATTTTGTCGTTTGGTAAAGAGTTAAGGGCTCTAAAGCGTCTTGCCCAATGACACTCCTACATAAAAACCCATTGCCTCAAGTGAGGCTTGAACCTGGGGTGTCCAACACTCTACCACTGAGCCATGGAGGATCCCTGCTGCAGTTAGAAGTGCTTGTTATTGAGTGTCCTATCTCAACAGATAGCAGACAAATTTATTGCACATCACAGGAAATACAGGTCCCGATGGAAATTAATTATTTAGAAGATGTCTTTGCTGCACAAGTCTAAATAGAAATGGGATGACAATTATATATTGTTCAATTATTCGGATCTATTTTTGTGGCTTAATTCTTTTCCACACGACAAAAATGGAGTCTTGTCCAAATGTAAAGCTATTCCAGACTACAACTTAAATGTGGCTCAAATTATAAAATTTGTCTTTAATAGGGTAGAAAACATTGTGGGAAAAGGAGAAAATGATGGTTACTAGCATTTTCTCCTTTTCCCACAATATTTTCAAAAGGCTTCTTCCTCAGGGTCTTTAAAACTTGGTTCTGTGTGGTGAAAGGTTAACTCTTTAACAAGCAACAAAATTTTAGACTCGTCAAAACTGACTGCGTAAGCAGACGACAAATCAGTTGTTGCTCAGATAATTCATTTTGTCCTTGGAAAAGAAGTCAAAGTCAAGAAGTAAAACAAATTTATGTTTATTTTTAGAGCTACAAGTAAGAAATGGATTTGAACTTGAGAAATTTATGAGCCGCATACACTGGCTTAGGAGGGTTTTACTCTTTACCTAACAATCCCTAGTTTTATCGACCCTGAAAGAGAAGGCTTTTGAAAACACTATTGGAAAAGGAGAAAATGCTGGTAACCAGTATTTCCCCTTTTCCCTCAATGTTTTCTACCCTTTTAAAGACATAAATCATCATGTGAGCTTCATTTAATTTGTCATCTGCAAATGCTCTCAGTTTTGTGTAGTCCAAAATTTTGTTGTTTAACTCTTTACCATATGACAAAATTTTAGACTTGTCCAAATTCAAAGCATATGCAGACCATAAACCAGGGGTGGGAAGAATGATGCAAGTTGCCTTTAATCTAGTAGAAAACATTTTGGGAAAAGGAGAAAATGTTGGTTACCAGCATTTTCTCCTTTTCCCACAATGTTTTCTAAAGGTTTCTTTGTCAAGCTCATTAAAACTCAGGATTGTGTGTTAACTCTTTACCACACGACAAAATTTTAGACTCAACCAAATTGAAAGCATTTGCAGACGACAAATTAAATGTAGCTCAAATGATGATTTCTGTCTTTCATATAGGGTAGAAAACCTTGTGGGAAAAAGAGAAAATGCTGGTTACCAGCATTTTCTCCTTTTCCCACAAGGTTTTCAAAAGCCTTCTTTTTCAGGGTCGTTAAAAGTCGGGATTGTGTGGTAAAGAGTTAACCCTTTGCCACACAAGCCCTGGTTTTCACCTGTGTACAGTACAAGTCTTTTGAAAACACTGTGGGAAAAGGAGAAATTGCTCGTTACGAGCAATTTCTCCTTTTCCCACAGTGTTTTCTACCTTTTTTCAGAACTTTCTGCCATTTTCATCAAATTTAAAATTGTCGTCTGCAAACTCTTTCAATTTGGACCAGTCTAAAATTTGTCGTTTGGGAAAGGGTTAACAAACATCTCAAACAATACTTGGAAATGCTGAAAGACAGAACCATTCAAAATGCCATTCTTGGTCTTAACTCTTTACCAAGCGACAAATTTTAGACTGGTCCAAATTGAAAGAGTTTGCAGATGACAATTTGTTGTTTGGGAAAGGGTTAAAGGATTAATGCATCTCTGTTATGCATTATACCAAACTAGTCATTGTAATAATTATGGATCCATAACATTCATTATGTCTAACAACCGACTGAATCCTGAGGTAGACTGGTCCTTGGACATACAGAAAATTTACAAACTGCACAAAAGTTCTACCAAGGTCAGCGTGAGCAAATTTAGACTTGTCCAAATTGAAAGCATTTCCTGGTGATGAATATGGCTCAAAATATTAGTTCTGTCTTTCAAATGCTAGAAAACGTTGCTGGTTACCAGCATTTTCTTCTTTTCCCACAATGTTTTCAAAAGCTTTTTCTGCAGGGTCGTTAAAACTTGTGATTGTTTGGTAAAGGATTAAAACTAAGAAAGGCAAATGTTAGTGGTAAAGGTCTCATGTAAGCAGTAGACAGATCTAATGGTACTCATGGTCCTCTTTGCCATTAGTAGTGTGATCTTTGTCATAGCCCTGTCATCATCTGGACCAAAGCTGTTGATGCACCATAAAACAACATACATTCATTCAGTCATTATCTGCGTTGTCGTCATCGTCATGCAAAAAACTTTGACATTTTATAGTATCTCAGTCATTACGTTAGATATTTCCTACAAACTCTGAGAATTTGTAAACTATCAATACGGAAACCCATACAACAGGGGTAGGTAACAGTCAAACTATTGTTGACATGGTTGTGCCCCCTTTTTAACTTGGAATTTTCAATAAAATTCACATTTTATATTATCTCTTTTTGAAGATATTTACTTCAGGCTTGGATTAGTTGTTAACTATTAAAAGGGGAACCCATACAAGAGGGACAGGTAACCACCAAAATATTTTTGCCCCTTTTTTTCAACTTACAATTTTAAGAATCAATCTGTTTATAAAAGCAACTGCAGGTGAGCGTTAGCACCGGCATGTAGTGCTATTGTTTTCAAATCTACTGGTAGATTAATTCATGCTTCTGCTTTATTTTTCAAACACCGATGTATAGAGAGACAAGGTTTACAGAACAAAGACCAAGTGGAACAGATCCAGAAAATCTACCTAGATGCTCTGATGGAGTACGAGGAAAAGAAGCGGTTGCAGAGTGGGTGTTGTCTTGCGAAACTTTTAGTGCGGCTCAGTGACTTGCGGAGTATAAGTGTGGAACATTCGAAAATGTTGACGATGATGCAGATGGACGAGTCATTAATGCCCTGTATCGTTCAGGATATCTATATACAGGATTCTTGATGAAGATGCGGAAATTGGGTTGTCTAACGTTTTATTGATGAAGAGAAAATTTGTGTGATTTACCTCGTGAATGTTCTCAAAATAGGTGCAGCAGGTTAACTTGGTAGACGTCTTTGGATCGTCAACATTCAACATGGTTTGATACATTAAGACATAGTATTCTTACTGACAAAGAACATGCGTTGATACTTTATGGCACAGTCCCGAGATGTAATGAACTTGACAAAGAAGGTTTTTTCAAAAACATTGTGGGAAAATGAGAAATGCTGGTAATTTGAATGTAGACAATCATTGAAATATAGAAGAAAAAGGGGCAACTGCTCAAAATAAGCACTGAAAATGTTGGTTTCATTTGTATAGTACTTAAAGGGTTTACTCTTTGCTACACAATCCTGGGTTTTAATGACCCTTTTGAAGAATCTGTTTGAAAACATTGAGGGCAAAGGAGAAAATGCTGGTAACCAGCATTTTCTCCTTTTCCCACAAAGTTTTTAACCATGTCAAAGATCAAAAACATCTTTTGAGATTCATAAAATTTGTAGTCTGCTACTGCTTTCAGTTTTGAAGAGTCTTAAATTTTGTTGTGTGGGAAAGAGTTATGAATCTACAATTGGACTAAATTTTAGACTCTTTCATTTTAAAAGCATTTGTATACAAGAGGTCAAGTGTGGCTCAAATTACAAGATTTTACTTGTCATAGGGAAGAAAACATTGTGGTACATGGACAGAAATGCTGGTAAACAGCATTTTCTCTTTGTACCACAATGTTTTCAAAAGCCTTCTTTTATTGGGATTGTTATATAATTTGGATTGTCATATGAAGGGTTAACAAAATGTAACATCACAAAAAATGGTGTTTGTTTAACCTTTACCACACAATCCCGACTTTTAACGACCCTGAGAAAAAAGCCTTTTGAAAACATTGTGGGAAAAGGAGAAAATGCTGGTAACCAGCATTTTCTTCTTTTTCCACAATGTTTCCTACCCTTTTCAAGGACGAAATCCATCATTTGAGCCACGTTTGACTTGTCCTTCTGCAACTGCTTTCAAGTGTAAAATTTTGTTTTTTGCTACAGGATTAATGAGATTTACCATTGCAACCTTGAGGGTGAGGCTATAAACCAGGGTTGTCACCATAAAATAGTCTGCTTTGCTGCAAAATCCATGCATTCTTAACTCTTTACCAAAGGACAAAATTTTGGACTTGTCAAAACCTTGGCACTACTTTTCTCTAAACTCTTGTATGCAAGAAATTTGCGTACGCATTTTAGGTCAGCAAGCATCAAGTCTGAAAACAAGTTTCACCAAACTGCATAACTTTTCTATTTGAGTAAATATGTGCTGAACATTACGCAAGTTCATACCAATCAGTAAAGCAGGGAATGAATGTGTGTATATTCAATCAAAAAGAAATTGCAGAAAATCTATGCAGTATAGGCTGGAGAATTTAAGACAACAAATTAAATTTGCCTGAATTGGTGGAAAGTGTTTTTGAAAGATTAGAAAATAGTGTGGTTACCAGCATTTTCTCCTTTTCCCACAAGGTTTCCAAAAGCCCTCTTCTTCAGAGTCATTCAAACTCAGAAATGTGTGGTAAAGAGTTAACCCCTCACCAGGTGACAAAATTATAGACCTGTCCAAATTGAAAGCATTTGCGGACGACAATTTCAATGTGGCTCAAATTGTACAATTTTTCTTTAATAAGGTAGAAAACATTGTGGGAAAAGGAGAAAATGCTGGTTACCAGCATTTTCTCCTTTTCCCGCAATGTTTTCAAAAGGCTTCTTTCCAAAGGTCGATAAAAGGCGTCATTGTGCAGTAAAGGGTTAATCCTTTTTACTGGAAGCAAGATTGACATTGGACATAAAAGATCTAAGTTTGGCAATTTCGTGACTGTTGTAGTGAGAATATTGCAAAATAATGACCTTTTACCAAACAATCCTGTGTTTTTATGTCCATGTTAAATAAATTATTTTCAAAACATTGTGAACAGAAAGAGAAAAATGCTGACAAAAAGCATTTTTCTCCTTTTCCAACAATATTTCTATTTCATCAAGAAAATTCCAACCATTTGAGCTGCATTGTTTTCTGCAAGCGCTGTCAGTATGGACAGGTCTGTAGTTTTCTCCTTATCCCACAATAATTCTTACCTACATGTATCAAAGACAAATTCCATCGTACAAGCCACATTTAAATTGTGATCTGCAAATGCTATCAGTTTGGACAAGTCTTCTGTCTTTTGATACAGAAATAACCCATTACTATTTTTAGCTTCACTGGCCAAAGGCCAGTGGGCTTATGTCATGACCCTGTGTCCGTCATGCGTCTGTCCTTCTGTGTGTCCGTCCATCTGTCCCTCTGTGCGTGCATTAACTTTTTTTCCAAACATCTTCTTCTCTGAAACTGCCCATCGGATTTTAACGAAACTTGACAGAAATGATCCTCCCATGGCCCTTGTTTCCTATAAAAACTCTGGTTGCCATGGCAACAAAACTGAAAAATATTGAAAATCTTTAAAAATCTTCTTGTCGGAAACCATGAGGCCTAGGGTTACCAAATTTGGTGTGTAGCTTTATCTAATCGACCTCTGCAAAAACTTCAAATTATAGCCCTGCGGTCAAAAATTGGACCTGTCACAGGGTCACAAGTTTTACATAGATTTATATAGTGAAAACTTTAGATATTTTCTTGTCCTAAACCATATGGCCTAGGGCTATCAAATTTTGTATGTAGCTTCATCTAATAGACCTCTACAAAAACTCATCAAATTATAGCCCCAGGGTCAAATTTGGCCCTGCCCCGAGGGTCACAAGTTTTACTTAGGTTTATATAGTGAAAAATTTAAATATCTTCTTGTCCTAAACCATATTTCCTAGGGCTACCAAATTTGGCATGTAGCTTCATCTAATGGTCTTCTACAAAAACTCATCAACTTTTAGCCCTAGGGTCAAAATTGGCCCCACCTCTGGGGCCTCAAGTTTTACAAAGGCTTCTATAGTGGAAACTTTAAGTCTTCTAGTCCTAAACCATATGGCCTAGGGCTACTAAATTTGGCATGTAGCTTTATTTAGTAAACCTTTACAAGAACGCTTCATACCATAGCCCTGAGGTTAAAATTGGCCCTGCCCCCAATACAGGGCCATCTTGGCCCTCTTGTTGTTTTGAAACATTATGGAAAAAGGAAAAACATGCTGGTTACCAGCATTTCTCTCTTTCCCCAAGTGTCATCTACACTTTCAGGACAAATCACATCATTTTAGTCACATTTTTTATCTGCATATGCTTTGATATGGAAAGTTATGAAATACTGTTGTCTGGTGCAGAGTTGATTCTGTGCAAGTATACACAAATAGTGTACCCTCCTGATGGTAGGTTTAACTATTAAAGTACATTTGACACCTTACGAAAGGACAAAGTTTAAGACTAGTCTTATCTCTTTTACCAAACAACAACATTTTCAACTTGTCCAAATTGAAAGCAATTGTAGACAAAAAAATAAGTGTGGTTCAAAAATTGAACTTTGTTTTGGGAAGGGTAGAAAACATTGTGGGAAAGGAGAAAATGCTGGTTACTAGCATTTTCTCCTGTTCCCACAATATTTTCAAAAGCTACCTCTCTCAGTGTCATTAAAAGTTGGGATTGTGTGGTAAAGGGTTAAAGTAATTAATTACATGGGACTTGGCTATAGGTATTTTGTCTTTGAAAAGGTATAAAACTTTGTAGGACAAGGAGAAAATGCTTGTTACCAGCATTTTTTCAGTTTCCTATAATGTTTTTTTAACTCTTTACCAAATGAGAAAATTTTCGACTTGTCCTCATTTAAAGCACTTGCAGCCACAAAATAAATATGACTCAATTATTGAAATTCATTTTGGAAGGACAGACTGATAAGATGGTGCAAGAAAAAGGGAAATAATCCATTTTTAAGGTGCATACAATTTCACTTTGCTGGCAAACTTTCCAGAATATTTTCTTACATTATTTTCACCAATGCTAATCGATCATGCACATTGTTGTTCAAGAAAAGTCGGGCATGGCGATCATGTGATAAAATCAGGCGAGAGTAATGTTCTGAGAGTATCAGATATTGTCTATTGAAATATAACTCAGACACATTAACCCTTTACCACACAATCCTGAGATTTACTGATCCAGAGGAAAATGATTTCTGAAAACATTTTGGGAAAAGGAGAAAATGCTGGTGACCAGCATTTTCTCCTTTTCCCACCATGTTTTCTACCCTTTCAAAGTCAGATTTCATAATTTGTGCAACATATTCATGTAATTTATCATATGCAAATGCTCTAACCCTTTACCGTACAATCTCAAATTTTAATGACCCTGAGAAAGAAGCCTTTTGAAAACTTCGTGGGATGGTGACAGGCATTTTGTCCTGTTCCCACAATTTTTTCTACCCTTCCCAAAACAAATTCAATTTTTGAGTACCAATTATTTTGTCGTCTGCAAATGCTTTCAATTTGGACTGGTCTAAAATTTTGTTGTTTGGTAAAGCCTTAGATTTGGACCAGTCTGAAATTTTGTGGTTTGGTAAAAGAGTCAATCCTTCTCTTATTACCAAACAATAAAACTTTGGGCTTGTCTAAATTGAAAGCATCTGCAGACAACAAATACAGTGTGCCCAAATGGTGAAATTTGTCTTTGAAAGGGTAGAAAACATGTGGGAACAGGGGAAAGTTCTGATTACAAGTATTTTCTTCTTCCATGCTATAAAAGCCTCCTGGTTAAAACTTTGCATGTGGTAACCAGCATTTTCTCCTTTTCCTACCATGTTTTCTGTCCTTCCAAAACACAATATTCATTATCAGTTCTGCAAATGATTTTAATTCAGACTAGCTCAAAATTTTGTCATTTTTTAAAGAGTTAAAGGTACAATGTTGGACTGGAATCTACAGAAAGTTTTCCTTTTACCCGCATGAATTTTACAGAACAGTTGTTGATACTAAAGTTTTATTCATAGAAATGTTCCATTGATTTCCTTTGACAATTTGCTCATTTATAAATGTTGTTTTAGAAAAAAGTGTGATCTTGATTGTGAGGGCATGAGAGCTGAATTGTTTCGTTATGTATTTTCATTAAAATCTCAATTAACCCTTTACCGCACAGTGCACACTTTCAATTACTTTGAGGAAGAAGCCTTCATGAAACATTGTGGGTAAAGGAGAAAATGCTGGTTACCAGCATTTTCTCCTTTACCCACAATGTTTTCATAGGCTTTCTCTTTCAGGGTTGTTAAAAGTTCGGATGACGTGGTAAAGAGCTAAATCTATACTAGATGGCTTGATTTGAACTTGTCGAGATTCAAAGCATTCGTAGACAATACAAAGTGTGGATCACATGACTGGAGTTGCTTTTGAGATTGGGAAAAAGAAAATACTGGTAACTAGTGTTTTCCCCCTTTCCCATAATGTTTTCTTTCCTTTCAAAGATAATTCCCATTATTTGTGCAATTCTTAATTCCTCGTCTCAAAATGCTTTTGATTTGGACATGTCTGCAATGTTGTTGTCTGATAAAAAGTTGCAGTGTATGAACAGTTACACTGCATAAATGCAAGTATATATGGGCCATACTCTGGCAAAAGGGGGTTTAATGCATCTCCTTGATCCATGATACCAAGCAAGTCGTCACATAATTATGGATCCATAAAATCCATTTTGTCAAATAGCTGACTGAGTCATGAGATAGAATGGCTGTCAAACATGCAGAAAATTTACAGAAAGCAAAAATGTTTGACTCATGTCAACCTGCACAGGCTGAACTGGGCTGATACTTTTTTTGCAGATGTATTGAACCTCCTTTTCACAGAGCAAAGTTCATATATATTTCTTCTCATTGATGGAAAAAGCACTGTTCTTGAATTTTATTTTTGATGTCAAAGGGAGAGAATCCATGCTGTGTTTGTATTTTTTTTTCTATTTATTTTGAATTCAGTTCTACATTATTATTTATTGCTAACCCTGTCAGTGCCAGAAGCTGTTGGCTTAGATCAAGATCAGATTGCACAGAATGTACTGTCTGATCTTGAATCCACTCCACTGGTTTAGTCAAGGCTGCAAGACAAAAATACTTTCTGAGTTTTAGTGAATTGTATATTCAGCTGTCAGAAGAAGGTAGAGTTTATATGAGCTGTGCTCTGGCAAAAGGGGGCTTAATGCATCTCTGTAATGCATGATACCAGGCAAGTCATCACAACAACCAACTAAATCATACAGTAGACTGTTCCTTTGACATAAAGAAAATTGACCAATAGCGAAAAGTTTTGGCTCAGGTCAGCCTGCACGGACTGCGCAGGCTGACCTGGGTTGATACTTTTCGCAGATGCATGAAGCTCCCGTTTCACAGAGCATGGCTCATGTATTTGCAGTGAGAGTAAACCCTTAACCACACAACAACCCTGAGAAAAAAAGACTGTTGAAAACATTGTGGGAAAGGGAGAAAATGCTGGTAACCAGCAATGTTTTCTACCATTTGAAAGACAGAACTTTGTATTTTTTGAGCCATATTCATCACCAGGAAATGCTTTCAATTTGGACAAGTCTAAATTTGCGCAGGCTGACCTTGGTAGAATTTTTGTGCAATTTGTAAATTTTCTCCTTTTCCCACAATGTTTTCTGTGTATTCAAGAACAAATACTGTTTTTTGAAAAACATTTGACTTGCTCACTGTGAAATTCCTCAGTATGGATGAATTGATTTTTCTAAATGGGAAAGCGTTTATCGAACGACTAAACTTTAAACTCTATGGATACATAATTATGTGATGATATCTCTTGGTTACCAGCATTTTCTCCTTTTCTCTCAATGTTTTCTACCCTTCCCAAAACAAATTTCCATTTTTCAGTCACATTTATTTTGTCATCTGCAACTACTTTCAATTCGAACAAATCTAAAATTTTGCCGTTTGGTAAAAAGTTAAATTTGATATTTGTTTCTGAAAGGATAAAAAAGTGAGAAAATGCTGGATACTACGATAGTCTCAAAAGCCTTTTTCCTCAGGATTGTTTGGTAAGTGATATAATTAAATAGACTGCTCAAAAAACTGATTTTTTAGGCAAAAATATTTGAACCATGCCTTGTGAAAAGGGGGTTAAATGCATCTGCAAAAAGTTTTGACCCAGGTTAGCCTGCGCAGACTCTGCAGGCTGACCCAGGTCATAACATTTTGCTATTAGTACATTTTCTACATTTTCAGAGGACCAGTCTTTCTCATGATTCAGTGGGTTGCTAGACAAATTAGATTTTAACCCTTTCCCAAACAAGTCCGGTTTTCATGTGTCTGCAGTATAAGTCTTTTGAAAACACTGTTGGAAAAGGAGAAATTGCTCATAATGAGCAATTTCTCCTTTTCCCACAGTGTTTTCTACCCTTTTTGAAAACTTCCTGCTATTTTCATCAAATTTAAAATTGTCGTCTGCAAACTCTTTCAATTTGGACCAGTCTAAGATTTATCGTTTGGGTAAGGGTTAAGGATCTATATTTATGAGATGACTTACTTGGTATAATGCATCACGGAGATGGATGAAATCCCCTTTTGCTAGAGCATGGCTCATTTTATGCTCAAGCCTGTTTCTGGCCGCAAGGCTACCTGTACCTCATTCCTTAACCCTTTCCTGAACGATAAATTTTAGACTGGTCCAAATTGAAAAAGTTTGCAGACGACAATTTTAAAGTTGATGAAAATGGCAGAAAGTTCTCAAAAAGGGTAGAAAACACTATGGGAAAAGGAGAAATTGCTCGTTATGAGCAATTTCACCTTTTCCCACAGTTTTTTCTAAAGACTTGTACTGCAGACATGTGAAAACCAGGGCTTGTTTGGGAAAGGGTTAAGCTGATGAATGTTTAAGTTAAGGGGAAATAAATGCTAGTTGGTTATGTGTTATTTAAGTTTTTGCTATAGACTATGTAATTGCCTATGTTATTTGAGTGGGTATAATGTGTGTTTGGAAGTGCGAATGTTTCAATATTTACTCCATTTGGTATTTAGGAGTACCAGTAACTTATGTTTATGGACACTTATGCTCATTTTGTGTAAATATGTTCCCACAATGTGCACATGTGTGATCATGAAAGAGTAAATGTCTACCCACAAATGTGTGCATGTGTAATGAAGATAGATTTATTGTGTACACATAAATTTGTATTTGTGTAATTACTATTGGGTTATTGTGTACCCACAAATGTGTACATGTGTAGTTATTTATGGGTAAATGTGTACCCACAAATGTGTACATGTGTAATTATGAATGAGTCATCGTGTACCCACGAATGTGTACATGTATAATTATGAACATGTATATGTGTTCCCATAATTGCATACATGTTTAATTATAAATGAGGTATTGTGTACCCATGCATGTGTACATGTGTAATTAGGAATAAGTAAATGTGTAACCACCAATGTGTACGTGTGTAATTGTTAAAGAGTTGATGTGTACCCATGCATGTGGACATCTGTAATTATAAGTGGGTAAATGTGTACCCTCAATGTGTACATGTGTGATTATGAATTGATGAATGCATAACCACAGAATGTGTACTTGTATAGTTTTGACTGTGTGTACCTGCAATGTCTGCACATATGATTTTGGGTTGGTAAAAAATGTGTAAATGAGTAATTATGTATGGATAAATGTGTCAACATGATGAGTAAATTTGTACTATTGCTTTGGATATGTACCTTATGTTTTAAATGAATTTATGAACATGTTTAAATGACTGTGAATCTGTTTTGAGCATCAAAAAGTGCTATTTATATTTACTGCAAATTTAACCTTTATTCTTTTTTGAGAAGTATTAAGGGTTTTTACTGACTTTAACTTTTATCCACTGCCACAAATAAAAGATTCAGACTTACGTAACTCTTTACCACATGACTAAATTGTCGACTTGTCCAAATTGAAAGCATTTGCGGACAACAATTTAAATGTTAACCAAATGACAGAGTTTGTCTTTGACAGGGTAGAAAACACAGTGGGAAAAAGAGAAAATGCTGGTTATCAGCATTTTCTCCTTTTCCAACAATGTTTCAAAATGTTTCTATTTCAGGGTCTTGAAAAGGCGGTATTGGTTGGTAAAGGGGTTAAATCAAGTGCAGATTCTCACTTCCTAGTATTCACTGCCCGGCTTGGTAGCTCAGTGGCTAGCGTATCGGACTCATGACCTGGTGGTTGCTGGTTTGATACCCAGCTGGGGCAAACTTTCTTTACGGAGATTTTTTGCCTGTCACCTCTGATGCATGTGAGAAAAGTAGTCAGTGGCTTGGAAAGAAATTTGTGTCAGTACTGGTGTGAGAAAACTAGGAAACACGTGCATAGGTGCACTGACCACCGTGATATGACTAAAGCTGTTAAAACTGTGTTAAACTCCATTACAAAAAAATAGATTTCACTCTTTCTCACTCTAGAAAATTTTAGACATGTCCAAATTGAACGCCCTGCAGCCCAAAATATGATTTTTGTCTTTGAAATAGTTGAAAACACTGTGGTAAAAGGAGAAAATACTGGTAACAAACATTTTCTCCTTTTCCCACTCTGTTTCAAAAGCCTTTTATAACCCTTTACCACACAATCCCGACTTGTAACGACCCAGGAAAGGAAGCCTTTTGAAAACATTGTGGGAAAAGGAGAAAATGCTGGCAACCAGCATTTTCTCCTTTTCCCACAATGTTTTCTACTTGTCCCATAACAGATTTCAATTTTTAAGTCACATTGAATTTGTCGTCTGCAAATGCTTTTAATTTGGACGAGTATGGATTTTCATTGTGTGGTAAAGAGTTCAAATGTTTCAAAGGATTGTTTGGTAAAGGGTTTACCCATCTTTTACTTCCAATGTTTGGTGCAGTTCTAAATGTTTTTTTTTTTTTAAAGGCAAGTTATCACTGTATACAGACTGAATTTGGACTAATGTGAACGAAAAGTACTATTGTCTCTTTACCAAAC
The DNA here is from genome assembly GCA_945859785.2 of Tridacna gigas. Taxonomy (NCBI): domain Eukaryota; kingdom Metazoa; phylum Mollusca; class Bivalvia; order Cardiida; family Cardiidae; genus Tridacna; species Tridacna gigas. The sequence goes on from OX244039.2 coordinate 9,668,809, forward strand.
AACAAAATTTTAAACCAGTCCAAATTCAAAGGAGTGGCAGATGACAAAATTAATGTAATGCAAAAATTGAAATTTGTTTTGGGAAGAGTAGAAAACATTGTGGGAAAAGGAGAAAATGCTGGCTACCAGCATTTTCTCCTTTCCCCACAATGTTTTCAAAAGCTTTCTTTCTCAGGGTCAGTAAAAGTCCAGATTGTGTGGTAAAGGGTTATACTTGTAGGCTCATCAGTCCTGAAAAAGTTCGTGCTCTGTCCTGTCCTGCATTATCAGGTTATTAGCTGTTATTTCTCCAGTGCATGTCATTTGAGTAATTATGTTATCTAACACTTTACCAAACAACAAAATTGTAATTGAAAGCCTTGCAGACACAAGCATTTTCTCCTTTTTCTGCAATGTTTTCTAAAGGGCTCTTTCTCAGATTCGTAAAAACTTGAGACTTTGTAGTAAAGAGATAATCCTTATCCTGTTAAATAAGTGAAATGAAATTTTCAGACTGATAGTAAAAACCAAAATAATGCTATTTCAAGCTTAACTTTTTGGGGAAAAAAATCTTCTGATGGGACTGTGCAGATCCAAGATCAGACTGCACGTTCTGTGCAGTCTGATCTTTATCTATGCTCTCCACAAAAGGTCAGTGAGTCACGCTTAGCAGCTTATGGATTAATACCTTGATAAACTATTAACTGATTGTCCTGTAGGAATTGTTAATCCTTGAAACTTTTAGGGCCTGAAACATCTTTTAACTGTTTACTGCACAGTGCCTTCTTTTAACGACCCAGGGAAAGAAGCCTTTTGAAAATGTGGGAAAAGGAGAAAATGCTGGTAACCAGCATTTTCTTCTTTTCCTGCAAAGTTTTCTACCCAATCATAGAAAAATTGAAACATTTGAGCCACATTGAAAATGTCATTCGCAAATGCTTTCAGTTGGGACAAGGCTAAAATTTTGTCACCTTGTAAAGGGTCAGTAAGCATTGTGAAATTCAGTTTTGTACCTTTATTCCAAGTCTAGCTATGTAGTTGGCCGTGGCATGTGCCAGCAAAGGTTTCCCTGTTTATTACTATCCGTTTTTGTTGTCTCACTCTCTTCTCAGTTTTAAATCTTTACCAAATGACAAAATTTTCCACTCAACCAAATTGAAAGCATTTGCAGACAGCAAATTAAAGGTAGCTCAAATGATGATTTCTGTCTTTAATAGAGTAGAAAACATTGTGGGAAAAGGAGAAAATGCTGGTTACCAGCATTTTCTCCTTTTCCCACAATGTTTTCAAAAGCCTTCTTCTTCTGGGTCGTTAAAACTCGGGATTGTGTGGTATAGGGTTAAAAAGGTGTCTGAAATTTGAAAGTTTTCTGAAGAATTAGAGTTGGGTTTTTACCATCTACCCTTTACCACACAGTCACGACTTTTAACGACCCTGAAGAAAAAGCCTATTGAAAACATTGTGGGAAAAGGAGAAAATGCTGGTAACCAGCATTTTCTCCTTTTCCCGCAATGTTTTCTACCTTTCCCAAATCAAATTTCAATTTTTTGCCACAGTTGATTTGTTGTCTGCAAATGCTTTCAATTTGGACCAGTCTAAAATGTTGTCCTTTGGTAAAGAGTTAAATTGAAAACAGGCAATAAGTTAACAGCTTCTTATATTTTTGTTTGTATGTATGTTTGATGTGTGTTTGTTTACATGTACGTATGTGTTGTTGTTTACATGATTGCAGCAACTACTTTATTGTTCATTCAAGGATGATCTACGTTTTACCTGACATATACAGTGTTAAATCTTTACCTCACAACAAAATTCAGGACTTGTCCAAACTAAATGCGATGGCAGATGACAAATTCAGTCTGGCTGAAATGATTGAATTTGTCGTTGGAATACTAGAAAACCCTTGGTAAAGGAGAAAATACTGGCTACCAGAATTTTCCCCTTTTCTCAAAGTGTTTAAAAATGCCTTCCTTCTTAGGGTCATCAAAATTATGGGTTGTGTGGTAAAGGGTTAAATATTTTCATAAGTGTGAGCTCCAGCACAGTAAAACCTTTGCCTCCGCAAATTAGGAGCTTAAAATTTGCATTGAAATCCAGAAAGGTATCACTTACTTCATTACAGCACACATAGTTGCTGGTGTCAAAATTTTGGAAACAAGGCCTCTGATTGGCTGAGAAGTTTGTATGGTAGAGTTGAAAATCTGGGTCCATATTCACTAACCATTCTTGAGATCATTCTTAGTCTTATTCTCGAGAATTTTCTAACTTTGAAATAACACAACTTCTGATTGGCTAAACCAAATGGTTTAGCCAATCAGAAGTTGTGTTACTTTCAATTATAGAAATCTTTGAGATTAAACTAAGAATGCTCTTAATGATTGGTGAATGTGGACCTAGGACATGATTATTGAATGGAAGGGAAGATCCAACTGATTAACCCTTTACCACACAATCCCAACTTTTAACGACCCTGAAGAAGAAGCCTTTTGAAAACATTGTGGGAAAAGGAGAAAATGCTGGTTACCAGCATTTTCTCCTTTTCCCACAATGTTTTCTACCCTTTCCAACACAAATTTCAATTTTTGCGTCACATTCATTTTGTCATCTGCAAATGCTTTCAATTTGGACCAGTCTAAAATTTTGTCATTTGGTAAAGAATTAAACCTTTATCGAAGGTCTACCAAAATATTGAAACTTTACCATACAATCAAAATTGTCATTCCAAAATGAGGTTGGGAAAAGAGAGACTGCTGCCAACCATCATGTCAACCCTTTAACCCTTTACCACACAATCCCGAATTTAAACGACCCTGAGAAAGAAGCCTTTTGAAAACATTGTGGGAAAAGGAGAAAATGCTGGTAACCAACATTTTCTCCTTTTCTCACAATATTTTCTTGCATTATTTGAGTCACATTTAAATTGTGCTTTCACTTTGGACCAGTCTAAAATTTTGTCATTTGGTATAGAGTTAATTAAAGCATCTTTCACTACTATAGTTGCTTTTGTGGCCTGTGTAGATCAAGATCAGACTGTCTGTTTTGTTGAGTCATTCTGGGAAAAATTAACCTTTACCTTGTGTTTATTTTGGTCTTGTTTATAGATTTAAAATGTCTGGAGGTTTTAAATTTATATAAATTAATATTTTCTACCCTTATTAAGACAAATCCCATTAGTAATAGCTGCATGTGTTGGCTTGCAAATGCTTTCAATAAAAAATTGTCAAAAACTGTGTTGTCTTGAAGAGAGATCACCCTTAACACAATAAAATTTTCAGACTTGTCCAAATTGATAGCATTGGTGGGAGACAAATGTAACTCAAAATATGAAATCTGTCAATCATAGGGTAGAAAACATGGTGGGAAAAGGAGAAAATGCTGGTTACCAGCATTTTCTCCTTTTCCAACAATGATTTTTTTTAAAGGCTTTCTTTCTTCGGGTCGCTAAAAGTCAAGATTGTGTGCTGAAGAGCTAATAAGTACATCATTATCAAAGGGGTTTCTTGTGCTGGAGTGTATTGTGAAACCGGGTTAATTTGTCACTTATTTGTTTTTGTGACCATACTCGGTTTTCAGATATTTGCATCGTTCTAAATAGAGTTCAGATGTTTAATATGTTTGTCTAATGTTTGTCCATGGTGTAGAGGTAAAATATGTGGACACATGGTCCTGAACTAAATGTCCCTTAACCCTTTCCCAAACAAGCCCTGGTTTTCACGTGTCTGCAGTACAAGTCTTTTGAAAACACTGTGGGAAAAGGAGAAATTGCTCGTTACGAGCAATTTCTCCTTTTCCCACAGTGTTTTCTACCCTTTTTGAGAACTTTCTGCCATTTTAATCAAATTTAAAATTGTCGTCTGCAAACTCTTTCAATTTGGACCAGTCCAAAATTTGTCGTTTGGGAAAGGGTTAAGATCGTAAATTTATAGCATATCTATATATAGTCCACAAAAAAGATTGAATATTCATCAAGTGACAAGTTAAAGCGGTTTCACTATAGGAGGTGTTGTTATGAACTATTTGCTCAAAGTTTGTTTACAACAGGTTAAACAATTTGTCTGCTGTTTGTTTAATATATTATTGGATTGGGGGGGGGGAGATTTGTCATTCTGAATGGGGCAATTATGTTGGTCAGGAATCTTAGTGTATATATCTTATGATGGCTCATCCCTTGATTTTAGTACCAAGATACATGTAAATTGCAACAGTAGACTTTCTTGTTGATATACCCATCTTCACTCACCAAGGATGACAATTAATATGTCACTTAATTCACCCTTGGCTATTCGAGTTGAAATTTGTAATCCCTGCGATATGTCGTTTACTGGACGTTGATAGGCATCATCCCTAGAATGCCATCATCAATAACCAATCAAACATTGTGTAACATAATCTTTTCAACAAAATCTACACATGTATTTTGACAGTCCATCATCTGGTGTTGGAATGTGTCCTAAAACTTCATTTGACTGATTCATGTCAGTAAATGTTGATGTAAATATTGCATGCCTATACGTAAGGTAATGATTCCGAGCATATCGCACAATTCTCTCCTTCTGTCACTATTTTTATTAACATTTTGCAAATTCAAAGCGCTGTGTGATTGGCGAGCTTTTATTTTTATTTTTATTGGTTGCAAACAATAATTACACCTATCCCAGGGATAACAGGTTTTGACTTGATCAGCCAAGGGAGACAAGAGCAACATAGTTATCATCACCCTTGGCTAGTGAAGATGTGATATACCATGCTTTAGAATGACCTAATGATATATTAATAAAGTGTTAGAAACACAAATTTTACTTTTGCTTTCATTTTCTAATGAAATTTGTCAAGACAAATCATTCAAGGTTTCATTTAAAGCACAGGCTCATTTTGTTGTATACATGTAGTTAATTATTTGAAAACATCATGACAAAGGGAGAATCAGGTCATATATAAGTAATTTATCCATTTAGAACTATTGCTGTGTCATGCTTAAGATTTTGTGTATTTTATATTTAGTTTACTCTCATTATTTTTTCCAAAAGACTGTTTTACCATAGAGGTGGGTTGTGGAGGGGTGGTGGAAAAGTATATTTTGAAAAAAAGAAATCAAAATGCCGAGTAGTGTGCAAGTTTCCAAAGTTGCCTTTGGATTATGAAAATAGGCATATTCTAATGGCTGAAATGTCGATTTCATTGGCAGTGGTAGGGTTAATCCTTTACCAAACAATCTAGTGCTTAAATAACCCTAAAGATGAAGGCTTTCGAAAACATTTTGGGAAAAGGAAGAAAGTGCTGGTAACCAGCATTTTCTCCCTTTTCCCACATGGTTTTCTACACTGTCACATTAGTTCGTTTTCCCACAAGGTTTTCTATCATTTCAAAGATGGAAATCAACTGTTGAGTTGCTCTTTATTTTTCTTCTGCAAATGCTTTGAGTTTGGTCAAATCTAAAATTTTCTCATCTGGAAAGAGTTAAAAGCCTGTTTATTGTGTAATTTATCTCTTGGAAAAAAATATCTTAAATCTATAAAAATTAAAAAGCCAAGTATTAGTACTAGGCAGTTATTCCATATTTTGATTTTGCACACAATTATGCATGTTCACTGTTAGTTATACATGTTATTATATAGGTTGTTATACTTGTTTGTTTATTTCCCTTGCAAAAGGGATAGATTTGGTGCATATGATTAAATGGTCTTTGTAGAGTTTCCTGTGACAAAATACATGAAATTGTCATGTGAACATCAACATGTGTTTCTTATTTTATTCATATCCTTTTGATTGATTTACTACGGCCATTAACTTTTAGCTCACCTGTGCACTAAGTGCTCAAGATAAGCTTATGTGATTATGCTGTGTTCGTTGTCTGTGTGGGCTCTAGAGGCCACATGGAAGGTAGTCAGAATATTTTTTAAGTTGTATCCCATACATGTACATGTTTGAAATTGGGTCATCTTGGGTTAAAAGTAGGTCACTGGGACAAATTATTATTAAAAAGCTTGGGCCACATTTTCAGAGCCATGATTACGAAATTTGGTCAGAATGTTTTCCTTGATATTATCGTGGAACAGTTTGAAATTGGTTCAAGTCGGGTAAAAAAGTAGGTCAATGACACAAATCTTACAAAAACTTTGTGTGCACTCTGGAGGACATATTTTCAGTCTAATACTCATGAAACATAACAGTTTGTCAGACTCTTCTTTGATAATATGGTGACTTTATTGTTAACTTCTCTCAAGGGTACACAATCTCAGGTGAACGATTCAGGGTCATTTTGGACCTCTTGTTTTTATAAGTCCAAGCCCTGATAGCTTGTTAGCAGCCTTGCTACCAGCCAACCTTCTGTTGGATTGATGAAAGTCATTGTGACAGGATTTATTCATCTCTCACCTCAGCACCATGTTTCAACCTATGAGGGATGATCAGAAAGAATGTGGACCAGTGCCTGTATCAGGGTATTGTTATAAAAGACCCATTTGGAATATTTACTGTTTGAAAAGTAACCTACTTTGAATTCTATGCAATAATTTGTTCTGAGCATGAAACATGCGCCCCAGCTGATCATGACATAACTCTTAATGACCGGGTGGGTCATAGAGAGGGTTAGCTCCTCTCTGCTGACATAGTGTGAGGCACGTAGAGAATCTTTCAAAACAGGAACTGGCCAGAGGTCATAAGGGGTTAGGACTATAAATAATGAATTATAAGGAGGGTTAGCTAGTGTTTTGATGTGTAGTTTTTAGCTCCACTGGCCAAAGGCTAGGGGGCTTGAGTCATGGCCCAGTGTCTGTCGCGTGTATGTGTCTGTTGGTGTGTTAACTTTTATTTCAAACATCTACTTTTCTGAAACTACCTATCCAACTTTGAAGCCTCGCTGGAAGCACTGGGTTTCAAGTGGGAGTGTCTATGGGCATGACGCTTCGAGGGTTAGCCTAGTACTGGTGAAAGCCAGGACATACATGAACTACTGCTGTAATATGGCTATTCTTAAAATAATATTTTAAGCAGCATAAAACACCATTCAATCTTTTGACTAACAAGGGGGGGGGGGGGGCTTATTTGAAATTTTATTGCCATACAGACTTCTGATGGTTTACTGTTTCCATCTATGCCAGTTAACCCTTTACCACACAATCCAAAGTTACAACAATAGAAACCAGCATTTTATCTCTTTTCCACTATGTTTTCTACCTTATCAAAGACATGTTCCATCATTTAACTCTTTACCGGGCTTATTTGAAATTTTACTGTCATACAGACTTCTGATGGTTTACTGTTTCCATCTATGCCAGTTAACCCTTTACCACACAATCCAAAGTTATAACAATAGAAACCAGCATTTTATCTCTTTTCCACTATGTTTTTTACCATATGAAGGACATATTCCATCATTTAACTCTTTACCGAACGGCAATATTTTAGACTTATCCAAATTGACAGCTTTTGCAGATGACAAAATAAATGTGACTTAAAAATTAAAGTTTGTCTTGGGAAGAGTAGAAAACATTGGTTACCAGCATTTTCTCCTTTTCCCACAATGTTTTTAGAAGGCTTCTTCCTCAGGATCATTAAAAGTCGGGATTGTATGGTGAAGGGTTAAGCTGTATTTGAAATGTTGCCATCAAATACTTTCAACTTTTTATTTTCAAGGGCTTTAAACTGTAGGCACAAAAATGATCACATTTCTACAATAAGGTGATACTGATATATTACACATTTGCTTTTTTCAATTAAAGATCCACAAACAGAAATTTGCAGTTCTGATATGTAAGTGGCTATGAATGGTGGGGAAAGTCACCAAATCATACTGAATTAGACTTAATGACCGAACAGGACCTGGTCAGATTTTAAAACTGGATTGGACCATTTTTCTTCAGTCTTATAAGGACCAACAACGCTTTACCATTACCACACTTGCTAGTCTCTCAGTACTTTCAGTACTTTGGTTTCTCTTTCGCAAACTGTGTGCTTTCTGTTCAGTTTGACTTATAACAAGCTTATTACTAGTTAATCCATTATTGATCATTTTACAATCAAAGTTTTAAAAGAATGCATGGGTACGAGACAAATAAGAAATTAACTCGTTTCAAATCTTGATTCCAATAATAATCCTATTTGATTCATAAATACACGATTGAAACAAAGAAGGATCTAAAATTTATCAAAGATATCCATTTAAATTGTTCATTGTTCATTAAGTTGGACGAGCTAAGTTGTAAAAGCCTGACAAAGAATGCAATTTGTTCAAGACTGAGTATAAAGGTTGGGACGAATAAGTAATGGCGAATAGGTCCATAGACGAAAAGTTATTTTCCAAGAGTAGGTAGATCTACCAGCTGAAGGTGTCGCACCGAAAACTTTTTGGCTCATTTAAATAATAAATCACCATGCTCGACTGGCTGCTGCTGATTCTCTGACGAAGCAGGAGTTAGCAGTTTATTTTTCATCAAATAGGACTTTTTTGCAATGAATTCCTCTTCAAACACATCAACCCACGGAAAGTCGCTGTGAGTCGGCCCTTAGGGAACAAGACAGTTCTTCGACAAGACAGTTCCTCGACAAGACAGTTCCCCGGCACTTTTGAAGATAGTTCGTCGTAACTTTTGTTCTATGTCAAATGGCAATTAACGGCGATCAAAAATGGTTGATGAAGGACTGTATGAATAAATGACGTTTTGTGATTGATTGAAACGTTTGTAGATCTACCTGAGATTGTCGAGCACATCTGGTCACCGTGAGATCTCGCTGGTAATAGACCATGCCCCTTTTCCAAAACATAAAAAAAATAGTCCTTAAAGAAATGCAGAAGCAAAAGAATGCATCACCTTCAGAAACACATTTTTAACATGTTCTTTCATCTTTTGTGATCAAACAATGTGGCAGAAATGCTTGATATAGTACGACCCGGAAGCATTCCGTTCTGAAACGGTAACGGGGCTGGCGGAAACGTTCAAAACAGCACGTGCATATCCTAGCATAAACAAATTTTTCGATATGAAGTAGATTCCTACGATCAAATAGAGACAGTCCTAAAGGTATGAAAACCCTTTGGATGCATCGGTTGTGAATTTAAGATGGCAAAAAACAAAGGAAACATGGGTTAAGGAACAAGCGTTATCCTTTCATGTGGGATTTGGTTCCGGGCATGTTTGTCCCAAAACCAGTTCGTCCCTAGGCTTGTTCGCTCGGACTTGTTCCTCCGATATTATTGCATGCTTGGTCGTTATTGACCGAAATCAATGTTAAGTAAAGCATTTATTAGAAAATCAAGCAACAATATATCTAGTCTACCTAAGAGTAAGAGTGATTTAGATCTATGACTTATGAATAAGGTTGTTCTATGAAAAGGACAATAGCTGCCAAAAGTAAACAAAGCAGGTCTTAAAATACATTAAAATTTAAATCATAGCATATAAAGTATCGAAATTATTGTGAAAGTGACAATCTGTTAATGCACGATCGGTCCCAGTGTTAGTCTCTGGAAGAGAAATTAATGTCAAATCTAGGTTATAAAATCTGCCAGGTCACCATCTTTTTTTTTAACTTTTTGCCAGACTTTAAAATTTATTTTTCTTCCAGCAGCTAACACTTGGGCTGACCATACAATATTAGATTGTCATCTTCATAATATTTTCCAAGGTTCCCATTCACACACATATGTGAAGGGTAGAAAACATTGTGGGAAAAGGAGAAAATGCTGGTTACCAGCATTTTCTCCTTTTCTCACAATGTTTTCAAAAGGCCTCTTTTTCAGGGTCCTTAAAAGTCAGGATTTTGTGGTAAAGGGTTAAAAAACAATTGCAATCGTAGGAATTGTTGCATGGTAGAGAGTTTATTTATTGTTATATATCTTATTTACTTACAGGTGAAATGGTGAACATATGTCCAGATTCTTTATTCAGAGGTTCTGGGTTTGTTCGTCACTTGCAGCGGTGGTATTCATGGGTGTATCCAGGGAATGACTCCGCAGAGCCCTTGTCAAAGCCTTTTTAAACCCAGAAAACATATGAGCAAGTTAAATGTTGTCATTATGTAACTGGTGTACTCCTGAAAGTGGTGTAAAACACCAGATGGAGACGCATCTGCGACTGGTTGTAGATGAACATTGGACAGAGGTACATGTACAAACTTTGTTCTAAATAATCAAAGTTCTTTTGATGCTGCTGCCATTTTAAATACAGGTGGCATATAGTATCCCTGCTGTCTGTAGATATGTCATGGTCATCCTGTTAACAATAAGGAAAATGAGTTCTGTTTTTCATCTTTGGCTGCTTTCCCACATAACCATTGTCAAAACAATTGTCAGCGGTGAGGGATGGATGAATCCAGTTGTGATGACTATCATCAATCCTCAGAAAGAAATTAGCAAAGCCGGGGATCGAACCAGCGAATTCCTGTTCTCAAGTCCTGTACGCTACCGACTGAGCTACATGGGCTTTGCAGGACATACTTGAATGGGCTGTTGCTGTAATATGCTTGAAATAATGATGAAAGCTGTGTAAAACCCCATTCAATTAATAAAACTATCAATTGCATCTTAGTCTTTAGCTTCTCAACTGATTTTTACGTGCTACTGATTTTTCAACTGATTTTTATGTGTTTACATTGTAAATATAAGTAATGCTTTTACCCTGAAAGTGTGAAGTAAACAAAATTGAAATATTGTCAGAAAAAAATATGCCATCTCTACCTACCTTTGGAGAGAATGTCTTTGCGTAGTGGTTGTGTTGGTACAGAATGTCTCTGCATATTTGTCAGCGTAGATCCTAAGTCAGTCTGCAGTAAACATGTAGTCTTATCCAGGTGCCTCACTGGCTGCAAAGGCAGTTAGTGGTTGTGAAACCACCTCCAGACAAAATCTAATAGTTGGTGTAGATCCTAGGTCGGTCTGCTGTGAGAATGCAGCTCCGATCTTGGATCTTCACTGGCTGCAAAGGTAACTATAGTTGTGGCAGGCACTTGAAAGGGTTTTAAAGAAGAGTTGAATTCAATATGAATTTTGCATTCTATTTTCAGGGAGACAATCTGATGTAAAGATAGGTATCAGGCTGAATATTTCCAGGGAGGAGTATTGGACTGTGGAGTGAAGATTTAACCTGTTTCTGCATGATTAGAAAGAATTGTAATTTCAAGGCTGTTTTGACCTATGGGGAAATATAGCAGATCTTCAAGAATTATCTTGTCTCAACCCTTTACCAAACAGCAAAGATTCAAACTTGTGCATATTAAGAGCTTTTCCAAACGACAAATTAAATGTGGCTCAAACGTTGGTATTTATCATTGAAAGGGGAGAAAACATTTTGGGAAAAGGAAAAAAAAATGCTGGTTACCAGCATTTTCTCTTTTTCCCTAAATATTTTCAAAGGCCTTCTTTTACAGGGTCGTTAAAAGGGATTGTGTGGTAAAGGGTTAAGTCTTTATCAATCTTTGCCAAATGAAAAAAATTTTGTTGTACTCTACGAAATTGAAAGCATTTGCAGAGAAATAAATGGGACTGAAAAATTGAAATTTGTTTTGGGAAGGGCAGAAAAACATGGTGATAAAAGGAGAAAATGCTGAAAGGGAGGTCTGATGCAAAATGAAGGCTCTTTGGATCAGATTATCTTACAACATAGTACAAATGTTGACACTACACTTTCTTTGTAGTCTTATTGTCTTATTGCGGCCTGATTGCAAAGGAACATAATTTGTGATAAGGTAAATCATTTGGGCTATGCTGTGTGAAAAGGGGGTTTAATGCATCTGCAAAAAGTATCGACCCAGGTCAGCCTGCCCAGTCCGCGCAGGCTGACCTGGGCCGAAAGTTTTTGCTATTGGTCAGTTTTCTGTATATCCAAAGACCATTCTACCTTATGATTAACCGTTTACCACACAATCCCGACTTTTAATGATCCCGAGAAAGAAGCCTTTTGAAAACATTGTGGGAAAAGGAGAAAATGCTGGTAACCAGCATTTTCTCCTTTTCCCACCATGTTTTCTACCCTTAACTCTATACCACACAATCCCGACTTTTAACGACCCTGAGAAAGATGCCTTTTGAAAACATTGTGGGAAAAGGAGAAAATGCTAGTAACTAGCATTTTCTCCTTTTCCCACCATGTTTTCTACCCTTAACTCTTTACCACACAATCCCGACTTTTAACGACCCTGAGAAAGATGCCTTTTGAAAACATTGTGGGAAAAGGAGAAAATGCTGGTAACCAGCATTTTCTCCTTTTCACACAATGTTTTCTGCCCTTTCCAAAACAAATTTCGATTTTTGAACCACATTTATTTTGTCGTCTGCATATGCTCTCAATTTGGACTGGTCTAGAATATTGTCGTTTGGTAAAGAGTTAAGTCGGTTGTTAAAAGAGTGGCTGTCATGGGTTCATAATTACGTGATGGCTTGATTAGTATGATGCACCGTGGAGATGCATTAAGCCCCCCTTTTGTCAGAGCATGGCTCATTTCATCAAGCTAACCTAAGATTCTGTTAACTTTTTCCATGTAGAATTAAGCCTTTACCACACAATCCTGAGTTCTGACAACCCTGATGCACTTTTGAAAACATAGTGGAAAAAGGAGAAAATACTGGTAACCCCTTTCCCACCATGATTTCTACTATTTCTACTAGAGTTCATCATTTTGGCGGCATTTTTTTTTTTTTTGATGTCTGCAAATGCTTTCAATTCGGACAAATCTAAAATGTTATTGTTGTTTGGTAAAGATTTAAGACCAAGAATGGCATTTTGAATGGTTCTGTCCTTCAGCATTTCCAAGTATTGTTTGAGATGTTTGTTAACCCTTTCCAAAACGATAAATTTTAAACTGGTCCAAATTGAAAGAGTTTGTAGACGACAATTTTAAATTTGATGAAAATGGTAGAAAGTTCTCAAAAAGGGTAGAGAACACTGTGGGGAAAGGAGAAATTGCTCATTACGAGCAATTTCTCCTTTTCCCACAGTGTTTTTAAAAGACTTGTACTGCAGTCACTTGAAAACCAGGGCTTGCTTGGGAAAGGGTTAACACTGTAATGATAGAATTCCAAAAGGTGACTAATTATCAGCAATATAAAAATGTTCAGCTCAGCTCTCCAAGTTAGGAATATCGATGGAAAACCTAGGCTCCTTATCTGTGGAGTATTCTTACATTTTCTCTTCACTCAAACATGGTGTCTCTGCTTTTACAGTCTAATGGTAAATACTTCCTTGATCTGAGGGACATGTCTTACAAAATGTTGTGCTGTTGTAGGCAAGGCCTAAATAAATCCAAATCTCTTTAACCGTTTACCATACAATCCCAACTTTTAACGACCCTGAGAGAGAAGCCTTTTGAAAACATTATGGGAAAAAGAGGAAATGCTGGTAACCAGCATTATTTTCCTTTTCTCACAATGTTTTCTACCATAACAGAGAAAAATCGCATCGTTTGAGCCACATAGAAAAAGTCATCTGCAAATGCTTTCAATTTGGACTGGTCCAAAAATTTTGTTGTGTGGTAAAGGGTTTAACTCCTTTGGCATGTCATAGTTCTTCATTGCCTTGTAAGCAACTCGAACATGCTGAAGTTGTGGAAAGGCCAAACAATCCAGATTTGTGATGGTGTCTCCACATAAATACTTGATGCCTGACTTTTCAAAAATGTACTCAGTGCTCACAGCTCTTTCAGTAATCCATCTGGGCTGTTTTTCACTTGTTTTATGTAGAAAGAAAACTTTGAGAAGAAAGTAAGACACTGTCACACACTGCATTCCCCTCCTCATTATCAAATCGAAGATCTGCATGGTGGAAATTTTTAGCAAGATACTGGACTGTGAATCAGTTATCAATTGTGTCGAAATGTATCCATTAACCCTTAACCTAACAATCCCGACTTTTAACGACCCTGAAGAAGAAGCCTTTTGAAAACATTGTGGGAAAAGGAGAAAATGCTGGTAACCAGCATTTTCTCCTTTTCCCACAATGTTTTCTGTCCTTTTACAGGCAAATCTCACTATATGAGCCATACATAATTTGTCGTCTGCAAATGCTTTCAATTCGGACTAGTGTAAAATTTTGTCATGTGGTAGAGGGTTAAAAGTGTTTCATAACAGGCATAGAGCAATGTTTGTATAATTCATGACTTAGTGTTTTTCTTCAAAAACTTTATCTTTAATTTTATACCAATAGAAAAAGGAATTTTCAGCTTCATGATTTTCCTGAAATCTTCTGTCAAAAAACAGTTTGTTGGAATTCATTGTCTGGCATGGACTATCATAGGGTAGACTCTAACTATATTTACTGACATAATCTTGGTGTGTTAAAAAAAAAAAAAAGTGAACCATGCTCTGGCAAAATGGGGCTTAATGCGTCTCCGTGATGCATGATACCAAGCAAGTCATCACATGATCACGGATCCATAAAATCAAATTTGTCTAACGACCGACTTAATCATGTGGTAGACTGGTCCTTTGATATACAGAAAAAAGTGACAAATTTTGGCCCAGGTCAGACGGATACTTTCCGCAGATGCATTAAGCCCCTTTTTTTACAGAGCATGGCTCATATGTTTTGTAGGCTTGGCTTATTTTCCCTATAGAGTATTATAGAATCTTTTTGATCAACCCTTTATACAGCAATCCCATGTTTCATGGACTCTGAAGAAGACGGCTTTTGAAAACATTGTAGTGAAAAGAGAAATTGTTGTTAACCAGCAGTTGCTCCTTTTCCCACAATGTTTTCTACCATTTCAAAAACATAAATTATCTTTTGGGCCACACTGAATTTCTTGTCTGCACATGTAATTTGTTTAACCCTTACCCAAACGACAAATTTTGGACTGGTCCAAATTGAAAGAGTTTGCAGATGACAATTTTAAATTTGATGAAAATGGCAGAAAGGTCTCAAAAAGGGTAGAAAACACTTTGGGAAAAGGAGAAATTGCTTGTTATGAGCAATTTCTCCTTTTCCCACGGTGTTTTCAAAAGACTTGTACTGCAGACATGTGAAAACCAGGGCTTGTTTGGGAAAAGGTTAACTCTATACCAAACTTATAAAATGTCAGACTTGTCAATGGTGAATCATTGTCTGAGAGGGGTAGACAAAAATTGTGAGAAAGTAGAAGATGCTGGTAACCGACACCTCTATTCCCCAAAATGTTTTCAGAAGGCTTCCTTGCCAGATGTCAGAATATGAGATTATCTGGTTAAGGGTAAAGATCATAGCGTAAAAATGTGAACAGTTTTAAAATTTTCAAAGCCAGTTTTGCAGCTTTTGAAAGCATTGTGAGAAAAGGAGCATTTGGTCTTGACAGACATTTGCTCATATTCCAAAAATGTTTTACCAAGTTTTTCCCTGTATTTCTCTGTTTCTGAGATTTGTGCTAGTTTAAGTCTAGGATGAGCATTTACTGTTCTGCGTTAACCCACAACAGATACTTGACTCTTTACCACATGACAAAAATGGAAACTAGTCCAAATTGAAAGCATTTGCAGCCAACATTTTAAATGGAGCTCAGAACATAAAATTTGTCTTTTAAAGGGTAGAAAAGGGAAAAGAAGAAAATGGTGGTTACCAGCATTTTCTTCTTTTCCCACAAAGTTTTCAAAAGGCTTCTTTCTTTGGATCATTTAAAGTCGGGATTGTTTAGTAAAGGGTTAATTGAAAAATTAATTGAAAATTGAAAAATTAGTTTCTTTACAATACATGTATATGTTTAGACACTTTTTGAAATTATAAACAAGCCATGCTCTGTGAAAAGGAGGCTTAATGTATCTGCAAAGAGTATAGACCCAGGTCAGCCTGCGCTGACTGCGCAGGCTGACCTTGGCTGAAACTTTTTGCTATTGGTCAATTTTCTACATGTCGAAGGACCAGTCTAGCTCATAGTGGAGTCGTAACGAGCAATTTCTCCTTTTCCCACAGCATTTTCTATCCTTTTTGAGACCTTTCTGCCATTTTCATCAAATTTAAAATTGTCGTCTGAAAACTCTTTCAATTTGGACCAGTCCAAAATTTGTCATTTGGGAAAGGGTTAAACCTTCCTGGTAACCAGCACTCTCTCCTTTTTCTACAATGTTTTCAAAAGCCTTCTCATTCAGGGTCATTAAAACTCAGGATTGTGTGGTGAAGAGTTAAAAAAAAAAAAGATGTTTACCATTCCTTAAAATATTTATCCTTTTTGCCATCTGTGCATCTTGTTGATATGTTTTAGCTATTTACCAAAATACCCAACTTTTATCTTCTTGGAGGAAGAAGACTCTTGAAAACATTTTGGGAAAAGGAGAAAATAATAGTCTACAGCATTTTCTCTTTTACCACCATGCATTCTTGTCTTTCAAGGAGAAATCCCATAATAGTGGCAACCAGCACTTTCTCTTAGACCCATAGTACCTTCTAGTGTGCCAAAGACCAATCTCATCATTTGAGCCACAACTTAACTGTTATCTGGAAATACTTTTAGTTTGGATAAGTCTAAAATTCTGTCATTTCATAACGAGTTTAAACAGTCTGTATTGTGATGATTTTATTGTTTATTTTAAACCCCTATCAAACCATTTTGTTTTAACACAGTCTGTATTGTGATGAGTTTATTGTGTTGATTTTAATCCTTTACCACACAATCCCAATTTTTCATGACCCTAAGGAAAAAGCCTTTTGAAAACCTTGTGGGAAAAGGAGAAAATGCTGGTGACCAGCATTTTCTCCTTTTCCCACAATATTTTCTAACCTTTCAGAAACAAATGCAATCATTTTAGCCACATTTAATTCGTCATCTGCAAAAGCTTTCAATTTGGACCAGTCCAAAATATTGTCGTTTGGTAAAGAGTTAAATAGGCTCGTGAAAACATTGTTGAAAAGGCAAAATTGCCGGTAAGCAGTAATTGCTCCTTGTCATCCATTTTTTCTACCCTTCATGGACAAATCACATCATCACAGCCACATCTAATTTGTCGTCTGCAAACCCTCTCAATATGGTCAAGTCCAATTTTTTTTTTTTTTTAACTCTTTACCACACAATCCTTTCTTTTAACGACTCTGAGCAGGGGTGTGGAAATCTTAGAAATTTCTACTTGTCCGCGGACAAGTAAATTACAAAAATCTACTTGTCCGCCATTGTGGCTCACTTGTCCGCCATTGTGGCTCACTTGTCCAAAACAAAACGATTTTAATTAAAAGGTACACATAAAGTGATATGTCTGCAACATGGGGATACTCTCGACAAATGTTAAAAAATATTGTTACGATCGTCTGCATTCAACCACGGGAATTCTTTCAAGCACGCCTCGTTGAAAAAAAAAATGTTTTTGTCATATTTCTTGTCACGGTTCGCTGTACGTTTGGAGCCTCCAAATGGTTCGGAGTCTCAGACTTCCCACTTCCGTTTGCATCGAAAATTTGATTAAAAAAAACCATTTTCTCCGATTTTACGCATCAACTGATCGCTGAATCGAAAACTTTTGGATATTGAGACAGCTTCCGGCAGAGGTGTTAAATCACGGCCCATTTCGCACCGAAGCCGTTTAAATCAGATTAAAGGCTAAAATTTTCATGTGTGCGACATTGTCATCAAAGATCTCTGAATCGGTGCTAAAATTATACCAATAAAATTATTTTAATCCATAATGATGATCTTGAGGGTGTTTACACATTTTCAAAAAATCGAGGTGCAACAACAGCTGCATATTTTACCGATTTTGTCTAATGCGGTGAAAGCGGAGGTAGACCAAATGTGTATTTTGGGTTTCCAGAAATCAGGGATCATCTCAAGACACTGTTAATCATTTGAAACGTCATTTTGTACGAAGTGAGAGCATACGTATTTCACTGGATATGTATATACAACAGATTTTTGTTTCAAAATTTTCCTCATATTTTTCTACTTGTCCGCGGACAACTAGACTGAAAAAATTCCCTTCTCCGACGCTGAATTTTCCCGAGTCGGACGAGTCGGGCATAGTATTTCCACACCCCTGCTGAGGAAGAAGCCTTATGAAAACATTATGGGAAAAGGAGAAAATGCGGGTAACCAGCATTTTTCTCCTTTTCCCACTATGTTTTCTTCCCATCCCTAAACAAGTTTCAGTTTTTCTGTAACATTTATTTTGTCGTCTGCAAATGCTTGCAATTTGGACCATTCTAAAATTTTGTCGTTTGGTAAAGGGTTAAATCTTCTGTATTGTGATTGAGGTTATCCTCTTGATTTTAATCTTTTCTCAGACTGACCTCTGTTTATTAACTCTTTACCACATGACAAAATTTTAGACTTGTCCAGATTGAAAGCATTTGCAGACAACAAATTGAATGTGGCTCAAATGATGAAATTCGTCTTTGATAGGGTAGAAAACATTGTGGGAAAAGGAGAAAATGCTGGTTACCAGCATTTTCTCCTTTTCCCACAATGTTTTCCAAAGTTGTTTTGCTCAGGGTCGTTAAAAGTTGGGATTGTGTGGTAAAGGGTTAATCAGAAAGATGTATAATTTTCTTGGAAGCATTACGAAAATGGTGAATGTGCCTGTATTTTCTCTTTTCCACAATGTTTTCAACCCAATGAAAGACAAATTCTATCGTCATAGCTACATTCAATTTGTTGTTTTTCAATTTTGCACAAGTTTTAATTTTTTTGTTTGGTGAAGAGATAATGAACTTGATAAACTTTCAATATTTGTAATGATTTTATTTAACCCTTTACCACATTGTCCTGAGTTTTAATGCACCTAATGAGGAAGGCTTTTGAAAACATTGCCAGAAAAGCTTAAAAATGCTGCTTACCAGCATTTTCTCCTTTTTCCACAATGTTTTGCTATCCTTTCAAAGACAAATTCATAATTTGACCTACATTTGATTTATTGTCAGCAAGAACTCAATTTGGACAAGTCTAAAACCTGAGGTGTGGTAAAGAGTGAACCCTTTACCTATAGTGCTGAATTCTAATGACCCGAGAAAGAACGCTTTAGAAAACATTGTACAAAAGGAGGAAATGCTGGTAACTAGCATTTTCTCCCACAATGTTTTCTACCCTATGAAAGACAAATTTTGTGCTTTGACTAACATTTAACACTTGAACAAAAGACAAAATTTTACACTTGTTCAAATCGAAAGCATTTGCAGACGACAAATTAAATGTTGCTAAGATGGTGATTTCTGTCTTAGTTAGGGTAGAAAACATTGTTGGAAAAGGAGAAAATGCTGGTTACCAGCATTTTCTCCTTTACCCACAATGTTTTCAAAAGGCCTCTTTCTCAGGGTCATTAAAAGTTGGGATTGTGGGTAAAGGGTTAATTTGTTGTCTGCAAATGGGTTCAATTTGGACAAAGTTAAAATTTTGTAATGTGGTAAAAAATTAACCCATTTTGTGCTGAACAAGTTAAATGGTACCTTCAAGTCAGTAGTAAAAATCCAAATATCGCTATTGCAAAGTTATTTTTGGGGGAGAAATATCTCCTCATCGGAGAGTGTAGATCCAAGATCAGACTGCACATGTTGTACAGTCTGATCTTGATCTACACTGTCTGCAAAAGGTCAGCGAGTCGTGCTTAGCAGCCTGAAGGTTAAGACTCAAGGTTTAGAGTATTGGCCATTTTCCAGATGACAAAGTCTCAGATTAATCTGTGTAGAAGGCATTTGATGTTGACAAATCAAAATGGGGTTCAAATAATTGTAATTGTGTGTGAAAGGGTAGAAAACATTGTAGGAAAAGGGGAAAATGCTGGTAAACAGCATTTTCTCCTTTCCCCCCCCCCCCCCAATGTTTTCTAAGGCTTTCTTTTTAACTTAACCCTTTCCCAAACAAACCCTAGTTTTCACGTGTCTGCAGTACAAGGCTTTTGAAAACTCTGGGGGAAAAGGAGAAATTGCTCTTAACGAGCAATTTCTCCTTTTCCCACTGTGTTTTCTACCCATTTTGAGACCTTTGTGCCATTTTCATCAAATTCAAAATTGTCGTCTGCAAACTCTTTCAATTTGGACCAGTCCAAAATTTGTCGTTTGGGAAAGGGTTAATGTTGTTGAATTAGATTTTAGGGTAATACTGTATGTTTCTGTTGTTGAAATTAAAATAGCATTTTTAGTATTAAAATATTTATCTTTACTCTTCGGTGTTCTTTTTGCTTAAACTTGATCTCTGCACAGAGACAACAAGTTCTATGAACTCATAAAAGAAATACTCTAAATAAATAATCATCTTTTATTAAACATAATACAGGTACTATTGTAATTGATAATTTCCAATACACAGAGTAGTAAAAGGTATTTCTCCTGGGTCCCACCATGGCCTACCCAAGTGTCTTTCTTGCCCGTTCTCTGTCCAGCTGTTTTTCTCTATCCGGCTGCCTGTCAGTTTTTCCACCATCTCGGGGGAGTTTTTTTTTTTTCTCTGTTGGCGTGGTGTCGGGTGCGTTTCGATCTCGGGTCGTCGCGTTCCGAGTCGACTCCCACTACCATTACACCATTTTGGAGCCTATAGGATTAAGCTTGCAGTTTCCATTTGAATACAATGTCTTGTAAAAACATTGAAAAAATAAAGAAATCTACCGGAAGTCTCGCTATAAACGCTAGATGAGTTAAGTTCTCCGACCAACTTTCTATCAAACTGGTCCATGTTTTAAAAACAACAGCGAGAAGGCTTTTGAAAACATAATGGAAAAAGAAGAAAGTGTTTATAAGCAACATTTTCTCTATTACCACGATGTTTCTTTTTTCACTATAAAGAAAAATCGCATCATTTGAGTCACATTTAGTTTGTCGTCTGCAGAGGCGGCTATTATAGACGGTTTTTAACCCCTAAGCTGCTAAGCGCGACTCATTGACCTTTTGCGGACAGCGTAGATTAAGATCAGACTGTACAGAACGTGAGCAAATCACTGTGGCCGGTGAGGATCGACTCAACCTCTGGATTATATACTTAACACCTTAATCCTTAACCTGCTAAATAAGTTGACTGACTGATTGATTGTATGGTGTTTAACGCCGTTTTCAACATTATTTCATTTATATCACGGCGGCCAGTGTACCTATCCTTGCTTTCCTGGAGTTTCTTTTACCAGTACTCCGCACAATATTCTTTCAAAGCCACTGGCTGCTTTCCCATATAACCATCGTCGAAACAATGGTCAGCGGTGAGAGAGGAATGAATCCTGGCGCGATGACTATCATCAATCCTCGGAAAGAAATTGGCCAAGACGGGGATCGAACCAGCGACCTCCTGTTCTCAAGTCCTGTACGCTACCGACTACGGGGCTTGGCGCTAAATAAGTTGAAAGAAACGTTCAAGCCGACAGTAAAAACCCAAATATTGCTATTTCAAACTTGTATTTTTTCGAGAGAAATATCTCCTTGTCGGAAAGTGTAGATCCAAGATCAGACTGCACGTTATGTGCAGTCTGATCTTGGATCTACACTGTCCGCAAAAGGTCCTTGAGTCGCGCTTAGCAGCCTAAGGGTTAACTCTTTACCCGACGACAAAATTGTAGACTTGTCTAAATTAGAAGTATTTACAGTCGACAATTGAAATATGACTAAAAATGGAAGACTTGAAAATATTGTGGGAAAAACGATTACTGCTTTCCCCGCAACATTTTCCAGAGCTTTTT
The DNA here is from genome assembly GCA_945859785.2 of Tridacna gigas. Taxonomy (NCBI): domain Eukaryota; kingdom Metazoa; phylum Mollusca; class Bivalvia; order Cardiida; family Cardiidae; genus Tridacna; species Tridacna gigas. Next base: position 9,690,323 of record OX244039.2, read on the forward strand.
TTTTTTTCTCGAGGTCGATTAAACACTAGATTGTTTGGCAGAGGGTTACGGTGCTGGATTTGTAATAATCAAATTCTTGAAAGATTCCCGGTTACAGGGCTAATCTTGTTGGAGTGTCCCTGGGCAAAGCGCTAGTTTAGTACTGGTGAAAAGCAAGGAAGACGTTAATAACCGGGTAGCCAGCATTTTTTCCTTTGTCCACAATATTTGCCATTCTTTCTTAGACAGATCTCAAAAATAAATTTTATCGTCTGCAAACGCTTTAAATTTGAGTCCAAAATTTTGCAGTCTAATAAAGAGTTTAAAATGAAGTCTATGGTGATAAAGTTATCGGCTGCTTTCCCATGTCTAAAGGTCAGTTTTAGGAGAAACGATTTCTGTCACACAAAGGCAATCATTTCACCTTGCCGGTGATGGATTTCATGCAGTTCAACGTCGCTTTCAAAATTATTTCACTCGTATCGTCGAAAAAGCCCACATATTCATGTATTTCATGGGTTTCACCAGTATTGGGCTGGGGCTCCGAGGTGTCTTGCCCAGGGCTACTCCCAAGAAAAACCCAGTGCGTCCCGTGAGTGTCGTACCCGGGGCAGGTTCCAAGCTTTGGGGATGGGTGTTCTTTGTCGGATTAGTGGTTCATGACGCTTTAAACATTATTTTAGTTATGTCACGGCGACACCTAACTTACTCCTGTGTTTCATGTCTTCCTTCGTCTCACAAGTATTTGGGCAGGGTTTTGTAGTGTTTTGTCCAACGCACTCCCGCCAAACCCTAATCTCTCTCTTGGAGATCGAACCCATGACTGGCGGACAATGAATCCCACATGTAAACTACTTGGCCATTCTGAAACCCTGTGGCCGAGCCAGGAATCGAACACGCCTGTTTTACGTCACCGACTGAGCCACCGACTTCGGCATGGAACTCAAAAACCCCTGTTGTCTGTTGTCATTGATTGAGCTACCGGGCTCGGCCATCGAACTAACAACTCCAACATTTCCTAGCACCGCATAAAAAAAAAAGATTACCGACTGAGTCCATCACAACAACCACAATTGAACCTCGTTATGGTGGGGCGACGAAGACGACGGCAGTTTGATGATAGATTACACAAAAAAAACATTCAAAAGGAGATGAGAAAGACGATAGTAATAAATTCATTCACCTCCGTGTTGGTAATTATCCAGAATTTATCCTTTAATCAAATAATCCATCAAATAAAAAAAAAAACATTGTCTCACAAACATTTTACACAAATGACAAATACACGAAACACTGAATATAAAACATGTCCAAATTAAGCACGTGGAAAGTCTGCAAATTTGGTGGTTGTGGTGATGGTAAAAGTGGGGGGGAGGGGGGTTTGACTGCGGATAACTGAAAAGATTTCATTGTAAAGTATTCGACAGGAAGTGTTTACCAAGATCAGCCTTTGCAGTTTGATGTAGGTCTACATCATTTTTTTTCTGGTGATGTTTTTTAACTCTTTACCAAACGACAAAATTGTAGACCGGTCCATACTGGAAAAATCTTTTAGACGACAGATTAAATGTGACTCAAAAACTGAAATTTCTCTTTGGAAGTGAAGGAGACATTGTGGGAAAAGGCGAAAATGCTGTTTACCAACATTTTCTCCTTTTCCCACATTGTTTTCAAAAGTTTTATTTCTCAGAAGCACAGAAACTCCATCTTCCCTAGAAAATCTCGAGAGATGAAAACCTCAATCAAAGTACTGAAAGTACTGGACGACTAACAAAAGTGGAATAAGTGGTTTTGGTAATGATAAACTTGGTTTATCCATATAAGATTGAAGACAAATAATCCAATCCGGTTATTAAGTCCGATCCGGTTCGATCCGGTGACTTTACCCACCGCTCACAGCCATTTACTTGTCAAAATAGGAAATACAATGCAAAAATTTCTTTGATGATCTTAACTTAGGAAAAAAAAACAAATAAAGATTGATCAATTGATTGTATGGTGTTTAACGCCGTTTTCAACATTATTTCAGTTACATCACGGCGGCCAGTGCACCTTATCCATGCTTTCCTGGAGTTTCTTTTACCAGTACTCCGCACAATATTCTTTCCAAGCCACTGGCTGCTTTCCCACATAACCATCGTCGAAGAAAATGGTCAGCGGTGAGAGAGGAATGAATCCTGTCGCAATGACTATCATCAATCCTCGGAAAGAAATTGGCCAAGCCGGGGATCGAACCAGCGACTTCCTGTTCTCAAGTCCTGTACGCTACCGACTGAGCTACGGGGGCTTGGCACACAAATAAAGAACACATCAATTTGATGATCTGGCATTTGATTAGTTTCTAGACTTACTTTTAGATGATCTTTCCATGCTTTTTCTCTTCTTATCGCTGGACGAACTCGTAGGTTGACAAGAGCTACAAAACCCACGAAAAACACGAGGATGAAAACGGTTGCCTTGGGATAAGTAAAGATAAACCTGATTTGCCTAGGTCACTGACTTAATTTACATGTAAGCAAACATCTTGTACCTTATCTATGGCATCTTGTTCAGTCCATGACTTTGTAGGTAGACACTGTTCAAGTTGGAATGGATGAGATTTTCCAGGTCATTTCAACTTGTCATATTTAAAAACAGAATTACGATGTCGAACAGAAAAGAAGTATTTCCTGTGGGGCAGTATTGGCAATTGTGTTTTTTTTTTTTTGTTTACGTTTGAATTTAGATCAAATTCGATTGCAACAGACAAGCGATTTGATCGCCAGTCTAAAAAAGAAAGCCGGACTCTACACATATATCAATTACACTTTTATCTCGCTAATTGAAAAATATTGTATTTACAAACTTGATACAAACACATCGCAAGCTATCACTTTACCATATCATTCCGAGTTTTAATGACCCTGAGTTAAAACTTCTGAAAACGCTGTGGGAAAAGAAGGAATTACCCGTAACAAGCATTTTCTTCTTTTTTCCCACAATGTTTTCATCCCTTTCTCAGATAAATCCATCATTTGAACCTCAGATAATTTTTCCTCTGCAAATGTTTTCAATTTTGACATGCCTAAAATCTTGTCGGTAAAGATCAACTTTTGTAATAAAGTGAATCTGTCATTATTTACACACTCACATACTGTTATGTTATAAATCTTAAAAAGATTGAAAACAAGAAACATCTTTTAAAAAGATAGACGGCGTAAATATGCCTGCAAATAGGTAGGGGCCCTTAAAAAAATAAACATGTCTACAATTTTGACCAATCACATATTTCTGTTTATTCATTTGTTATCAGTACCAAAAAGTAGGTCAAAAGCCAGAACATTCAGCTACACCGAAAAAAAAATCAAAGTAGTCTGCTGTGAACTGGTATCAGGAGGTATTTCAGCACAGACCTGGGTCGAATACTTCAAAAAGGTATTTAAATACAAATGGTCAATGGTCTGGCAAAAGGGGGTTTAATGATTCTACCAAGCAAATCATCACATAATTATGGATCCATAAAATCCATTTTGTATAAAAACCGACTGTATCATATCAGATACACCAGTTCTTCTACATGCAGAAAACTGACGAAAAGCAAAAAGTTTCGATCCAGGTCAGTCTGCCCAGTGAGCGCAGGCGGACCTGGTTCGATACTCTTTGCAAATGCATTAAAACCTCTTTTCACAGAGCATGGTTCAATGCTCTGTGAAAAGGGGGCTTATTGCATCTGCGACAAGTATCAGCGCAGGCTGACCTGGGTCGATACTTTTCGCTATTGGTCAATTTTCTGTATGTCCGAGGACCAGTCTACCTCATGATTCAGTCGGTTATTAGACAAAATAGACTTTATGGATCTCTAATTATGTGATGACTTGCTTGGTATAATAAATCACGGAGATGCATTAAGCCCGCTTTTGCCAGAGCACGGCTCAAGTACCTTTTTTATTAAAGTAAATGTATAAGGAACAAATACGATTCGTCCTTGTTTTTTTTTTTTTGGCGGGAGGGGGTAGAAAATATTGTGGTAAAAAGGAGAAAAATGCTGTCTTCTAGCATTTTTTTCATTTTTCCACAATGTTTTCAGAAGCTTTTTCCATCAGAGCTGTTAAAACTTTAGATTATTCGGTAAGGGGTTCGGATAGGAACATAAAATAATGATGATCAAAATAGATGAGTCATACTCTGTAAAAAGAGGGTTTAATGCATCTTCAAAACGTATCGACCCAGATCAGCCTGCGCAGTCCGCGCAGGCTGACCTGGGTCGATACCTTTTGCTATATGTAAATTTCCAGCATGTCAAAGGACCATTCTACTACCTTTGGAGTCAGCCAGTTGTAAGTCAAAATGAATTTTAAGGGTCCATAATTACGTGATGACTTGCTTGGTTCAACGCACCATAGAGATGCATTAAACCCCTTTTGCCAGAGCATGGCTCGCCTAATGAATGCTAAATTCGATATGCTCAAAAATGTACATCAAAATATGGTGAAATCTGAAATGCTGATTGAGGAAAATGACGAGTTACTTAGAAACAAGAGCACCGCATGGATTTTCCAACGCTCGGCTGCAAGTGCTTGATTTTCAGTGAAAATTCTTAGTCGAAAAAGGGCATAACTGTGTCAAAAAATTTTGATGGTTACCTGCCCCTGTTGTATGGGTTTCCCTTTTGATAGTAAACAACCAGTGCAAGTTTGAAGTAAATATCTCCAGTTATTACAGAGATATTATAAAATGGCAAAGTTCTTGCACGGCAACGACGATGCCAGGGCTACGATAATACTTCGACCTTTTCTTCGAAAACAGCCGAACAAACAAACGTACAAAGAAAATAGAAAGAGACACGGAAAGCCAATGAAAATAAGGCATCACATCTAAAATCTAAAAAAAAAACATTAAAAATACCAAAAGTCTTATTCGCTTTTTTCTTGGTTACTGGCGCCACAAATGTGAAGATAAAAATGTCTCCTACACAAAACAAATACAAACCATGCTCTGTGAAAAGGGGGCTAAATGCATCTGCAAAAAGTATCGACCTGCACAGTCCTCGCACGCTGACATGGCTCGATACTTTTTACTTTTTGTAAATTTTTTGCGCGTCAAAGGACGATTCTACCCCATGATTCAGTCGGTTGTTTGACAAAATGGATTTTACAGATTCATAATTACATGATGACTTGCTCGGTACAGTGCATTGCGGAGATGCATTAAACCCCCTTTCTGCCAGGGCATGGCTAAAATATCTAACACTTAAAGCGAGGGTAACTTTAGTCGTTGCTTTTGTGTGGAGTGTACATTAAGATTTGTAAGATTTGTAAATTGGTGTATATCACGGAATACTCAAATTTTTATTTACACCGTTACTATAAAAAGCACTTTGGCGACTACCTGTATATTGTATATAATAAGACAAGGTGTGCAACTAAATCGAAGACAATTTTACCCCTGTCCCCCTTTCAGAGGTTAAATATTATCTCTGAAAGGGTACAGGGGTAATAATTTTCTTCGATTTCGTTGCACACTTTGTCTTATTATATACAGTATAGAGGCAGTCGCCAATGTGCTATATATAGTAACGGTGTCCGATAAGGAAAATTTCGTTTTCCCGTAATAGACCAATGGAGTTTCAGTGGCCTATGGTTAGTACAGATGGATGCATTTGATTGTACTTCATATATAATGCCATCGATTTTTGTTTACGCTTAGTTCCGGTAGTTGGTCTACATGCCACTTTAACTTATAAAGTTTCACCAATGGAAATGAGAAGTATATTGACAGTGATAAGCCAGGAAATCAAAGAAGGTGTACAGACCTGTAAGAATACATGTCATATTAACATATTATGCAAAATAGTATGAGTCATGCTTTGTAAAAGACGGTTAATGCATCTGCAAAAAGTATCAACCCATGTCAGCCTGTGCTGTCCGCACAGGCTGACATGGGTTGATCCTTTTTGCTATTTACAAATTTTCTGCATGTCCAAGGACCTTTCTACCTCCGGATTCTGTCGGTTGTTTGACTAAGTTAAATTCATGGATCCTAAATTATGTGATGACTGGCTTGGTATGGTGCATCACGGAGATGCATTAATCCCGTTTTGTCAGCGCGCTGCAAATATACATATATATATGTACATGTACATTTAACCACTGGAGCAGGGTCATGACCAAATTTTTGTTTGCCATTTGTATGCCACTGGATAAGATGTTAAAGGATGAATTAAAAGAACGAAAATATTTTGTTACTTTTCCACGCAGGTTTTAGTTGTTGTTACTTTTCCAGCCAGCTTTTAGCCTTTTTGTAACTTTTCTACTCGGCTTTTAGTCGACCCGTAAACTAACAAATACACAGGGACCTAATTACAGCTGTGTGGAAAGTAATTGCATTTACTCTTTGTATTTAATTTGTCTCTCAAAATCTTATAAAATGATATAAGATATCAGGGCTGCATTTCAATAAACTGCATAGATTTGTGCAAATTATTTGGGATTATATATACAAACATACGATCCCTGCTTCACCCAAAGATATGAGCTGGCATAAAGTTATGCAGTTATGTACTCAAACCGTAAAGTTATGCAATTATGTACTCAAACCGTAAAGTTAGGCAGTTTAGTGAAACTTGGTTTAAGACTTGATGCTTGCCTACCGCAAATTTCGTGAGAACGCAGTTTAGTGAAAGACAGCCCAGATGATTATCCAAATAACGCATTGCCTATATATCGTATGTACGACGATGCGCAAATGTGCTATGTTAGTAACGGTGTCCGATGATCGAACTATTCGAATTTCTGTGTTTGGTGATTGACCAGTGCATCTTCAAAGGCTTGTAGTATGACTAGGAAAAAATGAGTCTTGCTCTGTGAAAAGGGAGTTCAATACATCTAGGAAAAAAATCGACCCATGTCAGCCTGCACGGACTGCAGAGGCATACATGGGTCGAAACTTCATGCTATTTTCAATTTTCTGCATGCCCAATGGACCATTCTACATCATGATTTTGTCGGTAGTTTGACAAAATTGATTTTATGGATAATTATGTGTTGACTTGATTGGTAAAATCATTTATGGAGATGCATTGAACTCCCCATTTGCCAGAGCACAGCACATATGTTTCGTTCATCGTGTGTAAAGCATTTTTTTTTTAAATAACGCACGTAATCATAAATTTCACGTTTTATCAAATTCACCAACTCTGTTTATATCTTCTCGAGAATTTGCTTTCCTTTTTGTTACATTTTCCAAGTCTGTTAGAAAAGCATTTCTTGGCTGTAAATAGCCCGTGTCTATGTCTGTTGAACCACTGTAACCGTTTGCTGCACTAGAATTGTGCCAACTGTCGTCATCTATCGCTGGATTCACATGCGCATGCTCGTAATCCGGGTCCTCATCTTCGATAGAGCTCATTATTCTAGAGTTATCGTTATTGCCGTTGACCTTATTTCGGGCCTCGCTAGAAGAGTTGTTGTCGAAAGGCGATGAATGCCGAGTTGACATAAGCCTTCTCATCTCTTCTTTCTTGTGGCGTTTAAAGAAACCAATCTGCAACAGAGAGAGAGAAAGAAAAAAATGAGCCATGCCCCGCCAAAAGAGGGCTCAATGAATTACCGTGATTCATGATAAAAAGCAAATCATCAGAGTACTATGGATCTACGAAATCCAGTTTGTCTAAAAACCAAATGAACGGAGTCCTGGGTCCGTATTCACCAACCATTCCTGAGAATATTCTTAGTCTTATTCTTCAAGATTTTCTAAACATGAATGTAACACAATTTCTGATTGGCTAAACCATTTGGTTTAGCCAATCAGAAGTTGTGTTACATTCAAATTTAGAAAATCTTGAACAATAAGACAAAGAATGTTCTTAAGAATGGTTGGTGAATACGGACCCTGGTCCCTCTGACTTGCAGAAAATTGACCAAATAGCAAAAAGTTTCGGCCCAGGTCAGCCTGCGCGGAATACGCAGGCGGACCTGGACCGATACTTTTTCCTAGATGTATTAAGCCCCCTTTTCACAGAGCTTGGCTCATTTAATAATAATGGCTGGGCTGATCATTACATGTACACGACCAGTATTCCAACCATTCCGAATTTAGTTATTCTTCTTAATTCTGCCGAGCCCCGGTAGTTCAGTCGGTAGGGTACAGGACTTGAGAACAGGAGGTCGCTGGTGCGATCCCCGGCTAGGCCAATTTCTTTCCTAGGATTAGTAATAATCATTGCGACAGGATTCATTCCTAACTCACCGCTGACCTTTGTCTCGACGATGGTTATGTGGGAAAGCAGCCAGTGGCTTGGAAAGAACATTGTGCGGAATACTTGGGATAGAAAATCCAGGAAAGCATGGATAGGTACACTGACCACTGCGATATAACTGAAATAATGTTAAAAACGGCGTTAAACACCATACAATCAATCACTCTTCTTAAATCTAAAACTATTCTAACCGAGCTTGCTGACACAGTGCGTGTGCATTGGCTTATGAAAACGACCCTTTCCTTTTTATTATTACCGAAGTGGCACATGTACCTTTTCCCTGTTCACAAAAAAGTAGCAGATATTTCACCCTTTATCTCTATATAGTATTTGTAGTAACAATTGAACTACATTTCCAGACACCATCTTCGCTAGCCAAGGGTGGCGAACACCACATTGCTCTATTCACTCTGGCTGATTTTCTGTGTCATTACTTTGAAATTAAACCTACCTTTATCAGTATAGCAACAATAACCAAGAGAACGAGAAAAGCGGAGACCACGGACACAATCACTAGCCATATTGGAATGGACAGTTTCTTTCTCTCCATGTTGTTTGTAGTCTTGTGAAACATCGTCTCTACCTACAGAAAAAATGTTTATATTGACAAAAAAATTGTCATGGTGGGTTTTGTTAATGATGCATTTTTAATTGCTTGATGAGGAATAAGATTAATTAAAGACCCAATAGTGGCCCAAAGCCAACAATACAGGTTTTAAAATGTATTTAAACTCAAATCATACCATTTGAAAGTATGGAAATTAATGTGAAGATGACATTCTGTTATCCATGGTTGGCCGAAGCATTAGTCGCTGGCAGAAAAATGAATTTTAAAGTTACATCCTCACAACCAGAGAAGAAAAAAATGCTGTTTAAACGTGATAGTGTACATATTGGCTAAGAATTTAGTCTGCTGCGTAACCGCAGATATGGTGTAAAGGATAGAGAAACTCGAGGGATTTGTCCTCATTTAAAACCGGATACGACAACAGCGATTTCTTTGAAGGCCTCCAGAAAACGAAATGCACTTTCCATCCGCCGTAATCCGTGCAACCTTGCAGCCGTCAGGGGCAGCATTTGGCATGAAGATACAATAATGATTATAATTTCCTAATATAAAGATGAAATGGGTGACTGAAAACGAGTATAGATGTATCTTTAAAGTAAGGAAAAAATTGTTAGGTCGCTCTATCTTTTGTTTACTTTTGCCTGGTTTTAAAAGTGTGCTGAAAAAACACAGCTACGATGTTGTCGATTGCCATGAAATGATTTTGCTGGGAAAACCTGATATCGAAACCATTAAAAAATGTAGCCAGGTCTGGCAGACACTAAACCTACGTTGATATGTGTTAGAACTGTATGGTCTACATAAAAACCACAGCTACTATCATCTAGATTGGCAGATAACGATTTTGCATGAGAAAACTGATATAAAGACCATTGAAAAAACTGCTAGCTCTGGCAGAGATCAATGGGCATGTATGGACAGCAGTGTCATAAACTGAGCAGCCGACTATCTCTATTTTGGAGGTATTCTCATCGCTTGCCATACTCATCCTCCTCGAATCATTTTTTTTTTTCGAACGCTGGCCATTCATGATCATGTTTCATGTTTTAAGACATGAATTATGTGCTAACAATTAACTATTAATGTTACACTAAAAGAATTTGTTAACTCTTTCTGTGCCAAAGATGAAATCACGGGTTTTAGCAGACGGCATAGATCAAGAGCAGGCTTCACAGAACATGCAGTCTGATCTTGGATCTATACCGTCCGCTTGTTTAGTCAAGCTTTTAGAATATAATTCTGTCTGTGTTTCAGTGGATCGCATTAAGGGCCGTCGAAAGAGGTCCAGTTTATACGTTTGGCGCTGAAAGAGTTAAAAGTTTGTAAAACACTTTAAAATTCTTCCCTTGGCTAAAAGTAATTAAAATACTCAAAACTTTTTCCCTTGGTTAAAAGTATATAAAACACTTAATCATCCTTCCTTTGGCTAAAACTATGCAAAACACCTAGAAATTCTACCATTGGCTAAAACTATGCAAGATACTTAAAATTCTTCCCTTTGTTAAAAGTACGTAAAACACTTTAAAATTCTTCCCTTGGCTAAAAGTAAGTAAAATACTCAAACTTTTTCCCTTGGTTAAAAGTATGTAAAACATTTAACTCTTTACCACACAATCCCGAAATTTAACGACCCTCGAAAGGAAAGCTTTTGAAAACAATGTGGAAAAATGAGAAAATGCTGGTAACCAGCATTTTCTCCTTTTCCCACAATGTTTTCTACCCTATCAAAGACAGAGATCATTATTTTAGCCACACTTAGTTTGTTGTCTGTAAATGCTTTCAGTTTGGTCTTTTCCAAAAATTTGTCGTGTGGTAAAGGGTTAAACATTCTTCCCTTGGGTAAAACTATGCAAAACACTTAGAAATTCTTCCCTTTTTTAAAAGTATGTAAAACACTTAAAATTCTTCCCTTGGCTAAAAGTATGTAAAATACTTAAAACTTTTTCCCTTGGTTAAAAGTATATAAAACACTTAAAAATTCTTCCCTTGGCTATAACATATGCAAAACACTTGAAATTTATATCATTGGTTAAAACTATGCAAAACACTTAGAAATTCTACCATTGGCTAAAACTATGCAAAACACTCAATATTCTTCCCTTTTTAAAAGTATGTAAAACACTTAAACATTCTTCCCTTGGCTAAAAGTATGTAAAATACCTAAAAATTCTACCATTGGTTAAAACTATGCAAAATACTTAAAATTCTTCCCTTTGCTAAAAGTATGTAAAACACTTAAAATTCTTCCCTTGGCTAAAAGTATGTAAAATACTTAAAACTTTTTCCCTTGGTTAAAGGTATGTAAAACACTCAAAAATTCTTCCCTTCGCTAAAACCTATGCAAAACACTTGAAATTTATATCATTGGCTAAAACTATGCAAAACACTAAAAATTCTTCCCTTGGTTAAAAGTTTGTAAAACACTTAAAACTATGCAAAACACTTAAAAATTCTCTCCTTGGCTAAAACTATGCAAAACAATTGAAATACTTCCCTTTTTTAAAAATATTTAAACGCTTAAAAATTTTTCCCTTGGCTAAAGCTATGCAAAACACTTAAAAATTCTACCATTGGTTAAAACTATGCAAAATACTTAATACTCTTCCCTTTGTTAAAAGTATGTAAAACACTTTAAATTTCTTTCCTTGGCAAACAGTATGTAAAATACTGAAAACTTTTTCCCTTGGTTAAAGGTATGTAAAACATTTAAACATTCTTCCCTTTGCTAAAACTATGCAAAACACTTAGAAATTCTACCATTGGCTAAAACTATGCAAAACACTCAATATTCTTCCTTTTTTTTGAAAGTATGTAAACACTTAAACATTCTTCCCTTGGCTAAAACTATGCAAAACACCTAAAAATTCTACCATTCATTAAAACTATGCAAAATACTTAAAAAATTTCCTTTTGTTAAAAGTATGTAAAACACTTAAAAATTCTTTCCTTGGCTACAGGTATCTAAAATACTTTAAACGTTTTCCCTTGCTTAAAAGTATGAAAAATTTTCCCTTGCTTAAAAGTATGAAAAACACTTAAAAATTCTTCCCTTGGCTAAAACATACGCAAACACTTGAAATTTCTACCATTGGCTAAAACTATGCAAAACACTTAAAATTCTTCCCTTTGTTAAAAGTGTGTAAAACACTTAAAAATTCTCTGCTTGGCTAAAACGATGCAAAACACTTAAAAACTCTCCCCTTTGTTAAAAGTATGTAAAACACTTAAAATCCTTCCCTTGGTTAAAAGTATGTAAAACAAATAAAAATTCTTCCCTGGGTTAAAAGTACGCAAAACACTTAAATTTCTTCCCTTTGCTAAAAGTATTGAAAACACTTAAAAATTCTTCCCTTGGTTAAATGTATGTTCACCACCTAAAAATTCTATCATTGTGTATCTTCACGTTTTCTTACCTCTTTGTCTAAAGACTTTCCATAGTTGACTCCTGGAATTGATAAACTCGAAGCAAGCCGCACTGTGTCACGTGCCTGGAATATACATTTTACACAGATTTTTATTTTAATTTCTTTTACAAAGAAAAACGTAACCATCATTTATTTTCATCCAAAACTATATAAGCCATGCTCTGTGAAAAAGGGGTTTACTACATCTGCAAAAAGTTCCAACTGAGGTCAGCCTGCGCAGTCCGCGCAGGATGACCTAGATCTGAACTTTTTGCTATTATACAATTTTCTGCATGTCAAAGGACCGGTGTACCTAACGATTCACCCGTTTGTTGAACTGAATGGATTTTTTTTTTATCATAATTAAGTAACGACTCGCTTGGTACAATACATTATGGAGATGCATTAATTTGTCCCTTTTAGAAATCATTTGGCCGCTCTGATCAACGCCTTTTCATTTCGACTATATACATGTAGACAAATTATGAATGAGCGAAATTGTCCACAGTTTAAACCTTTTTGCTTGCAAATATTGACCATCATTTTCTATTAGTACTTTCAGTGTTTTGATTACCTGTACGCGGACGAGTATCTGTAAGCTGACGGACAAGTTTACAGACACAACCGACTTAATTACGAGGTAAAGCGGTTCTTTGACATGCAGAAAAGCAGAAAATTTACCAGCAGTAAAAATTTTCGACCCATGTCGATTCGATACTTTTTGCAGATATATTAAACCCCCTTATTACAGCGCAGTACTCAAATCTAACGTGCATACCACTAGGTGTGGAGGATTTCTGGGCTGCCTTTCATATAAACTGTACAGAGTTACGCATCTTTTTGTCAGACTGTATATACACACATATGATCCCTACCCAAAGGTATGAGCTGGCTTAAAGTTATGGAATTATTTCCTCAAATCGGAAAGTTATGCAGTTTAGTGAAACTCGTTTTCAGACTTGATGCTTGCTTATCTAAACTGCGTATGCAAATTTCGTGCATACGCAGTTTAGTCCTGAAAACGATGGAGAACAAGACGTAAAATCTAAGAGACTTTTACCTGTAGGCGGACGAGTATCTGTCGGCTGACGGACAAGTTAACAGACACCAGGACCGATTCATCCATCACAAAAGTATCTATATCACATCGAAATCGTTTACATGGAAACGACGAACAATCCTGAAACAGGAAAAAAAATGGATCTCTTTAATTATTCAAGGATTATTTGACTGCTGATTTCTAATTCATTCAACTAGCTTAATTCAACATTTTTAACTGGTATTGACATGTCTTTACAAAAAGTGTAGCAGCAATTCGAACTACTGAGCTTCTTTTTCTTCAAGGCATATTGAAGAGCTGACGAGTTAACACTTTACCAAATGACAACATTTTAGACGTGTCCAAATTGAAAGTATTTGCAGACGGCAAAATAAATGTGACTCAAAAATCGAAATTTGTTTTTGAATAGGTAGAAAACATTGTGGAAAAGGCAGAAAATACTGTTAACCAGCATTTTCTTTTTCCATAATGTTTTCAAAAGCATTTTTCTCAGAGCCATTAAAACTCGGGATTGTGCGGTAAAGGGTAAAAACACTCGTCGAGTAACATAAGATTTTATCTCTGCGAAATTTTTAGGCATTCTTTCGAATAATGTTCGAAAGAATCAACAATCGAACGTTAGTGAAAGGAAGTTAAATACATTTCATTACAATTCTTACAAAACGAACGAAAAAAATTACATCAAATATAATGCAAGTTATCAAAGTCTGTTTTGTCTACATTGCATTTCATTTATTCATGTTTTAAAGGAACAGCAGAAATGAATTTAAGCCATGCTCTGTAAAATAGGGTTTCAATGCATCTGCAAAAAGTTTTGACCCAGGTCGGACTGCGCCGACTGCGCTATTGGTCAATCTCTGCATGTCAAAAGACCTGGGTCCGTATTCACCAACCATTCTTAAGAACGTTCTTAGACTTATTCTTCAATTATTTTCCAAGTTTGAAAGTAACACAACTTCTGATTGGCTAAACCATATGGTTTAGCCAATCAGAAGGTGTGTTACTTTCAAATTTGGAAAATTTTGGAGAACAAGACCAAGAATGTTCTTAAGAATGGTTGGTGAATACGGACCCTGTCTAACTCATGGCTCAGTCGGTTGTTAGACAATATAGATATTATAGATCCATGATTATATGATGATTTGATTGGCATCATGCTACACGGAGAATCATTCAATCCTTTTTTCCCAGAACATGGCTCATACGCAAGTTATCAAAATCTGTTTTGTCTACATGGCATTTCGTTTATTCAGTCAGGGTGTAAGGGAACAGTAGAATTTAATTTATGACGTCACTTACTACACTTATGGCGTAACCGCCAGGGGACTCTGCAGACGGAATACTGACATCACGTGACGTTTCTGTACAAGCTTGTTTCAAAGGTGGGTCTAGACTGTACCTTGTGATCTGTAAGAGAATTAATCGTATTATTGTTTCATTCTTCCCCAGACGACAAAATTTTAGACTAGTACAAATTGAAAGCATTTGCAGACGACATATAAAATGTTGCATAAATTATGAGATTTGTCATTGAAAGGGTATGGAACATTGTGGGAAAAGGAGAAAATGCTGGTTATCAGCATTCACTCCTTTTCCCACAATGCTTTCAAAAGTCCTTTTTTCCTTGGGTTCGTTAAAACTTCGGACTGTATTTTAAAGGGTTAATAGGCGTTTGGTATCATTTAGTGAGAGTGACCTCTAAAAGAAGACCATGGAATAGAAGCGACAGATAGTAACGAATCTTACGCTTTAAGCCACCTAGTCCCGTACCGGGCAAGCCGCAACAAACTGGGGTCCCTTTCACTAAACTGCGTTGATTTACGCAATAAAGAGTTAACTATATACCCCACACGTTATCTGCGCATG
This sequence comes from Tridacna gigas, assembly GCA_945859785.2. Classification (NCBI taxonomy): domain Eukaryota; kingdom Metazoa; phylum Mollusca; class Bivalvia; order Cardiida; family Cardiidae; genus Tridacna; species Tridacna gigas. The sequence continues at coordinate 9,705,436 of OX244039.2, forward strand.
ACATGCTGTCACTTTCATACAGTGTGAGGGGCACTCGTCACAACTCGGCCGATTCCGTACCTACATCTAACCTCGTCTGTATAAGGGAGGCTTCCATTTTGAACTACCAATCACACGATCTTAAACATGGCGGCGCCCCTGTAGATCGCTTAGCAACCACATGAACAACCACTGTGAAGTTATTCACTTCTATCGAACTGTCGATGAAAGCTCCTAACGGAATTGATAAACCACGCTAAAACTTGAATGTACAAACTGTTTGCCGACTGAAATACTCTTAGAAAGATAACGATACAAAATTCACTCATGCGTTCTTTCTAAAGAGGAGCCTTAAAATTTCAATAACGGTAAAGCGGTGTGCTTCCGGAGATGTGCGAAATGTACCGTGTAGGTGCATATCAAGCTACGTGATACAGCCGAGGGATTTGATCACCGGATCACCCGAGGTATGCCGAATGGTGTGAGGGGGTCACGTGACATTTACCCAAAGGTATGTGCTGGAGTACAGTTTTGCAAATATTGACTCAAATTGGACAGCTATGCAGTCCAGTGAAACTTGTTTTCAGACTTGATGCTTGCTTACCTAAATTGCGTACGCAAATTTCGTGCCTACGCAGTTTAAAGAAAGGTACCCCTGCTTATTCCGTTTCAGTCTAGAAATACATGTACTTCTGTTTCGTGATTTAACCCTTTACCAAACGACGAAATTTCAGACTTCCCCAATTGAAAGCGTGTTGCAAACGACAAAATAAGTGTGAGTCGAAAGTAGAAATTCGCTTTAAGGGGGGTAGAAAACATTGTGGATACCTGCATTTTCTCCTTTTCTCACAATGTTTTCATTACCTTTTTTTAAAATACGGGATTGCGTGGTAAAGGATTAAATACTATCTCTAGGATATATCTAAGATCTGTATTCTCTAGAAACGTTCTTATCTAATAAATTATCTACAATTCCCGACCTGAAATTCTTGAATATCAAATTGTTTGACGAAATACACTTGAGCTATAATTGTGAAAAAGTGCTTAATGCGTCTGCAAAAAGTATTGACCAGGTCAGCCTGCGCAGTCCGCGCAGGCTGACCTAGGTCGAAACTTTTTGCTACAGGTCAATTCTCTACATGTCAAAGGGCCAGTCTACTTCATGACTCAGTCACTTGTCAGACAAAATGAATATCTTGGATCCATAACTATGTGTTAATTTGCCTGGCATTGTTCATCACGGAGATGTATTAAAGGCCCTTTTTCCCAGAGCATGGATCACTAATGGTATAATCCGACAAAGAAAATCAACTTTCGCCTCGATAAATAATAATAATAATAAATCTTACCCAAACCGATATGTTTGCAACAAGTGGCTCATTTCTGTGTATAATTGCCGGCACAAAAGCCAATATTTCCGAGTTTTCCAGCGGACTTGGGCCCAGGTTTTTTACGGAGTACCGGTGTTCCACGTCAGTCCACGTGTTCCAAGCCTGCTGGACCCCTAACGTGACTTGTTCTGGTCCCGATATACTAGAAAAACGTAAAACATTGATGATGATGATAATGATGATGATGATGATGATGATGATCATCATCATCATCATCATCATCATCATCTTTATCATCATCATCATCATTATGAATACATTTTACAAGATAAGTATAGATTTTTGATAGATCATCAATCTTGATACAAATGTGTAGCTGCCAAAAGTAAACAACATGGGGATAAAATCCAGGCAAATTTAATTCATATCATTTAAAAGAATGGATTTTATTTGAGTATTGCAATGTGTAACAGCACGGTCTGTTAAAGTCCCAGTCCCCTGTCAACTTTAATTCTGTTTTTAAGACTGATTTTTCTGCCAGCGACAGGAACTTTCACAGACCGTGCTGCACTACATTGTCGGACCCATATTGACATCCATGTATTGTAAACTTTGGATGCTAGTTCGCCTTGAACCAGTCTCAATAATGAGACGTTTACGATGCCTTATTTCATATTTGGACGTTTATTGTGAACCGTACCGTTTAAAGTCCATTGTGAATTTTCCGGTTGCAAAGCTACAGCGCAGCGCTAACTTTCTGTTTTGTCCGTTTAATCTGTATTGCAACGCAATTAGTTGACCATGACCAAGTAGAAATTTTAAGACGTTTCATTACCTAAAGCGCTTTTAGAAGTCTTTTATAAGATGTAAGTCTCGAAAAAAATCACAAATTTATCACATTTGGCCGCCATTTTTGTGTCCTTTGTGGAAAACGTAAACTTCCCCAGTAAAAGATGAATTACATGTAATCTGTTTTCTTTTCTTTTCTTTAGCGTTTAAATTGAAAATATTTATATTCGAAACGAAGAATTATTGAGCAGCAGATATGTTCAAATTGTCGTTTTGTCGTCAATTTGTGGAAATATAAGAGTTTAAACGTGCCCACAAAATATGTGAGAAGGTTTCTCCCAGTTTTTTTCGCGATTGTCTCTGTATGCGATCCGTTAGCAAATAAAACCGAAACTCGCATTCGGGGACAGTTATTTGTAATAGCATAAAACGATCACCTGAACCTGATATTTTACGGTATTTGGGACCCTGCAAATCATTATAAATGAGCTTATAATGTCTTGACGAATTAACCACACTCATTTTGAGGCTTTTTCTTCTCAATAGAACTAAACATCCCTTACCCTTCGATTTTAAACCCGTATTCTGATTTAACAGGCAGCGTCAATAACTCAACTGCTACAGGTTCGGCAATATCTTCTGTCCTCAGTGAAAAATTTGCAATGAATTCTGGGTCCGCGAGGTGATTGTCGAGCGGAAACGCCAGTTTAAACGTCACTTCCTCCATGTTTTTCAGTGGATAGGGTCTTCGTAATCGACACCGATACGTGGACACGTCTTGCATAGAATCTCGTCCAAACAAAATCAGCGCGCAGTCAATAATGGCGTCTCCTGGAAAAAGTGAAAAAAAAAAAAAAAAAACAGGTTGCAGAACGGTCCTATTCCTCTGAAAATCCCCGAAATTACTAAAATAGTTGTCCTGTCAACCTTCCTCTTATGTTTAAAGGTCAGAATCATTTAGGACCATTCATCATCGCACATTAGGTTTTCCCTACAAGATATCAGTCATCACCATACTGTTAGGGTGCTAAGGTACTACTTATTATCGCCAGTCCGATAGAGTTATCTCCCTTGGAGCACTCTCTTGGACATATTTGCACAGACAACAACACCCAACTTATCGAGGGGAGCTATTGGTTTTCAAGTGCCATTGGTTTTCAATTGTACCAAATCCATCAATCAGACAGCCCTTAACAGAATGCCTTAAATTGTTTTAAAATAACCGAGCTTTATATTCCATTTTTGGCTAAGATTTTCTGGATATACAAAGATTTTTATGACAGGGATCAATATATATACACGCTAAATAACGTAACCTTTGTCAATAAGGTATATTTGGGTACATAATAAAATCACAACTTAAATTTCCATATCTCGCGTTATCTCATGAAATCTCGAACCGGGCAAAAACCTGACTTGTAAGCATTGGATGTTACCTGAAGATCGATAACAGGCTGCCAGTTTACTCACAGGGCTGCGTGATATCATGACCTAGGACATACATGGTGCCCGTGCCGTTGGCAAAACATTAACCGACTCATTACAAGAGTAATGAGAATTAAAAGCCTGAATATACTTATCAGACACTGCATCGCAATGAAATGTGTCTCCGTTAGTATAAATGGTCGAATTTGATTGTATTTCTTATAGATTGCCATTGAATTGCGTTTACGCTTGGTCCGAGTAGTAGGTCAAAACGCGCCTTTAACTTGAAGATTTCCACTAATGAAAATAAACAGTATGGACATACAATGTATAATGCGAATGCGATATTTGAGGAATTTGTTACCAATACTGACTCATTGAAAACATTACCATTGTGACAATAGTTGTTATTTTACATTGCCAGCAGTGTCTCTGCTACAGTGGTACATTAGTCAGGTCGTAGGAATGTCGATGAAGTTATTCAAGTTTAATTAATATTGACCAGGTGAATGGCACATTTATTGCGTTTGATTTATACTTCTTTGACGTGATAAATGCATTCACCCAAACGCTTATGTACATACCAAAGTATCGTTACTATATTGTATATTTGAAAATCCAAGGCATTACAAAGAAGTGTGTTGTTGTCTGTCTTTCGAAACTTGCAGACACAAATCCTAAGATAGGATAAAAGATCGACCATAGACCCTTAAACTGCTAAGCACGACTCACTGACCTTTTGCGTACAGTAAAGATCAAGATCAGACTGCACAAAACGTGCAGTCTGATCTTAGATCTACATTGTACGATAAGGAGATATTTTTCTAAAAAAAAAACAAAAAAAAACGGCGTTACTCAAATACCTTTTGCGGACAGTGTAGATCAAGATCAGACTGCACAGAACGTGCAGTCTGATCTTTGATCTACACTGTCCGATACGGAGATATATTTCCTCCAAAAATGGCAAACTTGATTTATTTCTTTCAGCTTGCAAGTTTCATTTCATTTATTTAGCAGGATAAGGGTTAAAATATTCTGCAGGATACGGGTTACGGAAGTGAATCAAACCTGTATCGTGTGTTCGGATCGACGAGGACAGGTTCCCGACCACATTGACATCTAGGATGATATTGTAAGCATTCTCTCCGCTGTTGATTAAACCGACTTTGACATCTAGATGTTTGTCTTTTCCGGCGACGATATACTGCCCGCCATTAGCAAGTGGTACCACTTTGAGAGTAAGTCTGGTGTCACAGATATTGTCTTGTCCACAGTTCTTGTCGTATTGAATCTAGGAAAAAAATGGTTATAAACATCGACTGACTGACTGACTGACTGATTGACTGATTGATTGATTGACTGATTGATTGATTGTATGGTGTTTATCGCCGTTTTCAACATTATTTTAGTCATAACGCGACGGCCAGTGCACCTGTCCATGCTTTCCGGGAGTTTTTTTTTTCAGTACTTCGCACAATATTCTTCCAGAGCCACTGGCTGCTTTCCTACAAAATCATCGTCGAAACAATGATCAGCGGTGAGAGAGGAATGAATCTTGTCGCAATGACTATCATCAATCCTCGGAAAAAAATTAGCCGCGCTTCCGAATCGAGCCTTCGACCCCTGTCCTCAAAGCCTGCACACTACCGACTGAGCTACCGGAACTCGGCAGATGGTTACAAACATTGAGGTATCTCAGGAAGAGTTTACTCTTTCACTGGCAATAGTGACTTAAATAGCTTTTGTGGACGGTGTAGATAAGATCAGACTGCACAGAACGTGCAGTCTGATCTTAGATCTACGCCGTCAGCTACCTGACGGTGAATTATAACCAAAAGTGTCCCCAGGTGTAATTGAACCCTACTTTGGACGTCGAGAAAACTCAAATATGTTTGGTTGGCAGCGAAACAATTGAATTGGTTATATCCACCTAACTTAAAATTCTTCTTTCCAGCTTGCCTCGATGTCATCCAAACTTGTCATAAACACTGCTGCTTCTGTAAATGAACTCGTATGACGAGAGATACAGTTTAAGACGATCAGAATTTGCCCCTTTTTCTTTTCTTTTTTTTTTTTTAACAATCGCCTTCTCCCTAACTTACCGTTTTCTTTACTACGTCTTTCGTGCTGGTTGTTGGGTCTCGACCATTAAACCTCTCCAGTATTGGACAGTTGCCCCTACACCGGCCGGCACTGACCGGATCTAACTCATACCGGATCTCAAGCTCAACGTCTCGCCATATGTCTTGATACTACAGTAAAAAAAGTCTGTGTTTGAGTGTGTGACAAGAGAGAGAGAGAGAGAGAGACAGACAGACAGAGAAATGGGAGAGAGAGTAGAAAGTAGCTCGAAATCGCCCAAAGAAAATAATAAAAAGAAGTGGAGATGCCGGGGTTTGAACCCGGGGCCTCTCACATGCGAAGCGAGCGCTCTACCACTGAGCTACATCCCCTTGCTAACTTGCCCATCTATCTTATCTTGTCTCTCTCATCCTATCTATTGACATTACATGTTTCAGGTACTTCGGTGTACCCTTTTGGAAGAAAATGTGACAACATGGGAAAAAAGTTAAGGTTCCTTATTGTTTTTCGTTATTTTGTAAATTGATATTCTAAATGACCAATGCTCTGGCAAAAGGGGTTTTGATACATCTCCGTATTGCATTATACCAGTAGTATAGGTAACTAGACTGGGCCAGCTGGCCCAGTCTAGTTACCCTGAGGGAAATTTCTGGCCCGGTCTGCTTCCCCGGGTAAGTACTCCGGGCCAGATTCCGGTCAATTTGGAAAATTTTTGGTCGATTTGGGTCAAAAATGGCACTTTCTGGCATTTTTTGGCATTTTTGCCTCCCCCCCTCCTGGCCCGGTCTGCTTATACTGAGTCCCCAGAGTGCTTCCCCGGGTAGGTACTCCGGGCCAGATTCCGGTTATTTGGAAAATTTTCGGGTGACAATTTGAAAAGATAGATCTTTCATGGTAGATGGTTAGCCCTGAAAAGGGCTGTTTTGTTTGGAGACTGTGTTTTTTATGCACATCCTCCAACTTTCCCACAGGCCGGACAGCTGTTTGCCGCTCGTCTTCTGAGCCTTCTTATCTGCCTTTCGTTCAAGTTGAACTTTAATGAGAACGGCGGCTCATCATCATCATCCCAACATTCTGTTGTTGGAATGACGAACTCCTTCTTCTTCTCTCTTGTCATCTCATCCAGCTGTCTATCTATCTTTTCTAATTTCAGATGGAGGGCCTCAGCCACTCTCATCAGGTTCTTCACGGACTTTCTAAGATCTTCCATCGTGAAATGAAAATGATAAAATAGAGTCGGCTTTTATAGCTTTTCAGGAGGATTGAGTTGTCTCATGACGTCATTTTCTCCTATATTTTCCCGCTTCAGCGTTTCATGTTTTTTTGACTCCGAATTAACGTTGACCAATGCATAGCTTTGTTACAATTTCTTGTTCGGGACAGAAAAACTTGAGTTTGATTATCTTGTGTTTTTTTCTGACTATGGTTTGACTTTGTTTGTTTGACAATTTGAAAAAATCTTTTCATGGTATTGGTTAGCCCTGAAAAGGGCTGTTTTTTGTGTAAAATACACTTTTTAACCTCTCTTTTCTCTATTCATATTTCCCGCTGGATATGGGATCTGTATCAGACGGTCCACTTCATGTTTGATACATCTGATACGTTTTCTCTCTTCTAACCAATATAGGAATGCGAGGATAATTGTCAAGCCAAACATTGTGAATATCGCCTTATCTCTACGATAGTTGAGTAGTAAATGGGAGTTTTTTTTAGTGTTTACATTTGGTAAAATGATGACCAATGCATATTTTGTTACATTTTTCTTTAGTGTTTTGAGTTTTAGTTGACAATTTTGAAAGAAAGATCTTTTCATGGTAAATGGCTAGCCCTGAAAAGGGCTTTTTAGGAAGATTTAATGAATTGTCAAGACCTACAATTCTTCTGGTTGAATTACTGGGGTGATTTCGCATCCGCAGAATTCACAGCAAACTGTAGATCCCTCATCATCATCAAAAAATCCTTCGTCTGGATCTGGACAATTATGCTTCTGGCCAAGATAGTCCAGGAGTGTAAAGCATTTTCCACACTCTATCTGACATCTGCTTGCACAGTGAGGACAGAGAAGAATCTGAACCATGCTGAAGTATTTATGTTTTTGTGAGAAAAAACATCGCGTTTATATAGTTCACAGTATGGATTGACCTACTTGCCTCATGTTTTTAACTCCGAATTAACGTTGGCCAATGCATAGCTTTGTTACAATTTCTTGTTCGGGATAGAAAAATAGAGTTTGACTATCTTGTGTTTTTTCTGACTATGACTTTTTCCGAGTTTTAATTCTTCTGAGAGAAAGAATTGACAATTTTGAAAGAAAGTTCTTTTCTTGGTAGATGGTTAGCCCTGAAAAGGACTGTTTTGTTTTTTAGTGGTTGTGATTTTTTCAACTTCTAATGACAGCAACCGAAATTCGCCTGACAGATGGGGCATACTCCAACTCTTTTTGTGATCGTCATTACTCCGTTATCGAAAGTTATCTTTCTCCCAAATTTGACATCAACTAAAATAATATCAGGTGTTGTCTTTAAGAATAGTTGAACTATTCTTTCACCGAGATCTTTGAACGGTTGTGATATACGGTGTAGTTGTACGGGCTGAGTGTTTAGTAGCAATATCTGCTGCCCGACATCTAGATAGTCTTCGAGAGCCTCACGCAGTTGATGGTTGATTTCCTCCATATTGTTCTGCTCCATATTGATTTTTAACACCCGAACTGGTCAAGAGCTGAGAGTCGAATGATGAATGTATTGGGAAATATCAGCCTTTCTTTATACGATAGCAGGAGGATTGAAAAAATAAGAGCGCGGACCTGGCAGAAAGCATATACATTTTTCCCAAACTACGTTTTCATGCTAATATAGTAAAAAAGTTATGACTCGTAGCATGGGGAAAAATGTAAGCAGATTGGAGTCTTTTTGGGAAAAACAGAATGAAAAACTCGACTGCTTTTTTGAACTTTTTTATTGAACAGAACTGAAACAATGAACTGAAACAATGAACTGAAACAATGAACATATTTACAATAAAACTTAAAAAGACAAAAAATGAACATAATATCAATGAACTGTTAACAATAAAAAATCATTTTTGAAAATGTTTTTTTCACTGTTTGTGGGGAGAAGTCTCTGAAATTTTCTTGTATAGATTTCCATAGTGTTGATTAAACCACGATGATACATTTCGATCGTTGCGATGGTGTTCCGTTGAGAGAAATTTCTGTTGAAGATATTTCTGTATATTATATCCTCTGGCAACAGCATCCAATGCGAAGATACAGTAAATTCCGCAAACTTTACCCTGTAGGCTCTGAAGGGTTTGTCGATTGTATCTCCACGAATAAGAATGATTGTCTAAAAAGTTAATAATTTCCGGCTCAAGTGGTGGTAGGCCGTAGGGATCAAAGTATAGTACATTGCCATTATTATCAAATATCACGGCCACCCAGTGTTCTCCTGAACCGGTTGATTTCTCTGTGTTCACAATGTAGGCTTTCACATGAATGGGTTTTTGTCGAGGCAACTGATCTTTTGCACAGACTTTTGCCTGTAGATTTTTTATCCATGTTCCATGATCCAATATGTATTGAATTTCAGAAGTATACATTTTTTCTAATCACTTTTCCAGGCTTGTTTTACTTTGTCACACCAATATTTTAAGAACGACTCCGTGATATCAGATAGAATGTTTTGTTTTATATTTCGCCAAAATCTGTAGGCTTCCGCATAGTCAGTTTCATTGAGTTTCATTTCTACGAGCTCAGGATACCATTTTTTCATGATTCTGTATGGATTTAATTCCTTCATGGCTTGTTCTATGAACATATCTGTATGTTCTTGTCTATCCTTGAATAAACATAGTTCATGCTGTATTTGACTGGGATGATCCACTTGACATCCGTAACACTCGTTGCGAACTTCACTGACTATTAGATTTTGTAGTTCTTTAATCATATGTTTTTCAAAGCTGTTGTGAATGTCATTTTTCCGAGTAGAAAGACACTCTGAGGTGGAATATTTCACTTTTTCTGCTTCTTTTCTCAGTGAAATAGCAAATCTAACTCCCGACATTGTTTTTTAGTTCTTTAGTCCTGTAGATAGTCCTGAAAAGGACTGTTTTTTCTGATATATCGTTCAAAAGTTAATTAGTCCTGATAAGGACTGTTTTTCGATCTATCTTTCAATAGTTGATTAGTCCTGATAAGGACTGTTTTTGTGAAAGCTATCTTTTTTCGATCAGAGAGTTTCTGTTGATTTTTCAAGATTAATAATCTGTGATGATTTCTCTCAAACTGTTGATTTCAATCTGATTGTCAAATTCAGCAAAGACAATAACGTTGATCACTGTTGCCAAGGCTTGTGCGAATTGAAGCTCAATGCGAAGACTTCCAGTTTTTATAGGATGAAGTTGTCCTTCTTCACTGCCTTGATCAGCTGTCAAATCGTACCCCCACAAACAGTATCCGCCGATATAGTCTTCTTTAGCAATATCAAATGATTTATTGAGTCCTAAGGCTGAGACAGCCTGATACATAGACAAATATGATTTCAAATACAACCCATTTTCAAAGTCAGGCTCAAAGGGTCTGTTATGAATACTATGTCCATTACATGATACATCTATTTTTGACAGATTAAAGTGTTGAAAGAAAAATGGATTGTTAGCATAAGCCCCATTATAAGCAGCATTTGTTACCATTGCAATGAAAACACGTTTTGGAAGCTGTCCTTGAAACAAATGATCTTCAATTTTAGACTGAAGTCCATTACCGATAGTAAACGTCTTTACTTCTACCCTACGGATAGGGATTTTCATGTTTTGCTGAGCTATGAGATGATTTAGATCATTTGCAACAACAGGCAACAATTCAATATTTCGTACATGAAGACTGACTGTTTCCATTACAATTTTTGCATCTGGTGCAGCAGTACCTCCTGTAAGGCAAAAGTTTGGTGAGGCTCTGTTTAATCTAAGTCTGATTTCAACTCCATTAGGTAAATATTTTTCTTGCTGAAATAGATCAAGATGCAATCGTCCGAAAAGCTCTGCAGTTCTGCTTAGACCGATTACACCGATTCTGTTTACTAGTCCGGTATTTCCCGCATCATGGTTGAGTGTTTCAAATTGGCCACTGGTGTCTTCAATCCAAAGTGCACCAGCTTTCAAATGCGTAGTTTTGCTGTCAGCATTATAGGACAAAAGATTTTCGATATATGCTCTGTACGGATAGGTATCTGAATTACTGCTGATTAGTTTATTATTTAGATACAAATCGACGCTGCTAAACATACTATGCAGGAAATTGTTTACAGGTGCCACATTTGAACCGACTTCTAAATTAGTACCGTCAGCTTTAACGATTTTGAATTTGATATACAAATACGATTGTGACAAATCTGTCCAATGTTCGGTTTGAGGTGGTATGATGAATTCTATCGGCGAATTGCTTGTCAAAGATGCTATTGGAAAATGTTCAACCCATTGACTTTCTTGCATCGTTGTCATTGTAGGTGGTACAGAAAGAACATTGAGTTCTGATTTACTGCATTCACAAGATCCGTTTTGCATCATTTTTATATAATATATATATATAATATATATCAATCAAATATATCGAGAGTCCTTGGTCTACTGTAATGATTTCTTTGTCTTTTATTAATGATCTTGCCCTTGCGAGATCGAAAGGATGAATGACGTGTCTTTTGTGATTTTCTTTTATTTATCCCCGGTATTAACTGTTGTGCTAGATCATGAATAGCTTGTTTTCCCCTTGAAATTACAACTTTTTTAGGGTTTTCACCACGTAAAAGGATATCTCCTACCGCCCCTAATCCTTGTCTGATTCCTTCTTTTTTTACAGCATTCAACCCAGATTTGACCAACGGTTTAAGCAATGGAGTCACTGTTTTAATTGCTGATCTAAATAGAGAACCTAGTCCGTACCCATACTGATGTTTTTCGCCGCGATAAACTGGTAGCATTTTTTTGGTCAAATATTTTTATTTTTCTGTCTGAAATGTAACTTGACGATTGTCTTACCAATAATAAAATGAAACGGTATACCAGAATCCCCTGTTATTTGAATGTGAATAGTATCGAAATCAGATTTCGAAACGGGGACATAATGCGGTAATGTAATTTCATGGTTGATATGTTGGGTTTCATAATTATTTTCACTTGATATGCTTGGTTTGAACGGAAGAACACGAAGTATGGGAGCCAATGTATCACCCACTATAGTGTATTCAGCAATATCTGAATAAACAAACAGATGATTGTACCCAGCATCAATGTTAGGACTGTATTTAAATACATCTAAAATATTTCTATTCGAATGAATTATCTCATTTTTGAATTCTGGTGATCCTCCCAGTTTTAAAAACAGCTGTGGATGAAATTTGATTCCGGTTCTTGTTATATTTGCGAATGCCAATTTCGGACGTTTGCTTGAGGTTGAATAGCTAATAGACACCCCGATTGAATGCTTCTGAAAGATTTCACTTAGGTTATTTTGAATCAATTCTTCCATTACCTCTATAACATGTTTTGGTGAAGTGTAACTACCCGGTGGAAAATTAAATCCAATTGACCATTTTACTGCTTCACCTTTTGCGTTTCGTTTTATTGGAATTATCTTCATATTATCTCTTTTTCTATCTGCCGCTGCTGCTGCATTGTATAAGTTAACATCTGCAGTTATAATTTCGAACTTCGCTTCTTCTTCAGTTATGTTTAAAAACTGAGAGGGGGTAATAAGATGAACTAATGCAACTTCCCAATTTTCCCTGTCAATATGAATTGTTTTTGGTAAATGAACTTTAAAACAGCACTGTGTGTTTGGATAAAGTTCTATGGAACTATCGCTAGGTAGAGTAAGATAAAACGAATTCATTTTTTAAATTTTTTTGATTTAGTATTTTTTACTGTCAACGAGATCAGTCCCACTAGTTGTTTTTTGTCCAGACTTTGTGAATTTTAGTCCTGGAGATGGAAGAATATACCCGAGTGAACTGCTTAACAGTATCAACCACAATTCACGATCTTGACTTTGAATACTTAAATGTACTATCGAGGTTGCAATAATTGCGTAAATGACTAATATCTGTGAAATATACGTAAACTGATTCTTTGGAACACGATTTCCACAGCAGTTGTAATTTTTAGTACTAACACTATCGACACTTTCTGTTCCAGTCTCAATGTTTGACTGCGAATTTATCATAATTGTATTGTCTTTTTATTTTTTCCGATCAAGATACCAAATGCGATTCTGGTATCCAACTTTGAAATTTTTTTGGATAACCTTTCCAATTGACTTTTATTTCTTTGATTATTTTTTTACCCTCACGTCTTGTACGTCTATCAAGAACTGAATCAATTTCATAAATTTCATCATCTTTTATCAATTGAAGTTCGTATTCATAATAAGTCCCCAAAATTTGTTCACCCTCTAAATCTTTTATTTTATAGGTGATAGGTGAAAATGTCTTGTTAACATGAGTGATTTCAAATATTTCTTGAGTCCAATTTGGTAAATAACCTTTATCAAATGTACGTTTCGTTTTATTGATACGAACACGATCTCCAATTTTGAATTTTGGTTTTTTCGTCATTGCAATTGTCGATAAACGAGGATACAGATTTTTCGAAATTTCTGCCTCGTTTGATTTTGTTACCATTGCAGGAGATGTTTTGATACTTCTGTGAAAAGTATGATTGTAATTCTTAACTAAAGAATTCAATACGTCAATGTAACGTCTTGTTTTCTTGTACGTAAAGTATTTCCACATTCTCGTTTTTAAAGTGCGTTGAAATCTTTCAACAATACTTGCTTTCGTCTCTGGATTTTCAGTGGTAAAGAAATGAATCTGATTCTTTTTCAAGTATTGCTGAAACTGTCTGTTTTTAAATTCCGAACCTTTATCTGTTTGAAGTGATAAAGGTTTCCGATTTGATTTCTGAACAATAGATTGAAATGCTCGAATCAAAGTTTTTCCCATCTTATTTGGAATAGGGATAACCCATGAAAATCTTGAAAACACGTCAATTATACAAAGTAAATATTTCTTGTTATCATTTTGTCTTGCTAAATGTTGCATGTCAGCCAAATCAGCCTGCCATTGATAGTCTATACCACTTACAATAGTTTTTCGTCTTTTGAAACGACGACGAATTGGTTTATGTAAGGTATAGGTGGATTCACCCCGTAACCACTCTTGAACATCTTTGTATCTTATTCCTTTCAAAACAGATTTTGCAGCGTGATACAATTGCTTTATTCCAGTAAATGCGACAGTACTTTTGGGATCATAAAATAATTTTCTTAACACGTAATCAAGTTTGTAACCAAGTTTGTAACCAAGTTTAGGCTTTACCAGGATTCCCATGACTGAAGCGTTTTACGGCTAGGGGACTTTTTTATAGATTTTGGTGGAGTTAACAACTCTTTAGTATAGAATCGCCTCAATCTTTCTCTTTCTTCAGGTTTCATGTATGGAGATGATTCTTTTATTCTTTTTGCAGATTTTTTAACACTTCTTGTAAGCGATTTCCTTGCACTTTTTTGTACGCTTTTTGGCGTGTGAAATAAGTGATCGGATTCGCCGTAGGATTCTTCATCTTCACTCACTGATTTACTCAGTGATTTAGTCAGCGATTTACTCGGTGATTTATCTTGAGCTTTTTGCATCCATCTCCATCTATTTGAGTTACCAATAACTTCTCGCGGTATATTGCTTTCGTGTAATGCCTTTGAAAAAGTTTTCCATCCTCTAGGTTCAGTACCTTTTCTCTGACGAATTGTATCATTGATAAGATCAATGATATTGGAACCATGAATGCGTACACCTTTGTATGACACGACTCCTTGTTCGTCCCAAGTTAAATTATTGTTATCTTTTATCATACTCAAAAGTAACTCAGCTTTTCTTTTCATGGTTTTTGGTACGCTTTGCAAAATTTGATCATGCAAGGTAACAGATGCTGATTTCTGTATACTGTCATCATTTTTTGTCGTTGGAAGTGAGTTGAACAAAGTCGGTCTTGCTTTTTGAAGCGAATTTTGTAACTTAAACAAAGTTTCACCATACCTTTGAGCCTTTTCTGTTTCTGACAAATCAGTGCTTTGTAAAATATGACCCATATCCTGCCGAAGATGTGCTGCATCCACAACTTGCGGATTGGGTGGTAAACGAGGTTTATGATATTGCTCGTCTTTCCAACGATTCATATTTTCTAAAACCTGATAAGGCACGATAACCATTTTTTTAACAGACATGATTTCTATCTATAAGATTTTATCTATAAGGCTTTAAGTGCCCCTCCTATTCCTCCGATAACGGCTTTTCCTAACAATGGTAATAATACAGGTGCAAGTAATGAAAGAAATCCACCTTTTTGATTTAATATTTGTTTTTTATTTTTTACAGAAGCCGATTTCGAAGCTAAACGTCTGATATGTTGTCGGCTTGAATACAATTTCTTCTTCTGAGCTGATGATAAATGTACATTGCCTTTTAAAACGTTATGACAACATTCCGATATGCATCTTATCACTTCTGGTGATGAATCTTTTACAAGTTTTTTACGTATTTTTGGTGTAGCCTGCATCATGGCCATAACCATTGAACCATGTTTTTTTATCAGAGGCGTTTTTCTTTTCATGTTGACTTTAACTCGATATCGGCTTAAATGATAATACAACGTCCATGTCACTATCATTTATACCTAATGTTTTTAACATACTGTTTTTAACATACTGTTTTTAACATACTGTTTTTCAAAAGAAAACTTTTTAACATACTGTCTTTTACAGTCAGAATTACTTTTTTAAGAAAACTGTGAATAGAGAGCATCAACCAATGTGTCAGCACTAGCCATGGACGAATCCACAGGAACGAATCTTCCTTTCCCAAGGTCAAGCATCTGCTTTTTTTCGTCAAGTTTATATCTTCCTGTACCGAGGTTATATCGTAGCATATCTTCTATCATCCGTCTATATTTTCTTAATCCTTTTTTATGTTTAGCCAATGTATTTGGAGACCAAGCGACGGATGGAATTCTTTGAAACGCTATTTTTTTGCCTGGTAATATAAATCTTGAATACTTTCTTTGGTAATTCCGCATTCTTTCACCAAGTATTTCCTCTCTAGATTTTGGATATTGTTGATGTTCTGAAATGGTACTTGCTACAGGGGTTCGTTTTCGGGTAGTAACAAATCTTTCATCAATCGTAATTGGAGATTTTTTCTTTTGAGATTTTTTCTTTGGAGATTTTTTCTTTGGAGACTTTTTCTTTTGCGGAGCACGCTTTCTTGGAGATTTTTTCTTTTTTGGAGATTTTTTCTTTTGCGGTGCACGTTTTCGTGGAACACGTTTTCGAGTTTGTCTTTCAACTCCAAATTTTCTGACGGTTTTTACTCCATCCCATCTCAGTAAGCTTCTGATAATAACACCACCTAGAAATCCTCCCCCTCCAGGTTTTAAAATGATTTTACGTTTACTTTCCTCGTCTATGGATGGATCTGCTAACCGTTCAATATCTGTTCTATGTTTTGTCATGTACGTTGTGGTTTGTTTTGGTAATTTGATTTTATTTTCAATGATGTTTTGCGCAGCCAACGTAAACCATTTTAAAATTTCTTTTAAACCTGCTTTTAACACAGCTTCTCTTTCATGTCTATCGGTTTGTTGGCTTAAATTTCGCAAAGCAGCTAAAACTGAACTCGATGTGGCTGGTAATGCCATGTTTACTCACGGGCGTGAATCATAAAAATGATTTATGTTCAAAATGTGATTCCCTTTTAAGCAAGAAATTTGCATAAAGTTTTTTAAGCAGGAGAATAAATAATGGGTCCTCTTTCACTTCCTTGTGTACGCCAACGATGAAATATATCTGCTCGTAGTCTTAATTCTTTTTTTGTTTGTGAATGAAAATCTATGACTAAATAACCATGATCCATCGATGTAGCATCTTCATAAGCAGGTAACAAATGTGGGGCTTGCATTTGGTGAGCTAGTGTTTTAATCTGATTCTTATCTCGTTCATTTCGAAATAAAATCATATATCTGGAATTAAGACTAATGGTTCGGCTCGATTTCGACTGCTGAAACATATTTTGCGTGATGTAAATCACACTTGCATTACGATGGTGTCCTTTTCTTGTAAACCAAAGTTTAATTTTTTCCTCATCTTTTTCACCCAACATATCATCAAAGACAATTAAATGTGGAATAGATACATCACTGACAATTTCGTTTTCATCGTCAGGAATTCCCTCCACGAATTTTATCAATTTGAAATGTGAATTGAACTTTTCTTGCATAAGATTGTAAGCATGCTGCCATTCTTTGTAACACCAAACAACTCTTTCAGGAACGATGTTGAACAAGTCTTCTCGATAGTCAATTAATTTATGAACGAACTCTGTTTTCCCGCATCCACTCGGTCCTGTGATGAAAATATTACAAGGGTGTTGGAACAATATGGATTGTACATCCATATTTTTTACTTTTCTCGTTAAAGGCTATTGATAAAATGACAATATCAATGAAAATAAAAGCATTTTTATTGAACAAATTTTATTGACAATTTTTATTGAACATTAAAAAACATTTTGTATTGAACATTTTTTACAATGAAAAACAATTCTTACAATAAACATTTTTTACAATGCAAATTCACAGATACCTCGATTTTTCCACTTGTCTTCATGTTCCACAACAGTTTTGTGCAATTGTTCATTGCCCAAAAACAAACTATATACACTGTCCAAACCACTATATTCACACGTTCCTCTAATTTCAAAGACGTTTTTGAATACTGCTTTTGACGAAAGAGTTGAAAGTACGATTTTTTCTGTGACATCTCGACCAAATAGGAGATACCCTTCCATAATATCCACTCCTTCTGCATTATCTCTTGATTTTGTATACCGTAAGTAAAAGTTAAACAGGACTGATTTCATTTTCAGTAGATTCAGATAACTTTCTTCTGGTCTTCCTATGATAATGAATCGCCATCGACTTGTGGCTTGCAACTGCTTAGTGAAATAGTCACTTTTCCACAAACAAGCTGTTAAATACCCTTTGATAGGGGTATCGAAGTTTGACTCAGTTATCAGCATTGTAATAAAATCGTGCATGCTATACAATTTACAAGATGTCTCTCCTTTTGCAACTCCCTTGTGCAATTTATCTATCCAAAATTGCACACATCTGAATTTAAGCTTAAACTGTGTTCCTTCATCGAGCGTGTGTTGTCGAACAAATTCTCCATAAACTTTTTCACGTAGCTCAATGGGTAACGGTAACATAGTTGTCATTTTTCACTGTTTTTAAAAACGTCTCACTTGATCTGTTTACCACAAAACAATGCGCTATAGAAATTTATTTTCTCAGACTTTTATAACCATAGGGTACAGTGTCAGTAGCATTTACAATAACTCTTTTGGTGTATACAGAGCGAAACGTTTTTGTCTGCGCTTCGCTGGTCACTGTTCTATCTCTATGTCTTTTAATTTTACAATCATACCGAATTTTGATTTCTATCGTACGATCCAAAGCACATTTTGAATAGGTATCGAAATTCACCACCTGTTTGGTATTGTAATCCAAAGTAATTCCCTTCACTTTACATTTACTTATCTCTTCTCCATCTTTTGTTTTCATCTTATAAGCATAATTTTTAGGGCCAAGCCCTCTGAATTGGGTAATTTTACAGTCAGGCTCTTCATCAGTCCATTTTCCTAACCTACTGTTAATAATGGGCGGGTTCCATAATTCAGGATCATGAATGTACATACAACTATCTGTATCGAAATACAGAACTCTATCTTTTAACTTTTCAAGAACGGCGTACAATTCCAACCTTGCATAAGCTGTTACGTAAGACCCTACTATCACGTTGGCTGTAGCGTGGGTATCAATATGTTCCAATTTTGATTCATAGTTAACCAAGATGAATGGACAGTCCTCGTCAAAGATTTCTACATGCTTTACAATGAAATTGGGATTGGTGACTAATTCAAAATATTTAGACGGATCACTGATGTATTCCGTCTGAGTCAATTTTTCACGCTGGGCTAATTTTCCCCAAAGACAGTTCAACATAATCTTAGCAAACGATCTTCTCCCAGGGTTTTTTTGAATACAACTTGGATCAAGACGAACCCCTTCTGCCTTCTCATATTCACAAACGAATTGATCTTTTTCCGAATCTGATTGACACCAATTTGGGTAACCACTGGCTTCTTGCTTAATTTTCAAGAAATTATCCACATACCCTTTAAAGAATTGGTCCGAAACAGATTTGAAATGCCAGATTTCATACACTTGTATTAGCCGATAGCCACAGTCAAGAGCTTTGAATAATTCAAAGCTAACCCAAGTTCCGACCAAAGCCCTCTCTTCTTCACCATGGATACAAATGTTTGAACTTTCTTCTGCACATTTCATACAGAGTGGAAACATCATTTTATTGTTACAGTGAACTGGGAGAACGGGGTGAAACAAATCAGTTGGAGGTAAAACTTTGCATTTGATTAAGCCCTCATACTGACGAATATTGTTCATCTCAATATTCTCACTAGTCAAAATTTCTGGTTGGCCCGCAGGATAGGATTTATGTTTACAAACATAAGGGTACAGAGAGCAAATGTCAATGTACTTGATTTCCTTCTTGCTTTTTTCATCAACATCGTAGCTAATTTTTATGGCATTACATCTTCCCCCAGACAACCCCTCCCTCGGATCGATGGGGTCCAAATGTGGATATAACTTTTCAATGAGTTTTTTGTACTCTTTATCCTTCATCTTAGCATCGAATTCGTGCTCCCAAATGGTCACGACATTATACCCCATTTCTATGATATCTCCTATACGTTTAAAAGTATGATCGTACAATTCACCCATAGGTCTCCCATTGATGGGGTTGATCTGTTTTCGATCTGTATAACATACAGGGCAACCATGATACAAATCCCCAAGGAATTCATAAACCGTGTTTGATTGACGGTGAAAACCATCTACAGTATATCTTCCGATTTGAACTTCCCCACCATTTTTGGCGTGTTGAATATGAATACCTTTTTCCCGAGCTACGCTTTGAATCCAACGTATCGCTTTCATAGAAAAACGACGTCTGGACGAGTCTTTACTTGAAATGATAGCAATTTGATTTTCTGGCAAATATTTGCTTCGCCAGACTTTGTTACAGGCATCGGCGATGGTGATTGCCTCTAAAAATGGACAAATACCACCCTGTTCGATAAACAGCTTTCTGAATTCAGCACATCCCCGTCTTAGGATATCGACATCTGACCTACAGTACGATTCCATCTCTTTTTGAAAATTGAATTCCTCACCCTTTTGAACTTTGTCATTATACCAGACTATGAATTTCGACCTACCCTCTTCAGACATTGAGTCGGGTTTGTAATAAGACATATCCAAGTATGGTCCAATATAACTCCAAAAATCATCTGTATTTGCCCAGTGAGGAAAGTAACCTTTTTTCATTTCTTGAAGACCAAATGTGGCTGGAAATTTCGCCAGCCCAAAGTTCATGAAATTAAAGGAGTCGATCAGACGCACACCATTCAATTCTAACTTCATAATATTGTTTCCATTCATGATCAATTTTGGAACTTTTAACCCAACTTTAACAATATAGTTAAGAATGAACTGTCCGTCATACCCTTTGAGATTATGAGCCATAGCTGTGACTCCTTTGTGATGTTTTGAAAAGAGCCACTTGCAAAATTGACTCAAAGTTTCTTCTCCTTGAAAAATAACTTCCCTACCCTCTTCAAATTCACTGCATGTAGAACAATGAAAATCAAGTGGTTTATCGATACAAGTATCACATGCTCTATGTGCTATACAATAATTTGGGATATGCATCCCTGTATCTTGTTTGCATTCAAAATCAAAGAAAATGAACTGTGGTTTTTTGACTAGAGAAGAACTCGTCTCATCATCGCTGTCGTGTTTCATCTTACTTTGGTAAGGCTGAATAAAACAGCGATGAGAAAAGTCAACTATCTTCTTGCAGAGATGACACTTTTTCTTTCCCTTGCAGATATGATTTCCCTTTCTGGTAAGATACTGTACACCGCATTTTGAACAGAGTTTCACTAATTCACAAATGGATTTCTTTTCTTTACCTTGAACATTTCTGTGATTTTCAAAGCATAAAACACTAAAAAATCGCCGATGACACTTGGAACAGGCATACTCTTTGGATTCTGATGGACATTTTCCAGCACGATAACAACCTTTGCAGATTTTTGAGCAAGCATGATTTTCCCGAGCGTTATAACCCACATCACAGAACTCACAATAATTTGTACAACTAAAAAAACCTTTGATAGACTTGATGTAGTCATAATGGTTTTGATGAAAGTATAAATGTATGATCTTACTATTGTCTTTCACTTCTGGATGTTCAAATATTTTCCTCGTTTTGGAATGCTGGTCGTGAACTTTAATGACATAGTCTTTTTCATACAAAAACAATTGAATTTTTTTGAATTCATCAATTCCTACAGACTGTGTTGGTAAAACTCCAGCTTCATTCATCAATTTCTCGGCTTCAATCTTTTGAAGAGCGTGGTCTGAATGACGAATATTACTCCATCTCCGATTCCACACTTCGTTGTTTTCACGTTCATGGTGGCAAATTCCCACAACAACGGCTCTTGCAAAACATAATTGGTCATGGTTGTTAATTTGAATAACTGATTGTTTCTTCTTGGCAAAAACCTTTGAGTCCAATTCCGACGAATTATATTTCACTTTTCCGCTACCACATGGAGGTATTGTATGTGTAATGTCAAATGTCATGGAACCGTCGTTCAAGACAAAATCTGTATTTGACTGTAAAACTCGTTCAATTTCATTCAATATAGTTTCACCTTGTAGCTGTTCTGTAGCTAAAAAGGGAATATGAATCCCCATCTCCAATGAAGGATGATCGATGGTAATTCTAATCATATCTGTCGGGTTTGCATCTAACTTTCGAATGATTTCATGGGTAACATCGTCAAATAATCCAAGCAGTCTCTGGGGTGATAATTCTTCAAATTTCTTAAAACTCACTGACAATACATGTGATTCTGTTCTAAATTTTCTCGACTTCTTTTTTCCTCTTTCTATTAAGTCATACAGACTTTTCATATCCAAAGTAGAGCTGGTGTTTTCTTCTTTCAAAGATTTTTCATCGCTTTCGCTGTCACTTTCTTCTTTCAATGGTACAGTTTTTTTCTTTTTTGGTGGAAATGACTCATCGTCACTGTCACTTTCTTCTTTCAACGGTAAACATTTTTTCTTTTTTGGTGGAAATGACTCGTCGTCACTATCACTGTCTGAATAAACTATTATTCTTTTTCTTTTACCCATCGTTTCAGCTCTGGTTGAGAAGACAAAATGAAGCAAGCAAGAAAAATCTAACAATTTATAGACTCTTTCCTTGCAGTAGTGTATAAATAGAGACGTCGACTGTGAAAATCTCATTATTTCTCTGACCAACCTCAAACAGAGCAGTCGATAAAAGAAAATGAGCGAGTTCAAGCCGAAAAATACATCACCACTTAGAAAGAGGATGGCGTTGTATGTTAACCCATACACCCACGATTATGAGATCAGCAATATACCACCACAATATCAAGTTAAACATAACGGCGTCTACGTGGGATCATTTCTATCCCACCAACATTTAGCAGAAAAAAATGTTTACCGTATGACCAGCTACAGAGTTTTGGATCAATCAACGATCGACAAACGATATGGGATGAATGGCGTGAGAACAAATATTTGTTTTACGTGCAACAAAACAGGGCATTGGGCCAGAGAATGTCCAGAAAAAGAAAAGCAGACTGGAGAAAATGTTTTTGTCTATGTGGATCCACTCAACCATGACATCAAAATTTCACCAACAGTTGTCAACCTCCAACATATGAAATACGTTGGGGTAGTAAATTCATTCTGCAAATCATTCAGCGGTGAAAATACATGGAAAAAAAGTTCACCACAGGATACATCATCCGTTGAAACTCAGACCATAGACATGCAGACTGACAACACGGCTATTAAGGATTCAGAGATCTGCAAGATAGCAGATAAATTAGAGACTTTACGGAAAAATCTGGACAAACAAAATCTCATAGATTGCACAAAAAACGAATTTTCTGCAGAGGCGAATTGTTCAAACGGGAAGAAAGAACCAAAAGATTTACTGTTGATAGAAAAAAGTGACAGTGACGATGAGTCATTTCCACCAAAAAAGAAAAAAACTGTACCATTGAAAGAAGAAAGTGACAGCGAAAGCGAGGAAAAACGTCAAAATAACGAAAAGAAGAAAAAACGACAAAGCAAAAAAAACAACTGTTTCTTTTGCAAATCGACAAAACACGGGAATGAAATGTGTCCAGATATGGTATTAAAAAACAATGAAAGGGGAAAAAAACGTAAGAGTAAATGTGAATCTGACATTCCGAAGAAAAAAAGAAAAACAGCCTAAGTGGAAAAAAGTTTTTTCATTCATTCTGTCTTTTTTACAGTTCAAAGTTCTATGACATTCCGAAGAAAAAAGTTTTTTCATTCATTTTGTTTTTACAGTTCAAAGTTTCATTGTAATGAAAAGTTATAAAATAAAAAGTTTTAAATAAACATAAAGGACTTGACTTTGTTTGTTTTGACAATTTGAAGAAGCAGACTTTCTAGGTCTTGGGTAGCCCTGAAAAGGGCTGTTTTAAAATTAAAGAGAACGTATACTTTACCATCTCAATGAAGGATACATTCTCATTAATTTATTTTGCCAACCGCGATGTTCTGTTGGCGGTATCAACTCTGACAGGTCCGGATAAATATTACCCATCTTAACAATTGGGGTACGCGTATAAAACTCATACCCTCTCCTGGCGAAGAACTCCCGAAGAGCTTTATGCTTTACTCTCTTTCTTTCTTCTACTTCGTCTTCTTTCTTTTCCATGAGCTCTTGCTCCCATTTCTCCTCCATTTCTTTCTTATTCTTCCTGCCACCAAACAACCCACAGCAAAATTTCGAAAACTTCATCGTGAAATGAGTTAATAAAAGAATAAAAATGCTGTCTCTTTTATAGCATGATAGGGGGATTGACCTACTTTGATACAGAATTAACAGAATTAAAAGCGCGAACGTGGGCGAAAATATGTAGATAGAACATAACGTACTATATGATCTATCTACAACGTCTAAGAGTATCAAATCCAAAAAAATGTAACGAAACTAACGATTGGTTAACGTTAATTCTGTTAATTCCAAGTCAAAGTAGGTCAATCCCCCTATCAAGCTATAAAAACACCGATTTTTCCCATATATTCATCATTTTGACTCATAGCTCTCGAACATTTCGGAAGTTAAAAATCAATATGGAATACAACTTAAACGATTTCAACTTAGATGCTTTCCTACCAGTGGAAAACAATGGAGACATTCTCTCATCGGCTATGAATTCAGCAAACATCATTCCGACGACTGTATTGGATAACATTTACGAAGAGACGAAACAGTTAAATTCGCAACAAGACTCTATGTTGACTCGGATCTTAAAAGAACTGGAAACATTCAACAAACATTTGGAGGAGATTAAAACTTTAAACACAAACACCGAACGGTTATGGAAAAACATTGAGACACTACGCTATCAAAGACAGAGCATTTCAGCAGTTCCAGTAAAGATTCCTGTGGAGTTTGACTTCGATAAGACAAATCTTCACAAGTTAGTGGACTCTATCGTAACTGTTGTGAAGAAAGAAAAACAACCAAAACAAAATCAACCGAGAAGAACAACAAAACGAAAATCAGAGGAAGACGTTAGCCATCTCCACAAGCGACATGTTGACCAAAAGAGATCTTCACCGACACTGACAGGTCAGGGCAGATACGGGAAAAACATTGATAATTTCAATGACTTCAAAATCCCGAAAATCCCAAGAAGAACAAAGAAAAGCTGTCAGTAGAGAGAAAAACACAGTCTCCAAACAAAACAGCCCTTTTCAGGGCTAACCATCTACCATGAAAGATCTATCTTTTCAAATTGTCACCCGAAAATTTTCCAAATAACCGGAATCTGGCCCGGAGTACCTACCCGGGGAAGCACTCTGGGGACTCAGTATAAGCAGACCGGGCCAGGAGGGGGGGAGGCAAAAATGCCAAAAAATGCCAGAAAGTGCCATTTTTGACCCAAATCGACCAAAAATTTTCCAAATTGACCGGAATCTGGCCCGGAGTACTTACCCGGGGAAGCAGACCGGGCCAGAAATTTCCCTCAGGGTAACTAGACTGGGCCAGCTGGCCCAGTCTAGTTACCTATACTACTTATACCCAGCAAGTCATTACATAGTTATGGATCCATAAAATTCATTTTGCCTAAAAATCGACTGGATCGTTAGGTAAACTGGTCCTTTGGCATGCAGAAAATTGACGAATAACAAAAAGTTTCGACCCATGTCAGCCTGCGCGGACTGCGCAGGCTGACCTGGGTCGATACTTTTTGCAGAGGCATTAAGCGCCCTTTCTCACAGAGCATGGCTCACATATTTTGCACTTTCCTCTCTTACCCCATGATCTATATTGAATGGATTGTTCAGTTACGACTTTTAACGCTTCTGCAGTTGACAGCTGGGTAGTAGCGGGTCATTGCTTGTGTTGATTGAATTATCTGATTGAATAGTGTTTTACGCCGCTTTCATAATTGTTTCAGTCATATCGCTGTGACAGCTCAAATATTCATGTTTGTCCTAGGTTTCACCAGGACTAGGCTAGCGCTCTGAAGTGTCTTGCCCAAGGACACCCCACGACAAACCTAGTGCTTCCAGTGGGGCTCGAACTTGGGGCCTCTAGATTACCAGTCCTACATTTTACCACTGAGCCACACAAGACCCCGTAATTTGTTGTAACTTGCTTGTAACAAGCACTGGCTCTTTCTTTCACACTATTTTCATACGGGTATAAAAGCATTTTTCCCCTCTCCTTCAAATTTTTTTCACATTCAATTAATGAGCCATGCTCTGTGAAAATGAGGCTTAATGCATCTCCGAAAAGTATCGACCCAGGCTGCGCAGGCTGACCTGGGCGGAAATTTTTCGCTATTGGACAATTTTCTGCATGACAAAGGACCAGTCTACCTCATGATTTAGTCGGTGGTAGGAAAAAAAAATATGAATTTTTGGATTCATGATCATGTGATGACTGGCTTGATATCATGCATCAAGGAGATGCATGAAGCCCCCTTTTGCCAGAGCTTGGCTCATTTGTAAACTCGTTTGTCCAGCTTGTCCAGAAATGGGTTAACCGTACAGGTCTACATGTTTCGAAAGACACCCACAAGATACTCGACAAATATGAGACCAGCTGTTGGTTGTATTGATTCGTCACCTTTTTACCAGGGTCAGCATTCACCAACCGTGCTTAACCTTTTACCACACGGCAATATTGTAGACAGTTTTAAATTGAAAGCATTTGCATACGACAAAATAAATGTGAATCAAAAATTGAAAATTGCTTTTGGAAGGGCAGAAAACATTATGGGAAAAGGAGAAAATGCTGGTCACCAGCATTTTCTCCTTTTCCCACAACGTTTTCAAAAGCCCTCTTCATCAGGGTCGGTAAAAGGAGTGTGGGAAATGGTTACTTTCATTCTTGGTTTAACTCTGGATTCATACAGTATCAAACCTTCTGATTGGCTGAACCATTTGGTTAAGCCAATCAGAAGGTGTGTTACTTTCAAATTTGGAAAATTCTTCAGGAGTAGACTAAGAATATTCTTAAGAATGGTTGGTAAATATGGGCCCTAGTGACAAAATTTTAGCGTTGTCCAAACTCAAGGCATTTAAAGACGGCAAAAAAATGCTGCATAAATCATGATTTTTTTTCTCCCTCTTTAAAACAGAAGAAAACATTGTGGGAAAAAGAGAAAATGCTGGATTCCAGCATTTTCTCCTTCCCCCCCTCCACCACACACAATATTTCTAAAAAGCTTTCTTCCTCGGGGTTCTTTAAAGCTAAAAATTGTGTTTTAAGTCTTCAATCGATTTGAGGCAGTGCCAAGGATGATACCTGTTATGATAAGTGCCATATATACATTTATGGTCTGTTATCTTATATCTGAAAATTTTGAAATCTTTTTCGATGACGATACTGTATGGGGATGTGGCTCAGTGGTAGAGCGTTCGCTTTGCATGTGAAAGGCCCCGGGTTCGATCCCCGGCATCTCCAGGATTTCTGTTTTTTTTTGGTGTTTTTGGTTTTGCACAAATGATTAAATGATTGGTGTTTTACGCCACTTTCAACATTATTTTATCATATCAAGACTACAGCTCACATAGTCATGTATTTGTTGGATTTTACCAGTACAAGGCAAGGATTCTGAAGTGTCTTTCCCAAGGACACTCCCACGAAACGCCCGATGGATCCAGTGAGACCCGAACCCGGGGCCTCTAGGTCACGAGTCCTACACTTTACCACTGAGCCACGCAGGACCCTGGTTTTGCACAAAGCATACAGAGAAACTAACATACATTAAAGCCATGCTCTGGCAAAAAGGGGGCTGAATGCATCTCTGTGATCCATTATACCAAGCAAGTCATGACAGATCATGGATCAACGAAATCCATCTTGCCTAACAAACAACTGAATCATGAGGTAAACTGGTCCTTAAACATGCAGAAAATTGACCCATAACAAACAATTTAGACTCGTGTCAGGCTGACATGGATAGATACTTTTTGCAGATGCATTAAGCCCCCTTTTCACGGAGCATGTCTCAATTACTTTTTTCTCCATTATTTTCTCCTTTATTCACGATTTTCAAAAGGATCTTTAAAAAAACAAGAGGGCCATGATGGCCCTGGATCGCTCACCTGAGTCAATAGGCCAAACATTCTGACCAAATTTCACAAGTATCTGACTGAAAATGTGGCCTCTATAGCGTGCACAAGGTTTTCCGATGATTTGACCTAGTGACCTAGTTTTTGACCCCACATGACCCAATTTTGAACTCGTGTGAGATTTTATCAAGCCAAACATTCTGACCAAGTTTCATAAGTATTTGACTGAAAATGTGGCCTCTAGAGCGTACACAAAGTTTTTCGAAGATCTGACCTAGTGACCTAGTTTTTGACCCCACATGACCCAATTTTGAACTCGTCCGGGATTTTATCAAGACAAACATTCTGACCAAATTTCACAAGTATCTGACTGAAAATGTGGCCTCTAGAGCACACACAAGGTTTTTCGAAGATTTGACCTAGTGACCTATTTTTTTACTCCACAAGACCCAATTTGGAACTCCTCCCAGATTTTATCAAGACAAACATTCTGACCAAGTTTCATGAGGATCCAACTGAAAATGTGGCCTCTAGAGCGTACACAAGGTTTTTCTAAGATTTGACCTAGTGACCTAGTTTTTGACCCCACATGACCCAATTTCAAACTCGACTCAGATTTTATCAAGACAAACATTCTGACCAAATTTCACAAGACTGAAAATGTGACCTCTAGAGCGTACACAAGGTTTTTCGAAGATCTGACCTAGTGACCTAGTTTTTGACCCCACATGACCCAATTTCAAACTCGTCCAAGATTTTATCTAAGACAAACATTCTGACCAAATTTCACAAGTATCTGACTGAAATTGTGGCCTCTAGAGCACACACAAGGTTTTTCGAAGATTTGACCTAGTGACCTAGTTTTAGACCCCACATGAGCCAATTTTGAACTCGTCCAAGATTTTATCAAGACAAACATTCTGACCAAGTTTCATGAGGATCGGACTGAAACTGTGGCCTCTAGAGCGTACACAAGGTTTTTCGAAGATTTGACCTAGTGCCCTAGTTTTTGACCCCACATGACCAAATTTCGAACTCGTGCGAGATTTTATCAAGAACAAACATTCTGACCTAGTTTCACGAGTATCTGACTGAAAATGTGGCCTCTAGAGCGTACACAAGGTTTTTCTAAGATTTGACCTAGTGACCTAGTTTTTGACCCCACATGACCCAATTTCAAACTCGTCCAAGATTTTATCAAGACAAACTTTATGACCAAGTTTCATGAGAATTGGACTGAAAATGTGGCCTCTAGAGCGTACACAAGGTTTTTCGAAGATTTACCTAGTGACCTAGTTTTTGACCCCACAGGACCCAATTTCGAACTCGTCCGAGATTTTATCAAGACAAACATTCTGACCAAGTTTCATGAGGATCGGACTGAAAATGTGGCCTCTAGAGCGTACACAAGGTAAAAAGTTGACGACGCACGACGGACGACGGACGACGGACACAGCACGATCAAAATAGCTTACCATGAGCACTTCGTGCTCAGGTGGGCTAAAAAAGGGGGGAACTGGCTTGATACATAAATAAAAATGTGAAAACATTGTTGGAAACAGAGAGCTAAAGAGTTGCCGACCAAGGGTTTCAAGAATTAGTGTGTGAAAATGAAAAAAAAAAATCAATTCGTGAACAGGAGCTCGTGAGATAAACTGATATAAACATTATTTTCCTCCTATACTCACGAAGGATTAAACTAAATTATTGTGATAATCAAACTAAAATGAGCCATGTTCTGTGAAGAGGGGGCTTTTTGCATTTGCAAAAAGTATCGACCCAGGTCAGCCTGCGCCGTCCGCGCAGGCTGACCTGGGTCGAAACTTTTTGCTATTGGAGGTCAATTTTACGCATGTCAAAGGACCAGTGGACCTCATGATTCAGACTGTTGTTATACAAAACGGATTTTTATGGATCCAAAATTATGTGATGACTTGCCTGGTATAATGCATCATGGAGACGCATTAGTCCCCCTTTTCACAGAGCACGGCTAAAATCTATCGTATTGTCATTACGTGTCATCTCTCATATTCACTATCATTTTAACTATCTCAGCCAACTCAAATTTTGCCGCCTGCCGCACTATATGGGGATGTGGCTCAGTGGTAGAGCGTTCGCTTTGCATGTGAAAGGCCCCGGGTTCGATCCCCGGCATCTCCAGTATTTTCTTTTTCCTTTTTGCCAAGCCGAGATAAATCTGTTGATTTTGCATCGAACACAGACTCTAAAATTTACACACAATGTGTAATCCACATTTTTTTTTTGTTTTCTGTCTAAGTGTTGACAGATGACGAATTTCGATTTGTTTGTACTTAACAGCGTTTTTAACAGATTAGGTCATATCACGGCGGTCAGTGCACCTACGCAAGTATTTTCCTGGCTTTCTCAAACTTTCTTTCCAAGCCACTGACTACTTTTCTCACATCCATCAGATGTTAGAGGCAAAAAAAGAAAGTTTGCCTCAAGTGGGTACCGAACTCACAGCCACCAGAGTTACGAGTCAGATTCGCTAACCACTGAGCTACCCGGCCGGGCGATGAATTCCGAATAAATATCTTGAAAATTAGGGATAATTTACTGTCAGTGCCCAGTACTTAACCTCGATTTCTTTCGACGGTCAAAAATTCAATCCGCTGAAAATCGGAAGGATCTTTATCTCTGAAACCTTATCCTGCTAAATGAGTTAAATAAAACTTTCAAGCCGATAGTAAAAACCTGAATAACATTATTTTAAACTTATCTCTTTGGGAGCAAAATATCTCCTTATCGGACATTGTAGATCCAAGATCAGACTGCACGTTCTGTGCAGTCTAATCTTGGATCTACATTGTCCGCAAATGGTCATTGAGTAGGGTTTAGCAGCTTAGGGGTTAATGCTTGACTAAACAATGGGACGGTATAGATCATAGTTTAGATTATAGATCAGACTGCACGTTCTGTGCAGTCTGATCTTGTCTATGCCGTCGGCAAAAGCCCCTGTTTTCACCAACACCTTTGAGAAGATCAACATTATTTAGAGTTTTAAATACATGGAATTATTTGAGCGGCACTCTGGTAAAACGGGTTTATCTTGAGCAATAATTCTTGAGATTCGGTTTTGTGATAGGAAGAAACTGACATTCGTGGGCTTTTGAGCAGAATTTTAAACTCGTCCACAAATAAAATTCAGTCGAGCCCGCCAAACGTTTGTTAAATAACACTCTTTTCCTCAGGACTCGTTTGATAAAATTTCATCTCAAATGCCAACTCATGACAGATTTTTTGTATTTAAAAAGGACCTGATAAAAGTTGGCATTTCATATATACGAGTATAACTCTAACTCGATAAACCTTTCATTAACAGTTGATA
Source organism: Tridacna gigas (assembly GCA_945859785.2). NCBI lineage: Eukaryota > Metazoa > Mollusca > Bivalvia > Cardiida > Cardiidae > Tridacna > Tridacna gigas. The sequence continues at coordinate 9,736,252 of OX244039.2, forward strand.
TTATTGTTTGTTTTTTGGGAATACATGTTTAAAACCGCGAATGATGACATAATATAAACATTATCGAGTCGGGTTTATAAGTTATCTCGTCACGATACGTGATTTTAAATCTGTTATCCCAAACATAAACAATAATAAAACATAACCGATAATGAAAGGTTTATCGAGTTAGAGCTATACAAAATGTGTATTGTGTAAAATGTAACAAATTCTGTATTACAGGGATAAGTCTGACGCTCGGAGGGTTTAAATCGATATGAAATGATTATCAAGAAACGGAATGAGCCATACGCTGGCAAAAGGGGGCTAAATGCATCTCCGTGATTCATGACACAAAGCAAATCATCACATAACTATGGATCCATAAAATCCATTTTGTCCAACAATCAGCTGAATCATGAGGTACACTGGTTCTTTGACATGCAGAAAATTTACAGGGTGGTGGTGGGGGGGGGGGGGGGGGGGCTTAACTCTTTCGGCGCCAAATAAATAAACTTGACTTCTTTCGGCGGCTGTAAATGCAATCCACAGAGACCCAGAAAGAGTTTCATCGCAGGGGCTTGACTAATTAAGCGGACGGTACAGATCAAAGATCAGACTGCACGTTCTGTGCAGTCTGATCTTGATCTGTGCCGTCCGCAAAAGTCCCTGTTTTCGCCTTTGGCGCTGAAAGGGTTAAAGCATCTCCATTATACATTACACCAAGCAAGTTATCACATTTTTTTTTTACAATCGACTTAATCATGAGGTAAATTGGTCCATGGACATACAGGAAACTGACCGATAGCGAAAAGTTTCTGTCCAGGTCAGCCTGCACAGACTGTGCAGGCTGACCTGGGTCGATACTTTTTGCAGATGCTTTAAGTACCCTTTTCATAAAGTATAGCTCGAATCTATCGTGGCGCGTGTCATCTTTATTGTTCACTCTCCTACTTTCTTTGTCTATCTCAACAAACTGATATTTTGCCGCTAGTATCGCAATTATACGAGGATGTGGTTCAGTGGTAGAACGTTCACTTTGCGTGTGAAAGGCCCCGTGTTCGATCCCCGGCACTTCCACGGTTTTTTTTTTAATTAGCCATGTTGAATTCATTTTCATTGTTTTCAAAAACAAACACATTTGAGGCTATGAAAATCAGTCTTTTTTCCTTTCACCTTTTTAACAGATTTGAAAAAAATTATATGAAATGGAACCGTGACTTGCATGTATTAAGCCTCTACCCACTTTCCCAGTCTGTTTGAAATATATGAGCCATGCTCTGTGAAAAGGGGGTTTAATCCATCTGCGAAACGTTTCGACTCATGTCAGCCTGCACGGACTGTGCAGGCTGACCCGAGTCGATACCTTTTGCTACTTTTTTGTAAATTTTCTCCATGACCAAGTACCATTCACGTCATGATTCAGCTGATTATCTCTTTACCAAATGATAAAATTTTAGACCAGTCCAAATTGAAAGCATTTGCAGACGACAAAATAAATGTGACCCAAAAATTAACATTTGTGTTGGATCGGGTAGAAAACATTGTGGGAAAAAGAGAAAATGCTGGTTACCAGCATTTCTCCTTTTCCCACAATGTTTTCAAAAGGTTTCTTTCTCAGGGTCGTTAAAAGTCGGGATTGTGTGGTAAAGGGTTATTAGACAAAACGGGTTTTTTATAGATCGATAATTATAACGATGACTTGCTTGGTACATTTGCATCTCGGGGATGCGTTAAGCCCCTTTTTTTCCAGAGAGCGGCTAGTATATGAACCGTGCTCTATGAAAAGGGGGCTTAATGCATCTGCGAAAAGTATCAGCCCAGGTCAGCCTGCGCACTCCGCGCAGGCTTACCTGGGCCAAAACTTTTCGCTATTGGTCAATTTTCTTTATTTCCTGATAACAAACCCTTTGTCTTGAGTATATAGACGCAGATCATGCCAGGGATACAAAACCTACAAAAACAAATCTGCAGTAAAAAATATTTGAATAACTTCCGAGTCCTTGTCGTTACTTTGCCACAAATCTTTTTATGTCAAAGGACCAGTCTACCTGGTATATAGAGGCAGATCATGCCAGGGATACAAAACCTACAATAACAAATCTGCAGAAAAAATATTTCAAAGGCTTTCAAGTCCTTGTCGGTACTTTGCCACAAATCTTTTTTTGTCAAAGGACCAGTCTACCTTGTGATATAGTCGGTTGTTAGACTAAATGGAATTTTTGGATCCCCGACTCTGTAATGCCTTGCTTGGTATCATGGGTCACGGAGATACATTAAACCCCCTTTTGCCAGGGCATGGCTCATATATTTGTCGACCTCCTTCGACGGCTGAAAATACCATCCACTAAAATTCGAAAGGTATTCAACAAGCTTGACCAGACAAGCAGACGATCCAAGATCAGACTGCACGTTCTGTACAATCTGATCTTGCTCTACACTGTCTGCAAAAGGTCCTTAAGTCGCGCTTAACAGCATAAGGGTTAAAAGAAAACATAACTTACTGGTGCGTAGATTCTGATATTTCTGTCGCAGACGAAGTCATCTTTTGTGATTTGCACAAACCGCGATATAAACGGCACGTTGTCGGGGACAACAATGGCGCGCACTGATCCCTCTGGCGTCGTCGTGTCAACCAACATCCGGTACGCCAAATCTGATTGGAGAAAGACAATGAATATGTGCGGGTCTCTGGCAAACGGGGGTTTAATGCATCACCGCGATGCACTTTACTAAGAATATCGTCACATAATGATAAATCCATAAAATTCATTTGTCTAACAACCGACTTTACCCGATGAGGTAGACTGGTCGTTTGACATTCAGAAAATTGAGCGATAGCAAAAAGGTTCGATTCAGGTAAGCTTGCGCGGATGCGCAAGCTTACCTGAAGCGATACCTTTTTGCAGATGCGTTAAACCCTCTTTTTCACAGAGCATGGCTCATATATAAACATTGCACAGAAAAATGCATCTAGTCCAATGATGTGATCAGTTTTAAAATAAAAACCTTTGTAGCAATGGCATTCCTCTCATTCAGTCTTGACATACTAATGGATATCACCATTGATTCGGTCGTCCAGGAAAGCATTGGTTTGTTTCCTGGTACATCTTTTATGGTCTTTCTCGTATACAAGCACCGATTTGTAAAACAAAAGTGTTTCTGTACATGTTATATGGGCTTCTACGAAAGCAGTGATTTGTAAAATAACGGTGTTTGTGTACACGTAATATGGCCCTCTATGAAAGCACTGATTTGTCAGAAATCCAGATAAGAGGGAGTGATGGTATGCTAAATCCATTATTTCTCTTCCAAACCCTATGTTGTGGGTACTTATTAGAGTCGTCTCGACTAGACGATTCTAATGGGTACCCATAACATAGGGTTTAGTGAAGAATAATTAATATTTTCAGTTTTGAAATCAAAATCACTCCCTCTATCTGGAGCTCTGATATTTTGTAATACAAAAGCGTTCCTGTACACCTTAACGGGTCTTCTACGCAAGCACTTAATTGTCATACAGGCTGAAATGGGTTGAAACTTTTTGCTAATTATCAATTTACTGCTTCTCCAAGGATCAGACTCTCATGATTCAGTCAGTTGATAGACATAATGGCTTTTACAGATCCATAATTATTTTTGGTACATTTCTTATGAACTTGTATGAAAGCATTAACCCTTTACCTCACAATCCCGAGTTTTAACGACCCTGAGAAAGAAGCCTTTTGAAAACATTGTGGGAAAAGGAGAAAATGCTGGTAACCAGCATTTTCTCCTTTTCCCACAATGTTTTCTACCCCATTCCAATACAAATTTCAATTTTTCAGCCACATCTATTTTGTCGTCTGCAAGTGCTTTCAATTTGGACCGGTCTCAAATTTTGTCGTTTGGTAAAGAGTTAATTTATAAAATAAAAGCGTTTTGGTGCATCCTATAGCGTCCTCTATGTAAGCACTGATTTGTTAAGAAAAGGTATTGCTATACATGCTTACCTTAATCCTGCTATATAACTTAACCCTTTCCCAAACGACAAATTTTGGACTGGTCCAAATTGAAAGAGTTTGCAGACGACAATTTTAAAGTTGATGAAAATGGCAGAAAGTTATCAAAAAGGTTAGAAAACATTGTGGGAAAGGGTGAAATTGCTCGTTACGAGCAATTTCTCCTTTTCCCACAGTGTTTTCAAAAGACTTGCAGACACTTGAAAACCAGGGCTTGTTTGGGAAAGGGTTAAATGAATATTTCAAGTCAATGGTCCAAACCAAAATGCTGGTATTTCAAAGATACGGGGGGTTGGGGAAATATCTCCTTATCGGACAGTGTAGATCCAAGATCAGACTGCACGTTTTGTGCAGTCTGATCCTGATCTACACTGTCCGCAAAAGGTCAGTGGGTCGCTTTTAGCAGGCTAAGGGTTAAAAATTCCCCTACAATAATAATGCTCTATAAATAAAAAAAGTATACGTGTAACTGTTATAGGGTCCTCTACGATGTGGCTGATTTGTAATGTTAAAAGTCTTTCTGTTCATATTAACAGGTCTCTACGGTGGCACTGAGGTGACATGTGCATTTTTTTTGTATTTATCTCGTTCCCACGAGATAATAATTCGTTTTCTCAAGTTTTTTTTTTTTTTTCTTTTTAATAAAAAATTATGCAAAAAACAAAATTCGTTTTCTCTGTTTTTTTTGTTTTGTTTTTTTTTAATAAACAATTTTGAAAAAAAAAAAAAAAAAAACCACCAAATTTCATTTCCTCGATTTATTTTCATATAAAAAATTATGCAAAAAACGAAATGCTATCTCGTTCGAACGAGATAATCAGCCAATCCAAGTCATCAATTATGTCGTTCGCACGAGATAATAAGTCGTGCTCACGACATAATTATCCAATCAGATTCCTTCTACTAATTCCTATTTTTACACGGCGTCCATGTTCTTCATAGTTTCATTCAACATGGTAGTTTGTATCCACGGTTGTTTCAGAAATCGAGAAAACGATTTTTGTTTTTTGCATAATTTTTCATAAAAAAAAAGAAAAGAAAACTCAAGAAAACGAATTTTGTTTTTTGCATATTTTTTTTATTAAAAAAAAAAAAAAAAAAAAAAAAAAACTCGAGAAAACGAATTTTGTTTTTTGCATAATTTTTTATAAAAAAAAAAAAAAAAAACTCGAGAAAAGGAATTTTGTTTTTTGCATAATTTTTTATAGAAAAAAACTCGAGAAAACGAATTCTTATCTTGTGGGAACGAGATAAATACAAAAAAAAAATGCACATATCACCTCAGTGCCACCGTAGGTCTCGTACCAAAGCATTGATTTGTTATATAAAAGTGTTTCTGGAATATTTAGCAAAGGTTAGTATATATACCTAAATTCGACTGCAGACTAGGGGAAGCTCCTGTATACCGGAAACATATCCCAAGGTCAAGGTAAGGACCGGAAGCTGTAATTCTTCGAGGCTGCACATGCATCGTGGTTTCTATGGAAACCACCGGGTTGACACGCAGTATGAGCGCTCTGTCGGACTCGTAGGCACCAACAGCAAACACTACAAAGTCAACCAAAAACAAGTACTTGCAGTTTTTAAACCCAGTGTTAACCTTCAAACTGACACATTTTTATACTCAGCGGTGCGGAAAAAAGGGAGTTTAATGCATTTTATTAACATAATATTCTTTACAAGTCATCATGTAAGTTTAGATCCCTAAAAATTTAACAATAGCAAAATGTTTAGACCAAAATTAGCCTGAGCTGACTGCAGAGGCCGGTACGGGTCGATAATTCTTGCAGTTGCTTTAAGCCCCCATTAGACAGAGCATGACTCACATGATTTCAATGATGTATGAAAACGAGGTGGACAAGTAATGGCGGCCAATTCATCTATCCATTCGTTCATGTTGGCTCCTTTCTACCAATACTATACACAAAATTCTTTCAAAGCCACTGACTGCTTTCCAAAAACGAAAAGTATTCAGAGGTGAGAGAGCATGAATTCTGTCGGAATACCATCCTCACTCCTCTAGAAGAGTTAGACCGCCGAACATGGGGTAAGAACTCGGGACCTGTACTCGGTTTGTTTGTTTGTTTCCAGTAATTGTTTTCTTTTTCAAAAAAAAAAAAAAAAAATGTCAAAAGAATGATTCTACATAATCTTGCACTTGATGTGAAAATATATCCTTTTTTTGCATGTAGTACGTTTGGCGACTTTGAAAAAGACTGCTTGTATAGGAGAACCGAAAAATGTATAGTTGCTACAATAGATATAGATAATAATATTGAATTTTCATACCGTCAGATAATGTATTAGACTGCGGTGTCAGAGCAGCTCCGAATGATCTAATTCCGGGATCCACACTTCCGCCCGTGATTCTCTGTGTAAAGGCGGACCATAACCCCCCGGCATATCCGTTATAAATATACACGACGCCCTCGCCATTGTTCTCGTATGGAGCCCCGATGGCAACATCTAGTTAAAGATATTTAAAATATACAGAATTACCTATATAGTGTACCCCATTTTACGTGATATGTACATGTGTTGACAAGATGCAATTTTAACCCTTTCCCGTACAATGACGCCTTTTAACGCCCCTGGGAAAGGGGCCTTTTGAAAACATTGTGGGAAAATGAGAAAGTAACCAGCATTTTCTCCTTTTCCCACAATGTTTTCTACCCTATCAAAGAAAACTTGCACCATTTTAGCCACATTGAAATTGTCCTCTGCAAATGCTTTCAATTTGGACAAGGCTAAAATTTTGTCGTCTGGTAAAGGGTTAAAAAAAAAAATTTTTTTTAGTAATGTATGGATAAATGTAAGAACTTGAATTTTCAGAGAACCTGTAATACCTTGTTCTACAATAATGATAATAATACATTCATGCATTCATTTACTCATTCACTTTAATTCCTCCTAATGGAGATTAATTGAATAAATTACAATACACAAAATGGAAACATGTTACAAATAATTCAAAATGAAATTAACCCTTTTCCAAACGACAAATTTTGGACTGGTCCAAACTGAAAGAGTTTGCAGACGACAATTTTAAATTTGATGAAAATGGCAGAAAGTTCTCAAAAAGGGTAGAAGACACTGTGGGAAAAGGAGAAATTGCTCGTTACGAGCAATTTCTCCTTTTCCCACAGTGTTTTCAAAAGACTTGTACTGCAGACACGTGAAATTTGCGTACGCGGTTTAAGTCAGCAAGCATTAAGTCTGAAAACAAGTTTCACCAAACTGCATAACTTTACAATTTGAGAAAATATTTGAAAAAAAAAAAATTATGCCAGATCATGCCATTGGGTAAAATAAGGATCGTATGGGTGTATATACAATCCCAAATAATATGCCTAAATCTCTGCAGTTTAGTGAGAGGCAGCCCGGGCCGTTTCCTTACAACCCTTTACCGCACAATGCCGCCTTTTGACGCCCCTGGGAAAGAAGCCTTTTGAAAACATTGTGGGAAAAGGAGAAAATGCTGGTAACCAGCATTTTCTCCTTTTCCCACAATTTTTTCTACCCTATCAAAGAAAATTTGCACCATTTGAACTACACTGAAATTGTCGTCTGCAAATGCTTTCAATTTGGACAAGGCTAAAATTTTGTTATCTGGTAAAGGGTTAATTATTCAACTTATGCATCTAACAACATAGTATATAAATATTTCCTGCATAGAAATATGCATTGATAGGATGGAAATATTTCCCTGGTAAAAAAAGTGTTTAAGGACGTGGTAGGTTTTTTTTTTTTCTTGTAGAAATCTTATACTCTTGATGGAATTAGCTCAAATGCTACAGATGTCACTTCCAAACCACGCGTTTTCTGCGCCCAACATTGATAGAGTTGAGGTGGTTCCCTCATAAAAATAGTCAACGATGTTTTAAAAATATTTGAGCCATGCTCTGGCAAGAGGGGGTTTAATGTATCTCAGTGACGAATTGTACCAAGGAATTAATCATATAATTATGGATCCATAGAATCCATTTTGTCTGATAACCAGCTCTATCGTGAGGAAGACTAGTCCTTTGACATTCAAAAACTTGACCAACTGCAAAAAGTTTCGACCCTGATCAGCCTGCGCGGACTGCGCAGGCTGACCTGAATCGATACTTCTTGCAAATGCATTAAACACCCAATTTACATAAATGGCTCATTTCTTCATTGAAATCAAACTTACCATTATATGAGTCCTTGTTAATATCTCCAATATTAGAGATGGCACTTCCAAACCTAGCTTGTTCTGACAATGTACCGTTTAGAACGTCCGGTTGTCTTTCAAGTCGAAGCTGAAGAGATAGAAATCAAAACACTGTCGGTACTCAAGATATTCGTATCAAGGTCAGAGAGCAGACGTGTAATAGCTGGAGTTCAGGGCTGCGTTTCAATGGACTGCGAAGATTTACGCAAATTCTGGGATTGTGAATATACACATACAATCCCTTCTCTACCCAAAGGTATGGGCTGGCATAAAATTAGGCAAATGTTTACTCAAATCAGAAAGCTACGCAGTTAAGTGATGCTTGTTTTCAGAAATGATGCTTGTTTACCTAAACCGCGGACGCAAATTTCGTGCGTACGCATTTTAGTGAAAGGAAGTCCAGGTCCCTGGACCTAGCATTTGCTTCCGCACCTCCTTGCGACCTTAACAGTTTTTATAAGGGTAACATTGATAAACAATAATCATGACAGACCCTTTGCCATTCTTTTCCTTTTCCGACCTTAAAGGAAAGGGCATTTTCTCCCTTTTTCCAACAATGTTCTGAAAATTTTTCTCTCCCGTAGGGTCGTTAACAACCCAGATTGTTGGGCAAAGGTTAAAGAACAATCATGATCTTACTTTTTTATTGGATCGTGTTTCCTAAAACGTTGTTGTCAATAAGCAATAACACCTACCAGTCCTTTGTTGAGATAAACATATACTCGGCCTTCCTCGGTATGATTCGCTGAGTATAGAGGTGCACCAATGATGACGTCATCGAGTTGGTCGCCATTTATATCTGCAGCACACAGAACGGAGCCAAAGTAGCTTCCGAACTGCAAATAAAATAAATGAATAAATAAATGAAAAAATAAGTAAATGAATGAGCCATGCTCTGGCAAAAGGAGGTTTAAAGCATCTCCGTGATACATTATATCAAAACTCTCATCACATAATTATGTATCACTAAAATCATCTTTGTATAATAACCAAATGAACCATGATGTAGACTGGTCCTTTGGCACGCAGAAAATTGACGAACAGTAAAAGTTTCGGCCAAGGCAGCCTGCACGGACTGTGCAAGTTTACATGGGTCGATATTTTTGGCAGATGCATTAAGCCCCTTTTTCACAGAGCATGGTTCAAATTAACCCTTTACCACACTATCCCGACTTTTAACGACCCCGAAGAAGACGCATTTTGAAAACATTGAAGGAAGAGGAGAAAATGCTGGTAACCAGCATTTTCTCCTTTTCTTACAATGTTTTCTTCCATATCCAAGACAGAAATCATCATTTGAGCTACATTACTTTTGTCGTCTGCAAATGCTTTCAATTTGGTGAAGTTAAAAATTTTGTCGTTTGGCAAAGAACTGAAAGTAATATGGCACGACGTCATCAGTAAAAGTTTGACAAGTGAAACTGAGGAGATAGAGGATTTCAGCCCCCCCCCTCCCCCCCCCCCCCCACTCCCGTAAATGGCTCTGTAAGTACACATCGTTCCAATTGGAGTGTTCGAGATTTTGTTATTCTTGTCAACAGTGTCAATTCAACAGAAGTACGATTTCTAATACAAAGAATTGTTTTCTTTTGGGTAGTACTCGTATTTAGCGACTGTGGGTTTTTCTGTTTATATTCAAATCTAGGTCACTGTCAATGACAATAGACGAGCGATCTTATGATCTAAAAAAAAGGGGTGTATTTTCATAAGAAAAAACTATTTTCATAATACCATCAACAAAGTGAAAGCATCATACCTGTTCGCCGACCAATGGTCCGTTCAGAATCTGGTCACTCTTGTACTCAAAAACATACACCTACGAAATGAAGAGATATATTTGTTTAAACATATTTATTTTACATCGATTGAGAAACAAATTCTTTCAACGTATACTGATCTCTCTCGATTCTGCTTCCTGGAAATTACACCAGTACTTGCGCCGAATGTGTGGGCCAATGAAAGTCCCAAAGTTGACATCCACTCCCGGGTATCGAACTCAGGACCTTTTGATTACGAGGCCGACGCTCTACCTCACAACAACGGACACCATATATTTGTTAAACCATGGATATAAAGTTTCACAAATATGGTATGGCCTGGGTCCGTATTAAACAATTATCCTCAAGAACATTCATAGTCTAATTATAGATTCTGGAAGTAACACAACTTCTGATTGGCTAAACCATTTGGTTTAGCCAATCAGAAGTTGTGTTACTTTCTGATTTTAGAAAATTCATGAGAGATAGAATAGGAATGTTCTTAGGAGTGGTTGGTGGATGTGGACTCTGGGTTACGATTAATCTGGGCAATTCGAAAGGAATGTATACATGTGTTTCGAATATACTGAAGTAGCAATAACCCGAACAATAAAAGGAGCACCAAATTACATTGACAATAAGTCTCTTGTTTTTTTGAGATTATCCCCCCCTTTTTTTTTTTAAATCAAAACAGAATTTTGTTACCATATGAAAACTAGAGAACGCAAGAAAAGACTTTTTTTTGGGGAAAAAAAATTTCATCCATGAGTCGAAGCCAACCCTGCTACAAAAATCGAGGGTGTTTCCCTTACGAGCACCTGTTCAAACTGGCGTCATCTGCTTTTGTCACGTGCTCTTCAGGTTGAACAATTCGTTGTCTTGTATAACGTTTCGCAAAGTCAAAGGCGACAGTGTGAGTTAAATAATTTGAATTTAATATAAAGCAAGAATAAGAGGACTTACACAAATCTTAGAACAAGTCGACAACAACAACACGTATTAACAATATACATGTATAATATTCTTAAATACCGCATTCATAATTGTACATGTATCGAAAAAACTCTGGTTCTGAGGTACAGATGTTCTTTAAACTCGTCCAGAGTTCAAGGGTGTAAACCTTACACGGACGGTTAAATTGCGTTTTCGGCGTGCTTTGTATGTACTCGTACCCTGCGTCTATTTATAACAATAGCTTTACATCATAGTCCAACACAATATTTTTGCATGAACATAGCGAACGATGTCTACTGTTCGGGCAGCTCTAAGTTGACATGAAGCAATTCGGTGTTTTATAGAATCAATTCATATGTGCACGAAAAGTAACATCAAAAGCCTATTTCCTTAAAGGTGTTAAAACTGATGGTTATATGGTAAAGGGATTATGTCATGATTAATTTTTGAGAGGAAGGGCACTTAACTCTTTCAGTGCTAAATATAAGGTGGCACTGAAGTGACATATGCATTTTTTTGTTGTATTTATCTCGTTCCCACGAGATAATAATTTGTTTTCTCGAGGCTTTATTTTTTTTATAAAAAAATTATGCAAAAAACAAAATTCGTCTTTCTCGAGTTTTTTTTTTTTTTTTTTTTTCTTAAATAAAAATTCATGCAAAAAACAAAATTCGTTTTCTCGAGTTTTTTGTTATATAAACATTTTTGCAAAAAAACCCAACTTTTATTTTCTCGATTTATTTTCATATAAAAAAAATATGCAAAAAACGAAATACTATCTCGTTCGAACGAGATAATCAGCCAATCCAAGTCATCCATTATGTCGTTCGCACGAGATAATAAGTCGTGCTCACGACATAATAATTCCTATTTTTACACGGAGTACATGTTCTTCATAGTTTCATTCAACATGGTAGTTTGCATCCATGGTTGTTTCAGAACTCAAGAAAACGATTTTTGTTTCTTGCATAATTTAAAAAAAAAAAAAAGAAAAAAAACTCAAGAAAACGAATTTTTGTTTTTTGCATATCTTTTTTTTATTAAAAAAAATCGAGAAAACGAATTTTGTTTTTTGCATAATTTTTTATAAAAAAAAAAAAAAAAACAACTCGAGAAAACGAATTATTATCTCGTGGGAACGAGATAAATACAAAAAAATGCACATGTCATCTCAGTGCCACTGTATAAATATCTAAACAAAACCTTTTTTTAAGGACTGAAAAATACAGTCCACTAAAGGACTAAGTAACATAATTAGATAAGTGCTTTTTGATCCATTGGATTTCTTCTGCAGAATTCGTGCAGTTTTTGCTTTGAATATGTATACGCATGCGTGAAAAATAGGTCACCTTTCTTAATATTGATTTATGCCGTTTTTAACAGGGTAGGAAAAGTAAGTGTTTCGATCGCACTCAGATATGAAATTGAAGATGGCGTATTATAATAAATTGGATTAGGCCATCGATCGTGGAAATACTTCCTTTTTATCGAAAATAGCTTAATGAGATATGGCCTTCTATAGTGGCGTAATGCTACACATATACCGTGCTTGTTCATCCTGGGCTTATTCGTACGAGGGCTTGTTCGCCTGGACTTGTTCATCCCACAAGATTACACCCTTCTTTATCGGATTTTGCATGACTATATAGTAGGTTGACTTTCAAGCGAATATTTTAAAACTATTTCTGTTGTTTATTTTATTAATTTATTAATTTAAATTATTAATTCCACACAATGGCTTCCTTGACAAACGCCACACCAGTGTTTTCAACGCTTTGGTTACTTAAAAACATCTGTCTTGCTCTATCACGGGTGGGGCAGATACAAACAAAATGAAAAACGTCTTCAATATCATTTGTGTTACAACACCGAAAAATCATTGCAGCATCCTTTTTGAAACTTGTGGACTTCTGCCTAATATGCGTAAATTAAGAGACAGTGCTTACCGTTCCGTTTAGATTAGCACGTGGTGCTCCCGCAATAATGTACGGGACATCAGACCGGATCAATCTGGCGGTTTCTATGGTGTAACCTGGAATGAATCAAACCTGGCTGAAAACTTACGAACATAGTATGATACTCGTTATGCTCTGTGGAAAGGTAGTCTAATGCATCTGCAAAAAGCATCGACCCAGGTCAGCCTGCGCATTTCGCACAGGCTGATCTGGATCGAAACATTTTTCAATAGGTAAATTTTCTGCGTGTTAAGGGAGCATACAATATGGTTTAGCCAGTCAAAAACAAAATGGATTCATATTATAAGACGACCTGCTTGGAATAATGCGTGAAGAAGATGCATTAAAGCCCGCTTTTTCCAGAGCGCTGCTCATTGGTGCCCGTATACGTTGAAAAGCTGCGTCTAAAAGAGCATTATTGTAGATTCGTAAAGTATGTAAAAAATATATTTGCGAAGTTAGAAAACGAGCGTTACGACCAATTTCTCCTTTTTCCACAAAGATTTTAAAGTTAGAGTGGTGGACATATTCAGTCAATAAAATTGGACCAAGACGTCCAAAATTCAAGAAGGGGTTGGTTGACCCAAAACAACCCAAACTCACTTTTTGCTCCAAAAGGACGCCCGCTCTTTTATTTCTAATTTTCTTAAAGAAGTAGAATCTAATATAATTACAACGCTAAAATATAACCCATTGAGACTCCGAAAGGGTTTAATCTCAAAAGGTTTGACGTAACAATCGGACGGTACAGATCCAATATCAGACTGCACGTTCTGTGCAGTCTGATCTTGATCTTTGCCGTCCGCAATAGCCCATATTTTCTTCCATGGCACTAAAAGGGTCAAAAGTTAACCCTTCGTACGAGTAATCAGCTTACCTATAAGCCAGTTTTGGCGTGGGACTGCTAGTGGCTGAACTGTGAAATTGTTTCTAAAATTATCTTCAATCACGAATCCTCCTGCAAAGAAAACAAAATAAACTTTTCCGTAGCTTGAGTAGTGTTTTTGACCGCTTTCAACAGTATCTAAGCTATATACTTGTGATAACTCACCTAATGCGTAGGCTGCTGAGCTCGGCTCAGTGCACTTTTGAGATAAAAGATAAAACTGGCAGTTAACGGATAAAACCCCTTTTTCCTGAAACACTGTTATATTAGTTGAGAATTTAAACGTCTCTACAGTGCAAACCTTATTTTACAACACTTCATTTATACTACAATAGCAACGTCTATTACGAATTAATTCCTACATCTAACCTCGTCTGTATAAAAGTGGTTTCCATTTTCAACTACCGATCACATGACCTTAAACATGGCTGCGCCCATGTAAATCGTTTAGCAACGACATGAACAACCAAGGTGAAGCTATTCACCTTTATCGATCTGTCGACGAAAGCTCTCGACGGAATTGATGAACCACGCTTAAAATTGATTGTTCAAACTGTTTGCCGACGGAAATATTCTTAGAAAGATATCAACAGAAAATTGTGACTCTTTTTTTTTTTCTTTTTTTTTTTAAGAGGAGCCTTACAGTTTTAAAGGCGGTAAAACGATGTACTTCCGGCGAAGAAATGTACCGTGTAGGTGCATATCAAGCTACGTGATACAGCCGAGGGACTTGATGGATCATCCGAAATATGACGAAATGATTAAACCCCCTTTCGCCAGAGCATGACTCACGAATTTGGTATATGTACAACGGGGACCTGTGTAACATTCACCGAATAGGATTTTCGGCTAAGTGGAAATTAAAAAAAAAAAAATGAAACAAACTTTGTTTGGCCAAACCAATTGGTTAAGCCAGTGAGACAACGTGTTCCTTTAAAAATTAGAAAATTGTTGAGGGTTAGACTAACATTGCTACATATATATATCTCTCTCTCTACCGGTATATCTATCATATACAAGGAAGACCAGTTAGGGGTAAGTTCCTGTCATCTTGTAATCTCTTACTTTCTCTTAGCTTCCATTTTTATGTTCTGCTGTATTTTTCCAGGTTAAGAAATCAAAGCTACTTACCCTGCCAATCGTTTATTCCTGGCGCACCCATAACGAGCCCACTTCCGGTCTGTGAAGTGAAAAGATTGAAAAGGAAATTATCTTGATTCAAAATAGTCATTTGTTTACAGGGGCTCAGTATATATATTATCAATAACTCTTTAGCAAAAGGCAAAATTTGCGACTTGTCCAAATTGAAAGCATTTGCAAAATTTTGATAGTGATTACATGACGGATTTTGTCGGGGGGGGGGGGGGCGGAATTGTGGTTAAGGAGAAAATGCCGGTTACCAGCATTTTCACCTTTTCTCGAAATGCTTTGAAAAGCCTTCTTTCTCAGGGTCATTAAAACTTGAGATTTTGTGGTAAAGGTTAAAAAAACGTCACTGAATACTTTAAGTCACTTTCAATAATTTCAATGCAACATTTTGCAAACATTAAAAAACTTAAACATGTTTTATTCTACAGAAGTACAATATACATAAAGGATACACTACAATACGATCGGTTAACAAATATAATCCTGCAGAAATGGACTGGAACGAAAGCAAGGCTTATATTTTACTGACAAAGCAGAAGGAAGTGAGCGTTGTTCCGGCACAAAGGGACTTAATGCATATTCGTGATCCATTATACCAAGCAAGTCACCACATAACTATGGATCTATAAAATTCACTTTGTCTAACAACCGACTGGATCCTGGGGGTAGACTGGTCCTTTGACAAACAGAAAATTTAACAAAAGCAAACTGTTTCGACCCAGATCAGCCTTTTGCTGACCTGGATCGATACGTTTGCAGATTCTTTTAACCCCTTTTCACAGAGCATGGACATTTCTCCTTTATTTCACTTGCATCGGCTACTTTTATCACTAAATACTGCTTGTAGGGTTTGGGGTTAACCCTTTAGCTCCTAAGTGCGACTCACTGACCTTTTGCTGACAATGTAAATCAAGATCAGACTGCACAGAACGTGTACTCTGATCTTGATCTACACTGTCCTATAAGGATATTTTTTTGTTCCTGAAAAAAAAAAAAAGTTTGAAATAACATTATTCAGGTTTTTACTATCGGCTTGAAAGTTGTATTTAACTTATTTAACCCTTTCCCAAATGACAAATTTTGGACTGGTCCAAATTGAAAGAGTCTGCAGACGACAATTTTAAACTTGATGAAAATGGCAGAAAGTTCTCAAAAAGGGTAGAAAACACTGTGGGAAAAGGAGAAATTGCTCGTTATGAGCAATTTCTCCTTTTCCCACAGTGTTTTCAAAAGACTTGTACTGCAGACACGTGAAAACCAGGGCTTGTTTGGGAAAGGGTTAAGCAGGATAACTGTTAAATGTAGACAATTTAGATTTGAAAATTACACACGTGTGTCTCTGATTTACATGTCTTTGTTTCCTTCCTGCTAATCGAACCATTTTAGTACGCATTGTTTGAAAGAAAGAAAGGAAATCAATTTAATAGTTCACTCAGTATATGTATTCAACTAATTGTATCGTGAAAGATCAAAACGATTTCGGAGTAAACTGACCGCCTTTTATCCTTCTTCGAAATGATCGTCTATCAAGCGGTTTACAGGAGAGAGATCAACATGCCATAGCATAGACGTAGTCAGTGCTACCTCACTTTTCACGCTTCAAAATAGGCTCTTTTATAATTCAAATTCTAGGCAAATTTTAATAATAGCGAATTTCCAGACCACAATGATATATTCATTTATGACCTCTTACCTTTGTGTATTTCACTGATTGTCCTAAAGTCGCGTATGCCCAAATCGGGTACCTTTCAATCCTGTGAACAAGATTATCATAGTCCACCATGAGTGGAAGCAGTCTGGCTGGAGTTCTAAAATTAGCATCAAGCTCGTAACACAGTCCATGCATATATAATAGGTCATTTCCGGCCACATATTTTGAATCTTTCCATCTGTGAGCGCACACCTGCAAAACAAGTTACATAATTAATTAATAGAGTATGACGTTCATAATTACGTCATCAACGAGTATTTCAAATTAGTCTACTAAGCAGTTACAAACTACGGACGCCCGTAAGTGTCATGTCTCACACAGTGATTATATTAGGCCTATTATATGACGAAAGAGTGGTTCGATGAAACGGAATAATAATAACCACACGGCAACATTTTAGACTTGTCCATATCGAAAAAAATTTACAAACTATACTTCAAATGTTTTTAAAGGAAACTCTTTGTCCTTAAAAAAAAAGCTAATGGAAAAGGATAAGATGCTGGTTTTAAAGCATCCTAGATCTATAGTCTACCAATTTTTTACATCGTTTTTTTTTTTTTAAATCTTTGGCTGTAAGGATGGAGGCTTATCTTTAATCTTATCGACCCGTTGGCATAAAATCACTCCTTACTTACTGCGATTCGATCATTCGAGGGTGTGACATCTAGAGCTACGCCAAGCCATTGGTCTGTTTTGTCATGTTCGAACACTTTGTTAGAGCCATAAAAGGTACCACCCACTCGAATATTCCCTACAAAGTCAATAGAGCACAAGTCTGATCACATACAGTCCTACTCCTCTTTAATCCTCTAGCTGCTGAACGTGACTCGGAGCGCTTAAATTGCGAACAGTGTAGATCAAGATCAGACTGCACAGAACGTGCAGTCTGATCTCGGATCTACATTGTTCGATATATTTTTTTTCCGGTGAAATCAACTTTGCAATTGCAAATATTTTGGGTTTTACTTTTGAGTAGAAATTTTCGTTTCATTTATTTAGCAGTTTAAGGGTTAATTCTGTAACACAAAAGAAAATTTTAGACTTGTCCAAATTCAAAGTATTTGCTGACCACAAATTAAATGATCAAAATTTTGGAATTTGTTATTGAAAGGATAGAAAGCATTGTGGAAAAAGGAGAGAATGCTGGTTACCAGCATTTTCTCCTTTTCCCACAATGATTTCAAAAGACTTCTTCCTCAGGGTCTTTAAAACACGGGGTTGCTTGGTAAAGAGTTGAAGTCCAGCAACATGAGTAATCGTTTACATAATTTCTTTTCAAACACGCCACTATAATGTTTTTTATTCATTTACTATAGATGCTCTTGTTTCAACAACCCTGAGGAAGAAGAGCGCCGTGCAAGGTTCAAGACGAAGGGGGGAGACTAAAAAAAAAGGAAAACGTTGGAAGGATAACATAAAGAAGTGGACGGGTTTAGAGATGAACGAAGCAATAAGAAAAGCAGAGAGTCGTGAAGACTGGAGGAAACTGGCTGTCACCTCTTCCGTAGTGCCCCCATGGTCCTGGCGACTACGAGAGAGGTACAGGTATGGAGGGAAGAAGGCGTTTGAGGTACCGCGGCACTGCGAGATTGCTTCCGGGTCGTAGTACATCCGGGTCATAGTAGTCAAAAGTAGTCCCATTTGAAATTTTGCAGAAGCACTTCTGTTGCACGGTTTCATGGAGCCGAGATGGCTTGCAGGTATCTAAGTTAGATTTGCTTCAAATTTAGGCAGTGAAGGACCACTTGGGTGCGTTTCCATTATATATTGATTGGACTATTTTGTGTCAGGGAAGAAACAAAAAATTAGGGTCATGACCTTGAACAGGTGTTTTTGAGAGGACAATTTCTAGGGTGCCTGTGTAGGTTTGGATTTAGCGAAAAACGCAATAGGCTGACCTGTTGTTTTTTATGCATTTTTTGAAGGACTATGATTGTACTTTTGAGAACAAGAGAGGGTAAAGCCAAAGTTTTGCCATCAAGCAATTTATGAAGCTTCAAAGGTGGTCGATTTCACTCTATTTTCAATATGGCAAAAAAACGGTGGTATGACACCTTGACAACTCTCCCTTTTCCATCGTGTTTCCTACCCTTTCTTAGACAAAATGCATTATTAGAGGCAAGTTTAAAATGTTGTCTGCAAACGTTTAATTTTACTGTCTGGTTCAGTGTCGCAGTCCCACTTAATCTACGAAACGAACGTAAACATGAATGGACTATGCTCTGTGACAAGGAAGTTTACAAAAAGTATCGACCCCTGTCAGACATGCGCAGTCCGCGCAGGCTGACATGGGTAGAAATCTTTTTGCTATATGTCAATTTTCTGCATGTCCAAGCACCAGTCTACCTACAGATTTAGTTGGTTATTAGACAAAATGGATTTTATGGATCCATAATTATGTGATGGCTTCCCTGATATAATGCATCACGAATATTCATGAAACCCCCTTTTGCCTGAGCGCTTTTTAGTTGTATTGATAGCGTAACGAATTAACCCTTTACCACACAATCCCGAGTTTTAACGACCCTGAGAGATCTTTTGAAAACATTGTGGGAAAAGGAGAAAATGCTGGTAACCAGCATTTTCTCCTTTTCCCACAATGTTTTCTATCCTTCCCAGAACAAATTTCAATTTTTAAGTCACATTTATTTTGTCGTCTGCAAATGCTTTGAATTTCGACCTGTCTAAAATTTTCTCGTATGGTAAAGAGTTAACCCTTAAACTGCTAAATAAATCATATGAAAATTTCCAGATTTCCAGATCTTTTGCAGGAAATAACTCACAGTCTCGGACAGTCTTGACTCAGTTTCAGACTGCACGTTCTGTGCTCTCCGATCTTGATTTTCATTGGCTACAAACGTCAGTCGAGTCGCGCTTTGCAGTCTGGAGGTTTAACTATTAGTATTAACTCTTTACCAAACGACAAAATTTTAGACCAGTCCAAATTGAAAGCTTTAGCAGACGACAAAATAAATGTTACTCAAAAATTGAAATTTGTTTTGGGAAGAGGAGAAAACATTGTGGGAAAAGGAGAAAATGCTGGTTACCAGCATTTTCTCCTTTTCCCACAATTTTTCAAAAGGCTTTTTCCTCAAGGTCGTTAACAGTCGGGATTGTGTGGTAAAGGGCCAATCAAATGAGTTATGTGCTGGCAAAAGGGCGGGGGGGGGGGGGGGTGAGTTAAGGCATAGATCTCCGCGATGCGGTATACCAAGCGTGTCATTACATAATTATAGATCCATAAAATCTATTTTGTCTAACAACCGACTGAATCATGAGGGAGACCGGTCCTTTCGACAAGCAGAAAGTTGAGGAGTAGCAAAGAGTTTCAAGCCAGAACTGCGCAGGCTGACCTGAATCGATACTTTTTGCAGATACATTTAAACCCCATTTTTACTGAGCATGGCTAAAATGAAAAGTTCTGTTCTGTCAGAGCAAAATTCAAAGTTTTGAAAATCCAAGACTGTTTTGTTCAGAATGTCTTCCCAAATCATAAAGAGTATACTGAAAGTTTAGCATAGTCTGGCCTTGGTCTTATTTACAAACCACTAAAGTTATGCGTGCCTGTTAATTTCAGGTTTAAAAATAGTAAAACCGAAGTTCTATGACACTAAGGTTGGGCCCGTAGGCCACTCCTTCCTCCAGTTTCCGTCGTACCTGTATGCCCTGGCTTTTGACATACTTTTTGGGATAAATATGTTCGAGTGAATGAAAAGAAACTTACTTGCGATTGGTTAAAAATGTGGACATGTTTATTCTGAGGGTCCCTGCAGGCACATTTTCGGGCATGTACGCCGTGTTTATCTTTTTTAACCCCTTTAGGCTCCTAAGTGCGACTCAAGGGCCTTTTGCGGACAGTGTAGATCGAAATCAGACTGCACGGAACGTGTCTGATCTTGGATCTACACTGTCCGATAAGAAGATGTATTTCCACAAATCTTTGGTTTTAGTATCGGCTTGAAAGTTTCATTTCACGTATTTAGCAGGATATTACAGGGTTAAAAATATTTTTAGACGAACTTTGAAGCAGATCTCGCTTTTCAAATCGATTAGTTTTTGCTTGTGAAGAGAAATTTTCATTTCAAGTTTATTATCCATACTTTACAAAGATGGTATCAAAGTTGTCATGAAAATTAAAATTTTGTTTCTCGGGGTTAGATTAAAGGCTTTAAATTTTGTAAACGGGAAATCCGGGTTCGATTTCCGCCTGAGAAGCCGGTCACACGACAGTGTCTTCAGCCAGAGCTTCAGCCAAGTACAGAATAACCCTTTCCCAAACAATAAAATGTTGACTCTACCAAATTTAAAGGCCCAGTAGCGACCAAAAGTAAACGATGCGGGTGTCAAATTGTATTTGAATTCAAATCATACCTTTAACTCTTTACCACACAGTCCCGAGTTTTAACGACCCTGAAAAGGAGGGCCTTTTGAAAACATCGTGGGAAAAGGAGAAAATGCTGGTAACCAGCATTTTCTCCTTTTCCCACAATGTTTTCTACCCTACCAAGGACAAACTTAGTCATTTGGGCCACCTTTAATTTGTCGTCTGCAAATGCTTTCAATTTGGACCAGTCTAAAATTTTGTCGTTTGGTAAAGAGTTAAGAAATGTGGCAATTCTTTTGAAGATGACAATCTGACAAACGGTCGGTCCGATTGTAAGTCACTGGCAGAAAAATGAAATTTAAAACAAGGTAAATAAATTAAACAAAGAAAGAGCGACTTGGCAACTTTTGACCTACTTTTGAAATCCATTTCTTTGCCAGCGACTAACACTTGGGCCGACAGCACAATAACCGACTGTCACATTCACAATGATTTCCATACTTTTAAATGGTATGATTTACATTTAAATACAATTTAACACCTGCATGGTTATTTTTATCCTTACTGGGCCTTTAAATTTGGAAGAGTCAACAGTTTGTTGTTTGGGAAAGGGTTTACCTGAACTTGGCCGAGGCAAAGTAACTAGCAGACGACAAATTCAAAATGGATAAAAAGCAGTTGTAGTTCTCTGACAGGGTAGAAAGCATTGTGGGAAAAGGAGAAAATGCTGGTACCCAGCATTTTCTCCTTCATGTTCCCACAATGTTTTCAAAGGCTTACCCCATAGCGTCCTTAAAACACTGAATTGTTCAGTAAAGATTTAAACCAATTAAAGACTGACTGGGTAGGCCAAGGCAGCGACTGAAACACTTTTGAAAGTCTCGTGCAACCCCATTCAAGCAAACAAACGAACTAGCAAACAAACAAACAAAACGCCTACCCGAGGTATCTATGACAACTTCATCGCAGCGAGTGTTGTCGCCATCTAGCGGACAGCGCAGTAGTATACCTGGATTTCTGACTCCGGGCTGTAATGGGTCGAAGGACTTTGGGGCGCTTACCAGCAGCCTAAATAAATACAGTGTACAAATACAGTTATAAACGGGTTAAGTTTATGACATATTTACGTTAATCAAAGTTAAGTTCTGTACCAAATCTACTAACACGAGTTACTTTTTTTTTTCAATACTTTTATACATGGTTTTCTATAAATCCATCCATCCATCCGCGTTCTTTTATCTATCAACCAATCCATGTCCATTAAGCAATCAATCCATGTTTTGATACTGCCATCAATCCATGCTTCTGCATAGCCACCCATCTTTTCTTAAATCTACTTATTTTTCCATGAGACCATCTGTACACCGATCGTCGCCTTCATAACCATATGTATCTTGCCATGTACATTCATCTATGCTTCCATCTATGTTTCTGTCAAGCTATCCTTCCGTGCTTCAATCTAGCTATCCATTTATGCCTCCATCTAGCAATTCATCCACGCTTTAATATAGCTATACTTCCATGTTTCTATATAGCCATTCATCCATGCTTCCACCTAGCCGTCAATCCATGAGTCCACCCGGCCATCCATCCATGCCTCCATCTGGCCACCAATCCACGCTTCGATCTAGCCATCCATCCATGCGTCCACCCAGCAATCCATCCATGCTTCAATCTAGCCATCCATCCGCCCTTTCATCTAGCCATTTACCCATATGTCCACCAACTATCCAGCCATGCCTCAATCTGGCCACCAATCCACGCTTCGATCTAGCCATCCACCCATGCGTCCACCCAGTCATCCACCCTTGCTTCAATCTAGCCATCCACCCGCGCTTTCATCTAGTCACTTACCCATGTGTCCACCCAACTATCCATCCATCCATATTCTATCTAGCCATCCATCCATGCTTCAATCTAGCTAGCCATCCATGCTTCTATCAAGCCATCCATCCACGCTTCCATCTAGCAATCCACTCATGCGTTCACCCAGCCATCCAACCACACTTCTATCCATCCATCCATCCACCCACCGACCCACCCATCCATCCATCCATCCATCCATCCATCTGTTAATCTAGCATACATCCATGTGTCTATCTAGCCATCCATCCACGCTTCTATCTAGCCATCCATCCGTGCTTCCATCTAACCATCCATCTATCTGAACTTCCATCTAGCCATCCATCCACCCATTCTTCAATCTAGCTTGCCATCCATGCTTCTATCAAGCAATTCATCCACTCTTCCATCTAGCCATCCATCCATTCATGCTTACATCTAGCCATCTATCCATCAGTTCATGCTTCCATCTAGCCATTCACCCATGCTTACATCTAGCCATCCATCCATCTGTGCCCAACCATGCTTCAACTTTGCCGTTCATCCATGCTTTCATAAAAACAACAATTTATCCTTTCATCTAGATATGAGCCGCGCTCTGTGAAAAGGGGGCTTAATGCATCTGCGAAAAGTATCGACTCAGGTCAGCCTGCGCGGACTTTATCGACTCAGGTCAGCCTGCGCGGACTGCGCAGGCTGACCTGGGCCGAAACTTTTCGCTCTTGGTCAATTTTCTGCATGTCAAAGGACCAGTGTACCTCATGAATCAGTCGGTTGTCAAACAAAATGGATTTTATTGATCCATAAATATGTGTTGACTTGCCTGGTATCATGGATCACGGAGATGCATCAGGCCCTCTTTTGCCAGAGCATGGCTCATATCTATGCTTGCACGTAAATTGTTATCGATTCATGCTTTCACAATAAATCAATCAATCACCGTCAATCCATTAATCTAGCCATGCTTTCATCTGGCCATCAATTCATGCTTCACTCAACCAATATATGCATTCATACTCATCAACCCATGCTTCCATCGAGCCATCCATCAATAAAGGGAATATGGTCTTAATTGATGAAATGTCAGATTAACATGTTGTCGAATGGATAAAATCTTTGTTTTGGTTCATTTTGCGGTTATGAATTGAACCAACAGCCCGAAGTAGAAACTAGTGGGTGCATTGACATTCGGCAAACCTCGGATGTAGTTACGGAATCGGCCGAGTTGTAACGACAGGGTGCAATGACTGCCGGGCAGTTTACAGGTGAGGTAGACATTTTTATGTAACAATACGTCATCCCAATCGTAAAGGTAGTAAACAACAGTTTGTCACACGTCAAACAGGACAGTTAGAAAGGCGAGAACACTAATGTATTTTTTCACGTTCACTTTTGATGAATAAGGCTTAGCTTTACTCTTTACAAAATGAAAAATTTATGGACTGGACTAACTTGAAAGCATTCGCAGACGACAAATTAAAGGTTTCTTAAACGATGACTCCTACTTTTGAGAGGGTATAAAACATTTTTAAAAAAAGGAGAAAGGCTGGTTACCAGCATCTTTTCCTTTTCCTACAATACTTTCAAAAAATCTTCTCTTTCAGATTCGTTAAAGGTCGGGATTGTGTGGTAGAGGATTAATTAACCCCTCGACTGTTAACCTTTTAAAAAAATCCCGCGTTTACGACCCCGAGAAAGAAACCCATTGGCAACATTGTGGGAAAAGGAGAAAATGCTGGTAACCAGCATTTTCTCCTTTTCCCGCACTGTTTTCTTTCCTACCATTGACAAATTACTAGTATAACATTTGAGCCACATTTCACACTTTAGGTGCTGAATAAATGAAACACAAATTTCTACTCAATCCTAAAAGCCCAAACATTGCGGTTTCAAAGTTGATTTCACCGGAAAGAAAATACCGCATCGGATAGTGTAGATCAAAGATCAGACTGCACGTTCTGTGCAGTCTGATCTTGATCTACACTGTCCGCAAAAGGTCAGTGGGTCGGGATTAGCAGCTTAAGGGTTAAATTGTCGTCTACAAATGCTTCCAATTTGTACAAGTCCCAATTTTTGTCGTCCGATAAAAAGTTAGAGTAATGAAATAGATTTTTCATAACAGATATCCAGAAAGAGTTATTGCACGGTGAACTCTTTACCAGGCCTCAAAATGTAATACTTGTCCAAATCCAAAGCGTTTGCAGACGACAAGTTATAATGGTGAAATTTGCTTGTACAAAAGTTGAAAACATTGTCGGAAAATGAGAAAATGCTGTGATGATTAATTTGGTCGGAAGAGGATGTGTGTGAGAGAGAGAGAGAGAGAGAGAGCCAGAGAGGTGGGCAGAGAGAGAGAGAGAGAGAGGCGATTAATATCATGTATTTCGTTCTGTTGTTCTATTTCGTGTAGACATTGGGAAAATAAACTTAGTATCACAAAGGACTGTAAATGTGTTTATGTAAAGTAGTTTTGCCCCCATTGCATGGCGACAGTGGACTACTTTTCCAGAAACTGGGGACTATTTTCCATGGGAGTTATTTCCGGCCAATGACGCCTATGTATAGTCACGCAGGCGCTTTCAAACCGTGAAGTGCTAAACTTGAGAATCTGAACCCTTTACCACACATCCCGAGATCTAACGATCTTTATAATGAAGGCTTTGGAAAACGCTTTGGGAAAAGGAGGAAATGCCGGTAAACAACATTTTCTCCTTTTCGAAATATATATGAGCTATACTCTGGCAAAAGGGGCTTAATGCATCTCCGTGGTCCATGATACCAATCAGGCCATCACATAATTATGGATCAGTAACAGCCACTATTTTTTAAACAACCGACTGAATCATGTGGTAGACTGGTCCTTGGTCATACAGAAAAACTGACCAATAGCGAAAAGTTTAGGCCCAGGTCAGCCTGCGCGGACTGCGCAGGCTGACCCGGATCGATACTTTTCGCATATGCATTAAGCCCCCTTTCCACAGAGCATGGCTCATTTTTATCCCATTATAAAAGAGTCCCATTGGTTCAACCATATCTATTTTGTCGACTGCAAACGCTTACAAATAGGACAAGTCCAAAATTTTGTCGTGTGGTAAAGGTTAATCCTTTGAATCGCAAAATGGATTAAATGAGATGTTTTCGCCGGAAAATACTAACCTTAGCGGACTGTAGATTCAAGATGAGACTGTTGTCCGTTCTTGAGATGCCTTTACCGAAATTAATCTACTTAATGTTAAGATCAACTTAATCCTGTAAACCATAAACCCGAGTAGTAACCACCTTAAGAAAGGAGGAGTATAAAAAACCAGGAACGAACTGGTTTTGGGACGAGCAAGCACCGGTCAGGAGACAAAGATTGTGTGTATCATTACGCCAATAGAAGGCCATAGCGGTTCGAGCTATTTTCTATAAAAATAAAAAGAGGTACTTCCCACGATCGATGGCCTATTGTAATACACCATTTTCAATTTCATATCTGAGTGCAGTCGAAACACTTATTTGTCTTAGAGAAAAGTAAGTTTAATTGGGTTTACTTCCTTCGGTTTTGCACAAACTACGATACATGATTTTCAAAATGCTGTATTGAACTCATAGTGGCATTGTCTTCGACAAATACCACAACCACAAAAAACCATTGAGGGAAAACACTGAGCGAATAAAAAAATATTGAGGGAGAAGGAGAAATGCTAGTACTTAATTTTTTCTCACAAATCTGCTCGTTTTGAGACATATCTCATCATTCTAGCGCCTAGCCCCGGTAGCTCAGTCGGTCGTGCACAGGACTTTAGAACACGGGGCGCTGGTTCGATCCCCGGCTAGGCCGATTTCTTTCTGAGGATTGATGATAGTCATTGCGATAGGATTTATTCCTCTCTCACCGCTGATCGTTATTTCGACGATGTGGGAAATCAGACAGTGGCTTGGGAAGAACATTGTGCGTAGTACCGGTAACTGAATCTCCAGGAAAGTATGAATAGGTGCACTGGCCGCCGCCATATAACAAAATACTGTTGAAAACGGCATGAAAGACCATATAATCAATCAATCAGCTCATCATTCTAGCCACATTTAATGTCCCGTGCAACTGCTTTGAATGTGGACGATTCTAAATTCATGAATTCCGGTAAAGAGTTAAGGTAAAAACGTAGAACTCGATCGGATAACCTTTACCACATAATGCCGAGTTTTAACGACTCTGAGGAAGAAGGCTTTTAAAAACATTGTGGGAAAAGGAGAAAATGCTGGTAACCAGCATTTTCTCCTTTCCCCACAATGTTTTCGACCCTACCAAGAAAAAACGTCAGATTATGAGTCACATTTATTTTGTCGTCCGCAAATGCTTTTAATTTGGACAAGTCTAACATTTTTTCGTTTGGTAAAGGGTTCACCAAACAAATCCAAGTTATAAGGAGCATAAGGAAGAGAGCTTCTGAAAACCTTGTGGGAAACGGAGAAAAAGCTGGTAACCAGCACTTTCTCTCTTTTCCCACCATGTTTTTACGCTATCAAAGACAGAACTCATCATTTCAGCTACATTTATTTTGTCGTCTTGTAAAGAGTTAATTCTTTCGCTGGCAGCTAAACAAACTCCAATTTTTCCTAAGGCCTTTCAAAGGCCAGGGTACACAAGAAAAATCATTTATGAACCCATCTGCAACGGTAATTAGGTTTATTTTTTCGTTTTCGGTTAAATATTATTTCTGAAAGGGGACGGGGGTAAAAATTTTCTTCAGTTTCGTTGCACACCTTGTCTTATTATTGGAGAGGTCATCAGACCTCTTCAACAGTGGTGAGTTTAAAAGGCAGACTGCCTCAGAAATTGCTGCCTGTCTCCATGCTGTTTTGCGAAATTGTTCAGATACACAGACTGTTTCGTCATGGTTTTATAAATAAACCGAAATCAAAAAACTGAAATAGGAAATAGACGTGTTTTGTTTTTATATGACGGATTTCAAAAGGGATTTGTTCTATTGATTTGATTGCAAATAACCTTTCCAGTAGTTGTAATTTTTCATTATACAAATAAAGCTACACACACAAAAAAAGAATTTCGTTAAAAAAAAGAACAACGCGGGAAAAGATCACGCGACTTGAAAACGTGGGAAGAAGGTCACGTGTCTGTCATCTAATGCGTAAAAGGTTTCTCCTTTTTACACATATAATGCCTTACTTATTTGTTTACATGTACCGAAATATATTGAAATTAAAAGCAGTAAGCTATTTGAAAACATTGATGCTGACCTCTCCTGGCTTTTTTTTTAAAGAAGCCAACTTGTATACGATATAGAGGCAGTCGCCAATATGCTATTTATAGTAACGGTGTCCGATAAGGAAAATTTCGTTATCCGGTAATAGACCAATAGAGTTCCAGTGGCCTATGATTATACCAAGCAAATTATCAAATGATTTTGGATCTACAAACTCAACTTAGTCTAACGACTGAGGAATCTGGAGGTAGACTGGTCCTTTGACAAGCAGAAAATTTACACACAGCAAAAAGTTTCGACCCACGTCGGTCTGTCCAAGTGTTTGTCACTTGCAGAAAAATAAATTAATAAAATCAAGGTCAAAAGTTGCCAAATCGCTCTATCATTTGTTTACTTTCTATCTTGTTTTGAAATTCACTTTTCTGTCAGTTACTAACACTTGGACCGACAGACAATAGAATATTGCTTTCTTCACAATAATTTCCATACTTTTAAATGATATGATTTGATTTTAAATGCATTTTAGCACCTGCTTTGTTTTCTATTGGCTGCTATTGGGGCTTTAACTCAAGCTAATATGCCAAAATTCTTTCTGAACATTAGTACGTTTTATTTTCAGCCCTAGAAAGAGTTTGAATAGGTCAAAATATGCATAAGATATCAGTGGAATTGCATGGTGACAGTATATAGAGATCAAAGCGTTGAAGGCATCAGCACAGGTGAAGAGGTAGGAAGATGAGGCCCAGAATCTCAAAGTTGCTATCACATTTGTACAGGCTTAAAAACTGCTATCACATTTGTACAGATTGATAAAAAATATCTACATGTCTCACACTGACAGTCTGTGGAGTTGACAACAGAATGGAAAAACATGGATTTATAAAGGTCAATATAATGAGTATTTTTATTAGCCTTGGCGTCATGCTCTTTATGGAATGAAAAGAGATGATTTTCAAAGGATTTTCTGTTTCCTATTTTCTTCCTTTACGTTGCTTTGGCAACAAATCAAAATGGTAACAAACCAAAATGAGCAGCGTGCAAAAAATTGCTGATAGAGGACATGTCCAGGGTACATTTCTGGAAAGTGCAAAAAAAAAAACCACACAATGGCCAAGCAATGAATCATAGTTTTCTTTCATTTAACCATACTCAGTCTATAAGATGTAATAGAAACTATGTCCTTTAAGCAATGATGAGGAAAAACACAAATTTAATGGCTAATATCACAGAACATGATTTGGTGTCTGAGAAGACAATTTTTTAGGTATTTCTTTTACTTTTGCATTCTGGTTTCTGGGCCATGCTCTGACAAAAGGGGGTTTAATGCATCTCCGTGATCCATCAATCCGAACGAGCCATCATATATTAATGGATCCATAAAATCCATTTTGTGGAGCAACCGATTGAATCATGAGGTACACTGGTCCTTTGACATGCAAAAAATTTGCCAAAAGCAAAAGGTTTCGACCCAGGTCAGCCTAAATACCGATGGAGATCAAGATCAGATTGCACTGAATGTCGAGTCTGATCTTCGATATGAAACGTCCACCAGTTACTTAACTCTATACCACACAATCACGAGTTTTAAGGACTCTAAGGATATAGCCCCATGAAAACATTTTGGCAAAAAAAAAAAAGAAAATGCTTTCTTTTTTTCCTACAAGATTTTTTGCACTTTCACAGCCAATAACCAACATTTCAGCTAAATCTAACTTGCCGTCCGCAAATGTTTTCAAGTTAGACAAGTCTAAACTTTCATCGTTTTATAAAGATTAACTGGTTTTCAATGGCTCATGTTACAAGCTTTAACCCTTTCCCAAACAAGCCCTGGTTTTCACGTGTCTGCAGTACAAGTCTTTTGAAAACACTATGGGAAAAGGAGAAATTGCTCGTAACGAGCAATTTCTCCTTTTCCCACAGTGTTTTCTACCCTTTTTCATAACTTTCTGCCATTTTCATCAAATTTAAAATTGTCGTCTGCAAACTCTTTCAATTTGGACCAGTCCAAAATTTGTCGTTTGGGAAAGAGTTAATACATATTTGATTTTGTATGCGCCGAGTTTGCTATGGGTCGAAATATTTATGGGCCGAGATGTCATATCTGGACAACTCTGACAGGAAGAAATAAGGCAGATACATATACCGCTTAAATACATAGTTATAATTTCAGACACGTGGGGACAGTAATTTTACGAAAATAAAAATCGTACCGAGGTTTTGAGACACCTTTTTCAGAGAGAGGAGCACACTGTCCGCGTAAAATACGCTATCATTATTTGTCATTCACATGGTGTCTAGAAAAAGGACAAACGAACGATCCCGATTAGTGCTCGGCAACAGCACTCGTCACAACTCGGTCCATTGCGTACCTACATCTAAACATTTGATCAACGATACCCGAGGTTTGCGAATTGTTTCTTTCACTGTTAAGTGCACGAATTTGTATTTATGAATAAGCTCACCAGGGCCCAAAATTCTTAGTCAATAATTTCGTAAGATTAAAATCACACATCTATCAAAGTTTGCTGTGAAATTAAACCTTTTTATGATGTTCAAATCGAAATATTTTATTATTTTAAGGGGTCGTTTCTTTCAGCGTAGTGAGATGAATTTCCGGCGGTACTTGTCACTTTTACTCGGGTTTTTCCGTAAATGCTTGGATGGGGTTGAAATTTTGGTATACGATTCCTATGGCCTTGGGCTTGGCTTGCCAAGCCCAGGCCAATAAACCATCAACCCTTTACCAAACAGTGCCTTTTAATACCCCTGGGAAAACTGTCTTTTGAAAACATTGTGAGAAAAGGAGAAAATGCTGATAACAGCATTTTCTCCTTTTCCCACAATATTTTCTACCTTATCAAAGAAAAATTGCACCACTTGAACCACCTTGAAATTGTCGTCTGCAAATGCTTTCAATTTGGACAAGGCTAAAATTTTGTCGTCTGGTAAAGGGTCAATCGCTGATACATGTAATTGAGTCACGCTCTAGCTAAAGGGGGTTTAATGCATCTCCGTGATACATGATACCAAGCAGGTCATCACATGGGTATGGATCCAGAGAATCGAGTTTGTCTAACAACAGACCGACTCATGAGGTAGAATGGTCCCTTGACATGCAGAAAATTTACAAAGAGCAAGAAGTTTCGACCCGTGTCAGCCTGCTCAAACTGTGCAGGCTGACATGGATTGAGGCTTTTTCGCAGATGCATTAAACTCCCTTTTCACAGAGGATCAAGCGGATATGACAAAATTATTTTCAGAAATTAGTAGGCTGTATTTTCGGGCCACGAAAGAAGTAGATTTTTTGTCTATAGTTCACACACACATGTACATGAAAGATGAGTTGGGATGTATAATGACGTTATATAGAGACAAATCATTAATCACTGATACACGTAATGTTTGACAGTCGAATGAAGGAAAATAGAGAAAACTGGAATAAAAAAATTGTACTACTTTTCTAGATCTCCAGATACAAAGTAAAGCTCACAAAAGTGTTTAAATTGTCAGGTGTGCGTGAAGAAAATAAAGCATATTAATACAAATAGACCATACACGTGTGCAAATTGTTCTACTTGCAATGAAAATAAGGCGTATTAAATACAAACAGACCATACAAGTGTGCAAATTGTCCTACTTGCAAAAGAAAATAAGGCGTATCAACACAAATAGACCACACAAGTGTGCAAATTGTCCTGCATGTACTTGCAAAGAAAATAAGGCATATCAACACAAATAGACCATACAAGTGTGCAAATTGTCTTACTTGCAAAGAAAATAAGGCATATCAAGACAAATAGACAACACAAGTGTGCAAATTGTCCTACTTGCAAAGAAAATAAGGCATATCAACACAAATAGACCATACAAGTGTGCAAATTGTCTTACTTGCAAAGAAAATAAGGCGTATCAACACAAATAGACCACACAAGTGTGCAAATTGTCCTGCATGTACTTGCAAAGAAAATAAGGCATATCAACACAAATAGACCACACAAGTGTGCAAATTGTCTTACTTGCAAAGAAAATAAGGCATATCAACACAAATAGACCATACAAGTGTGCAAATTGTCCTGCATGTACTTGCAAAGAAAATAAGGCATATCAACACAAATAGACCACACAAGTGTGCAAATTGTCCTACTTGCAAAGAAAATAAGGCATATCAACACAAATAGACCATACAAGTGTGCAGATTGTCCTACTTGCAAAGAAAATAAGGCGTATCAACACAAATAGACCACACAAGTGTGCAAATTGTCCTACTTGCAAAGAAAATAAGGCATATCAACACAAACAGACCATACAAGTGTGCAAATTGTCCTGCTTGCAAAGAAAATAAGGCATATCAACACAAATAGACCACACAAGTGTGCAAATTGTCCTACTTGCAAAGAAAATAAGGCATATCAACACAAATAGACCACACAAGTGTGCAAATTGTCCTACTTGCAAAGAAAATAAGACATACCCACCCAATGTCTCAAGATCTTAGACCAATACAAAGTACATGTATGTTCTTTTCAGTCTGATCTTGCACTATATGGTTTGCAATAGGTAGTCTAATCTCTATCTCCGTTGCCTTAAAACGCAACTTAAAGTCACAATAGCAGCCAAAAGTAAACAAAGCTGGTGATAAAATACATCTAAATGAAGTTCATACCATTTTAAAGCATGGAAATTATTCTGAAGATGACAATCTGTTATCGTGCAGTCTTTCTAAGTGTTATCGCGAGCAGAAAAATTAAATTGAAATCTTTGTCAAAAATTACCAGGTCGCTCAATCTTTGTTTACTTTTTACTTGGTTTTAGAATTCATTTTTCTGCCAGCAACTAACTCACGGACCTACTGTACAATAACAGATTGTCGTCTTCACAATAATTTCCATGCTTTTAAACGGTATGGTATGTATTTAAAATTCAAAAGTAAACAATGGGCGTATTAAAATGCATTTAAATTAAATCCATTTTAACACCCCCCCGGAATGATTGTTTACTTTTGGCCGCTATTGGGCCTTTAAGTTACGTTTCGTACTCTAATATAGCTAAAGGCACTTACCAATTCCCTTGGGTGTTCCTCATCACAGTCATGGCATATCCAAAATAAACGCCCGGGGGACCGCTAAAGATTTTCACATTTTTGGTATCCACATTGAAACAGGAAACACTATGGCACAGAAGAATCACAAAAGCACACAAAATCCAAAAACAGCGTCTTTTTATACCGGAATTATCCACGCATTTCATCATTTCTATATTTCGAAGACTTTTGCCAGTCGCAGTCATTGTAACTATTGTGTGTTAAATCTTGTAATTATAACAGCAGAACTGGTGTGGTTGGTAGTATGGAATAATTAGTATGACCTTAGAACTTTGGCATTTCCATCTTAGGCTTTGTTCTCGGTGTTTATTTCATTACGGCATTCGATGGCGAAAATACACTGGGCTTAGTAACACATACAGACACACCGACTGAGCTGCGAAAAAAATTAAAACAATTAACTCTTTACAACACGACAAAATTTCTGACTTGTCCAAATCCGAACCTCTTGCAGATGACAAATTCAATGTGGCTAAAAGGACGGAATTTGTCTTCGATAGGAGTAGAAAACTTTGTGGGAAAAGGAGAAAATGCTGGTTACCAGCATTTTCTCCTTTTCCCACAATGTTTTCTAAAGCCTTATTCTTCTTTTTCAAGCCCGTTTAAAAAGGATAATTTGGTAAAGGATACAAAGTAATTGCCGTTTAGCATTGCTCTGGTTGTTAACAGAAAATTGTAATTTTCTTCCGTATGGGCACACACGAAGTTTGAAGTGAACAGTATCTTTGGAGCTGCAAGAAATATGTGCCTATATCATACGGCGTAATGTGTCTAACACAGTGATGTTCACCGGTTAGAATTTTGTTATCAAAATTATGAGACAGAGAGAGAGAAAGAGAGAGAGAGGAAGAAGTTTTGTGTTCTTACATTTCTCGTTAACATACATTTATAAACACTGAAATGATTTTCTTTAGCTTTATTGCTGTAACTGAAAAACCAAACAAATGAAAAAATTATCAGGCATGGATGTACTGAATGTGTCTCTTTGGCATTTTTTAAAAATCTTTTTAAAGGCATACTCATTACTTTTTTCCACACATTTACAGAAGAAAATTCTGAAAACATCCTTGTGAAATACAAGCAACCAGTAGTAAGGCAACATAATTGTGAAAACATTGTGACAAACGCAGAATTTGCTCGTTACGAGCGCTGACTCCTTTAGCCACAACATTTTCAGAAAGATTTGTTGCAAAAGAACAAAAGTCTTCTTGTAAGGTTGCTTTTGGCTAGAATATGTAACGAGGTAGCGAACAGCGTAGATCAAAGATCAGATTGCACGTTCTCTGCAATCTGATCTTAATCTACACTGTCCGCAAAAACAACTTAAGTCGGTCCAAGCCCTATATGAGTTAAAACTCTTTTGCTCCCAGCATAATAAATTCGACTGTTTTTGAGATCTAAAAGTAAATTTTCCTCTGCATTCGAAGGAGATTCTGGTCAAAAATTTAGCTTCACGATAGCGGACGGTGTAGATCAACGATCAGACTGCACGTTCTGTGCAGTCTGATCTTGATCTACGCCGTCCGCAAAAGATATCTAAATCCCCATTGGCAATCACGGAATTAATCTAGGACAGTTGGTCATAGTGTATAATAAACAGCCACACCAAAAACATTATTCATGGCTGGAGAAATACCATAAGAATGATGTATGGACGTTCACAACGTAGATACAGTATGACAGATGACTCGCTGACCCCAATAAAACCCATGTATATTATATATATCTACCACTAAATACATGTACAAACAATGACAAGATTTTTTTCTCAATACTATTTTCCCGAAGCATTTCAAATTCCTTTCTAAAATTACATTTTTCAGTGTAGCTAAAAACGCTGGGTTTTGACTTGACTTCGTGGTCGTGAACAGCCTGGGTTCCATTCAGATCATTTATTCTTTTTATATATTCCGATTTTACTTTGCCAAAAATGAAGTTCGAATACAGATTTATAGAAGAAAAAAAAAAATGATCGGACTGGAACCCAGGCTGCGTCGTGATTCTCATATACCCGAATGAATAAATAGTAATTCGCGATTGGTTAAAATTGTGGACGTTCTTATTCTGCGGACCCCTGCCTGCCTACTTTTAGCAATACGTTTTTTAGTGATGATTTGGATTAACATTTAATCTTCAAAACTATTTTTTAGATCTGTAATAATAGATCTATATCTAATTGAAAAATTCACACTTTAACAATATACAAAACAGTGACGAAAAAGAGGCAATTCCTGGAGAGAATACCTTTTTTTATTTCCATTCAAATTAAACAACAAAACTGTTCCGATGTTCATTTCCAGGTCATCCTAGGCTTTTTTTCTTTTCCAATAAACCTTGTTTTGGTCGTGAATACTTTCTGGTCATTAATTTTGGTTGGGCCGTTTTGTGGTAAAATTAATTGAATTAGTTTGGTTGTATAAGTTTGGTTATAAATCGTGTTTAAATTCTTTCTCGGCTTGGCCAATTTCTTTCAGAGGATTGATGATAGTCATTGCGACATGATTCATTCCTCTTTCACTGCTGACCATTGTTCCAACGATGGTTATGTTGGAAAGCAGCCAGTGGCTTGGAAAGAATATAGTGTGGAGTACTGGTAAAAGGAAC
Source organism: Tridacna gigas (assembly GCA_945859785.2). NCBI lineage: Eukaryota > Metazoa > Mollusca > Bivalvia > Cardiida > Cardiidae > Tridacna > Tridacna gigas. The sequence continues at coordinate 9,771,920 of OX244039.2, forward strand.
TCAAGAAAAGCATGGATAGGTGCACTGGCCGCCGCGATATAACTGAAATGTTGAAAACGGGTTTAAACACCATACAATCAATCAATCATTAAATTCTTTACTAGGACACAGATTTTCACACTTGTCTATAATGAAAGCATTTGTAGACGGCTAATAAATATAATGTAAATGATAAAACGATAAAATACGTCTTTTAAAAGGGTAGGAAACATAGTCAGAAAAGAAAAGAAATATGGTAACAAGTAGTTTCTCCTTTTCCAACAACGTTTTTCTAAATCTTTTGTCATCTGGGTTGTTTCACTCTTTACCGCATAATGACGAGTTTTAACGCCCCTGGGAAAGAAAGCGCTTGAAAACATTGTTGGAAAAGGAGAAAATGCTGGTAACCAGCATTTTCTCCTTTCCCCACAGTGTTTTTTACCGTATCAAAGAAAAATTGCACCATTTGAGCCACATTGAAATTGTCATCTGCAAATGCTTTCGATTTGGACAAAGCTATAATTCTGTCGTCTGGTAAAGGGTTACACGGGATTGTTCGGTCAAGGGATATGCAATTTTCAGGATTATTTCAGCTATATTTAACTCTTTACCAAACGACAAAATTTTGGATATGTCCCAATCCAAAGCATTTGCAGTCGACAAATTAAACATGGCTCAAACGGGGGAAAATTTCTTTGAAATTATAGAAAACATTGTGGGAAAAGGAGAAAATGCTTGTTACATGTTTTCCATTATCGTTGTTCAAAAAAAAAAAAACTTTCGTTTATCAAATATTTCTCTTTCGCCTCTTACGGTAATATTTCAAAGCAAGCCCATCTAGTAATGATCTAAATTTGTCATCTTGTGTTTTTATCCTGTACCCTAAGGGTACAAGGCAAAAAATGTCACTATATACAACGAGAAACCATCCTGTACACTCCCAGCTTCTGTTCGGACCTCAGGACCAAATTTGACGTAAACGAGGTGGAAAACTATCATGAAATGAAGATAAATATAAGCCTACAAATCTAAACCTTGTAGCAAAAGAAGGGGCAATTTCTCCATTTGCCACAATGTTGTCAAAAGCGTGTATTTCGAGGAGAGAGAACTCGATTTCGGAGGCTAATGAGTTAACCGTTTACTATACTACACAATTTTAGACCTGTCCACTTTAAAAGCATTTGCAGACGACAAATTTAACCCGGATGAAATGAGAAGATTCGATTGTCGGATTTTTGTAGAAAACATGTTGGGAAATGGAAAAACTGCTGGTGATACAGCCAGCATTTTCTACTTGTCCCACATTGTTCTCAAAAGCTACGTTCTTCAAGGTCCTTCACCCTTTACCACACAATCCCGACTTTTAACGCCCCTGAGAAAGAAGCCTTTTGAAAACATTGTGGGAAAAGGAGAAAATGCTGGTAACCAGCATTTTCTCCTTTTCCCACAATGTTTTCTTCCATATCAAAGACAATTCACATTATTTGACTCGTATTGCAATTGTCGTCTGCAAATGCTTTCAGTTCGGACCAGTCAACATTCTTGTCGTTTGGTAAAGAGTTAAAATATGTGATTATTATGTAAAGGGTTAACCCTCAACCACACAATGTCGAGTTTTAAGTGAGTTTGAGAAACAAGGCTTTTGCAATTGAAAACATTGTGGGAAAAAAAGTGAAAATGCTGGCTGGTAACCAGCATTTTCCCCTTTTCCCCACACTGTTTTATATCCTTCCAACGACAAGTTTCAGTTTTGAGACATATTCGTTTTTTCGTCTGCAAATGCTTACAATATGGGCAAGTCCAAAAATGTCTTTTGGTAAAGGGTTAAGCAATTATTTGTTGTTACAACGGAGTGTTTCTCTCCCCCTCTTTCCTTACCCTAGACGACACCAGAAGCTTTTTTGGACAGCGTAGATTAAGATCAGACTGCACAGAACGTGCAGTCTGATCTCTGTTCTACACTGTCCACTACTTTATTCTAGATTATGACCAGTCTCTTGGTCTTGCAGTAGAACAGTGCTAGTGGCTGTCGAAAAATCGTGATTTATCTATCTGGTAGTAAAAGAGTAAGTTAGATGGTCTTGCCGAGCTCGCTACCTCAGTACAGGCCTTGACTCTTAGGGATCGTTGGTTCAATTTTCAATCTCATTCAAATATTTTCCGAGGATCGTTGGTCATGAGTCATTGCGACAGGATTCGTTCCTCTTTCATCTCTAATCTTTGTTTGGACGATGGTTATTTGGGAAAGCAGCCAGTGACTTGGGAAGATTGTTGTGCGAGGTACTGGTAAAAGGAGACTCGTGGAAAGTATAGATACGTTATACTTCCCCCCACCCCCTCCTCTTCTCCCGAAGTTTAACGCCAATCAAACCCATCTAGGAAGTTAGTGTCGCAGTATACAAATTATCTCCCCTGATAGCATAAATTTCTAATCGATTGAATGGTGTTTTAGGCCGCTTTCAACATTATTTCAGTCATATCACGGCGACAGCTCACATATTCATGTATTTCCTGGGTTTTACCAGTACTAGGCTAGGGTTCTGAAGTGTATTGCCTAAGGGCACACCCACGAAAAGGCCAGCGGATCAGGTGGGGCTCGAATCCGGGGCCTCCAGGTTACGAGCCCCACACTTTACCATTGAGCACGCAGGTTCCCACAAATTTCTAATACTTTTCTACGTGTTTTTTTTTCGGCGTAGCTGAATGTGCTGGTTTTTGACCTACTTTTTGGTACTGATAACTAATGAATAAATTGAATTTCGTGATTCGTCAAAAATGTAGACATGTTTATTTTAAAGGCCTCTCCAATATGCTGGCAAATTTTCGCCGTCTTTCTTTTTTAAAGATATGTCTTGTCTCTGGATTGTTCGTTTATCCTTAAGGCGCCTTTCACAACTATAATTTACATTTGCGGTCACTGTAGATTGAGATCAGACTGAACAAAACGTGCCGACTGCTCTTTGATCTACACTGTCCGCTTAGCTGAAACACAGTAGATAAAAGAAACCATGAAATTGCAAGCATTTAAATCGCATTTCAAGACTGATAGATTAATTTATTGGTTAATTGGTGCTTTACGCCACCTTCAACATTATTTCAATCATATCACGGCGACAGCTTGCTTATTTATGTACTGCATGTCCCTGGCTTCACAAATACTTGGGTAGGGCTCTGAAGTGTCTTGCCCAAGGACACTCCCACGAATAACCCTATTAATTCTAGATTGAACATGTCTGTAGAGTTTATTCGGCGCTCTATGGATTTGGATCATTTTTTTTTTTTTCTTTTTGCCACAACACTTTCTACGTATGTTTTCAACATTTCAGTTTAATTGTCCTTATTTTTACAACTAGTAAGTTTTTACTATTTACCAAACAATCCTGTGTTTTTAACTCCCCAATGACATAGGTCTTTGAAAACATTGTTGGAAAAGGAGAAAATGGTGGCAACCCAAAACATTCTTTCCTGGATTCGTTAAAGGGTTTTACTAAACATTTTCGATTTCTCTCTCTCTCTCTCATTCCATCCATCCATCTATTTCGATCTATCTATCTATCTATCTATCTATCTATCTATCTTAGTCAGGGGCTTAAAAAAAAAAAGTAAAAAAACCTTGTAGGATATGGGCCATTAACAATATCATTCAATTTCGTACATGAATACGCATGAAAACATGGCGGAAAACATAAAACATAAGCAATTTCTCCTTTTGCCACAGTGTTTTCCATAGTCTGAAGCAATACGATAAAACCCGTCTGCAGGAAGTTACAAGTTACTTTCACAAGATATTTTCCCATCAACATTTTACATGATGTTCCCACGTTAAAGGATTTTTCACTTTCGTTCCCCCCTTGATTCTTACAGCCGAAACAGCATAAACGTTTGATTGATTGACTGATGGATGGATGGATGGATGGGTTGGTTGATTGATTGACTGATTGATAGATTTGTGAACTGGTTAGTTGACTGATTGATTGAATTGGTTGATTGAATTTTATTGATTGATTGAGATCGATTAATTGAGACTTATTGATTCAATAATTGATTTCATGTTTAACTTTACCAAACGACAAAATTTTAGACTAGTCCGAATTGAAAGCATTTGCAGACGACAAAATAAACGTGACCCATAAATTGAAATTTGTTTTTGGAAGGAAAGAAAACATTGTGGGAAAAGGAGAAAATGCTGGTAACCAGCATTTTCTCCTTTTCCCACAATGTTTTCAAAAGGCCTCTTTCTCAGGGTCGTTAAAACTCAAGATTGTTTGGTAAAGGGTTAACTCCGGTAATCAACGAGATCTATTTCAAAGGAATACTCGTCCCTTTTTTGTGTCAAACATATTAAAGGTGCTCCGGGAAAAGGGGGCTAAATGCATCTTCGTAATGCATTATACCAAGCAGGTCCTTTGACCTGCAGAAAGGTTACCAGTAGCAAAAAAATGTTCTGTGAAAAGGAGGTTGAATGTATTCTGCAAAATGTATCGACTCAGGTCGGCCTGCACAAGAAGAAGAAGAAGAAGAAGAAGAAAAAGAAGAAGAAGAAATACCGAACTAATTTTTTTTCGTAACAAACAAATAGGAAGAAAAAAGAAGAAGAAGAAAAAAAAAAAAAAAAAAAAAAAAAAAATAATAATAATAAGAAGAAGAAGAAGAAGAAATACCGAACTAATTTTTTCCGTAACAAACAAATAGGAAGAAAAAAGAAGAAGGAAAAAACAAAAAAAAAAAAACAAAAAAAAAAAAAAAATAAGAAGAAGAAGAAATACCGAACTAATTTTTTTCGTAACAAAGAAATAGGAAGAAAATAATAATAATAAGAAGAAGAAGAAGAAATACCCAACTAATTTTTTTAGTAACCAACAACTTTGTATGGCTTTATACCAGAGATTTACAATAAATGAATACTCATGCGTACCCGTGAAACTGCTATTTCTTCCAAAATTCTTATTTTAATGACATTACAGATTATCAATGGTGAAAATAATTCAGAAAATGTTTGTTAATTCCGTAACCAACGAATTGTAACAGCGAAAAAAGCGCTTTATTTTGCACATTCTGTATCAGTGTTAATTTCGTAAGTAACGAACAGTAAAGCACTTTATTTTGCGAATTCTATATTAACTAATGAAAAGTAACCACAAAAAAAAACCGCTTTAATTTGCAAAATCTATGTGTTTTAGCACGAATAAAATACTCCTCGGGTCCAGTGTTACTCTTTTTCTTCCAAAAACTTACCTTATCGAAAATAATCCATCACAAAATAATCGATCAGATTACTGATGGGAAAAAAATTAACAATCACCAATCAGTACAATATCAACAAACAAAAAGTAAACAAAAAATGCGTTCTACTTCGTACATCGGTGATTTACCGTAAATGAATGGTCCTCTGGTCGTATACACTTAACTTCCGGTTACTAGAAATATGTCACAAATACATGCGGCATGTAAATAGTCCACTGCGTATAATTCTACGGTCAGAGAATTTCAAATATACGTACGAGAGTTTTTCTGGTAATTTAAGCGTTGTACGTCTGTTCTTACAGAGTTTCTGAAAACTTATCAAATCAAGCAGAAATCTTGTATGATCTACAAGAAAAAGAAGGCCAAAGGGGCGAGAATGACAAATTTTAATACTGATCTGCCCCAGGGCTCGCTTTGACGTATAGTTGAAGTATTTAGTACTAAACTTCCTCCATCGGTCTTATTTGTGCGAGATTTTCATTACTACCCCCTAAAACAAATTTCTGGCAACATTTTTTTTTTTTTTTGTAAAATAGATCTAAATTAATATTTACTACATGAATAGCACTGAAAACATTGTAGAAAACGACAAAAAATGCTCATTACCAGCAATTTCTCAGTTTTCCACAATGTTTTACAAAGCTGTCTGCTGCAAGAAACCAAAATGTAGGATTTAATTAGATAATTACTCAACTATTGGGCCACTATTGGTGAATAAAATATGTTAATTTTTCGATTATAGATAAAATAACTTGTAGCACTTTCCAACGCGTGTTTTGACCAGAATATCTCTAGCAAAATCGAAAAGTATAAATCGATGATCAAACTGCACAATCTATGCCGTCTGATCTTGATATTTCCTGTCCTCAAAATCACTTAACTCTTTACCACACAATCCCAAGTTTCAACGATTCTGAGGCAGAAGGCTTCTAAAAACATTATGGGAAAAGGAGAAAATGCTGGTAACCAGCATTTTCTCCTTTTCCCACAATGTTTTCTACCCTATCAAAGGCAAATTTCATCATTTGAACCACGTTTAAATTGTCGTCTGCAAATGCTTTCAATTTAGACAAGGCTACATTTTTGTCGTTTGGTAATGAGCTAATGTTGACCATACCCTGCCTAAAGTTATATACCGATAAAATGAATTCTCTGGCTTCTTTGACTGAAAGAGTGATTAATGAGTAAGTTCTCATAATCAAAGCTGCTCACAATTAGATTTTGACATACAAATTTATTTTAGAAGACAGTTGATTTTTGAAAAAAGTAAATCAAAGCTGCTCACAATTAGATTTTTACCTAAAACTTTATTTAAGAAGACAGTTGATATTTGAAAAAAGTAAATCAAAGCTGCTCACAATTAGATTTTTACCTAAAACTTTATTTAAGAAGACAGTTGATATTTGAAAAAAGTAAATCAAAGCTGCTTACAATTAGATTTTTACCTAAAAATTTATTTAAGAAGACAGTTGATATTTGAAAAAAGTAAATCGAAGCTGCTTACAATTAGATTTTAACATACAAATTTATTTTAGAAGACAGTTGATTTTTGAAAAAAGTAAATCAAAGCTGCTTACAATTAGATTTTAACATACAAATTTATTTTAGAAGACAGTTGATTTTTGAAAAAAGTAAATCAAAGCTGCTTACAATTAGATTTTAACATACAAATTTATTTTAGAAGACAGTTGATATTTGAAAAAAGTAAATCAAAGCTGCTCACAATTAGATTTTGAAATAAAGAATCATTTCAGAGGACAGTTGATATTCGCAAAAGGTAAAATGTTGAATATCAGCTGGACGCGAATGTTTACCTTTAGTGGGGAGGGGTGGGGGGCACTGATTAAATTGTATGGTGTTGAACGCCGTTTCAACATACACACACACATATATATATATATATAACAGCGGTGGCCAGTGCACCTATCAATGCCTTTCGTGAAGTTTCTTTTACCAGTACGACACACAATATTCTTCCCAAGCCACTGGCTGCTTTCCCACATAGCCATTGTCTGCACAATGATCAGCGGTGAAAGCGGAATGAATCCTGTCGCACTTACAATCATAAATCCTCGGAAAGAAACTTGGCGAGCCGGGGATTCGAACAAGCGCTATCGAGATTCGGCCGGGTTGCGGGGCAAGAAAAATACAACAAAGGTTTCAATGCAGAGCCTCCTGGAGTCAAAATTCTCGACCTTTAGAACCAGAAGTCTGTCGACTTAGCTAACCACATATGAGCCATGCTCTGTGAAAAGGGGGCTTAATGCGTCTGCGAAAAGTATCGACCCAGGTCAGCCTGCGCAGTCCGCGCAGGCTGACCTGGGCCGAAACTTTTCGCTATTGGCAAATTTTGTGTATGTGAAAAGATCATTCTACCTCATGATTAAGTCGGTTGTTTAACCCTTTACCACACAATCCCGAATTTTAACGACCCTGAGGAAGAAGACTTTTGAAAATATTGTGGGAAAAGGAGAAAATGCTGGTAACCAGCATTTTCTCCTTTTCCCACATTGTTTTCTACCAATTCAAAAACAGAAATCATCACTTTAGCAACATTTAATTTGTCGTCTGCAAATGCTTTGAATTTGGTCCAGTCCAAAATTTTGTCGTCTGGTAAAGCGTTAAAAAAGCGCCTATCATGGATCCATAATTATGTGAAAGTTTGATTGGTATCATGATTGGTATTACGGAGATGCATTACGCCCCCTTTTGCCAGAGCATGGCTCATATGTAACAGTCGAGCGCATATAGGACTTGGGAACAGGAGGTCGCTAGTTCGATCCCCGGCTTGGCCAATTTCTTTCCGCGGATTGATGATAGTCACTGCGACAGGATTCATTCCTCTCTCACCGCTAACCACTGTTTCGACTATGGTTATGTGGGAAAGCAGCCAGTGGCTTGGAAAGAATATCGTGCGGAGTACTGGTAAAAGAAATTCCAGGAAAGCATGGATAGGTGCACTGGCCGCCGCGATATAACTGAAATAATGTTGAAAATGGCGTTAAACACCATACAATCTATCAATCGAGCGCATACAAGATTTATTCTGGCCATGCTCTGGCAATATGGGGTTTAAAGCATCTCCGAGAAGCATTTTACGAAGCATAAAAACCATTAACCATAAAATCCATTCTGTCTAATAGTCAAGAGAATTATTAGATAGAAATGTCCTTTGACATACAGAAACTTTACCAAAAAGCACAGTTTTGATACAGGCTAACTTCAATCGACACTTTTTTGGCAGATGCCTTAAATACCCTGTTCACAGAGCATGGCTTATTTATAGACGGCAACCCCCTGATTGAAAGGTTATGAGGTTTCAGCAAAAAAAAAATACTGTCAATATTTTAACCCTATATACCGCACAATGCCGCCTTTCAATGAGCTTGGAAAAGAAGCCTTTTGACAACATTGTGGGAAAAGGAGAAAATGCTGGTAACCAGCATTTTCTCCTTTTCCCACAATGTTTTCTATCCTATAAAAGCAAAATTGCATCATTTTAGCCACACAAAAAGTGTCGTCTGCAAATGCTTTCAATTTGGACAAGGCTAAAGTTTTGTCGTCTGGTAAAGGGTGAAAGACTATTTTTGCAGTTGAAATTTAATTTTCAGCGGCCTTCTGGAAAAAGCGGGTTTTATGTATCTCCGTGATGCATTATACCAGGCACGTCATCACATAATTATGGAATCACATAACTGTTTTGTCTAAAAATCAAGTTACTAATTAGGTAGAACGGTCCTTTGACATGCAGAAAATTTACCATACGCAAAAAGTTTCGATACAGGTCAGCCTGCGCAGGCTGACCTGGATCGATACCTTTTTGCAGATGCATTAAACCTCCTTTTCACAGAGTATGGCTCATTTGCTAGAGTTGTAACGAACAAACGAAGACCTCTTCGACACGAAATCTCAATGCAAGCCACTTTAATGAAATGCTTTTTGGAACGGTCATTCGAACCAAGAATTCTTTTTCTGTGGCCTCTTTCAATTAAAAAAAAAAAAAAAAAAATCGTACGATCAATTTTACGATTGTTGTACGATAATCTCATGACTTTCATAAGATTCCCGTATGTGGCTTTCACAAAAAAAATCTTACGATTTTCGTTGGGTAAATCGAACACTTTTGTCGCACGTTCGATCGCAGAGTCAGCAAGCAACCATCCAGATATCCCTTCGTTCCCTTGTAAAGTGTGAAGTTCACTTGCATCTAACAAGAAAGTCATGAGCTGATTCCGGCCATGTAGCGACATTATTAAACTAGAAGTGTCGCAAAGCGGACAAATACCCCCACCAGCACCTTGTCAGTAAATCAGCACAATCAGAGAACGGAAATGATTTTTAAAACAAAGCTCACCCGTAACCCTGACCTTTGACCCATGCCACTCAAAACCGATAAGGCACCTCCTTGGGTCATGACCAACACTTGTATTAAGTTTTAGGGTCCTGGGTCAAACGGCTTTGGAGTTAGAGAACGGAAACGAAAAGACGGACAGATTGACGGTCGGGCGGACAGACAGACAGACATGGGGAGACCTGGGTCCGTATTCACCAACCATTCTTAAGAACGTTCTTTGTCTTGTTCTCCAGAATTTTCTACATTTGAAGTAACACAACTCCTGATTGGCTAAACCATTTGGTTTAGCCAATTAGGAGTTGTGTTACTTTCAAATGTAGAAAATCTTGGAGAATAAGACTAAGAATATTCTTAAGAATGGTTGGTGAATACGGACCCAGTATGCACCCACCCCCCTCTACTTCGTACGTTGGGGGGCGGGGGGAATAAAAACATCCAAGTCGAACACTACCCAAATATTCAGCCCGTGATACCCTTTCCGACAAACATGCAGTTGTTCATCCTAACCCGGTGCTTTGATCGGAATGAAAGTTAACCCCCTCTACATCGTAGATTTGTGGGGGGGGGGGGGGGGGGGGGGGGGGAGGGGGGGGGGCGGGTAAATAAAAACATCCGAGTCGCACACTACTGGAACATTCAGCGCGTGATACCCTTTCCGACAAGCATGCAATTGTTCATCCTCACCGGGTGCTTTGATCGGACTGAGAGTTCGGTCGATAACCCCCTATGATTGAGATTGACATGGGTCCATGCAGATGCATTAAGCCCCCTTTTCACAGAGCACAAACCTGAATACGCCCCTCTAAGTCTCAAGATCCGTCTACCGTGTTCAATAATGTGCAATTACATTTTCAATTGTAAAAATCTATAACCAGATAAAGACACTACCGACAAACAATACAATGTAGAATAACAATGGGAAGACTGCGGAAAGCGTCTTAGAAAGATCCGCCCTTCTCATCCCGTTTATACATAATCAAAATATGTTGTGTTTGGAGGTCGTTTAAAACACAGTGGAAAAGGGGGAAAAATGCTGGTAACCAGCATTTTCACCTTTTCCAACAATGTTTTCTACTCTTTAAAAGATAAACCCTATCATTTCTGCCACCATTAATTTGTCGTGTGCAACAGCCTTCAGTATGGACCATGTTTAAAACATTGTAGGAAAAGCAGAATATGCTGGTACCAGCATTTTCTCCTTTTCCCACATTGTTTTCTACCCTTTCAAAGATGAATACTATCATTTCTGTCATTCAATTTGTCGTGTGCAACAGTCTTAACTCTTTACCAAACGATAAAATTTTAGACCAGTCCAAATTGAAAGCATTTGCAGACGAAAAAATAAATGTGACCCAAAAATTAATATTTGCGTTGGATTGGGTAGAAAACATTGTGGGAAAAAGAGAAAATGCTGGTTAACAGCATTTTCTCTTTTTCCCACAATGTTTTCGAAAGGATTCTTTCTCAGGGTCGTTAAAAGTCGGGATTGTGTGGTAAAGGGTAATATTGATTGTTGATTGATTGTATAGTGTTTAACGCCGTTTTCAACATTATTTCAGTTATATCGCGGCGGCCAGTGCACCTATCCATCCTTTCCTGGAGTTTCTTTTACCAGTACTCCGCACAATATTCTTTCCAAGCCACTGGCTGCTTTCCCACATAACCATCGTCGAAACAATGGTCAGCGGTGAGAGAGGAATGAATCCTGTCGCAATGACTATCATCAATCCTCGGAAAGAAATTGGTCAAGCCGGGGATCGAACCAGCGACCTCCTGTTCTCAAGTCCTGTACGCTACCGACTGAGCTACGGGGCTCGGCTAAAGGGTAATAATTAAATACGGACGAGTCGCAAAAATTTTGTCATCTGGGCTGCGTTTCTATAAACTGCGTATATTTACGCAGATTATTTGGGATTGTACATACGCACATACGATCCGTGCTTCACCCAAAGGTATACGAGCTGGCGTAAAGTTATAAATGCTAATATTTACTCAGATCGTAAAGTTACACAGTTTATTAAAACTTATTTTCAGACTGATGCTTTCTTGTTTAACTCTTTCATTACTAACTCCGGAAACTCCACTTTCTTTCCGAGCTCTAAAAATAGATTTCCACTTCTACTGAAAATGACTTTGTCACAGTTTAGAAATAGAGTAGCGGACAGTGTAGATCAAGATCAGACTCCACGTTCTGTGCAGTCTGATCTTGACCTATGCTGTTCGCAAAAGGTAATCAAGTCGTCATTAGTAGTGAAAGAGTTAACCTGCGTACGCAAATTTCGTGCGTACGCAGTTTAGTGAAAAGCAGCCCTGGAAAGGAGTTAACATCTTATCACACAGGCAAAGCATTAGTTAAAGCCGCCATGGAGAGATCTACTGAAACAGAACATTTTATTCAAGATCACGACCTGAACAAAAAATGGTTAATCGTCGAAATACATACAGTTCATGCTCTGCAAAACGGGAGTTTAACGCACCTGCAAAAGGTATCGATACAGATCAGCTTGTCCTATCCGTGCTGGCTGACCTGTTTCAAAACTTTTATCTTTGGGTAAATTTTCTGCATTTCCAAGAACCGTTCTACCTCATGGTTTACTTGGTCGTTAGATAAAAGGGATTTTATGAATCCATAATTATGACTTGCTTGGTAAAATGCCTTACAGAGATGCATTAAAACCCCTTTTACCAGAGCATGGCTCATAAATATTATTATAAAATTAATGACCATGGACAATAACAAACAATACACTTAACTGGTCACCCAGCATTTTCTCCTCTTCCACAATGTTTTCATGCCTTTCAAAGACAATTTCCAGCTTTTGTGCTACATTGAAATTTTTTGCCTGCAAATGTCTTGAATTTGAACTAGCCCAAGCTTTTGTTTTGTAGTAAATTGATTAACAGAATGGTGTTTTATGCTGCTTTCAACATTATTTTATACATATCACTGCGACAGCCCACATATTTATGTATTCCATGTTTTCATCAGCACTAGGTTAAGGCTCTGACATATCTTGCCTAAGGACGCTCCCACGAAAACCAAATGCTTCCAGTGAGGCCCAAACATGGGGCCTCCACCAAGCCACGCAGGACTCCCATGGTGTAGTAATGGCTTAACCCTTTACCAAACAATCCCAAGTTTTTATGACCTTGAAGATGAAGGCTTTTGAAAACATTGTGGGAAAAGGAGAAAATGCTGGTTACCAGCATTTTCTCCTTTTCCCGCAATGTTTTCTACCCTATCAAAGACCTTAAGTTCATTTGTACAATTTCGAATTTGTTGTCTGCAGATGTTTTTGAATTTGAAAGAGTCTAAAATTTGTTGTTTGGGAAAAGGTGAATGACAGAGAATAGAGGTCACAGTAAACAAGATGGAGTGCTTTCTGTAAATGTGATAAGCATTCAATGTGCTCAAACCTTATTTGTACTTCCTAAAGTTATTGTCATTGTGGCGATTCTTCAGTGATACCCTGTTTTACAAGTGAACCAGACTGATCAAGAATTATCTCCCCTAGTTGGATGGTTCCACTTTCCAACCCAGAATCAATCTTTGAGGGAACCAGTATCTGTTTGATCTCATGGCTACCAGAATCTTTTTGGATGTAAACACCGTCAATATCCACAGTGTCAACCAGCCCGACATCACAGCCTGGTAAACTGACAGTAGAAACGTACATAGCACCAAGCTCTGAATCAGATACCTCAGAGTTATTTCCCTTCGTTGTATCAGGGACTTCAGAGGGCGTTGTTGTTTCTGTTATCTGTGCGATATACTGGTTTGGGTTAATGGTGGTGTCAATATGCTGGTTTTTCTGCGGTATAAAGATCTGCTGAACCTCCTGGCCTTGCATATTTACAATGCTGATAGCACAAGACTCGGGCACAACTGTTTCTAGACCTGAAATCAAGACAACAATGAAAGATTAACCCTCTACCACATGACAAAATTTTACACTTGCCTAAATTCGAAGCATTTGCAGACGACAAATTAGATGTGGATCTTTCGGTGATATTTGTCTGTGAAAGGACGGAAAACATAGTGGGAAAAGGAAAAAATGCAGGTTACCAGCATTTTCTCATTTTTTCACCATGTTTTCAAAAGGCCTCTTTCTCAGGGTCAGAGAACATTGTAGGAAAAAGGGAAAATCCTAGTTACCCCCTCTTTCCGCAATGTTTTCAAAAGGCTTCGTTCTCAGGGTCCTTAAAACTCAGGATTGTGAGGTAAAGGATAAACCTCCGACGCTTCCTGACACCACTGTCTCTGCATATCATTACTCTTCAAAGGTTGACCTGTCTGCTATAACGTATCACTATCCTGTACAGGATAAATGTTAATGTGTGGTGCATAAAATCAAAACTCTGTTGCTAAAAAGGGGCAAGCGGAAAAGTTATAACCAATACCTTGTGGAGAAATCAAGACTTTTTTTTAAGTTAAAAAAACTTAGAAACATAATAATTGTAAATGAAAAATTAAAATTCCAGCATTTGAGTCACATTTTGTTTGTCGTCTGCAAATACTTTCAATTTGGACAAGTCCAAAATTTTGTTGTATGGTACAGAGTTAACAAGCAGTGAGTTGACAAACCAGCTGAATTTATTTCCAAAGACCAAGATCTCCTTAACCCTTTACCACACAATCCTGACTTTTAACGACCCTGAAAAAAGAAGCCTTTTGAAAACATTGTGGGAAAAGGAGAAAATGCTGGTAACCAGCATTTTCTCCTTTTTCCAACAATGTTTTCTACCCTTCCCAAAACAAATTTCAATTTTTGAGTCACATTTATTTTGTTGTCTGCACATGTTTTCAATTTGGACCAGTCTAAAATTTTGTCGTTTGGTTAAGAGTTAACAAATGTTTCCTGCCCTTCCCAAAACAAATTTCAATTTTTGAGTCACATTTATTTTGTTGTCTGCACATGCTTTCAATTTGGACCAGTCTAAAATTTTGTCGTTTGGTAAAGAGTTAACAGATGTTGTGTTGTTTGGTTTTGTATGGATACTGTATCTTACCTTCCACATAAATAGTTCCTATATCTGTGCCTGACTGGAGCTGACCTGGGACAGTTTGTAACTGTTGTGTGAATTCATTGGGCGTAATCTGCTGAATGGCAGTTATATTCTCGTCCTCGCCCACACTCTTAAATCCGTTTAATGTTTCCGACGTCTCCTTATCTTGCATTGCTTTAGCATTAGCCTGCAGAACTAAGTCTGTGTCATGAGTTCGCACGTGTCTTTGAAGGGTGTATTTCGTATTGAATTCTTTGTTACACACGCTACATTTAAAGGACCTGGGGTTGTAGTGGATGTTTTGCTGGTGTTTCAGCTGCACTTGGCGGGTCTTGAACATCTGACCACAGATGTGGCATTGAAAAGCCCTGACAGTTGAGTGGACTGACATGTGAGATAACAGGTGTGCCTAACAAAGGGAGACAAAACAAAAAAGATTTGTGACAGCGTGATGCATTGTACCAAGCAAGTCATCACATAATTATGGATCCATAAAATTTATTTTGTCTGACAACCAACTGAATCATGAAGTAGAATGGTCCTAGGACATGCAGAAAATTAAAAAAAAAAAAATAAAAAGCTTTGATCCATGTCTGCCTGCGCGGACTGCACAGGCTGACATGGGTCGATACTTTTTGTAGATGTATTGAACCCCTCTTTTCAAAGAGCATGGCTTAAATTATAAATGCTCCTGGCGTTAACATAACAACTACATGTAGTGCTGCTATCAATACAGTTACACAGTCTCGTAAACATAGCGAGTGTAGCCAAAGTAAACAAGCTACAATCTCCTAGTCACCTACACACGACGCTCAACCTGTCA
Source organism: Tridacna gigas (assembly GCA_945859785.2). NCBI lineage: Eukaryota > Metazoa > Mollusca > Bivalvia > Cardiida > Cardiidae > Tridacna > Tridacna gigas. The sequence continues at coordinate 9,787,327 of OX244039.2, forward strand.
ACAGTCAAACCAAGTTTCGTCCATGTGCTCCGGACACCAGTGTTGATCATTTTGTCTAGATGAATCATGTGGTAGACTGGTCCTTTTACATGCAGAAAATTAGCAAAAATGTTTTAACCCAGTTAACCCTTTCCCAAACGACAAATTTTGGACTGGTCCAAATTGAAAGAGTTTGCAGACGACAATTTTAAATTTGATGAAAATGGCAGAAAGGTCTCAAAAGGGGTAGAAAACACTTTGGGAAAAGGAGAAATTGCTCGTTACGAGCAATTTCTCCTTTTCCCACAGTGTTTTCAAAAGACTTGTACTGCAGACACGTGAAAACCAGGGTTTGTTTGGGAAAGGGTTAACCCTTTACCACACATTCCCAACTTTTAATGATCCAGGATCCTGTGGAAGAAGCCTTTTGAAAACACTGCAGAAAAAACCCATTTCCCACAATTTTTTCTATTCTATCGAGGACAAATTCTGTCTTTTGAGCCACATTTAATTTGTCATCTGCAAATGCTTTGGATATTGACAAGTCCAAAATTTTGTAATCTGGTAAAATTTTAGCTCTATACCACACAGTCCCGACTTTTAAAGACTCTCAGAGAAAAGGCTTTTGAAAAAATAGTGGGAAAAGGAGAAAATGCTGGTAACCAGCATTTTCTCCTTTTCCCACAATGTTTTCTACACTATCAAAGACAGAAATTATCATTTTAGCGACTGTTAATTTGTCGACTGCAAATGCTGTCAATTTCGTCCTGTCCAAATTTTGTCATCTGGTAAAGAATTAATTACCTTCGATCCAAAAGCCTTGCCGCACACACCACATCTAAACGGAAGAATCCTTTTTGACCTGTCAATATGAGTGAGCTTGTGGGCTGCCAGGGTATCCGTTCTGAAATCATTGTTAAACAAGAGGGCCATGATGGCCTTGGGTCGCTCACCTGAGTCAATAGGCGAAATTCACTCAACGTGCATAATCCAATTTCTGACCAATTGTCAGGTCAATTGATGAACAAACTTGGTAGAGGTCCACTAGGAGATGCTTCATGCCAAATATCAAAGCTCCATGCCTTCCAGTTTCAGAGAAGAAGAATTTTAAAGTTTTCCTTCTTTGTTCCTATGTTCGAAATTTGTGACCCCCGGGGCAGGGCCAGTTTTGACCCCAGGGACATCATATGAACAAACTTGGTAGAGGTCCACTAGGAGATGCTACATGCCAAATATCAAAGCTCTACGCCTTCCAGTTTCAGAGAAGAAGAATTTTAAAGTTTTCATTCTTTGTTCCTATGTTTGAAACTTGTGACCCCCGGGGCGGGGCCAGTTTTGACCCAAGGGGTTTTATATGAACAAACTTGGTAGAAGTCCACTAGGAGATGCTACATGCCGAAAATCAAAGCTCCACGCCTTCGTTTCAGAGAAGAAGAATTTTAAAGTTTTCATTCTTTGTTCCTATGTTCGAAACTTGTGACCCCCGGGGCGGGGCCAGTTTTGACCCCAGGGCCATCATATGAACAAACTTGGTAGAGGTCCACTAGGAGATGCTACATGCCAAATATCAAAGCTCCACGCCTTCCAGTTTCAGAGAAGAAGAATTTTAAAGTTTTCATTCTTTGTTCCTATGTTTGAAACTTGTGACCCCCGGGGCGGGGCCAGTTTTGACCCCAGGGACATCATATGAACAAATTTGGTAGAGGTCTACTAGGAGATGCTACATACTAAATATCAAAGCTCTACGCCTTCCAGTTTCAGAGAAGAAGAATTTTAAAGTTTTCCTTCTTTGTTCCTATGTTCGAAATTTGTGACCCCCGGAGCGGGGCCAGTTTTGACCCCAGGGACATCATATGAACAAACTTGGTAGAGGTCCACTAGGAGATGCTACATGCCAAATATCAAAGCTCCACGCCTTCCAGTTTCAGAGAAGAAGAATTTTAAAGTTTTCCTTCTTTGTTCCTATGTTTGAAACTTGTGACCCCCGGGGCAGGGCCAGTTTTGACCCCAGGGACATCATATGAACAAACTTGGTAGAGGTCCACTAGGAGATGCCACATGCCAAATATCAAAGCTCCACCCCTTCCAGTTTCAGAGAAGAAGAATTTTAAAGTTTTCATTCTTTGTTCCTATGTTTGAAACTTGTGACCCCCGGGGCGGGACCAGTTTTGACCCCAGGGACATCATATGAACAAACTTGGTACAGGTCCGCTAGGAGATGCTACATGCCAAATATCAAAGCTCTACGCCTTCCAGTTTCAGAGAAAAAGAATTTTAAAGTTTTCCTTCTTTGTTCCTATGTTTGAACTTGTGACACCCGGGGCGGGGCCAGTTTTGACTCCAGGGACATCATATGAACAAACTTGGTAGAGGTCCACTAGGAGATGCTACATACTAAATATTAAAGCTCTACGCCTTCCAGTTTCAGAGAAGAAGAATTTTAAAGTTTTCCTTCTTTGTTCCTATGTTTGAAACTTGTGACCCCCGGGGCAGGGCCAGTTTTGACCCCAGGGGCGTCATATGAACAAACTTGGTAGAGGTCCACTAGGAGATGCTACATGCCAAATATCAAAGCTCCGCGCCTTCCAGTTTCAGAGAAGAAGAATTTTAAAGTTTTCATTCTTTGTTCCTATGTTTGAAACTTGTGACCCCAGGGCCATCATATGAACAAACTTGGTAGAGGTCCACTAGGAGATGCTACATGCCAAATATCAAAGCTCCACGCCTTCCAGTTTCAGAGAAGAAGAATTTTAAAGTTTTCATTCTTTGTTCCTATGTTCGAAACTTGCGACCCCCGGGGCGGGGCCAGTTTTGACTCCAGGGACATCATATGAACAAACTTGGTAGAGGTCCACTAGGAGATGCTACATGCCAAATATCAAAGCTCCACGCCTTCCAGTTACAGAGAAGAAGAATTTTAAAGTTTTCCTTCTTTGTTCCTATGTTTGAACTTGTGACCCCCGGGGCGGGGCCAGTTTTGACCCCAGGGACATCATATGAACAAACTTGGTAGAGGTCCACTAGAAGATGCTACATACCAAATATCAAAGCTCTACGCCTTCTAGTTTCAGAGAAGAAGATTTTTAAAGATTTTGCTATTTTTTTCCTTTTGGTTGCCATGGCAACCAGAGTTATGGGTGGAATTCAATCTCTTGAACAACTTTGGTAGACCTTCACCTGAGGAACATCCCTGCCAAGTTTCATCAAGATTGGCCCAGTGATTTAGGAGGAGAAGATGTTTAAAGAAATTGTGGACGACGGACGACGCACGACGGACGACGAACGACGGACATTGGGTGATCACAAAAGCTCACCTTGAGCACTTTGTGCTCAGGTGAGCTAAAAAGAGAATATGAGATATGATGCTTCATGAAAAGGGGGTCTAATGCATCTAAAAAAGATATCAACAATGTCAGCCTGCGCAGTTTGCACATGCTGACATGGGTCAAATTTTTTTGCCATTTGTAAATTCACTGTTATGTCAAAGGACCAGCTGACCTCAGAGTTCAGTTGTTTGTTAAACAAAATGGATTTTATGGATCCATACCTATGTGACGACTTGCTACACCTGACTGGGTAGCTCAGTGTGTCTCACATGATGAGATCTGTCTTTGAAAGGGTAGAAAACATTGTGGGAAAAGGAGAAAATGCTGGTTACCAGCATTTTCTTCTTTTCGCACAATGTTTTCCACTTTTTTAAAAACAAATTTCAAACTTTAAACCACATTTGATTTGTCGTCTGCAAATGCTTTCAATTTGGACCAGACTCAAATTCTGTTGTGGTAGTAACACATTACTAATGTTAATGTGCTAACCCTTTACCAGACAACAGAATTTTAGACTTGTCCATATTGAAATCATTTGCAGACAATCAAATAAGGCTCAAAAGTTGGATTAGCTCTAGAGGGGAAAGGGGAGGTATAAAGCACTGTGGGAGAAGGAGAAAAATATGGATATAAAATTGTTCTCCTTTTCACACAATATTTTCAAAAGCCTTTTTCCTCACGGCTGTAAAGATATGAGAAATGAATGTGAAAGGGTAAAAAATTTTGAACTTTGATATAAGAGTAAAAATCATACAAAACATGGCCACAAAATTTTCACCTTTTAAAAGCAGCCCCACAAAGGTCACAGAGGAAAGGTCGTCTATTTGAATGAACATTCTTTCTGTGCCTCTCAAAATGAACCCTCTTTCTTGTTGAATAGGAGCACTCACTGCATGAAAACTGTTGTATACCATCATTGTTTGTGTGTGACTGTATATGACTCATTAAGTTGGCTTTAATAGAGGTTCTGAAGGAACAGTGTGTACATTTAAATTTATAATTGTGTTTTCTGTATATCACTTTTTGAGATTTGTGCACTTTTAGAACATGTGCATCTAAGTTCTTCTGATTGTTTGTTTTATAATTACAAGTTTCACACTGCAGTATCACAGATTCATGACACAATTGGTGTTTTTTCAATAAACTCTGTCGAATGCACGTATAATCACAACTATCACATTTGATGAGTTTCAAGTTTGGATTTTTTTCATGCAGTTGCATGTGATTATTGAAATGACTTTCTCTCTTTGATTTAAAAGAGCATTTCTTGCAAAAATATTTGTATGGCATTCTGTCTTCATAATGTTTTCTAATTTGTTTTTTGACATCTTTTGAAATAGTACTTTCGTAACTGTGATCGTCTTGATTTCTAGGTACAGCCTGTTCCAATTTTATATAATCCATCCCTTGATGTTTAGTATCATCAATTTCATCTAGCTTTCTGTTCTCCTTCATTCCCTCAATCTTGTGTAAATTTCCATTAATCTTGTTTTCAGTTGGTTCTTCCAGCGGTCCAAATTTCTTTCTATGTCTGATTTTTTTACGGTTCAATGTCTCTGGACTGCTGGTACTTTCATCCCTCCTCTCTAGGAGCAATACTGAACTGTCCAGTTTTGTAGGTCTCCTAACAAGTCGACCCCTTTTTGTCATGACTCTAGATGTTTGACTTTCCTCCAATTCCTTTTCATATTCTATAGTCGGTGCTGTCCTGGTTTTCTTATGCTTTTTGTGTCCATGAGTTTGAGGTAAATGTTTATAAATATAAGATCTATGTTCCTTGGTTTGAGATCCATCATTTTCTTTGCCTTCTTTCCCAAAAGTTGCAGTACCACTGTCACTTTCACATAACAATGAAAATTCATTATCTTGTATATTTTCTTCAGAATGATAGACTTCAGTATAACTTTTTTTAACATTAGTTTCCTCATGTTTCACATCTAGAGAACCAATGAATGCCATGGGACTTTCTTTTTGAATAAAACATTCTGATTTTTGCAAACTTTTTACATCTGGCCCAAATTGTTGACTAGCTGTTAAAATAAACTTAGAAAGTTTTATGTGACATGACATGATATCCTCAAATAACCCAGTAATACTGACAGTTTGGTCGGTTGGTTCATCTTGAATCCTGACATGGTGTGTTGACAGGAGATTTGTCAGGAACTCATGTTTGTCACCTTGTATCTGATCCAACAAAGTGGTGGAAAGAGTACCAACAACACTGGAGAAGACCTGTTTGGTAAAACAAAACAAATCTTAAACTCTTTACCACACCACAAAAATGTAGCCTCCGAAGTGAATGCATTTGCAGGCACCAATTTAAACGTGGCTCTAATGATAGAATTTGTCTTTGATATGGTAGAAAACATTGTTGGAAAAGGAGAAAAAGCTGGATACCAGTATTTTCTCCTTTTCCCACAATCCTTTGAAAAAGACTTTTTCCTAGAGTTGTTATAAGGTGGGACCTGCTGGTAAAGGCTTAACAAGTCACCCGCTACTGACAACTTAATAGACATCTTGAAGTAAACCCTTCACCATACAATCACAAGTTTTAAATGACCCTGAGGAAGAAGAGTTTTGAAAATGTTTGGGAAAAGGAGAAACTGCTGGTTACCAGCCTTTTCTCCTTTTTAAATGTTTCAAAAGCTTTCTTTTTTAGGGTCATTAAACGTCAGGATTGTGTGGTAAAGGGTTAAAGATGTAGATAGAGAAATTTTACAGCTTTTCTCATTAGAATATCTGGAATAGCAGCCACTAATGTGGATTAAAGATCAGACAGCTTTTTCCGTCCAGTGAGTCTAATCTAGATCTAAACTCTCCACCAAAACAATTAACGACAAACCTGATGACAAAATTTAGATTGGTCCAAACTGAAAGTAGATGCAGACAACAAATTAGGTGTTATAGTAATTATGAAACTTGTCTTTGAAAGGGTAGAAAACACTGTGGGAAAAGGGGGTTTTCCTAGGTGTTGTTACAACTCAGGATTGCATGGTACAGGGTTAAATCTGGCTTCGCAGGTTAAACCCTGTTTATGCTGACTTTCCAACTTTAACCAATTTAAACCCTGTTCATGTTGACTTTCCAACTTTAACCCAATTTCTTTGAGTTGTCTCCTGTGAATTTGTTTCTTGAGGGAGTGAGACAGACTGCAGTTGTGCAAAATTACAGACCCTCTGAGGTCAAAATATTCCTAACTTTACCCTTTACCAAACAATCCTGTATTCTAACAACTCTGGGAAAAAATGGCTTAACCATTTACCACACAATCCCAGGTTTCTACAACTCTGAAGAGGGCGGCTTTTAAAAGCATTCTGGCTAAAGGAGAAAATGCTGATAACCAGCATTTTCTTCTTTACCTACGATGTTTTTTTAATCTTCTAAAGATGAACTTCAGTGTTTGAGTGACATTTAATGTATTGGCTGTAGATGCTTGCAATTTGAAATATTCTAATATTTTGTTATCTGGTTAAGAGTTAACCCTTAACTCTTTCCAAAACAAGCCCTGGTTTTCACTTGTCTGCAGTACAAGTCTTTTGAAAACACTGTGGGAAAAGGAGAAATTGCTCGTAATGAGCAATTTCTCCTTTTCCCACAGTGTTTTCTACCCTATTTGAGAACTTTCTGCCATTTTCATCAAATTTATAATTTTCGTCTGCAAACTCTTTTAATTTGGACCAGTCCAAAATTTGTCGTTTGGGAAAGGGTTAAACTGCTAATTGCAACCCACTGACCTTTTGAGGACAGTGTAGATCAAGATCAGATTGCACAGAAGGTGCAGTCTGATCTTTATCTACACTGTCTGATACAGTATTTTCTTTCCGATGAAATCAACTTTTGAAACCGCAATGTTTGGGCTTTTAGTATTGAGTAGAAATCTGTGTTTCATTTATTCAGTAGCTTAAGTGTTAAAGAAAACAGTCTGGGAAAAAGAGCAAATGCTGGTGCCCAGCATTTTCTCCTTTTCCAATACGGCTTCTTCCCTTTGAAACAAAAACTATATCATTTGAGGTATAACTGATGAGTAATCAGAAAATGTTGTGAATTTGAACATGCCTAAAACTCATCTCGACCCTGAAAGTGCATGGCATACAAAATCAAACAAGAGGACCATGATGGCCCTGGATCACTCACCTGAGTAGAAAGCCTTAAAGGTATTTCTTTAATTTGACCAAGCGACCTAGTTTATGACCCCAGGTGACCCAATTTCAAACTCATATTTCACGAAGACAAACATTCTGACCAATTTTCAAGTCAACTGAGCAAAGAATGTGGCCTCTAGAGTGCCCTAAAGGTATTTCTTTAATTTGACCTAGTGACCTAGATTATGACCCCAAGTGACCCAAATTTGAACTGGTCTTGGACTTTATCAAAAGAAACATTTTAACCAATTTTCAAATCAACTGAATAATAAATGTGGCCTCTAGAGTGTCCACTAGGTATTTCTTTAATTTGACCAAATGACCTAGTTTATGACCCCAGTTGACCCAAATTCAGATTCATGTGAGATTTTATAAAGACAAACATTCTTATCAATTTTCAAGGCAATTGAGCAAATAATGTGGCCTATAGAGTGCCCACAAGGTATTTGTTTAATTTGACCTAGTGACCTAGTTTATGGTTCCAGGTGACCCAAATCCAAACTCATCTGATATTTCATCAAGACAAACATTCTGGCCAAATTTCAGGTCATTTGAGCAATAAAAGTGGCCTCCAGAGTGCAAACAAGGTATTTCTTTAATTTGACCCAGTGACCTAGTTTATGGCCCCAGTTGACCCAAATTCAGACTTATGTGAGGTTTTAAAAAGACAAACTTTCTGACCAATTTTCAAGGCAATTGAGCAAATAATGTGGCCTCGAGAGTGCCAACAAGGTATTTCTTTAATTTGACCTAGTGACCTAGTTTATGACCCAAGATGACCCAAATTTGAACTCAATGAACTTGTTGTGCTTAGATGAGCAAAAAACTTAGAAGAGAATCACTACGTACCAAATATCAAAGCTCTACGCCTTCCAGTTTCAAAGAAGAATTTTTAAGTTTTCCTTCTTTGTTCCTATGTTCGAACTTGTGACCCATGGGGCGGGGCCACTTTTACCCTAGGGGCAACATATGAACAAACTTGGCAGAGGTCCACTCTGAATGCAACATACCAAATATCAGTTTGCAGTTGTGCAAAATTACTGACCCTCTGAGGTCAAAATATTCCTAACTTTACCCTTTACCAAACAATCCTGTGTTCTAACTACTCTGGGAAAAAATGGCTTAACCATTTACCACACAATCCCAGTTTTGACCCCAAATATCAAAGCTCTATGCCTTTAAGTTTCAGGGAAGAAGATTTTTAAAGTTTTCCTTCTTTGTTACTATGCTCGAGGTTGTGAACCCCAGGGCGGGGCCAGTTTTGACCTCCACTAGGAGATGCTACATACCAAATATCAAAGCTCTGCGCCTTCTACTTTCAGAGAAAAAGATTTTCAAAGATTTTGCATTTTTTTCCCTTTTTGTTACAATAGCAACCAGAGTTAAGGGTGGAATTCAATTCTTTGAACAACTTCGGTAGAGTCACCCAAGGCACATCCCTGCCAAGTTTCATCAAGACTGGCCCAGTGGTTTAGGAGAAGAAGATGTTTAAAGAAATTGTTGACAGATGATGGACATGGGGCGTTCACAATAGCTCAACTTGAGCATGTTGTGCTCAGGTGAGCTAAAAAGGGGCAAAATGGGTCAAAAATGATTTGATGGTTACCTGCCCCTGTTGTAATGGGTTCCCTTTTTGATAGTGAGCAACTCATCCAAGTTTGAAGTAAATAATCATCTTCAGTAATGGCGAGATATTGGAAAATGTAAAGTTTTTGCATTACAATGACCCAGATAACGATGACAATGAAGCCAGGGCTAAGACAATACTTGGATGTTTTCTTTGGAAACATCCAGTAACCAATATTTTCTTCTTTTCCCACAATGTTTTCTACCTATGTTTTCTACCTATGTTGGAGTGTCTTTGGGCAAGGCAACTCACAGAGACACAGCCTAGTGCTTGTGACGCTTAAATGTACAAGACAGTAACTTCTGTGTTGTGACTGAAATACTGTTGAAATCTATGTAAAATCTCTTTCAAACAAACATATCTTGGAATTAAGAAAATTTTCTCAATCTTAGCTCATTACCTGATCAGTATTCTTTACTCTTACATCAACCATAATTGATATTAGGCAATGTACTTACAAGGTTACAGGTTATGCCTGACATCCTTTTTAAGCTTCTTTACTTCATCTGAAATCAAAATAATTTAGACGCAAAAGTGACAATAGATTACTAGATAAATAATAACTGAAACTAAGTTAATAGTGAACCTAGGTTAGACCTATCGAAAATTTTCATCTCAAATAAATAGCCCACATAAAGTCTTCCAGTTTTTGGTAGATTTTGACAACTTTATGTAAATTTAAAAATTTAATTAGACCTCCAGATAAAAGGGAGTGATAGTATTCTAAATCCATTATTTCTCTTCCAAACCCTATGTTATGGGTACTCATTAGAATCGTCTTGATGAGATGATTCTAATGAGTACCCATAACATAGGGTTTAATGGAGAGTGATTAATATTTTCAACTTTGAAATCAAAATCACTTCCTGTATCTGGAGCTTTGATTTAATATTAAAAACACTGGATAAATATATTAAAAATATCACTCAATAGCTCAACAAGTCTCAAGTGCTATTCCCTTTTTAAACACTCTTTTGAACTTGAGCTTTTGAAAACATTGTGGGAAATGGAGGAAATGCTGGCAACCTGCATTTTCTCCCTCTCGCAAAGTATTTTCCACCCTTTCAAAGACAAATTCCATCATTCAAGCCAACCTTATTTTGCCATTTGCAAACCTTTCAATTTGGATGTGTCTAAATTTTGTTGAGTGGCAACGAGTTACCACTGGTCTTCCTACACAGCATCTACAAACGTCTACAAGCCTCTACAAAGTATGTACAAGCACATACAGCAAAAGCAAAGTCATTTCAAAATTAATTTGATGTCAGAAAGACAAAAATAGCCTACCTGAAAGTATTCAGAATGGCCACACTGTAGACGCATTAAATAGCAGCAATTATAGGTGAGCATTCACAAGCTTTGAGGTGATTACAAATAAAACATTTGAGCCATGCTCTGGCAAATGAGGACTTAATGCATCTCCGTGATCCATGATATCAAGCAAGTCATCACATATTTATGTATCAATAAAATCCATTTTGTATAACAACCAACTGAATCATTAGGTAGACTGGTCCTTTGACAAACAGAAAATTGACCAATAGCTAAAAGTTTTGGCCAAGGTCAGCCTGTGCAGGCTGTTCGCCGTCAATACTTTCCGCAAATGCATTAAGCCCCCTTTTCACAGAGCACAGCTCATTTTTTTTTTTTTTTTTTTTTTTTTGTAGCTTCTCCATCTGAGTCTTTTGGCAAAACCTATGCTCTGGTAACTTATTTGTAAGACATGTGCTTGTTGCAAAGAATTGCGGGTTCTTATATGGTGCACATTAGAATTCATACTCTGTGAGAAATAAACCCTCTCCTGTTTTATGTAGTTCAAACCCATTCTCCAAAAAAATTGTGTTTTTCTGTGAAGATGCACAGCAATTACCATTTCTTAAACCATTCATCTCATAATCTTAGGGATTCCATTTTGTCAAACTTTATGACATAAACTGAAATTAATTCTTTAGAAGAGGAGTGTTTTTTTCAACTTCGTAAATTGTACGTACACTGGTCAATTTGCTTAATGCGTTAAACTGGTACCCATTGTATCTCCTGTAACCGTCCGATAGACAACAGGCAACATCCGATTAATTAAGGGCAGCTATTGGTTTTCATATGTACCAAATCTACCAACCAGACAACCTGTAATAGACAGCTTTTATTTGCTTTTGTATAATCAAGCAATAATCTTTGGCTAAGATTTTCATGAAAAAGAAAGATTTTTCTGAGAGCGATCAATTTAATAAACTCGCTAAAGACTTAAACCTTTATCGATAAGGTATTTATCTGTGCATAACAAAATCACAGTTTAAATTTCCAAGTCTTGCGTTATCTCATGAAATCTTGAACCTGGAGAAACCTGACTTGTTACCATTGGGTGTTACCTGTTGTTGATACGAAGATCGATGACAGGCTGCTCTATTATCAGTGTGTGTGTAGAACAAAATGAAACGCCCTTATAAATGTTAAAATTTATACTAGTGGGGTAAAATTTAAAATAAATCAATAAGAATTGTATTTTTTAATGTGAATGTAGTTGAAAATCTTCTAGACAGCTGTGGACCCCTGTGGACGCTTGTAGACGCTGTTTAGGGACGGTCACACTAAAATATGCCACAGGAGTAATTTACGCCACAGGGAGAAAGTGATAGGCCACAGCACATAAATAACATCTAATGCCTATTTGTTCATGTTTAAATATCTTAATTAAGGTGTTATCTTTAGTATATTGAAGTTTAGCTGTGAAATTTTATGTATTTTGATGGAAATTTGATCTTGAAAACAGCCATACTCCGAGTCATGATCTCAATGATGCCATAGTTGTATAAAACATCAATTTCTTGAAGATGTAGATTGTACACCTTTAAATAGATTTATTTTTCAATTCTAAGAATATTTCGCAATGTTAAGAACAGAATCATAACTTTGTGAACCACTTTGTCTTTAGACTTTGATGTGCTAACTCGGAGATGTGTCGGAAGATAGTTAAGGGAGATAACCCTAACAAACGTTTGATACCTGTCACTTTTATTGTTAGTCTGGAGACGATTCAGTTCACAAGGTGATGATCCAATGCTAAGCATTGTTAAATATCCTCAGAATTGAAAAACAAGTCTATTGAAACTTGTCAAGACAAACGCCTTTAAGAAATTAATGTATTATATAACCATGGGCATGGCGTCAATGGGATCGCTACTCGCAAAGAACACAGCACATTGCTGTCTTTCAAAATCAAATTTCTACCAAAATACGTAAAATGTCCTAGCTATATTTCAATATATTTTAGATAACATGTTAATTAGGACACCTAAGCATAAAATTTATGTGTTGAAAGTTACAAATGTGCTGTGGCGTGTCAGTTTATCCTGTGGCGTATATTACTGCTGTGGTGTATTTAGTGTGACCCGTTCAGGGAGACCCAGTTACCACTTAATTATACGATTCATCCGGTCACTAGTTCTAGTCATGTACTAAGCAACTAAAATTTTCATGGGTAAATGCACGTTGTCTACTGTAGGCCTAGAGTAAATCTCGTTACATTTTCAAATAACATAAAATCTATTTAAAATGAAACGATACAACTAAAACAAATAATAGGAAACAAACAAACAAAAATATCACATCACTTGACAGATTTTCTAAGTCTGTGTTTGATGTTTCATCCTAAAATCTTTCGTTACAATCATATGTTGATTATGGAAATTGGCATTCGTTCCGCGGAGACTATAATAAGAGTGTAACAAATTGCCGGTGTATATCTGGTAATTTTTTACTTGTATAATTAAATTTAAGTAGGAAAAATGGTCGATTTGAGCCTAGTTTATGGATAATCATGCACATGGAAAAGAATCAATTTTCACTCGAAAATCTTTCTGACGATTTTTTTCTGATCTCCGGGAAACTCCGGTATGAGGAGTGTGACGTCACTCCGACATACCCTATACGAAATAAATCGTTTTATCGCTTAGTTTTGTAGAGAATATTGACATAACTAAGCTGTAAAAATGGGGAAGGGTTTCAATAATTACATGACCAAGAAGTTTTTCCATCCTTCCAGCAAAGACAATATCAAAAGGGTACGTATACCTTTATTTTAAAGCGGTTTCGGTTAGTCCAGAGTTTTTCTGTCATTTCGGCCTGGGATCTTTTCGACCTCCACAAGTAATTATTGAAGCAATGGTCAGTTTGGCGTCGTTTACCTTGCCATTTCGGCTTGAAAACTTTCAACTGACACATTCCGACTTTCCCGTTAATATTTATCACTGAGCAGGGCTTGAAAATCTTTTGAGACCAATTTGTCCTTTAGGATGAGTGACAATGAAAAAAATCACTTGTTCTTCATTTTGGTTCATATGTCTTACAAAAACAAAAGAAAAACAAGCAACAGATATTTTTTTTTAAAGTTTAGAGTAATTTCATGAACACAGAAGAAAAGAAAGGCCTGGAAAACCGCACATTACAAGAAGCAGTGAAAGATGTTGTGGTAACAGACTTGATTATTTAAAACGTGGCAATTTAGAACTATGCATTCATACTGAAGTAATTGGAGGTTTTAGTGACAAGGCAATTGTGTAGTGTTTATGCACCATGATTTAGTAACCATGCCTTCAATGGTTAAAGACCACTTTACTGAGACTATTTTAACTCTTTACCACACAATCCCGACTTTTAACGACCCTGAGAAAGAAGCCTTTTGAAAACATTGTGGGAAAAGGAGAAAATGCTGGTAACCAGCATTTTCTCCTTTTCCAACAATGTTTTCTGCCCTTCCCATAAACTTCCATTTTTCGGTAACATTTATTTTGTTGTCTGCAAATGCTTTCAATTTAGACCAGTCTAAAATTTTGTCGTTTGGTAAAGGGTTAAGGCTTAAACATTTATTGGAAAAGGAGAAAACTCTGGTTTCCATAATTTTCTTCTTTCTGTGCCATGGTTTTTAAAGGCTTTTTCCTCAAGGTTTTTTAAACGGGGTTGTGTGGGAAAAGGTTAAAAGCATTTGCAGCATTTGATACGGTTGGAAGCATTGTGGGGAAAGGAGAAAATGCTGGTTAAACAATGTTTTCAAAAGCTTTCTTTTTGAGGGTCATTAAAACTCAAGACTGTGTGGTAAAGAGTTAATAGAGGGAGTAATGTATATCTTATATTGTTTTCTTTCAGGTTTGGATGGCACAACAGAAGACAGAGTTTGAGAAAAAGAAAGAAGAAGAGATGTTGAATCAGTACCAGAAAGAACAAGACATGTATGAAAACAGGTATGGCAGTGTTAAAATTAACATATTTAGAAGGTAGCAAGTACTTGCTACCTGGCTTAGAATAAGGTAGCAAAAGGAACGTTCCTGGTAGCAAATAGGGGCAGACAATAATAATGGCCCTCTCTCCCACCAATAAAATCATACTTGAATTACTGCCTTCACCCATGAATTTCTTGGCACGAGTAAAACTAGCATGTCTTCAAAGACATGGGCATAGAGACTGCTGTTTGGCAAATGCCATTTCAGGTGTCTCATTTCTACTTGTATGTTTTGGCCCATTTGTTATAATTCAGAAATTTATCAGATGGACATTAGTAAAGATTCTCAAAGGTAGCTATAAATGTAGATGTTAAATATAAAGTCATCATCAAGCACAGACATGTTGGATTGCGTGACTTGGTGATGCTTTCATGTAATTGTACCAATGTGGATAACTGGGAAAATCATTTCAACAGATTTCTAAATAATAAGTGGAAGATTATTTCACTGAAAATTGGCAAAACACTTAAGCAGACTGGATTACCAGGTAGCAACCTTTTGCTACCACTTGTGCCGAGGTAGCAAAATTTGTTTTTTAGGTAGTAAATTTACTACTTGCTAGTTCTAATTTCAAACCCTGTATGGTATATAGTGTTTCTACTAATTCACCCTCTACCATTTAACGATTTGAGGAAAATGCCTGTTGAAAACATTGTAGGCAAAGGAGAAAATGCTGGTAACCAGCATTTTCTCCTTTTCCAACAATATTTTCTACTCTACCAAAAACAAAAAGTTGATTTTAGACATGTTTTAATTTGTCATCTACAAGTGATTTTAATAGGACAGGTCTAAAATTTTGTCTTGTGTAAAAAATTTAAAGTGTACTAACTCCATTTGATATTCTGTAAGTTTATTTCAAATTGCAAGTAACAAAATATCTACCTTGTTTTAACACCACCTTTTATTGGCAACTTCTTTTTCCACAATGTTAAAAACAGTGAAATGTATTAATCAACAATCGGGCACATCATCAGTATTTCTAATCTTTGCAAAAAATACAACAACACATTTGGTCCTGTCTTTTACCATATGCAAAACAATTCCTAGCTTTTACCAACAGATGAAAGTGGACATTTGAAGAATAAATGAATGGGAGAATGAGCTAATGAATGAGCAAATAAATGAACAAATGAATGAGCAAATGAATGAACAAATGAATGAATGAATGAATGAATGAACCGACAAATGAATATAACCACTGAATGAATTAATTAATAATGGAATATAGTAGAATGAATAGTAGAATAAATAGATAATGAATAAATAATAAAGAAACAAACAAATTGATAAATTAATACAGAATAGAACAGAATTTTATTACTTTAAGTAATGAACAATACTTTTAGCAGACATATAATGACAATGCAGTGGTGAAAGGTTAACAAGAAACTATTTTTATATAATAGTGTGTCATGCTATGGCAAAAGGGGGCTTAATACATCTCAGTGATGCATTATACCAAGCAGGTCATCTCCTAATTATGGATCCATCAGATCCATTTAGTCCAACACCTGACCGAATCATGAGGTAGAATGGCCCTTTGACAGGCAGAAAATTTACCAAAGGCAAAAAAATCCGACCCATGTCAGCCTGCGCGGACTGGGTCAGTCCAGAAACAAACAACAAATCGGAAATTTTGTGATCAGAGCTTCATTTCATATAAGAAAGAAAAACTGAACAAATGAATGAATTCATGAAGAAAAGTAATCAGTTTTGTGTGATTCAATTTCAGAGCTCTACTTGGAGATGAAAAGGCCAAACTTGGTCTCAGTTTTATGTATGATGCCCCACCTGGACTTCAGAAAAAGGAGGTAAGAGAATATTTAACCTTTTACCACACAATCCAGAGTTTTGATGACTCCGAGGAAGAAGGCTTTTGAAATACATTGTGGGAAAAGAAGAGAATGCTGGAAATCAGCATTTATCCTTTTTCCTACGTCACAATGTTTTCTACGATTTCAAAGTCATGTGTGAGTCACTTTTTTTGTGTTTTGGAAATGCTTTCAATTTGGAGAAGTCGAAAATTTTGTTTTCTGGTGAAAAAGTTAACATACCATATTTAACCCTTTCCCAAACAAGCCCTGGTTTTCACGTGTCTGCAGTACAAGTCTTTTGAAAACACTGTGGGAAAAGGAGAAATTGCTCGTAACGAGCAATTTCTCCTTTTCCCACAGTGTTTTCTACCCTTTTTGAGACCTTTCTGTCATTTTCATCAAATTTAAAATTGTTGTCTGCAAACTCTTTCAATTTGGACCAGTCCAAAATTTGTCGTCTGGGAAAGGGTTAACTCTTTACCACACAATCCCAACTTTTAAAGACGCTGAAGGAGAAAGCTTTTGAAAACATTGTGGGAAAATGAAAAAATGCTGGTAACCAGCATTTTCTCCTTTTCCCACAATGTTTTCTTCCCATTTTAAAACAAATTTCAATTTTTGAGTAACATGTATTTTGTGGTCAGCAAATGCTTTCACTCTTGGTTAGTATGAATTCTGTCATTTGGTAAAGAGTTAAAGATTTGAATTTGATAACTCCCAAAAGGATTTCTTGTGGGATGTTATCGCCATAATGAGTACAGCTTGCTACAAGATTTCTGTGAACAGCCTTTGTAGACATTGTCAGAAAAGGAGCAATCATTTGTTGCTGGATATATTCTTGTGGAATATTGATAAATATCATTAGCAAAGCCTGTGCCTAAAGAATCCTCTGATTTTACATCATTGAAGAAGATAGCTTTTGAAAACATTGTGGGAAAAGGAGAAAATGCTGGTAACCAGCATTTTCTCCTTTTCCCACAGTGTTTTCGTGCCTTTCAAAGATAAGACAAATAATCTGTGAGAAATCAAATTTTTCATGTGCAAAAGCTTTCTTTTGGACCAGTCCAAACTTTTGGTGTTTGGTAAAGAATTAAAATGAAATACATCTGTATATGAATGAATGTGAAAAAAAAAATTGTGGTCAAAGTAAAAATTGCTCTTTGTGAGCATTTTTTCACCTTTTCTGTGATGTTTTGAAAATTGGTCTCCTTCAAGACAAATGAAAATTGTCTGGTTGTAGTATTGATTAATTGATTGTGTGGTGTGTAGCGCCATTTTCAACACTATATCAGTTATATCGCAGTGGCCAATGCACCTAACCATGCTTTCCTGGAACTTCTTTTACCATTACTACTCACAATGTTCTTTCCAAGCCATGGGCTGCTTTCCCACATAAACATTGTCGAAACAATGATTAGCGGTGAGAGAGGAATGAATCCCGTCACAATGGCTATCATCAGTCCTCGGAAAGAAATTGGCCGACCCAGGGATCGAACAAGTGACCCCCTGTTCTCAAGTCTTGTACCCTACTGACTGAGCCAACGGGACTCGGCTAGTTGTAGTAAGGTTTTGATATAGCATTTATACATTCTAGAGGCTTATAATTATGTGGACTCTTTTCTTTTCTTTCATTAAGAGTCTATTAGTATGAATTTCATTTACAAATTTGTCTCTAATAAATGATTACAATTTTGATTACAGAAAGAGGAGGGTGAAACTGAGTACAAGTTTGAATGGCAGAGGAAATACAATGCTCCCAGAGAACAGTTAGTTTTTCATTTTTTTTTTCTGTAGTCCAATGTTTTTAACCCTTTTCAAAATGATCCTGTGCTTTAGCAACCTTGGGTAAGTTGCCTTTTGAAAACATAGTGGGAAAAGGAGTAAATGCTGGTAACCAGCATTTACTCCTTTTCCCACGATGTTTTTCTGCTCTTTTAGAGACATATCCTATCATTTTAGCCACATTTTATTTGTCTCCACTGTAAATTTACATTTATACATACATTCTTTACATTCAATTTGGACAAGTCAAATAATATGTTGTCTGGTAAAAGGGTGAAACCTTCTTGTTAGCTGTATTGGTAGAGGTCTCCTTATAGCATGGGAAGTTTGTGGGCTCATGCCTCAACTGGGTCACAAAACATTGTTTGTAACTGCATCCATTCTTAGTTTCAGGATTAAGCCAATACTGAACAACCACATGTTTTAACCCTTTCCCAAACAAGCCCTGGTTTTCTCATGTCTGCAGTACAAGTCTTTTGAAAACACTATGGGAAAAGGAGAAATTGCTCGTAACGAGCAATTTCTCCTTTTCCCACAGTATTTTCTACCCTTTTTGAGAACTTTCTGCCATTTTCATCAAATTTAAAATTGGCGTCTGCAAACTCTTTCAATTTGGACCAGTCCAAAATTTGTCATTTGGGAAAGGGTTAATGATCCTAAAGAAGACTTTTGAAAAAGTTGTGGGAAAAGGAAGCAAAGCTAGTAATCAGAACTTTCTCCTCTTACAGCAACGTCTTTTACCCTTTCAGAAAAATACTCGTCCATATAATAAATAATAAATGAGGCATGCTTTGTGAAAAGGGGGTTTAATGCATCTGCGCAAAAAGTATCAACAGAGGTCAACCTGCGCAGTCTGTGCAGGCTGACCTGGGCCAAACCTATTCGCTATTGGTCGAATTTTTTGTACGTTTAAGGACCAGCATACCTCGTGATAAGGTCGATTATGAAAAGAGGTGGCTTTTATAGATCCATAATTGTGTGATGACTTGGTATCATGCATCACATAGATGCATGAAGCCCCTTTTGTCAGAGCAAGGCTCAAATATATTGCACTTGAAAAACAGTTTGTTATCTAGTTTCATTACACATTAATATACAATCCAATTTCAGACTTCTTAAAAGCTCCTAAAATTTCACGAAAGATTGACATATAATCCTTTACCTCACAATCTTGAGTTTTAACAACCCTCGGGGATACATTTAAGAAAACCATTGATTTTCTCCTAATGTTTTGTATTCTTTCCAAGACAGAAATCATCAGTTAAGCTACCTACTTTTAATTTGTGTTTCGCAAATGCTTTCAATTTTGACAAGTCTGAAACATTGTCTTTTGGTGAAGAATTAACTGGTAACAAGATTTCAAACAATTTTCACCCTTATTCTCCAGGTACGCCAAGAATGACGAGACTATTTTAGATCAGCCATTTGGTATAGAGGTTAGGAATGTGAGATGTATCAAATGTAGGAAATGGGGTCACGTCAACACAGATAGGATCTGTCCCCTTTTTGGTAAAGATCTGACGGCTGAGCCTCCACAACGTAAGTCAAATGTTTGCTTTTATGATAGAACAATTGATTGAATTAAAGTTAATCATTTTCAACATAATTTCACTTATATCTCAGTGGTCAGTGCACCTGTCCATGCTTTCCTGGAACTTCTTTTAACAGTAATTCACACAATTCTTCCTATGCCACTCACTGCTTTCCCACATAACCAGTGACCAGCAGTGAGAGAGGAATGAATTTTGTAGCAATGACTAAATTAATTCTCAGAAAGAAATTAGCCAAGCTGGGGATTTGAATCTGCTTCCCTATTCTCAAGTCCTGTATGTTACTGACAGCACTACCTGGGTTTGGCTGTATGATAAAAAGATTGGATGGTTTCTGTTGTTGAAAAACACTTGTAAATCTTATCTCCTAACCCTAACTCTGACTCTTTCTTCTAATTAATCCTTTTCCACACAATCCAAAACTTGTATGACCTAGAGGTAAAGTACTTTTGAAATCTTCATGGGAAAATGAGAAAATGCTGTGCTGGTAACTAGCATTTTCTCCTTTACCAACCTTTTCAACCCATTTAAATTCAATACCCTGTATTTGAGCCATGTGGAATTCGTCGTCTGCAAGTGTTTTCAGTTTGGAGCAGCATGAAATAGTGAGATTGGAGATCTAAGATCAGACTGCAAATTTTGAGCAGTTTGATCTTGGTCTGTACTGTCCACAAAACTGCCTGATCTTGATCTCCTTTGTCAACAGAAATAAGTTAAAGTTGTGTAGAGCTGTTTTACGGCTGAAGCAACAGATTTTTCCTCTTCCTAAGAAATGTTATTAACAGAATACAAAAATGTACATGTACATGATGTTATACTTTAAAATAATGTACATGCATTTCTGAAAGATAAAGTGACATCATCTGGGGCCATATTCATTAACCATTCTTAATTTCATTCTTGGTCTTATAGTATATTTAGAAAGTACTACAACTTGCTAATTCAGAAATTGAATGCAGTATACAACATGCCAATATCACCTATACATCAAAAAAGGTACTAAACCGAACAAGTTTATATTAGTGAAATTATCAGGTTATACTTCATAGAGAAACTTATAAATGGACTAAATAGCATGTAAGAAATAGATGAGTCATGCTCTGTGAACAGGAGGCTTAATGCATCTGCGAAAAGTATCGACCCAGGTCAGCCTGCGCAGTCAGCGCAGGCTGACCTTGGCCGAAACTTTTCGCTATTGGTCAATTTTCTGTATGTCAAAGGACCAGTGAACCTCATGGTTCAGCCGGTTGCTATACAACTCAGGTTTTAGGCATGCATGATACTGTGATGACCTGCTTGGTATAATGCATCACGGCGATGCATTAAGCCCCTTTTTCACAGAGCATGGTTCAAATATATGAGTCATACTCTGTGAAAAGGACATTTAAGGCATCTGCAAAAATTATTGACCCATGTCAGCCTGTGCAGTCGGCGCAGGCTGATCAGAGTCAAAATGTTTTGGTAATGATCAATTTTCTGTATGTTAAAGGACCAGTCTACTTCATAATTCAGTTGACTTTCAGACAAAATAGATTTTTGTGGATCCATCATTGTATGATGACTTGCTTGGTATCATACATCACAGAAATGCATTAAACCCCTTTTGCCAGAGCATGGCTTAAAGATTTTTTTTTTTTTTTTTTCGTTAGCAAAGTCCAGTGCTTCATCATTGCTAGAGTCGATGAGAGAGGATGGGTTCACTTTAAAACAAAGCCTTCTGGGTAAAATGACAGATCCTTCAGCAGCCAATGAGGTTTGTTCTACCAACACTAGCTAAGCCCAAGCCTTAAGAACATTAGCCAGTTTCTTTCTGAGGATGGGTGATTTCCAGGGATTGGTCATTGCAACAGTATTTATTCCTCTCTCACTGCCAATCATTTTTTTGACAGTGGTTATGTGGGAAAGCAGCCAGTTGCTTGGGAAAAATATCATGCGAAATACAGGTAACAGAAACTCCATGAAAGCATGGAAAGGCTGCTACAGTATAACTGAAATCATGTTGAAAACAGTGTTAAACACCATACAATGAAACAATACAGTAAAAACAATCTACCAACACTACATAGGTAGATTTTGTGGATGGTATTTACCATCAGTTTCCAAATATTCTTCTATTTATATACTGAAAGACTAGGGGTCTGATTGGCTGAGATAAATGTCTCAGATTGTCAGATCTCTTGTCTTGGAATTAAGATTAAATTGAATTCAGAATAGATGCCAAAAAATACCTTAGGTCAACTATAAACAAGCTCATATCATTCAAGTTATACATGTAATTGCATTAGCTAAAAGTGAAGATACTCTTTTGATAGCAAAATGGAAAGTGTTGTAGGAAATAGAACATTTGCCAGTTGCAGGCAGTTTAAATATTGCAATCTGCTGTACTCTTTGCAATAAATAGTCTACCTCAGGCATGGGGTTTGGAAAAATATCTTTTTATACCCCCGTAAAACGAATGTTTTCGGGGGTATACTGGAATCAGCCTGTCTGTCTGTCCGTCCGTCCGTGTGTCCATCTGTGTACAAAATACTAGCAATTTTGTGTCGCGAACTCCTAGAGTTTTCCTTCAATTGCATTGAAACTTTGCACATATATTGAGCATATATTGAAGATTTGCAAGACGTAATTTTCAAGTGTCAACTCCCCCTGGTTGAGGAATTATCTCCCCTTAAACTTGACACTTTTTTTCTGTCAAAGCACTGGCGGGGGTATTAAGTCACATTCAGTGACAGCTCTAGTTGTGATTATTGAATGTAAGATGGCGTTTGAAATTTGCCTTTAATGCATCTCTGTGATGCATCATACCACGCAATTCATCACAATTATGGATCCATAAAAATTAGTTCTGTTGAAAAAAAAACAAAAAAAAACTGACTGGTTCTTGAGGTAGAATGGTCCATGGACATGCAAGAAATGACCTGGGTCAGTACTTTTTGCAGATGCATTAAATTTTCTTTTCACAGAGCATGGTTCATGTGTAATGCAATAATGACTGTCTTGTTATATTTATACAGAAACTGTTGCCTAGTGATGACGAAGATGACCCAGAGGTAAAATTTCTCAAATCTTTGACACTGAAACAGAAGAAGAAACTTTTCAAGTGAGTAACATTTTCACGTTTAGATACCTAATTTGCCTTGCAGTTAAGTTTAACTTAGACCTGTTTATTTTACTTCCATTGTGAAACAACAGCTTATACACGTGTTTTAGCAGTCCATTATCTGTTGTGGGAATGTATCTAAAAACTAAATTTAACTGATTTGTTACAAAGAATGTTGAAGCAAATGTTATTCGTCTTCAGTATTTTGGTCATGATACCTGGCCTATCCGAAAATTCTCTCTCGTGGTCAGCATTTTTATTTATGATTTGCAGATGTTGGATAGCAAATGTAACTTCTATTTGATTGATGCCCTGTTTGTATAATGGGTTAATTCATGTTTGAGGAAGTTTGAATTGCCTACTAATGAAATTTACAAGTTTTTTTGTGTGTGTGTGTGGAACTTAACATATTAAACTTTACATCAACCTTGGTTGTTTTTTTTTCTCTCTCAGGAAACTGAATAAACTTCAAGAGAAACAAAGCCCAGGTAAAGTTGAAAAGAAGAAGAAAAAGAAGAAAAAGAAGGATCACAAACACAGCAAACAGAAGAAGAAAAAACATGAAAGTTCTGGTGATGAAACAGAATCCAGTGAAGGTAAGGGTTTTACCCCTTGAACTCTTTACCACACAAAGTGACAATCCTGACTTTTAACGACCCTGAAGAAAATGCCTTTTGAAAACATTGTAGGAAAAGGAGAAAATGCTAGTAACCAGCATTTTCTCCTTTTCCCACAGTGTTTTCTAGCCTTCCCAAATCAAATTTCAGTTTTTTGAGCAACATTTCATTTGTCGCCTGCAGATGCCTTCAATTTGGACCAGTCTAACATTTTGTCATTTGGTAAAGAGTTAACTCTTCAGCAGACAACAAAATTTCAGACTTGTCCAAATTGATAGCATGAATTAGCAGACAACAAATTGAGTGTGACTCAAATGATGTAATTTGGTTTTGAAAGGGTAGAAAACATTGTGAGAAAAGGAGAAAATGCTGGTTACCAGCATTTTCTCCTTTTTGCACATGTTTTCAAAAGCTTTTTTAAGGGTCCTTAAAACTTGGGATTGTGTGGTAAAGAGTTACAGGCACCTTTGCTCTGTAACAAATTAACGCAGAGTATGCAGGAGAGTGGAGCTGGAGATATATTGGCATTTTTTAGCTCCACTGGCCGAAGGCCAGCGGGCTTATGTCATGGCCTGGTGTCCGTCGTGCGTCCGTCCGTCCGTCCGTCCGTGCGTGCGTCCGTCCGTCCGTGCGTTAACTTTTATTTCAAACATCTTCTACTCTGAAACTACCCATCCAATTTTCATGAAACTTCACAGAAATGATCCTGCCATGGTCCTCTTCAGAATTTCGTGAAAGAATTTGATTCCTTCAAAAACTCTGGTTGCCATGGCAACAAAACTGAAAAATATTGGAAATCTTTAAAAGTCTTCTTGTCTGAAACCATAAGGCATAGGGCTACCAAATTTGGCATGTAGCTTTATGTAGTAGACCTCTATCAAGTTTCTTCAAATTATAGCCCTGGGGTCAAAATTGGCTCTGCCCCAGGGGTCACAAGTTTTACATAGGCTTATATAGAGAAAACTTTAAAAAATCTTCTTGTCTGAAACCATAAGGCATAGGGCTACCAAATTTGGCATGTAGCTTTATGTAGTAGACCTCTATCATGTTTCTTGAAATTATAGCCCTGGGGTCAAAATTGGCTCTGCCCCAGGGGTCACAAGTTTTACATAGGCTTATATAGAGAAAACTTTAAAAATCTTCCTGTACCTGTGCCATAAGGCCTAGAGCTACCAAATTTTGCATTTAACTTGATCTAGTTGGGGTCTACCAAAAGTGCCCAAATTATAGTCCTGGGGTCAATTTGGCCTCATGCTGGTGGGGGGGGGGGGGGTTTCACAAGATTTACATAGGCTTACATAGGGAAAACTTTTAAATCTTGGTGTACATAGCCATAAGGCTTAGGCTACCAAATTTTGCATAATTATAGCATTATCTAGTGGACAACTACAAAGAGGGCCCAAGTTACAGCCCTAGGATCAAGTTTGGCCCTGCACCAGGGGTCACAAGTTTTACATGGGTTTATAGAGTGAAAAGTTCAGAAACCATCTTGTTACTAGCCATAAGGCCAAGAACTCCCAAATTTGGCATGTTATTCTTCTAATACACATATTCCCCATTTAGTCCGACTGTAGCCCTGGGGTCAAAGTTTTATAAGGGCTTATATAGTGAAGACTTCTCTTCATGGTTTATATTTATAAGCCAGTGGAGTGATACAGGGCCATCATGGCCCTCTTGTTTTTTAGCATATTCTGAAATGCATTTTAAGTTTGTTGAAGTATATTGGCATACATGGTTGTTTGCTAAGTTTATTGACAATTTTTGTGCATAAACATTTCAGATTATGGTGCCAAAAATTAAAAATCATATGGTGTGCAACACATGCAAAGGGGCCTTCCAACATTCGCGTAAAGTGTTGTCTCGGATTAGCCTGCACAGTCCGCGCAGGCTAATCCGAGACAGCACTTTACGACTACATAAGATCTTTTCATACAGTAGACTTTCACGAAACAGAAAATCGCACAAAAACGGGAAGTGTCATCTTGGATTAGTCACAGACTGCACAGGCCGATCTGGGACGACACATTTTTACGCATATGTCCGAAGGCCCCTTTTCGTGTGTTGCATGCCATATGCAGTTGGTTCACCAATGAAGGCAGTTCTGTCATAACTATCCTAGTTGTGAAAAGTGCCTTAAGGGTTAACTCTTTACCAAATAACAAAATTTTGGACTGGTCCAAATCGAAAGCATTTACAGACAACATATTAAATATAGCTTAAATGCTGATTTCTGTATTTGAACAGTTTGCTCATCCACAGTTTGATACTTGGTTGAGGAAAACTTTCTTTCTGGCGATTTTCCGCCTCTCACCTCTGATGCATGTGAGAAAAGTAGTCAGTGGCTTTAGAGAGAAAGTTGTGTCGGTACTGGTGTGAGAAAGCCAGGAAACACATGGGTGCATCACTGACTGCCATGATATAACCTGAGCTGTTTAAATGACGTTAAACTCGAATACAAACCAAACCAAGTTTATCTGCATTATGACAATGGTCTGTTAACTCTACTGTGGCTTTCAACCAGCTAAATTGTTACACGAATTCGAATAAATATATTACAAACATATTACCAACAGATTAATAGAGTTTTTTCAACATTGTAAGTACACAATGAATCAGAGCTGAGAGTGTGCTCAACATGTTAGACATTCAAAGGTAGAACATTGATATGGCTTTGATATTTCTGCATTAGCTCATGTTTGTGAATTTATTTTTTCATGTGCTATGAACTCTTTCTGGTGTGATTTCAAGTTTGTTTCACTTGGTTTTGTTTATCCACCAATCAACCCATAGGCTGCTAAGCGTGACTTACTGACCTTTTGTGGACAGTGTAGATCAAGATCAGACTGCACAAAATGTGCAGTGTGATCCTTGATCTACACTGTCTGATAAGGAGATGTATATATTTTTTTAAATATGTTTGAAATAGCGTTATTCAGGTATTTACAACTGGTTTAAAAATTTCATTTCACTTGTTTCGCAGGATAAGGGTTAACAAAATTGTAGGGTTTATCTGCATATTAAGTGTATGTGTATGATTTCTCAATTTGTTATAGTGTAAAGGCACCCTAACTCTTTACCACACATCCCGAGTTTTAAGTACCCTGAAAGAGGATACTTTTGAAAACATTGTAGGAAAAGGAGAAAATACTGGTAGCTAGCAACTTTTCCCATTCCCACAATGTTTTCTATCAAAGACACATACTATCATTTGAGCATCAATTAGTTTGTTGTCTGCAAATGCTTTCAATTTGGTCCGGTCAAAATTTATGTCATTTTGTTAGCGTTAGCAGCATTAAACCCCCATTTCAAAGAGCACAGTTCATCAATTATATTTTTTTTAACTCACTTAACAGATGAAACTCCAGCAAAGAAAAAGTCACAGAGAGATACAAGAACACAGCCATCAGACACAGAGAGTTCCTCCTTGGGTTGGTTTGCATCTTTGTTAAACCACAGGCCTTTGAAACTCTATTGGTCTATCACGGAACACTAAAATTTTCCTTTGTTGATCATTGAACACTTTTGCAGATCGGTGCATTGCTTATATATCATGGAATACTCACATTTTCATTTACACCATTACTATATATAGCACATTGGTGACTGCCTTTATATTGTATATAATAAGACAAGGTGTGCAACAAAAATTGAAGAAAATTTTTACCCCTGTCCCCTTTTAGAGATAATATTTAACCAAAAACAAAAACGTAAACCTAGTTACCGTTGCAGATGAGTTCACAAATGATTTTTCTTGTGCCAATGTGCTATTTGTATTAACTGTTTTCGGTTAAATGTTATCTCTGAAAAGGGAGAGGGGTAAATATTTTCTTCGATTTTGTTGCACACCTTGTCCTACTATATACGATATAGAGGCAGTCGCTAATGTGCTATTTATAGTAATGGTGTCCGCTAAGGAAAATGTTGTTATCCGGTGATAGATCAATGGAATTTCAGTGGCATATGGTTAAACTTTGTGTCCTGCACGGCTCAGTGGTAAAGTATAGGACTTGTAACCTGAAGGCCCCTGGGTTTGAGCAGAACTGAAAGCACTGGGCTTTTCATAAAAGTGTTTTTGGGCAAGACACTTCAGAGCCCTAGTCTACTCCTGGTGAAACCCAGGACTTATATGAAGTAGTGAGCTGTCACTGTGTGATATAACCGAAATATTGCTGAAAACGTCGTAATACAAAATTCCATCAATCTTTTTTAAACTCTAGAGATTGTTCAACAGTTAACACTTTACCTTACAGTCCTGTGTTGAAGCAACCATGAGGAAGAAAGTTTTTGAAAACATTGTAGGAAAAGGAGAAAATGCTGGTAACCAGCATTTTCTCCTTTTCGCACAATATTTTCTACCTTTTCATCCTAATGTTGCATCAATGCAATACATTTAATTTGTGGTCCGAAAATGCTTTTATCAGTACTTAACACAATATTCTTTCCAAGCCACTGGCTGCTTTCCCACATAACCATTGTCAAAATAATGAGCAGCCTTGAGAGAGGAATGAAAACACTAGTTGCAATGACTGCCATCAATCCTCGGAAAGAAATTGGCCAAGCTGGGGATACCAACCATTGACTCTGTTCTCAAGTCCTGCACACTACTGACTGCTTTACCAAGGCTTGGCTTTTGGCAAAAGGAAAAATTACTTGGTAAAAAGAAATTCTCCATTGGCCACTAAGTCGTTAAAAGTGATTTCCTGCAAGACAAAAAAGTTGTTTGCCATTGGTGATGTTTGTAATTTCCTCATACAGATGGATTACTATTGACTTTCTAATCTTGTAGATGAAGACTACAAACACACGAGAAAGAATGGGGGGGCACGGCAAAAGGGAGGCAAATCTTTTGAACACAGAAAACTTCAAGGAGATAATGGTCCTTCCACTTACAGAGAAGTAAACAGTCACAGAGAGAAAGAAAAACCCAGGGACAGGGATCACAGGGAAAAAGAACGTTTGACTGACAGAAATTCACATCGAGAAAACATCCGTGAAAGACAAGAGAGAAGACGGAGCAGGAGCAGGTCTGTAGAGAGATCTGGACATCATAGATTTGAAACTAGAGATAAAGTTACAAATAGGTCAGACTCTAGGGACAGGTACAGAAGTAGGTCACAATCTAGGGACAGGGTCAGAAGGTCAAGGTCAATAGATAGATTCCATAGAAATAGAGATTCCAAAAAAAGTAGGCCATCTACTTCATCGGAAGAAAGAGATGTCAGATATATTAAAAAGGAAAGAGAACATTTAGATAGAAGAAGTGACAGGCATATGGACAAAAAGCGAAAGAAAGATATTAGAAAAGGTTCTTTGTCTTCTAATGAGAGTGAGAGTGACAGTTCTGTAGATGAAATTAATTCGAGGTCACTTAAATCCGAAAGGTCACATAAAGGTGAAAGGTCACGTGAGAGAGACGATACGGAATCAAGAAATGGGGGATACGAAGAAAACAATAGGAAATCAAATAGCAGCCACAAAGACAGAGATCGAAAGGAATCTAGAGAGACATACAATGAAGAAAAGAATCGTTCCCGAAGTAACGAGAAAGAAAAAAGGAGGAGAAGGAAAGACTCAAGTAGCTCTAGTTCGTAACATTTGCAAAAGTTTGTGGTTGATTACTGAAATGATGTTTCAACCCTTTTCCAAACAATTCTGTGATTTCATGATCTTGAGAAGGAAGGTCTTTGAAAACATATATTTCACACTGAAACTGTTATTTCAATGAAAAAAAATATTGTCTTTTCTTACAATGATTGCGGTAATGTTTTGATATTGTCCACATTCTGACCAGAATTTAACATTTTACCCTTTACCTTACAATCCGGAGTTTTAATGACCCTTAGGAAGAAGCCTTTTGAAAACATTATGGGAAAAGGAGAAAATGCTGATAACCAGCATTTTCTCCTTTTCCCACAATGTTTTCCACCTTATCAAAGACAATGTACACCATTTGATTTACATTTCAATAGTTGTCTGCAAATGCTTTCAATTTAGACCAGTCTACATTTTTGTCGTTTGGTAAAGAATTAAAACAAACTCTTCTGAGGACTGTATTGCAAAATTTACATTTATGGAGTGGAGAAATTTTTTATACTAGCCATCCTCTGACAAAAGGGGGGGATGTAAGTGCATCTCATTGATGCATTATACCCAGCAAGTCATTACATAATTAGAGACCCATAAAATCCATTTCATCAAACAACCGACTGAATCATGAGGTAGGCTGGTCCTTTGGCATGCAGAAAATTCACCACAAGCAAAACGCTTCGACTTAGGTCACCTTACACAGACTGCACAGACTGACCTGGGTCAATACTTTTTGCAGATGCATTAAATGCCCTTTTCACAGAGTATTGCTCATATACTTTTGTTCTGGATGCTCCTGGATGCCTGTGCAGGAGGCCAATAACATTGCAGTTTACATGCTCGGACAGGTTGTGCAATTTCAATTGTTTTAGCATGATAATAAAGATACCCAATTTTATATATTATTACATAGTTTTCTCTTTTGTTTTTATCAACCACTGATCTTAACACTTTACCAAGCAATAAAATTTTAAAACTCGCCAAAATTGCACTTGCAGACAACAAATTGTAAGCCACTCATAACTTGAAATTTTTCTTTCAATATATAGAAAACATTGTGGGAAAAGGAGGACATGCTGAATACCAGCATTTTCTCTTTTTCCCACAATGTTTTTAAAAGCTTTCTTTCTCAGGGTTATTGAAAGTCATGGCTGTGTGGTAAAGGGTTAATATCAAGTTATTGTGAAGAATAGAGATGAGCTGTGCTCTGGCAAAAAGGGGCTTAATGCATCTCCGTGATGCATTGAACCAAGCAAGCCATCACATACTTATGGATCTATAATAGTCACCTGTTATAGTCACCTGTTTTTTTTTTTTTTTTTTTTTTTTTTTTTTTTCTTTTTTAACCCTTTGCCAGACAACAAAATTTTGGCATTGTCCAAATTGAAAGCATTTGTAGACAACAATTTCTATGTGGCTCAAATGGTGCAATTTTTCTTTGATAGGGTAGAAAACATTGTGGGAAAAGGAGAAAATGTTGGTAACCAGCATTTTCTCCTTTTCCCACAATGTTTTCAAAAGGTTTCTTTCCCAGGGGCATCAAAAGGCAGCATTGTGCGGTAAAGGGTTAAACAACTGACTTAATCACAAGGTAGACTATTCTTTGGACATACAGAAAATTGACTGATATACTTTTCACAGATGCATTAAGCCCCCTACACAGAGCATGGCTCAGTTTGAAGGAAATAAAAAAGAGTCAGCTTTTGAAGTGCTGAACCTGGATTTATTTGCTTATATGGATAGTTTAGATCAAGATCCGACTGCACAGAACAGAAAGATTTGTGTGGTAAAGGGTTAACCCTATGCCAAACAAACTGATATTTTTACAGTTCTGAGGAAGAAAACTTAAGTAAACATTGTGTGAAAAGGAGAAAATGCTAGTGAGCAGGACTTTCTCCTTTTATCACAATGCTTTCACAGAAAAAAAACCATCAATTTTGCCACACATAAATGTCCCTCCGAAAAGGCTCTCAGTTCTGACAAGTCTACATGGTTAAGTGAAATCATTGTGACAAATAGTAAAACAGTTCAACACAAGTTATTTTTTCATTTCCTTGTATTTTTCAACAATTTTCATTACAATATTTTGCATATACAGTTTACAGATAGGCAAGTAAGGAAGTATAGATAAGCCATGCTCTGGCAAAAGGGGTTATCCAAACAGACTGGCCCAAATTGAAAGCATTCACAGATGACAAAATAAATGGGACTGAAAAATTGAAATTTTTGTTATTGTAATGGTAGAAAACATTGTGGGAAAAGGAGAAAATGCTGGTTACCAGCATTTTCTCCTTTTCCCATAATGTTTTCAAAAGGATTCTTTTACAGGGTCGTTAAAAGTCAGGATAGTGTGGTAAAGGGTTAATGCATCGCCGTGATGCATGATACTGAGCAAGTCATCACATGATCATGGATCCATAAAATCCGCTTAGTCAAGCAACTGACTGAATCATGAGGTAGGCTCGTCCTTTGACATACAGAAAATTGACCAAAAGCAAAAAGTTTCAGCCCAAGTCAGCCTGCGCAGGCTGACCTGGGTTGATACTTTTTGCAGATGCATTAAGCCCCTGTTTCACAGAGCATGGCTGATAATATAGATATAATGAAAAGGAAAAATCAAATAGCAAATAAAATGTATGGAAACATTTTTACATTCGTGAGTTGGCTGTTTTTTCTTTTTTATATATATGAAGGAAAGACCAAATGCTTCCAGGTACTTAGACATCTCTGTGAAAGTATATCTATGTCTGATATTAACCCTTTACCAAACGACAATAATTCAGACTGGTCCAAATTGCAAGCAGTTGCAGACGACAAATTAAAGTGGCTCAAATGACAAAATTTGTCCTTGATAGAGTAGAAAACATTGTGGGAAAAGGAGAAAATGCTGGTTACCAGCATTTTCTCCTTTTTTCCACAATGTTTTCAAAAGGCTCCTTTCTCAGGGTCGTTAAAAGGCGGGATTGTGTGGTAAAGGGCTAAAGTAAAAAAGTTTTGAAAACCAATCTGCGGAAAAATGAACGAAGTCATCTGCATTAACCATTACCACATACAATCCCAAGTTTTACCCTGAAAGAGAAGGCTCTTAAAACCATGGTGGGTAAAGGAGAAAATGCTGGTAATCAGCATTTTCTTCTTTTCCTACAATTTTTATCTATGCTTTCAAAAGACAGGAATAATTATTTTAGCTACATTTGTCATCTGCTTATGCTTTCAATTTGGTCTTGTCCAAAATTTTGTAGTTTGGTAAACAGTAAACTCTTTACCAAACTACAAAATTTTGGACTAGACCAAATTGAAAACATGATAATGTTTTAGACTGGTCCAAATTGAAAGCATTTGCAGGAGACAAATGAAATCATCAGGCATACCTCAGGTGATCTGGGTCTGTATTCACCAACCGTTCTTAAGAACGTTCTTAGTCTTATTCTCCAGAATTTTCTAAATATGAAAGTAACACAACTTCTGACTGGCTAAACCAAACCGTTTAGCCAATCAGAAGTCGCGTTCCTTTCAAATTTAGAAAATCTTGGAGATTTAGACTAAGAACATCCTTAAGAATGGTTGGTGAATACGGACCCAGGTGATCAAATCCCACGGCTGTATCACATAGCTTGATACACCCACATGGTACATTTCATCGCCAGGAGCACACAGATTTACCGTAATTGAAATTGTAAGGCACCTCTTGAAAAAGAAAACATGAGTCACAATTTTCTATCGATATCTTTCTAAGAATTTATTTGTCGACAAACAGTTTATACTTTCAATTTTTAGCACAGTTTATCAATTCCGTTGGGAGCTTTCATCGATAGATGTGAATAACTTCACCCTGGTTCTACATGTCATTGCTAAGTGATTTACAGGGGCGCCACCATGTTTAAGATCATGCGATTGGTAGTTCATAATGAAAGCCTCCTTTATACAGATGAGGTTAGATGTAGATATGGAATCGGCTGAGTTGTGACAAGTGGAACGAAATGTGGCTCAAATGACTGGATTTGTTTCTGAAAGGTTAGAAACATTTTTGGAATAGGAGAAAATGCTGGTTACCAGGATTTTCTTCTGTTCCCACAATGTTTTCAAAAGATTTCTATCTCAGATTTGCTAAAACTCTGGATTGTTTGGTAAAGAGTTAAGCTTTTTTCAGCTGAGTTGACAGCCAATCTAGTCCCTCGTAAAGTCCATCCCCGCTAGTAGCACATGTTGCTTGAATGTACCAGTTTCTGTTACGCAGTGAATGGAGTCCAAGTTTATCCGTAATTTCTGCTGCATTCATGGCATTTGGTAAATCCTGAAACAGGGAGATAATTGATTGATTGATAGTATGGGGTTTAACACCTTTTTCAACATTATTTCAGTCATAACCCAGAGGCCAGTACACCTATCAATGCTTTACTGAGTACTCACAATATTCTTCCCAAGCCACTGGCTACGTTTCGGCATTACCACTGTCAAAACAATGATTAGTGGTTGGAGAGGAATGAATCCTGTCACAACGACTATCATCAGTCAAGCTTTGGATTCAAACCACAGGGTTGGCACAGCAAGAGAAGCAGTACAAGGTAACATACAAAAAACTTTAACCCACAATGGTGCAAATATGGTGCAAATATGGCTTCTTTCTGGCGATTTTTCGTTTCTCCCCTCTGAAGCATGTGAGAAAAGTAGTGAGTGGCTTTGGAAAGAAAGTTGTGTCAGTATTGGTGTGAGAAAGCCAGGAATCACATGGATGCATCACTGACCACCATGATAGGACCTGAGCTGTTGAAATCACTCCAATACAAACAAAAAAGCAAATACGGCATACTATGCCTCTGCAGTCTGTAGCTTTGGATAACATTGTAAACAAGAGCGGCAAATTGTCGCAAGATACGCCCGTCTTACCCCAAGTTATAAAGTTGGGGCATAATAATGATAAAGGGGAGGTATAGAAAAATAGTAGTGCAGAATATTTTTTTTACTGTTGATTGAAGATAATGGCAGTGTATTTGTGTTGACGGAACTCTTGTTTATACACTTTATGTTGATATCCATAGATACGATAGTGTTGAATTTAAGCCTGAAAAATGACTAAGGACAATAAGAAAAAGTTAAGGAAGCAATAGTTCTGTTTCTAATAATCTGAGATGTATGCATCACTGAAATTTCATATACATAGGTAGTGTAGTAAGAGAGATATGCTGCTGACAAAATTTAAGTATGAAAAAGAAGAAAGGGCAATTACTCATAAGGAAGGAAGATTTATTCTTTGTGTACACTGCACCCCATATGATTACAACAAACACAACTGTCAAATTTAAAGTTAATAGGTTTTAAGATGTGTAAGTTATGCTACCTGGATGCCTGTACGCCATGGCTGATCCCATAATACATCCTGTCTTGAAAGGGTGCATAAAAAATAAGCAATTTATATTTCATGTACACTGCACTACCCCTTGATGAGATGTATCCAGCCCTAAAATTTCATAACCCGAGGTAGTATAGTTTGAGAGATATGCATCATACAAAATTCAAGTTCGAAAAAAAAACAAGAAAGGGCAATAACTGAAAAATTAAGCAAGCAAGAGTTGAAATTTATATGCACAGCACTTCCCGTTGATGGAATGTATCCACGCATGAAATTTCATATCCTTAGCTAGTATAGTTCTGAAGATATGCACTGGACAAAATTAAAGTTTCAAAATAAAGAAAGAGCAATAAGTCAAAAATTAAGCAAGAGTTATGGTTCATGTGCACTGCACTCCCAGTTGATGAGATCTATCTACGCATGAAATTTCATAGCCATAGGTAGTATAGTTTTGGAGATATGCTCAAGACAAAATTCAAGTATGAAAATAAGTCAAAAATTAAGGAAGGAAGAGTTATGATTCCTGTGCACTGCACTCCCCCTTAATGAGATGTATGCAGGCATGAAATTTCATAACCCTAGGTAGTATAGTTTTGGAGATATTCACCGGAGAAAATGCAAGTATGAAAAAGAAGAAAGGGCAATAACTCAAAAATTGAGGAAGCAAGAGTTATGATTCCTGTGCACTGCACTCCCCGTTAATGAGATGTATGCAGACATGAAATTTCATAACCGTAGGTAGTATAGTATTGGAGATATTCACCGGACAAAATTCAAGTATGAAAAACAAGAAAGGGCAATAACTGAGAAATTTTAGTAAGCAAGAGTTATGATTCCTGTGCACTGCACTCCCCCTTGATGAGATCTATCCATGCATGAAATTTCATAACCGTAGGTAGTATAGTTTTGGAGATATGCTCCGGACAAAATTCAAGTATGAAAAACAACAAAGGGCAATAACTCAAAAATTAAGGAAGCAAGAGTTATGATTCCTGTGCACTGCACTCCCCCTTGATGAGATCTATCCACTCATGAAATTTCATAACCCTAGGTAGTATAGTATTGGAGATATTCACCGGACAAAATTCAAGTATGAAAAACAACAAAGGGCAATAACTGAAAAATTAAGGAAGCAAGAGTTATGATTCCTGTGCACTGCACTCCCCCTTGATGAGATCTATCCACTCATGAAATTTCATAACCCTAGGTAGTATAGTATTGGAGATATTCACCGTACAAAATTCAAGTATGAAAAACAACAAAGGGCAATAACTCAAAAATTGAGGAAGCAAGAGTTATGATTCCTGTGCACTGCACTCCCCCTTGATGAGATCTATCCACTCATGAAATTTCATAACCCTAGGTAGTATAGTATTGGAGATATTCACCGGACAAAATTCAAGTATGAAAAACAACAAAGGGCAATAACTCAAAAATTAAGGAAGCAAGAGTTATGATTCCTGTCCACTGCACTCCCCCTTGATGAGATCTATCCACTCATGAAATTTCATAACCCTAGGTAGTATAGTATTGGAGATATTCACCGGACAAAATTCAAGTATGAAAAACAACAAAGGGCAATAACTCAAAAATTAAGGAAGCAAGAGTTATGATTCCTGTGCACTGCACTCCCCCTTGATGAGATCTATCCACTCATGAAATTTCATAACCCTAGGTAGTATAGTATTGGAGATATTCACCGGACAAAATTCAAGTATGAAAAACAAGAAAGGGCAATAACTCAAAAATTAAGGAAGCAAGAGTTATGATTCCTGTGCACTGCACTCCCCCTTGATGAGATCTATCCACTCATGAAATTTCATAACCGTAGGTAGTATAGTTTTGGAGATATTCACCGGACAAAATTCAAGTATGAAAAACAAGAAAGGGCAATGACTCAAAAATTAAGGAAGCAAGAGTTATGATTCCTGTGCACTGCACTCCCCCTTGATGAGATCTATCCACTCATGAAATTTCATAACCGTAGGTAGTATAGTTTTGGAGATATTCACCGGACAAAATTCAAGTATAAAAAACAAGAAAGGGCAATAACTCAAAAATTAAGGAAGCAAGAGTTATGATTCCTGTGCACTGCACTCCCCCTTGATGAGATCTATCCACTCATGAAATTTCATAACCGTAGGTAGTATAGTTTTGGAGATATTCACCAGACAAAATTCAAGAATGAAAAACAAGAAAGGGCAATAACTCAAAAATTAAGGAAGCAAGAGTTATGATTCCTGTGCACTGCACTCCCCCTTGATGAGATCTATCCACTCATGAAATTTCATAACCCTAGGTAGTATAGTATTGGAGATATTCACCGTACAAAATTCAAGTATGAAAAACAAGAAAGGGCAATAACTCAAAAATTGAGGAAGCAAGAGTTATGATTCCTGTGCACTGCACTCCCCCTTGATGAGATCTATCCACTCATGAAATTTCATAACCCTAGGTAGTATAGTATTGGAGATATTCACCGGACAAAATTCAAGTATGAAAAACAACAAAGGGCAATAACTAAAAAATTAAGGAAGCAAGAGTTATGATTCCTGTGCACTGCACTCCCCCTTGATGAGATCTATCCACTCATGAAATTTCATAACCCTAGGTAGTATAGTATTGGAGATATTCACCGGACAAAATTCAAGTATGAAAAACAACAAAGGGCAATAACTCAAAAATTAAGGAAGCAAGAGTTATGATTCCTGTGCACTGCACTCCCCCTTGATGAGATCTATCCACTCATGAAATTTCATAACCCTAGGTAGTATAGTATTGGAGATATTCACCGGACAAAATTCAAGTATGAAAAACAAGAAAGGGCAATAACTCAAAAATTAAGGAAGCAAGAGTTATGATTCCTGTGCACTGCACTCCCCCTTGATGAGATCTATCCACTCATGAAATTTCATAACCGTAGGTAGTATAGTTTTGGAGATATTCACCGGACAAAATTCAAGTATGAAAAACAAGAAAGGGCAATGACTCAAAAATTAAGGAAGCAAGAGTTATGATTCCTGTGCACTGCACTCCCCCTTGATGAGATCTATCCACTCATGAAATTTCATAACCGTAGGTAGTATAGTTTTGGAGATATTCACCGGACAAAATTCAAGTATGAAAAACAAGAAAGGGCAATAACTCAAAAATTAAGGAAGCAAGAGTTATGATTCCTGTGC
Source organism: Tridacna gigas (assembly GCA_945859785.2). Taxonomy (NCBI): domain Eukaryota; kingdom Metazoa; phylum Mollusca; class Bivalvia; order Cardiida; family Cardiidae; genus Tridacna; species Tridacna gigas. The sequence goes on from OX244039.2 coordinate 9,824,658, forward strand.
ACTGCACTCCCCCTTGATGAGATCTATCCACTCATGAAATTTCATAACCGTAGGTAGTATAGTTTTGGAGATATTCACCAGACAAAATTCAAGAATGAAAAACAAGAAAGGGCAATAACTCAAAAATTAAGGAAGCAAGAGTTATGATTCCTGTGCACTGCACTCCCCCTTGATGAGATCTATCCACTCATGAAATTTCATAACCCTAGGTAGTATAGTATTGGAGATATTCACTGGACAAAATTCAAGTATGAAAAACAACAAAGGGCAATAACTCAAAAATTAAGGAAGCAAGAGTTATGATTCCTGTGCACTGCACTCCCCCTTGATGAGATCTATCCACTCATGAAATTTCATAACCGTAGGTAGTATAGTATTGGAGATATTCACCGGAGAAAATTCAAGTATGAAAAACAAGAAAGGGCAATAACTCAAAAATTAAGAAAGCAAGAGTTATGATTCCTGTGCACTGCACTCCCCCTTGATGAGATCTATCCACTCATGAAATTTCATAACCCTAGGTAGTATAGTTTTGGAGATACTCACCGGACAAAATTCAAGTATGAAAAACAAGAAAGGGCAATAACTCAAAAATTAAGGAAGCAAGAGTTATGATTCCTGTGCGCTGCTCTCCCCCTTGATGAGATCTATCCACTCATGAAATCTCATAACCGTAGGTAGTATAGTATTGGAGATATTCACCGGACAAAATTCAAGTATGAAAAACAACAAAGGGCAATAACTAAAAAATTAAGGAAGCAAGAGTTATGATTCCTGTGCACTGCACTCCCCCTTGATGAGATCTATCCACGCATGAAATTTCATAACCGTAGGTAGTATAGTTTTGGAGATATGCTCCGGACAAAGAACTGGACGCCGCCCGCCCGCCCGGACGCCCGCCCGCCCGCCACGGGTGATCCCATAATACGTCCCGTCTTCGACGGGCGTATAAAAATAGCTTACAACAAGAAGTCACTCCTTTTTCTCAAGGTGTTTGCCATGCTGTTGATAAATAATATACTACTCAAACTTTGATAAGGATCATTTAGATATTTCAATACGGGTACATGTTACATCACTACAGTTTTGCATTAAAAGTATCCATTTCCACTGGTGGTTTATTTTATCAGCGAGGCAATGTAACATAGTGAAAAGCCATACCTTATATATGCCACAAATAAATATCGGCTGAATCTAATATGGTGATCCCTATCAAATTTTGAGTAGTATATAAGTATTTCTGTTCCATCCAATTTCTATATTTACAAATGGAAAAAACTATCTAATTAGTAAGCGGCATTATTTTACTCTTGATCAGTACTCTGAAACTCTTTACCACACAATTCCGACTTTTAACAACCCCGAGAAAGAAGCCTTTAGAAAACATTGCGGGAAAAGGAGAAAATGCTAGTAACCAGCATTTTCTCCTTTTCCCGCAATGTTTTCCAGCTTTCCCAAAACGAATTTCAATTTTTTTGATTTACATTTATATTGTTGTCGGCAAATTCTTTCAATTTGGACTAGTCTAAAATCTTGTCGTTTGGTAAAGAGTTAAAAGGGGGCTTAACGCATCTGCAAAAATGTATCGACCCGGGACAACCAGGCTCATCTGGGTTAATTCTTTTTGCTATAAGTCAATTTTCCTTCCTATCAAGGGAACAGTCTACCTCGTGATTCTGTTGGTTTAGACAAAACAGGTCTTGTAGATCCATAACTATGTGATAGCTTGCTTGGTATAATGGATCTTAGAAATGTATCGAACTCCCTTTTCCCAGAGCTTGGGTTATTTACCCCTTTACCAAACAATTCAGTGTTTTCACGTACCCTGAGGAAGAGGCCTTTTGAAAACATTGTGGGAAAAGGAGAAAATGCTGGTAACCAGCATTTTCTCCTTTTCCCACAATGTTTTCTAACCTGTCCAAACACTTAAAGTTCATTTGTACCACTTTTAAATTTGTCTTCTGCAGATGCTTTCAGTTTGGGAGGTGCTAAAATTTGTCGTTTGGGAAAGGGATAAAGAAATTTTCAAGAGGCCCTTTGGGGGGAGACATTTATGCCAATTTGTAGAGAATTTTAATGTCCACTTTTGAATAAGGTTTTAAAAGAGTGTCACATAAAGAGGTTAGATTATATATGCACTTCAAACCTGCCTTGCTGTCGAGCTAACTGTTACAGCGATGTTGTTTGATGCATTTCTCTTCATGGAAGTTAAGCAACTTGGTTATAGTTAGTACCTGGATGGGTGACCAGGTCGTTGCATGTTACAAGAGTTTCAATATTTTCAGTTTTAATGCCATGGCAATCAGTTTCTAACAATCAAATTTTGTAAAGAAATCCTGAAGAGGAATGAGAAATTTGGTCAAGAATGGATGGGTAAAGTTTCAGAGAAGATGATAATGAAACAGACCTTAATCCATGCACTGACACATACAAGAACACAGGACAGACACAGGACCATGACAATTATCACGCTGGCTGGCTTTCGACCATTGGAACTAAAAAGTTGTAAAAAAGGTAAAAAAAATCAAACCTGTTTGTTGGCAAAAACAAGGACAGTGGCATCTCTTAGCTCATCTTCTTGTAACATTTTAGTTAGTTCTTCTCTAGCTTCACCAACTCTCTCCCTGTCATTGCTATCCACCACAAATATCAGTCCTGTAACAGGCGACAACTATAGGATGTTTTTGTGTGCTTCCTACGGGAGATGGCGTTTGAAAACATTGTGAGAAAATGCTGGTACCAACATTTTCTAAATTGATATTATAACCTATCGTTCTATTTTCTGGTAAAATGTTAAATACTGATTGTACGTATCAAGTTATGCCAGTTAGTATCATGAGAGAGGGTGGGACACAATCCGGTGTTTAACCCTTTACCACACAATCCCGAGTTTTAACGACCCTTAGGAAAGAGGCCTTTTGAAAAAACATTGTGAGAAAAGGAGAAAATGCTGGTAACCAGCATTTTCTCCTTTTCCCACAATGTTTTCTACTCTTCCCAAAAGAAATTTGAATTTTTGAGTCACATTTATTTTGTCGTTTGCAAATGCTTTCAATCTGGACGAGTCTAAAATTTTGTTGTTTTGTAAAGGTTTAACCATTTACCAGACGACAAAATTATAGCCCTGTCCAAATTGAAAGCATTTGCAGACGACAATTTCAATGTGGCTCAGATGGTGCAATTTTTCTTTGATCAGGTAGAAAACATTGTGGGAAAAGGAGAAAATGCTGGTTACCAGCATTTTCTCCTTTTCCCACAATGTTTTCAAAAGGCTTCTTTCCAAGGGGCGTCATTGTGCAGTAAAGGTTTAAACAACCCTGAAGAAGGCTTTTGTCACCCCTGCTTGCAGCAAATGAGACATAGTTACCACAACCTAAGCTCGGTGTTTGTGTGTGTTGTTCAAGACTTGTTTGAGCCATAACTTTTATTTTTATGTATGGATATCAAAATAAATTGGCACAAATCTTCTCCTTTGTTAGCAGAAATGCTGTTTGTATCATTTGTTCAAGTAGTTTCAAGGTCAAGGTCAAATGATAAAATTGTCATACATGGAGCCTGTCAGTCATAACTTCTACATTTATGGATAGATTTCAGATTAATTTTTCACGAGTTTTCTCCTTTGCCAGCAGATGTGCCTAGTGGAAACATTTGTTTATGTGAGTTCAAGGTCACACTGCAAGGTCAAATGACAAAATTATCATAAATACAGATTGTCTGAGTCATAACTTCTACCATTATGGATGGATATAAAAATGAATTTGCACAATTATTCTCCTTAATTAGTAGTTGAGCTATTTGAAACATTTGTTTAGGTCGGTCCAAAGCCAAAGTCACACTTATGGTCAAATGATAAAATTTTCTACATGTTTTCTACTTAGTAGTAAGTGTCCCTGAATTATTTACTTCAGTAGTTTAAAGGTCAAGGTCATACTTCAAGGTCATAAATTAAGCTTCTGATTGTTCATAAATAGGAAACACTCCTGTCCACAAGTGCATCTTTTTAGGAACTTTACTATTATTCCTGTGGCGGGCTTGACATGTTGCCCCTGGGCAATCTGCTAGTTGAAAACATAGCAAGAAAAAAAAAGACAAGAGGGCCATGATGGCCCTGAAGTCGCTCACCTGAGCTTTTTGACCAAACATGACACATTTCCAATCTCTTCCGAGATAACATGACAAGCATTCTTACAAACTTTCATGAGCTTTTGACTGAAAATGTTTCTCTACAAAGTACACAAGGTTTTTCAAAAATTAAGCCCAGTGACCTACTTTTTGAAAAAAACATGACCCATTTTCAAACTCATCCTGAATACCATCAAGACAAACATTCTGACCAACTTCTATGAGCATTTGACTAAAAATAAGGCCTCTAGAGTGTGCACAAGGTTTTTCTAAGATTAGTTTTTGATTAAGTATGACCATTTTCACACTCATCTGAGATACCATCAAAACAAACATTTTGAATGACCTTCATGAGCCCTGGGCTGAAAATGTAGCCTCTAGAGCATGTAGAAGATTTTTCAAAGATTTGATCCAGTGCCCTAGTTTTTGACCTGACACGACCAATTTTCAAACTCGTCTGAGATATCATCCAGACAAACATTCTGACTAAGTTTCATGAGTGCTTGACTGAAAATGTGGCCTCAACAGTGTACACAAGGTTTTTCTAAGATATGACCTAGTGACCTAGATTTTGACCCAACATGACCCATTTTTGAACTCGTCCAAGACAGCATCAAGACAAACATGCTGACCAACTTTCAAGAGTATTGGCTTGAAAATGTGGCATATAGAAGAGTATACACTGGGTTTTTCAAAGATTTGATTTAATGACCTAGTTTTTGACCTGACATGATCCATATTTGAACTTGTCTGAGATGTCACAAGACAAACATATTGAAAACCTTTCAAAAGTATTGGACTGAAAATGTGGCCTCTAGAGAGTACACAAGACTTTTCAAAGATTGGACCTAACGACCTTGTTTTTGACCCATTTTCGAACTTATTCAAGCTATTATCAAGACAATCATTCTGACTAAAATTCATGAGTATTAGACTGAAAATGTGGCCTCTAGAGTGTACACAAGGTTTTTCTAAGATTTGACCTAGTGACCTAGTTTTTGACCTAACATGACCCATTTTCAAACTCATCCAAGATATTATCAAAACACATATTCTGACCTACTTTCAAGAGTATTGGACTGAAAATGTGGCCTCCAGAGCAAACAGAAGGTTTTTCAAAGATTTGACCCATTGACCTAGTTTTTGACCAAATGTGACCCATTTTTAAACTAGTCCGAGATATTATTAAAACATACATTCTGACAAAGTTTCATGAGTACTTGACTGAAAATGTGACCGAGTTTTTGATTTGACATGATCCATTTTCAAACTCGTCCAAGATATTATCAAGACAAACATGCTGAAAAAGTTTCATGAGTATCTGACTGAAAATATGGCCTCTAGAGCGTACATAAGGTAAAAACTGACAGCGGACGACACACAACTGACCACGCACAAAGCATATAATGGACAACGGACACAGCACGATCACAAAAGCTCACTGTGATCACTGCGTGCTCAGGTGAGATAAAGATGCTACTAGCCATCATTGATTTCTACCCTATCTTGTGAGCAACATTTGATAGGTAGTCTGCAAATGCTTCCAATTTGGACGATTCTAAAATTTTGTTGTTTGGTAAAAGAGTTATTTGACCTGATGGCTTACCTTGTGTGTTTTGGAAATAATGTCTCCATAAAGGTCGAATTTTGTCCTGACCTCCCACATCCCACACTGTAAAACTGATATTTTTATATTCTACTGTCTCCACATTGAAACCTGCAACAGAAATACAGGTTTTTTACTCTTTGCTATTCAATCTTGTGTTTTTTAAAAGCTAAGGGTTTAATTGATTGTATGGTGTTTTAACGCCGTTTTCAACATGATTTCAGTTATATCGTGGCGGCCAGTGCACCTATCCATGCTTTCCTGGAGTTTCTTTTACCAGTACTTTGCACAATATTCTTTCCAAGCCACTGGCTGCTTTCCCACATAGCATTGGTTGAAACAATGGTCAGCAGTGAGAGAGGAATGAATCCTGTCGCAATGACGATCATCAATCCTCGGAAAGAAATTGGCCGAGCCGGAGATCGAACCATCGACCTCCTGTTCTCAAGTCCTGTACGCTACCGACTGAGCTACGGGGCTCGACTACAAAGCTAAGGGAGACAACTTTTGAACATAATGGGTTATCAGCACTATCTCTTCTTCCCATAATGTTTTCAAAAGCTTAATTTCTTATAATTGTTAAAACAGGGGTTTGTTTGTGAAGGATTATTACAAGAAAAGTGATCTTAATATATTCATGAGCCATGCTCTGGCATACATAAGGGCAGTTCAATGCCTCTTTGTGATGCATGATATCAAGCAAGTCATCACAATAATAATGGATCTATGAACGCCATTTTGTCTAACAACCAACAGAATTATTGAATTATGAGGTAAATTGGTCCGATGATAAGCAGGAAAACTGATCAAAAGCAAAAAGTTTCAAATCAGGGTCCGTATTCACCAACCATTCTTAAGAATATTCTTGGTTTGTTCTCCAAAATTTTCCAAAGTTGAAAGTAACACACCTTCTGATTGGCTAAACCATTTGGTTTAGCCAATCAGAAGTTGAGTTACTTTCAAACTTGGAAAATCTTGAAGAATAAGTCTAAGAACGTTCTTAAGAATGGTTGGTGAATACGGACCCAGGTCACCCTGTGCACACTGTGCAGGCTGACTTGGATCAATACTTCATGTAGATGCATTAACTCTTTACCACACGACAAAATTTTAGGCTAGTCCAAATTGAAAGAGTTTGCAGATGATAAATTAATTGTGTATCAAAAACTGAAATTTCTCTTTGGAAGTGTAGAAAACATTGTGGGAAAAGAAGAAAATGCTGGTTACCAGCATTTTCTTCTTTTCCCACAATGTTTTCAAAAGGTCCCTTTCCAAGGGTCGTTAAATTTCGGGATTGTGTGGTAAAAAGTTAAACCCCCCCCTTTTAGTTTAAACATATTTATTTTACATCGATTGAGAAACAAGTTCTTACAACTTATACTAATCTCTCTCGATTCTGCTTCCTGGAAACTACACCAGTACTCGCGCCGAATGTGTAGGCCAATGAACAGTCCCAAAGTTGACATCCGCTCCAGGGTATTGAACTCAGGACCTTTTGATTATGAGGCCGACGCTCTACCTCACAACCACGGACACCACACCCCCTTTTCAGACAGCATGGCTCATTTCTGAATGTAAATACATGTAGTTCAGTATACACAGGTGTCCCACATGGTTCAGTGGTAAAGTGTAGGACACATAACCCTGAGACCCCAAGTTTGATTCTCACTTGAAGCAAAAGGTTTGTCTGTTGGCAAAACATTCAGAGTTCTAGCCTAGAACTAATGAAACCCAGGACAAAGATGAATATGTGAGCTGTTGCCATGATATGACTGAAATAATTTGAAAGTGGCATTAAACACCATCCATCCATCCATCCATCCATCTATCCAGCCACCTATATGTCTGTCTGTCTGTCTGTCTGTCTGTGCATCCATACATCCATCCATCCATTCATACAAAAAACATTGAAAACTTTACCTATAGTTGGAATGGTAGTAACAATCTCTCCCAATTTAAGTTTATATAAAATGGTTGTTTTTCCTGCAGCATCCAACCCTACCATCAATATTCTCATCTCTTTTTTACCAAACAGGCCTTTAAACAGGCTTGCAAATGCTCCCATCCTGACCCTATATTACCTCTTTGGTATTCCTGCAGAAAACAAGAACAAGATGAGTAGACTCAAGCCTTTTTCAAACAATCGCAGATTTTTACAACCCTGAGGAAGAAGGCATTAAAGACATTTTAGGGAAAGGAGATAATGCTGCCAACCAGCACTGTCTGCTTTTCCAACAATGTTTTCTAAGATAAATGCCTTTGTTTGACCCAGTGTAACCCAATTCAGAACTTGTTCAAGATGTTATCAAGACAAAGATTCTAATCCACTTTCATGAGTTTTAAACTGAAAATGTGACCTCCGGAGAGCACACAAGATTTTTTCTAGGATTTGTCTCGGTGACCTACTTTTGACCTGAAGTGACCCAATTTCAAACTTGTCAGAGATATGATCAAGACAAAGATTCTGAACAGGTTTCATAAGAACTAAACTGAAAACGCGGCCTCTGGATACCACTCAGTGTAATTATTGAAGCCTATAGACAATGGACGATGGACACAGAACAATCACAAAGGCTCACCTTGATAACTTTGTGATCAGGTGACCTAAAAAGTAGAGTAAGAGTGGTTATTGCTCATGCAAGAAATCATGCTGCTACATTGTTTTCCAAGTAAAACATCTTTCTAATTGGAATGATATCTAATTAATAAGGGCTGTAATCCTAGTACCCGTAATGTGGTTTAGCCAATCAGAAGTTGCGTTACTTTCAAATCTAGAAAATCTTGAACCATGTGGTTTAGCCAATCAGAAGTTGCGTTACTTTCAAATCTAGAAAATCTTGAAGAATAAGACCAAGAATGTTCTTAAGAATGGTTGGTGAATACGGACCCTGGAACTGCATGCATAGAATTTTCTGTTTCAATATATACATAGAATCAAAAACATTTCATCTCTAGGTAATTTTTTTCAACTAAAACATATAACAGATACGGAATCCAATGCAATACCGAATGTGACCTCTATGTGCAGGAACACCTGCACGACACCTGGCAGGCCTACTGGAGATGATATGGTGTATCATTGCTATGGGAATCTGCTGAAATATTGAGATGTAAAGTCACCCTGCCATATCATATCAGAAGAAACAAGTAACATGGTCCTTTTATTTTTTGGGCTACGTATATAAGAGCCATATTGTGTGAAAAGGGGGGTGAAATGCATCTGCAAAAAGTATCGACCCATATCAGGCTGCCCAGTCCATGCAGGCTCATGAGTTGAAACTTTTTGCTTTTCATAAATACATGGGTTTAACCCTTTCCTAAACGACAAATTTTGGACTGGTCCAAATTGAAAGAGTTTGCAGACGACAATTTTAAATTTGATGAAAATGGTAGAAAGTTATCAAAAAGGGGGGAAAACACTGTGGGAAAAGGAGAAATTGCTCGTTACAAGCAATTTCTCCTTTTCCCACAGTGTTTTCAAAAGACTTGTACTGCAGACACGTGAAAACCAGGGCTTGTTTGGGAAAGGGTTAAACTTTTTGCCATTCTACCTCATGATTCAGTCGTTTAACTCTTTACCAAACGACAAAATTTTAGACTGGTCCAAATTGAAAGCATTTTGAAGACAACAATATAAATATGATTGAAAAATTGAAATTTGTTTTGGGAAGGCTCTAAAACCTTGTGGGAAAAGGAGAAAATGCTGATTATCAGCATTTTCTCCTTTTCCCACAAGGTTTTGAAAAGGCTTCTTTCACAGGGTCGTTAAAAGTCGTGATTGTGTGGTAAAGAGTTAATCAACAAAATGGATTTTATGGATCTGTAATTATGTGGTGATCTGCTTGATATAATGGATCACAGACATGCACTAACTCTTTACCTCACAATCCTGAGCTTTAACCCTTTACCAGACGACAAAATTTCATCCTTGTCCAAATTGAAAGCATTTGCAGACATCAATTTTAATGTGGCTCAAATGGTGCAACTTTTCTTTGACAGGGTAGAAAACATTGTGGGAAAAGGAGAAAATACTGGTTACCAGCATTCTCTACTTTTCCCACAATGTTTTCAAAAGGCTTCTTTCGCTGGAGTGTCAAAAGGCGGCATTGTGCGGTAAAGGGTTAATAACCTGGAAACAGAAGGCTTTTGAAAACACTTTCTTCCCTTATGTATCAAAACATGGACCATGTTGATCAGCTTTTGTAAATCTGGGGGTATATTTGCTGTATTTAGAAAAATAACAGAAGACAAAGACAGAAAAATCCTGTACTTTACAAAATCTATGATTTAGTGGTGACACAAGCCAGTGGTGAATACAATAAATCTTTTATAAAAAAAAAACCACACACACACACATAGAAAAAGGAATGACAGCACTGTAGCAACTCTTTTCTGTACAACAATATCTTAGTCTTGTCCAAATTGAAAGCATTTGCAGGAGACAAATTAAATGTTACTAAAAACATGACATATTGTCATTCAAAGGGTAGAAAACATTGTTTGAAAAGGAGAAAATGATGATTACCAGCATTTTCTCAATTTCCCATATTCTTTCGAAAAGGCTTCTCCCTCAAGGTCTTCAGAAGTTAGGATTGTATTGTGAAGGGTTAACTCTTTATCAGACCACAAAATCTTATACCAATCTGTATTTAAAGTATCTGCAGACAATACATTTAACTCTTTACCAAACAGGAAAATTATAGACTGGTCCAAATTGAAAGAATTTGCACATGACAAATTAAACTTGATTCAAAAAACTGAAATTTGCCCTAGGAAGGCAAGAAAACATTGTGGGAAAAGGAGAAAATACTGGTTACCAGCATTTTCTCTTATTCTCACAATGTTTTCCAAGGGCTTTATCCTAGAGGTCGTTAAAACTCTGGATTGTGTGGTAAAGGGTTAATGTGGCTCAAAGGAAAGAATTTATCTTTGAAATGATAAAAAACATTGTTGGAAAAGCAGATAACACTAGTAACAAGCAATTTTTTCCTTTTCCCACTATGTTTTCAAAAGTCATTCCCCTTAGGGTTGTTAAAACATGGTCCAGTTTGATACATGGTTAACCCTTTACTAAATGATTCAATGTTTTCGTGGCCTTGACCCTTTATCACACAATGCAATGTTTTAACACTTTACTGAACAACAAAATTTTAGACTCCTCTAAATAGAAAGCATTTGCAGACGAAAAAATAAATGTGATTCAAAAACTAAAATTTCCTTTTGGAAGGGTACGAGCATTTTCTCCTTTTTCCACAATGTTTTCATAAAGTCTCATCCTCAAGGTTGTTAAAAGTTGGGATAATTCAGCAAAGGGTCAATGACCTGAAGACGGCTTCCTGAAAATGGTAACCATGCAGCGTTTTCTCCCTTTCCTACATTTGTTTTCTACCATTCCACGAAAAAAATATAATTTTTTTTTTTTTAATCACATTTATGTTGTTGTCTGCAAATTCTTTCAATTTGGTCAAGTCCAGAATTTTGTTGTCTGGTGAAGAGTTAACTCTTAACCAAATAATCCCTGGTTTAGCTCTTTACCGAACGACAAAATTTTAGACCCATCCAAATTGAAAGCATTTGCAGATGACAATTTCAACGTGACTCAAATGCTGTGATTTGTCTTTGACAGGGTAGAAAACATTGTGGGAAAAGGAGAAAATGCTGGTTACCAGCATTTTCTCCTTTTCCCACAATGTTTTCAAAAGGCTTCAACTTCAGGGTTGTTAAAAGTCGGGATTGTGTGGTAAAGAGTTAAACAACCCTAAAGGCCAAGACATCGGAAAACTTTGAGCAAAAAGGAGAAAAGCCGCTAACCAGCATTTTCTCCTATTTCCACATTGTTTTCTACCCTTCCACAAACAGAATGATATCATTTCTGGAGTCACATTTGTCATCTGCAAATGCTTTCAATTTTGTCAAGTCCAAAATTTTGTCGTCTGGTAAAGAGTTAAACAAGAAAATGGATGTGACATGCTATCTATATTGAACCCATTACCTTGAATGCAATCAAAAACTAGAACTGTCACAAAGCAGACAAATACCCCCCACCACACCTTGTCACTGAAAGAGCACAGTCAGAGAATGGAAATGATTTTCAAAACAAAGATCATCAGTGACCTTCACCTTTGACCCATGTGACTCAAAAATGATTGGGCACCTCCTTGAGTCAAGAGGAACACCTGTATAACGTTTCAGGGTCCTAGGTCAAACAGCTATTGAGTTAGAGCATGGAAATGATTTTCACACAAAGTTCACCTGTGACCTTGACCTTTGATCCATGTGACCCAAAAACAATAGGACACCTCCATTGGTCATGAGGAACACTTGTATAAAGTTTCAGGGTCCTAGTTCAAAGAGCTTTTGACTTAGAGCACGGAAATGAAAACAAGACTGATTGATGGACTGACGGATGGACATACAGACATGGCGAAACCAGTACCGGTATACCCCCCTCTACTGCGTAGGTAAGGGGGCATAATGAATATACACATATCACATAGGCAATTTCTACATTTTAATGTAAATAATGGTGAGGAGAAATATACGGAAAAAAAAAAAAAAAAACACCCCATGCAGGTGGCACTTCTTGGCTGTGGTTGCTTTATTTTCAGAGAAAATTTTAAGTTGAATAAGGGGCATAACTGTGTCAAAGATGCTTTGATGCTACTTGCCCTTGTATGGGTTTCCATTTTAGTAGTTACTAGTGCAAGTTTGAAGTAAATATCTTCAGTAATGACAGAGATATTATAAAATGTCAGAGTTTTTTGAAAATGTCAAAAATTTTTTCATTGACAATGACACAACAGATGACAAGACAGACAATCCCAGGGCTTGACAATACCTCGACATTTTCTTCGAAAAAAGCTAAAAATGTGTTAACCCTTTACAACACAATCCTGACTTTTAATGACCCCCAAAGTAGAACCCTTTTGAAAACATTGTTGGAAAAGAAGAAAATTCTCGTAAAGAGCATTTTCATCTTTTCCCACAATGTTTTCTACCTTTTAAGAGACAAAATGTTTGTTAAGAGCTATATGTAAAATGTCGTCTGCAAATGCTTTCAATTTGGACTTGTCTACATTTTTGTCATTTTTGTAAAGAGTTAAATGTATGTATTACTTATTTTGTGCAGTTTCTTAATTGTATCTAAAATCATCTCAGTCCATTAATGTGTCTGAATTTTTTTCTCAAGATTTATCGTGAATAATGGTTTTTGAAACATTCAGTTCTAAAACTAAAATGGTAAGTATACAAACAAAAATGCTTGAAATGTGTCTGAATTTAATTTCCCAATAATTAGTAAATTTTTTTTTTTTTTTAATTTAGTTGTAGAACTAAAAGGGCAAGTATGCAGTCAAAATTGGTTTAATAGGTAATCATAAAATGTAAAGGTAAAGTTTCTTCAATTAGATTTAGTCATAAGTTTGCCAAATATGAACACATGAGAAATAATTTGACTCAACACATACACACACTGTATATTTGAATTACAGCACACTGAACACAAAAACTCTCTACTGAAAATTTCAAAAGACTTGCTTTTATTGTTACCAATGTGAAAACTGACTGAATAAAGCAAAAAAAAAAAAATCATCAGAGATAAGTAAATCTATTTTTAAAGCATTTTATAATCATCAAGTGGTAAAAACCATTTTCAACCCAATAAATTACAAATACAACCTTTAGTGGGCCTGGTTCTGGCAACTCTATAGTAAAGGCAGCAGCTGTTTGTCACAAGCAAGTGCTACTTTTCTCACCATATTTTCCAAATAATTAACAGTGGGACAGTATTCTTTCAAGTACCCATGTCATTTTACTTATATCTGTTAACTCTTTACCATATAATCCAGTGTATTACTGACCCTGAGGAAGAAGGCTTTTGAAAACATTGCAGGAAAAAGGAGAAAATCCTTGTAACCAGCATTTTCTCCTTTTCCAACAATGTTTTCAAAAGTCTTCATTTCAGACCATAATAAGTGAGTGGCAAGTCAAATGTCAACCAGTATCAAAGCGAGTTCAATGACAAACTGTCCCTTAGGGATTTATTCCCCCAAGTTTGATCACAGTTTGGGATTATTTTTCTAAGATAACTATGTTGCTCCCAAAATTCAAGTAACAAACAAAAATCACAGAATTGACAACAGACAAGAGCACAGCATGTGGGTGCCAACACTTGGCTACAGTTGCTTTCAGAACTATGTACTGGAACATTGATTTTCAGTGAAAATTTTAAGTCCAAAAAGGGGCATAACTGTGTAAAAAATATGTTGATGGTTACCTGCCACAAAGGTATGCGTGTCCCTTTTGATAGTTAACCCTTTATCACACAGTGACAAGTTTTAACGACCTTGAGGAAGAAGCCTCTTGAAAACATTGTGGAAAAAGGAGAAAATGCTGGTAGCCAGCATTTTCTCCTTTTCCCACAATGTTTTCTAATCTATCCAGGGCAGATTTCATCATTTGGGCTACCTTTAATTTGTCCTCTGCAAATGCTTTCAATTTGGACCAGTCTAAAATTTTGTCGTGTGATAGAGGGTTAACAGCTAGTCTGATTTTTCAGGAAATATCTTCAGTACACTCGTCACAACTCCGCCGATTCCGTACCTACATCTAACCTCGTCTGTATAAGGGAGGCTTCCATTTTGAACTACCAATCACATGATCTTAAACATGGCGGTGCCCCTGTAGATCACTTAGCAATGACATGAACAACCACTGTGAAGTTATTCACTTCTATCGATCTGTCGATGAAAGCTCCTAAGGGAATTGATAAACCACGCTAAAAATTGAATGTACAAACTGTTTGCCGACTGAAATACTCTTAGAAAGATAACAATAGAAAATTTACTCATGCGTTCTTTCTAAAGAGGAGCCCTACAATTTCAATAACGGTAAAGCGGTGTGCCTGCGGAGATGTGCGAAATGTACTGTGTAGGTACGTATCAAGCTACGTGATACAGCAGAGGGATTTGATCACCGGATCACCTGAGGTATGCCGAACGATCTTCAGTAATGACAGAGATATAATGAAATGTCAAAATTTTTGCACGATGATGACGACGATGCAGCCAACAACAGGACTATGACAAAACCTTGACTTTTTTTCTTTTCGAAAACAGCCCAGCTAAAAATGACTTTTTTGTTGCACAATGAACCAGATTTTGTCCTTATTGATTCTCCCTAAAAAGCTGTTAACTCTTTATCACACAATCCTGGGTTTTAATGACCCTGAGGGAGAAGCCTTTTGAAAACATTGTGGGAAAAGGAGAAAATGCTGGTAACCAGCATTTTCTCCTTTTCCCACATTGTTTTCTACCCTTCCAAAAACAAATTTCAATTTTTCAATCACATTTATTTTGTCGTCTGCAAATGCTTTCAGTTCAGACCAGTCTAAAATTTTGTCGTTTGGTATAGAGTTAAACTTTATTTAGCATTTTTCAGCTGATTCGACATCCAATCTAGCCCTTCGTAAAGTCCGTCTCCACTTGTTGCACAAGTTGCCTGAATATACCAGTTTCTGTTTCTCAAACTATGAAGACCAAGTTTATCTGTAATTTCTGCAGCGTTCATAGCATTTGGTAAATCCTGAAATAAAACAGTTAACCATTTACCACACAATCCAGAGTTTTAACAACAATGGGGAAAAATGTTTATTAAAACATTGAAGGAAAATAAGAAAATGCTGGTATCCAGCATTTTCTCCGTTTCCTGCAAGGTTTTCTTCCCTTTCAAAGGCAAATTACATCATAGTGTAGAAAACATTGTTGGAAAAGGAGAAAATGCTTGTTACCAACATTTTCTCCTTTTTACTGCCATGTCTTTGAAAGGCCTTTTCCTCAGGGTTATTAAAACTTGGGATTGTGTGGTAAAGGGTTAAATTGTTTGTATAGTGTTTAATGCTATTTTCAACATTATCAGTTATATCAAGGTAGCCAGTCCACCTATACATACTTTCCGGGAGATTTATTTACCATTACTTCACACAATATTCTTCCCAAGCCACTGGCTGTTTTCTCACAAAACCATCATCAAAACAAAGGCTAGAGGTGAGAAATGAATAGTTAACCCTTTCCCAAACGACAAATTTTAGACCCTTCCAAACTGAAAGAGTCTGCAGATGACAATTTTAGATTTGATGAAAATGGCGGAAAGTTCTCAAAAAGGGTAGAAAACACTGTGGGAAAAGGAGAAATTGCTCGTTACGAGCAATTTCTCCTTTTCCCACAGTGTTTTCAAAAGACTTGTACTGCAGACACGTGAAAACCAGGGCTTGTTTGGGAAAGGGTTATGAACTAAAACTAATTAAAATCAGAGAGGTTTGCGTCGTGGAAATCTTTGCCATTTACGCATATTGATAAAAATTGTAAAGACATTCGCCTGCGTAAATTCAAGCTACATTAATATAATTGGGAAAATTTTTTGTCGACCTTTCTCCTTTTACCACATTCATGTTTTTTCTTAAATAAAATCGTCTGCTGAAAACATGTAACAGAAAAAAGGTGACTGACTGACAGATCATCACACCTGTATGCGTAGATAAAAGAATGTTTTTACTCCTGATACAATAATCATCAAAATCTTTGTTAACCCTTTACCAGATGACAAAATTTTAGAACCGTCCAAATTGAAAGCATTTGCAGACGACAATTTCAATGTGGCTCAAATAGCGCAAATTATCTTTGTTAGGGTAGAAAACATTGTGGGAGAAGGAGAAAATGTTTGTTACCAGCATTTTCTCCTTTTCCCACAATGTTTTCAAAAGGCTTCTTTCTCAGGGGTGTTAAAAGGCAGCATTGTGCAGTAAAGGGTTAATTAATTTGTGTGAAAACTGGTGTGTATTTCACATGCATGATTTTCTGTTGCAGGTTTCGTGGAAATTAAAACATGCGTAAGGTCAGTATTTGGTAATTGGTGAAATTTTAGATCCGGGACAATATCCACGTTTACAGTAAAGTATCAACCAAGACTGCATGGACTCACCTGTTTGTTCGCAAATATCAAAAGCACCGCATCTCTCAGTTCATCTTCTGCCAACATTCTGTTCAGTTCGTCTTTAGCCTCTGTGACTCTCTCTCGATCATTACTGTCCACCACAAATATCAATCCTTAAAGATAAACAGAATATTTAGAATCAGAATATATTTTATTAACCTAAACTACAAAGTTTTTCGTCATCAACAAGAAAAATTGACATAAATCTATTACGGTATAGGTCAGTGTCACATAATACATAGACTTTTTGTGTAGACAAAAATGCTGTTGTAGACATTTTTACAATATTAGAAGAGAAGGAAAAAAAAATGTTTAAAAAAAAATGAATGCATGGGAAAAACTAGGGTAAAGACATTAGAAAATAGGGCAATAGGAGGAAGAAAAGAATGTCATTGGACTTATCAACATATTAAACTAGGTTCTTCTGGACAAGGGTATCAGTACTGCTCATAAGACAAACAAACTTGTAAATGTTTGGCCTGATGAAATAGAACTTGCTAATATGCTTTTTTCTAATATCTGTATACGTTGGACAAATAAGTAAATAATGATATGGCTCAAATGATGAGAACTGTCTTTGAAAGGGTAGAAAACATTGTGGAAAAGGGGGGAAACTGCTGGTAACCAGCATTTCCTCCTTTTTCCACAACAATATCTGATGTATCACTGACAAATTTTATTTAGCAACCTTTAATTTGCAATCTGCAAGTGCTTTCAATTGAGACAAGTTTCTAACTCTTTTCTATAGTAAAGATTTAACCCTTTACTGGTTACCAGCATTTTCTCCTTTTCCCACAACATTTTTGAACCCTTTACCATACAAGAAAAATTTATACTGGTCCAAATTAAAAGCATTTGCAGACGACAATTTCAATGCAGTTCAAATCATGTGACTTTTGTTTCATAGGGTACAAAACATTGTGGGAAAAGGAGAAAATTCTGGTTACCAGCATTTTCTCCTTTTCTCACAATGTTTTCAAAAGGCTTCTTTCTCAAGGGTGTTAAAAGTCGGGATTGTGTGGTAAAGAGTTAAAAGCCTTCTTCCTCAAGGTCCTTAAAACTCAGGGTTGTGTAGTAAAGGGTTAACAAAACTAAAAAAAAGAGCTCATGAAAACATTACAAGAAAAAGAGAAAATGCTGGTAGGCAGCATTTTTTTTTCCAGCAAAGTTTTCCAGAGGTATAATGGTATAATTTCTGGAGGTATAATTTTCTAGAAGTAGAATGATCCTTTGACAACATGCAGAAAATTTACAAAATTTATAGAGAAGATTATCAACTCATGTCAGCCTTCTGGTCTGCGCTGTGTAGGCTGACATGAGTCAATATTTTTTTGTAGATGCATAAAAATTCCTTTTGACAGAGCATGGCTCATTTGTTGTAGAATATGCCCCCCTCCCACACACACACCACACACACAGACACCTCCGCCACAAACACACACCCTCTCCCCCACACCAGCTTACCCTCTCCACAACCCACCCCTCCCCAACACACCCTCCTTCCCCCATCACCTTCTGCCAAACACCAAACCCCTCTCCCTCACACATCCAACCCATCTTCCCCACACAACCACATAACTTAATTTGATTCCTCTAAAGCCTACCTTGTGTGTTTTGGAAATAATGTCTCCATAAAGGTCGAATTTTGTCCTGACCTCCCACATCCCACACTGTAAAACTGATGTTTTTGTATTCTACTGTCTCCACATTGAAACCTGGAACAGAAAATACGGATCTAAGGGCTTACCATTCTAAACATTTTTCCATGTTTATAATTTAAAGCAGGCTATGTTGAAAAGGGTTAATGTTGAAGCATCGGCTTCCTGACTTTTGCCTGGCTTCATGTGTGCTAGCTGTGAACGAAAGTTCTCGGCATTTTCCATCCTTTCTTGGCAAGGTAAATGTAAAAGAATCATTTAATGAGTTAGAACCTTGGTGCTATCACACTTCACAGCTCTGCATAGTGCACCTATCCATGCTTTCCTGGAGTTTCTTTCACCAGTAGGTTACTTTTCACAATATTTTTATTGAGACACTGGATTTTTTTCCCAAATGACCATTGTCGAAATGATCATAAGCCATGAAAGAGGAATGAATCCTGTTGAGATGACTATCATAAATCCTCGGAAAGAAATTGACCATGCTGGGGACTGGAACCAGCCAGCCCCTGATCTCAAGTTTTGCACACTACCAATTGCACTACCAGGGCATAACAAAAGCATTATGGGAAAGGGAGAAAATGCCATCTGGTACACAGTAAATAATAGTTGCAAGACATGAAAAAAGATGAACAGCAATTGTACGAAAACTATTAACCCTTTCCCAAACGACAAATTTAGGACTGGTCCAAAGTGAAAGAGTTTGCAGACGACAATTTTAAATTTGATGAAAATGGTAGAAAGTTATCAGAAAGGGTAGAAAACACCGTGGGAAAAGGAGAAATTGCTTGTTACAAGCAATTTCTCCTTTTCCCACAGTGTTTTCAAAAGACTTGTACTGCAGACACATGAAAACCAGGGCTTGTTTGGGAAAGGGTTAAACCATGCTCTGGCAAAAGGGGGTTTAATGCATCTTGGTGAAGGAATAAGCAAATTGAAGTTGTCACATAATTATGGATCCATAAAAACCACTTTGTCCATAAACCAACTGAATCATGAGGTAAAATGGTCCTTGGACTTGCAGAAAATTTACAATTGGCAAAAAGTTTTGACCCATGTCAGACTGCATGGACTGCACAGGCAGACATGGGTCAATGCTTTCTGTGGATCCATTAAACCCCCTGTTCACAAAGTGTGGCTCATTTGTGTTCATGACTTCGAAAGGTTGCATTTATATAGAAAACAATGCTAAAAACCTTACCTATAGTTGGAATGGTAGTGACAATCTCTCCCAGTTTAAGTTTATATAAAATGGTTGTTTTTCCTGCAGCATCCAACCCTACCATCAATATTCTCATCTCTTTTTTGCCAAAAAGACCTTTAAACAGGCTTGCAATCATTCCTCCCATCGTTCTTTATTTCTTTGGATAATCTGGAAAAAACAAAAAGGGTTGCTCTCAACAGCAAAATTTCTATTTAACCCTTCACCAGTTGACAAAATTAGGGACTTTTCTAAATTCAAAGCATAGACAGACAACAAGTAAGATATGGCTAAAATATAGAAATATTGTCTATGAAAGGGTAGAAAACAATGTGGAAAAGTCTCCTTTTCCCACAATTTTTTTGAAAGTGTTTCTTCTCAGGGTTGTTAAAACTCAGGGTTATGAGAAATGACAACCAAATTGAATTCATTTGAAGATGACAAACTGAATGGGGCTAAAATGATTATTTTAAAGTTTGTCTTAACTTTTTACCACATGACAAAATTTGGGACAAGACCAAATTGAGAGCATTTGCAGACGACAAACTAAATGTTGCTTAAATGATGATTTCCATCTTTCATATGGTAGAAAACATTGTGGGAAAATGAGAAAATACTGGTTACCAGTCGGGATTGAGTGGTAAAGAGTTAAATGAAGCTGATATGGTGAAATTCTATAGAAAACATTGTAACCAGTTGTAACATTGTAACTGGTAACCATACTTTCTCCGTTTCCCACAATGTTTTCAAAAGCTGTCTTTCTCTAGGTTGTTAAAATTGGGGATTGTGTGGTAGAAGGTTAAACTATTTACAAAATAATACCCTGTTTTAACAACCCAGAAAAAAAAAAGACTTTTGAGTACATTGTGGGAAAAGGAGAAAAAAAAAAAAATACTGGTGACTAGCATTTTCTCCTCTTACAATATTTTCTTTTTTTTTTTTCCAAGCACAAAACCTGGCATTTCGGCTACATTTATCTGCAATTGCCTTCAAGTTGGACAAGTTTTCTTAGAGAAATTTATCACTCTGGCCAGTCTGTCTTGTAATGCTTGCATTACCAATGTTTAGTTCCTTACCACACCATCCTGGGTTTTAACAAGCTTGATTGAAAAGGCTTTTGGGAAAGGGAGAAAATATCAGTAACCACAATGTTTTTTTATCCTATTAAAGATGAATCCAGTCACTGGAGCCAAATTTCATTAAATTTTGTTGTCTACAAATGCTCAACTTGAACAAGTCTAAAATTTTGTGTGGTATAGGGGTAAGGACAAAAGCCCTAACAGGAGGAAATGCCCCATGGACAAAAGTCCCATAGAACAAAAGCCTTTATCACACAATCCCAACTTTTAATGACCCTGAAAAAGAAGCCTTTTGAAAACATTGTGGGAAAAGGAGAAAATGCTGGTAACCATTATTTTCTCCTTTTCCCACAATGTTTTCTACCCTATCAAAGAAAAATTGCACCATTTGAGCCACATTGAAATTGTCGTCTGCAAATGCTTTCAATTTGGACAAGGCTAAAATTTTGTTGTCTGGTAAAGGATTAAGACAATAGGTCCAAGGAATTGTTTTTGATCATCAAGATTTGATCAGTCTTTGTTACTCGCCTTATTCATAAACATACATTAAAAAGCCAAAAAGTAAGACGATACACATAATATAATGTCATGAAACTTTTGTCCATATTTCTGGTGCATGGGGCTTTTGTCCATGGGACCTTCATCCCATGAGGGCTTTTGTCCTATTGGAATTGGTCCATGGGGCTTTCATTCTATGGGACTTTAGTTCTATGGGGCTTTTGTCCTATAGAGCTTTTGTCCAATGGAAATTTCCAATGGAGCTTTTGTCTGTGGGACTTTCATCCCATGGGGGCTTTTGTCCTATGGAATTTGTCCATGGGGGCTTTCATTCTATAGGACTTTCGTTCGATAGGGCTTTTGTCCTGTGGAGCTTTTGTCCAATTGGGCTTTTTCCAATGGGCTTTTGTCTGTGGGGCTTTCATCCCATGGGGCTTTTGTCCTATTGGAATTTGTCCATAGGGCTTTCATTCTACGGGACTTTTGTCCTATGGGGCTTTTGTCCCTACACCATTGTATAGAGTTAACAGTATGTGTACTACAATTCAAGCAAATGGCTGCTTTCCCATCTACAATGAGGTCACAGCAATGTTTGGCAGTCAGAGAGGAATGAATCCTGTTGCAATAGTCAATCCTTGAAATAAGCAAGTTTAAATTCAAGTTGAAAACCCCTGCATTATAAAATGATCTAACTGCAGGTATCAAGACCAGTAATTCACAACTTTCCACTACAACTCCGTCAATGATGTTAACCCTTTAACTCTTTACCAAATGACAAAATTTTAGGCTAGTTCAAATTGAAAGCATTTCAAGACGACAAATAAATGTGACTCAAAAATTGAAATTTGAGTTGGGAAGGGTAGAAATTAGAAAACATTGTGGGAAAAGGAGAAAATGCTGGTAACCAGCATCATCTCCTTTCCCACATTTTCAAAAACCTCCTTTCTCTAGGTCGTTATGTCAGGATTGTGTGGTAAAGGGTTAAAGCTTGCTAAGCATCACTCAAGGACCTTTTGCGGACAGAACTTGCAGTCTGATCTTGGATTTACACTGTCCGATAAGGAGATACTTTTTCCCCAAAAAATACCTTTGAAATAGCAACATTATTTTGGTTTTC
This sequence comes from Tridacna gigas, assembly GCA_945859785.2. Taxonomy (NCBI): domain Eukaryota; kingdom Metazoa; phylum Mollusca; class Bivalvia; order Cardiida; family Cardiidae; genus Tridacna; species Tridacna gigas. The sequence goes on from OX244039.2 coordinate 9,846,928, forward strand.
TTACAATTGCCTTGAAAGTATCATTCACTTATTTAGCAGCTTAAGGGTTATTTCAGAATTGTTAACCCCTTTACTGCTGTCCCGAGTTTTACGATCTCGAGAAAGAATGCTACTGAAATTATTGCAGGAATGCATGTAGCTCTGAAAGCCTTGCCTAATGACACTTCATTGAAAAACACAACTACTCCATTGTGGATATGACCCTAGACCCTTTGATTACCGATCCTATGCTTAACCCTTTACCCTGCAATCCTGACTTTTAACAATCCTGCGGAAAAAGCCTTTTGAAAACGTGGGAAAAGGAGAAAATGCTGGTAGCCAGCATTTTCTCTTTTTCCATGTTTTCTATCATGTCAAAGACAGAAACCATCATTTATGCCATATTTGTCATCTGCACATGCTTTCAATTTGGTCCAGGCCAAAAAAATGTTGTTTGGTAAAGAATTAACTCACTAAGCCAGCAGGAAGCCCCAAAGCAATTACTCAGCCATCTATGGAGTCAATATATTAACCATTTGCCACACAACCAAATTTTCAGACTTGTCAAAAATTGAAAACAATTGCAGATTGCTGGTTACTGGCATTTTCTGCTTTTGCCACGTTTTCTACCCTTTTACAGAAAGTTTCATCACTTGAGCCACATTAATTTTGTCGTCTGCAAGCGCTTTTAATTTGTACTAAAGTTCTAAAAGTTTGTTGTTTGGTAAAGAATTAAAATTTTGTCTTGTATAGATTTTGATGGTTTCTCAGTTTTTTTTTTTTTTTGGAAAGATTATATCAGGAAAAGGGTAATACAGTAACAAAATGTAAAAAAGGTATTTCTAACTTACATCAATAATTCATGGCCCATCTCCCAGCTAGTGGAATGGTCAGTGTTAAATAAAATCTGTAAAAAGACTTAGCGTCAAATTAAAATTCCTGCGTACCATAAGCGCTTTCTGGAAGCATTGCCATTTTTTCGTAACTCAGGTATTACAATCTGCAAGATATTTGCATCTTGCAGGAAACTAGTTTGGAAAAAACTAAAAGATAGGATTGTTTATCATTAGCAGCAATTTTTTTCACAAGTACTAAGCCGTAAGACTGGCAAATGAAAGGTAACAGAAAAATTCTCGGTCCAGAAAAGTAAACCATGCAAATAACTGCCATTTCAAAATCTGACTTGATGTTCCGGTAGCCCTTTACCAAACAATCTCAACTTATAAAAACCCTGAAGCGGAAGACTTTTGAAAACATTGTGGAAAAAATGATTAGGGTTAGGTGACCAGCATTTTCTCCTTTTCCCAAAATGTTTTCTATTTTTCATAACACGTTTCATAATTTGAGCCATATTTGGTGTCAGCAAATGCTTTCAAATTTGACAAATCTAAATTTACTTGTTTGGTAAAGGGTAAACGTCTTAAAATATAAGCCATGCTCTGTGAAAACAGGGCTTAATGCATCTGTGAAAAGTATCGACAAAGGTCAGCTTGCGCAGTCCGCGCAGGCTGACCTGGGTAGAAACTTTTTGCTATTGGACAATTTTCTGTATGTCTAAGGACCAGTCTACCTCATGATTCTGTCTGTTGTTAGACAAAGTGGATTTTGTGGATCACTAATTATGTGATGACTTGCCCCGTGTAGTGCATCACGGAGATGATGCACACGACAAAATTTTAGCCTTGTCCAAATTGAAAGCATTTGCAGACGACAAAATAAATGTGACCCGAAAATTGAAATTTGTTTTGGGAAGGACAGAAAACATTGTGGGAAAAGGAGAAAATGCTGGTTACCAGCATTTTCTCCTTTTCCCACAATGTTTTCAAGAGGCCTCTTTCTCACGGTCGTTAAAATTCGGGATTGTGTGGTAAAGGGTTAAGCACCCTTTTGCCAGAGCATGGCTCATATGCCTCAGACACTTGTGAATGAGAGAACATGTTAAAGGTACATCGCACATCATTGATCGTACAAATTTAGCAGATATTTGTTGCCAGTACAATTGAAAAGAAAATGTGTTTCAGAACATGCCAAAACGTTAGAGGTCACATCTAACCCTTTCCCTGATACATCAATTTCCTTACCATCAACCTTAAGATGAAAGCACATCATTCATTACTTCTGCAACAAGTATATGACTATTTACAAGCAATTTCTCCTTTTCCCCAAATATTTGTAAAGGCTTCTTTCTCAGGTTCGTTAAAACTTGAGACTGTGTGGTAAAGGGTTAACAAACGGACAAATGGGTGCATGCTTGCACTACAAACACAGTCATCATATAAGCTCTCTGGCTGGTGGAGCTAAAAAATGTCAGAAGCTTCCTGATGAGGAAACACTGGAAGGGAATAAACCAAATCTTTATATATAACTTTCAAAAACAATATGGGGCAAGAGGCCTTCATTTTTAGACTAGTGAAGCTAGTCTATAGGCATCATGATTGACCCAGAGTCAAAGTAAACAAAAAACCCCACAGTTGCCAAATACTGCCTCACAGTAAAATACTTCTTTCTATTATTATTAGAAATCCTAATTCTGTTATATATATGACAATTTTGACAAAGACTACTAAATCTCTACCAATCCAATTTGAACATGTCTTCTTACAAAGTAAAAGACTGAACAAGATGTCATTTATAAGGTACAAGATCTTTGCTTGTATGTAAATTAAGTGACCTATGCAAAGCAGGCTATTATCAGTTATTCCTCCATCACTGTTACATTATGAATGAATCTAAAAATAGATACACTTAGGTAACTTGTAGCAAATCCCAGCTGCATTAACTCTCACTGGACAGGGAACCCTTATCATTCCTTCAGTCATTCATTATCTAAATCATTGTGTACAGTTAAACTGTCATGTTAAACTGTTATTTTACGTTTAGAATATTAACTCTTTACCATACAGTCCGGAGTTTTAATGACACTGGGGAAGAATCCCTGGTAACCAGCATTTTCTCTTTTTCCCACATTGTTTTCTGCCGTTTTGGAATCAGGTTTCACCAATTCATCCATCTTAAACTGGTGATCTGTAACAGCTTTGAATTTTGTTTCATAAAGAGTTAAATAGTTCACTACATCTTGCGCTATTGGATATCGACTTATTGATTGTGTGGTGTTTAACGCTGTTTTCAACATTATTTCGGTGATATCATGAAGGCCACTGCGCCTATCCATGCTTTCCTGGAGTTTCTTTTATCGGCACCACCACGACTCAGTGACCTTTTGTGGACAGTGTGTATCAAGATCAGACTGCACAGAACAGCAGTCTTTTCTTGGATCTAAACTGTCCGATAAGAGGATATATTTTCTCCAAAATGTAACTTCGAAATAGGTTTTACCATTGGCTTGAAAGTTTCATTTAATTTTTCTAGCAGGTTAAGGGTTAAACTTAAACTGGATGATAGTCAACCAATAGCATGCATAGCCCTGGTAACTCAGTCGGTAGCATACAGGACACGAGAACAGGAGGTCGATCCCGGGCTCGGCCAATTTTTTTCCGAGGATTGATGATAGTCATTGCGACAGGATTCATTCCTCTCTCAAGTTTCGACGGTGGTCATGTGGGAAAGCAGCCAGTGGCTTGGAAAGAATATTCTACAGAGTACTGGTAACAGATACTCCAGGAAAGCATGGATATATGCACTGGCTGCCGCTATATAACTAAAATAATGTTGAAAATAGGGTTAAACACCATACAATCAGTCAATCAAATTTGCTAGTCTGTCAGTACTTTCAGTACTTTGATTTACAATCAACTACTTCTTTTTTTGCAATCCTTTTAACCCTTTCCCAAACAAGCCCTGGTTTTCACGTGTCTGCAGTACAAGTCTTTTGAAAACACTGTTTAGAAAACACTGTGGGAAAAGGAGAAATTGCTCGTTACGAGCAATTTCTCCTTTTCCCACAGTGTTTTCTACCCTTTTTGAGACCTTTCTGCCATTTTTATCAAATTTAGAATTGTCGTCTGCAATCTCTTTCAATTTGGACCAATCCAAAAATTGTCGTTTGGGAAAGGGTTAAGGTCTTTCAACAGTAGGGCTATAAAGCTGTACAGAACTCTCTTTCATCATCAGTATGAGAAACAGGACGGGGAAATGTCCTAAGGTAGTGGTCTATTTCCAACAATGATTTCTATGGGAATTTACTGCACGGATAATGACTATTTGTACAGAAATGAGCCATGCTCTGTGAAAAGGGGACCTAATGCATTTGCAAAAGGTATTGACCCAGGTCAGCCTGCGCGGACAGCGCAGGCTGACCTGGGTCAATACCTTTTGCTTTTGGTCAATTTTCTGCATGTCAAAGGACCAGTGTACCTCATGATTCAGTAGGTTGTTATACAAAATGGATTTTAGGAATGTATGATACTGTGATGACTTCCTTGGTATCATGCATCACAGAGATGCATTAAGCCCCCTTTTCACAAAGCATGGCTCAAGTATATGTGGACAACTTTTTTCACAAGGTAAAGCTCACATGCAGAAATGTCTATGTCATTTCTGGCCAAACACTGTTCAAGTACCAGAAAGCATAGCCCTAAGGATAGGACTACAAGCTTTGTGAACTCTGATCTTGATGCAAGTGATATTCACACGAACCATGCTCGGAGAAAAGGGGGTTTAATGCATCTCTGTTCTGCATTATATTAAGCATGTGGTCACAGAATTATGGATCCGAAATTCCATTCTAACAACCAGCTGAATCATGAAGCAGTGGTTCTTGGACGTGCAAAAAATTAAAAAAACGCAAATACAGTAGTTTCAAATCAAATCAGCCTGTGCCAACGGTGCGGGCTGACCTAAGTCAATTCTTTTTGCAGACGCATTAAACCTCCTTTTCACATAGCATGGCTCAAATGCATTATATTACAGGTTGATCCTTCAGACCATTAGATGCATTGGAATTATCCTTGGCTACAAAGAATGTGCAAGATACTGATTCTGCCAATCTGATGTGTACAGTAGGCAAAAGACCCTGAATAATGAACTTTGTAGATCATAAAGCGCTAGTAAAATATATATGAGCCATGCTCTTAGAAATGGGGTTTAAATGCATATGCAAAAAGTATCAACTCCTGCTAGCCTGCACAATCAGCACAGGCCGACGTGTGTCAAAACTTTATGCTATTTGTACAGTGTTTTCTACCCTTTTTGAGAACTTCCTGCCATTTTCATCAAATTTAAAATTGTCGTCTGCAAACTCTTTCAATTTGGACCAGTCCAAAATTTGTCGTTTGGGAAAGAGTTAAAGGACCATTGAGACTCATCAATGGGTAGGTTGTTAGACAAAATGGATTTTATGGAGCTCTTATTACGTGATGACTTGCGGAGTATAAGGCCTCACAGATATGCATTAAACCACCTTTTGCCAAAGTGCAGCCAACGATGTTAGAACCTTGAAGCTGTGAATGTTAGATCTTGAAGCTGTACAGCAGATTTATTAGTTTGGTGTTTAACCCTTTCCCAAACGACAAATTTTGGACTGGTCCAAATTGAAGGAGTTTGCAGATAACAATTTTAAATTTGATGAAAATGGCAGAAAGGTCTCAAAAAGGATAGAAAACTATGTGGGAAAAGGAGAAATTGCTCGTTACGAGCAATTTCTCCTTTTCCCACAATGTTTTCAAAAGACTTGTACTGCAGACATGTGAAAACCAGGGCTTGTTTGGGAAAGGGTTAACACAATTTTCCACATAATTTCAGGTATGTTACATAGAGAATAGATGGTTTGTGTCTTGGATGGGTTAAGTTTATCGGGCAAGGCGGAGGAATTTATCTGGTGAGCCAATAAATTCCGGAACCGAGCGTGATAAACTTAAACCATTCAAGACACCAACCATCTATTCTATTTATCCTGTCACGCACTCTGAAAGAACAAAACAAAAAACAAACATTGATATAAAGATGGTACCTCTTATTCAATATCTCATGGTACTGATACCATACAATTCCGAAGCCGAGCCTGATAAACTTTCCTGGAATCAAAGACAGTATGTTACTGTCTAATTCCCCAATTCACGACACTATTCTGTTTATCCTGTTTCTCATTTGTAAACAATCCTAAACCAACAGGATAGAATACTTCGCTCGAAATTAAGGCATGTATTGACATCTTTCTCACTATGAAATAAACACACAAATGGCGAACTGTATAAAGCACTTTCGGTATGCAGCTGCAATAATGACGTCATAAATTATATTGACTACGTCATAAACGTGATGTAAACCCTTGGAAGAATGTTGTGGCACAGAATTCTGTTTTATTTTAAATAATAAGAAAAATCAACATGTGCATCGAATTTTAAGTGATAATTTTACTTTAAAATATTGATTTCGTATCGCGGTACCTAAAAAAGAGTTCCGGCTGGTCACATGACCAACTAGCCTAATAAACCTTAATCACGTGACCAACTGACATAATAAACCTAGTCACATAGTCAAGTGACCGTATATCACCAAGTTTATATGACCCCCTGTTATACGACGGAATTCATAGGTGACAGGATAAAATGGACAGTGTACCTATCAATACTTTTGAGTTTCTTTTACCAGTACTTTGGACAATATTCTTTACAAGCCACTTGCTGCTCTAGGACAAACATAATTAATCAGCGAAAAAAATGTCCAGCAGTACTTTGGACAAAAGTTTTTACATACAAGGCACTGGCTGCTTTCCCAAAAATGTAATTTATCAGCAAAACAACGTCCAGCAGAAAAAGGAGGAATGTTCACACTGTTAAGACTTGCCGTATTGCATGCATTTTCAGGCAGCAAATTCCATGTGGCTTAAATGATCACAATTGCCTTTCTGAAAGACTTCAAAGAAGTGAAAAAACAGATTAAGTGTGCTACAACGGTCTCACTTAAACCTTTACCATACAATGCCGCCTTTTAATGACCCTGGGAAAGAAGCCTTTAGAAAACATTGTGGGAAAGGGAGAAAATGCTGGTAACCAGCATTTTCTCCTTTTCCCACAATGTTTTCTACGCTATCAAAGAAAAATTGCACCATTTGAGCCACATTCGAAATTGTCGTCTGCAAATGTTTTCAATTTGGACAAGACTAAAATTTTGTCGTCTGGTAAAGGGTTAACTCTTCACCAATAACAAATTTAGACTCTTCCTAACTGAAAGCATCATGACAAATTTAATAGGGATACAAATGAACCTAAGTTTTTAGATAAGGTAGAAAACATCGTGGGAAAAGGAGAAAATGCTGGTAACCAGCAATTTCTCCCTTTCCCACAATGTTTTCAAAAGTCTTCTCCTTCAGGGTTGTTATAATTTGGAACTGTGTGGTAAAGGGTTAATGATAGCGCAAAGCATGCCAAAACTGTGAGGTTACCGTACAGAGAAAACAAACTGAGAAAAGCTGCTATCAGATATTCAAACAGGTCATATGAACCATGCTATTTGTGTCTTATGTAGTTAATTGTTCAATAAAATTGATGAAAGAGTAAAAGAAAAGTCTTGTCTATTACGTATAACCTGATAAGATGCATTTTGGCCAAACAGGTATAGCCAATTCAGGAATATTTTGGGAATATTTTGTGAACACATAAGAAACTCAAAAACAAATCTGTTTTAATTAAAGTTTTATTCTATCATATATGAAAGATGGACCTCGACTTGTATTTGAATAAAAATGCACTGAACTAAAGAGTTTTAAAAGATATTTCAAGTTGTCTTTTCCAGCCATTTAACAAACACTTCTGGTTTTCTAGTTCAGATTCACTTCTTGTGAAGATGAACTGCCTTTAACCTTTTACCACACAATCCCGGGTTTTAATGACCCTTTTTGAGAAGGCTTTTGAAAACAATGTGGGAAAAGGAGAAAATGCTGGTGACCAGCATTTTCTCCTTTTCCCACACAGTTTTCCTCCCATTCACACGTTCTAAAACAAATCTGAACCACAATGAATTTGTGATGAGTAAATGCCCTCAGTTTGGACCAGTCTAAACAAACTTTGTGTGGTAAAGGGTTAGACCTTTCCAGGCTTTAAAAAAAATGTACAAATTTTCTGAAATACAATATCCACAATGTTAAACATAGAACCATTCTCTTTCACAAACGCACACAAACCTTCAGAATACAAATAAATTCATCCCCTCTTCTATATTACGACATTCAATTTCCCATCATGGAATATTTTAATCATCTTCTCCAAATCAATACATAGACCGTAGCAAAAACTGCAAGATAAAGCTCAAAAATGGACACTTCATCAATAGAATGTTTTCATGACTTACTATTAACAAATTACTGATTCTGACTTGCAGCTGGTAACTTTTGAAAAGCTTGTTCAAACAAACAAATTGCTTGCTACAAGCTGAAGACAAACATCCATTCTCTCCAAGAGAATATGCAGGAAGTAAATTAAGTTAATTTCTTTGACCAATCACAATAAAGACCATGTTAGACAAGCTGCCAACAAAATCCAGTGAAATACAGGTGAAATTATTGATACTATAAAAAGAAGCAACTGGTTTTAGCAGGCGATTACTTTTTTTCTCAAACTGTCTTCACGACCAGTCCAATGCAAGGGAGTAACTCATACTTAAATGCTAATTGGTCAAACATACATACAAGAAAATACCATGTAACCCTATCAACATACTTTCCAACACACCTAAATTCACTTCCAATGACTTTACAATCTCACAAAAAAGAACTTGGCATGAAATCTTTCAACTCTCTACTACATGACTGAGTTTTAGATTTTTCTATACTGAAAGTATTGGCAGACAACAAATAAAATGTGGCCAAAATGAGAAGATCTGTCATTGAAAAGGTGGAAAACATTGTGGGAAATGGAAGAAATGCTGGCAATCAACATTTTCTTCTTTTCTTACTATGTCTAACTCTTCACCACAAAATCATGGGTTTTAGCAACCCTGAGGAAATAGCCACAACAAAACCAGCATTTCTTCCTTTTCCCACATGGTTTTCTACAGTTTCAGACAATATTTCATGTGTCCTCTGCAAATGTGTTCAATTTGGACAAGTCTAAAATTTTGTCATTTGGTAAAGGGTTAACTGCTTACCAAACACAAAAACCAGACTCTCTCAAATTAACCCTTATCCTGCTGAATAACAGAAATGAAACTTTCAAGCCGATAGTTTAAGCCCAAAACTTTCCTGTTTCAAAGGGATTTTTGGAGGGAAGATATTTCCTTATTGGACAGTGCAGATCAAAGATCAGACTGCACATTCTATGCAGTCCGATCTTGATCTACGCTGTCCGCAACAGGTTAGTGAGTCGTGACAAGCAGCCTAAGGGTTAAAAGAATTTGCAGACAATTAACATGTAGCTGAACAGATGACTGCTATCTATGAAAAGTAAGAAAACGACGTGGAAAAAGAAAATGCTGGTAACCGGCATTTTCACCTTTTATCACAATGTTTTCAAAAGGCCTCTTCCTGACAGTCATTTAAAACCAAGGATTGTTTGGAAATAAGTAAAGGGCCTGCTTCTTCAGTGAGGTAATCACACAGGCTCTTTGCAAGATCATTGCTTCAAATGAAGACATGACTTTACAACTATTTTTTCTTCTGCCGCATTTTTCACTGTTCACCCCCCCCCCCCCCTTTATTATTCTAACAATATTTTACACAATTTCACAATACACATGTTGAAATTTACAGTTGTGTGATTGAACTTGTTCGAATGGATTACACAAAACAGTTATCAAGTTTTCCCCCACACATATTTTCACCCCAGCAAACTGATTAACCTAACTTTTAGCATTTTTCAGCTGATTCGACATCCAATCCAGTCCTTCATAAAGTCCGTCTCCACTTGTTGCACAAGTTGCCTGAATATACCAGTTTCTGTTTCTCAAACTATGAAGACCAAGTTTATCTGTAATTTCTGCAGCATTCATAGCATTTGGTAAATCCTGAAATATAGTTAGAAACATTACTGATAGAGCGCATTTTTTTTTTCCCCATAAAACAGTTCTATCATCCACTGTTTTGTAGCATTATCTGACTACCACACATTTCTAAGTTTTAACGACCCTGGAAAATTAGGCTTTTGAAAACATGGTTAGAGAAAATATAAAATGCTGGTAACCAGCATTTTCTCCTTTTCCCCTGATGTAGTTGTCCCTATAAAAGACAACATCCACCATTTGAGACATGTTTGTCATCAGCAAATGTTTTCAATTTGGACCAGCCACAAAAATTTTCTGTTGTACAGGCTTAATACTTCAATATAGTACACAACATCTCATGGTGACAGTTCATCTAATTTACACTTTCCCAGTCTCCATAATTACTGGGCTACAAAATGAGCCTTGCCAAAGGTCAGGTCGACCACATTTGTACATAAAGATTTGGTCAAACACAAGAGCTTCACATGCAGGTGCCATCACTTGGCTGCAGCTGCTCGATTCTCATGGAGTTAAAAAAATTGGCATAATTGTAAAAAATATGTGTCATGCTCTGTGAAAAGAGGGCTTAATACATCTGCGAAAAGTATCCATACAGGTCAGCCTGCACAGTCCCCACATGCTGACCAGGGCCGAAATTTTTCATCACCGGTCAATTTTCTGTATATCAGAGGACCAGTCTACCTCAGGATTCAGCCAGTTGTTAGACAGAACAGACTTTATGGATCTATAATCATATGATGACTTGCTTGGTACAGAGCTTCAGATAAGAGGGAGTGATGATATTCTAAATTCATTATTTCTCTTCCAAACCCTATGTTGTGGTACTCATTAGAATTGTCTTGATGAGACAATTCTAATGAGTACCCATAACATAGGGTTTAGTGGAGAGTAATTAGTATTTTCAATTTTGAAATCAAAATCACTCCCTCTATCTGGAGCTCTGTTGGTATAATGCATCACAGAGATGCATTAAGCCCCCTTTTGCCAGAGCATGGCTCATTTTGATGGTTATCTGCCCTTCTTGTTTAGATCCTCCTTTTGATAGTAAACGACTTTGTCCACGTTTGAAGTAAATTTCTTCAATAAAGACAGAGAGATGATAAAATGTCAAGGTTTTTGAAGACATCAAAGTTTTTGCATGACAACGCAGATGACAACATAGACCCCAGGGCTACGACAATACCTTGATGTCTACTTCAAAAACAGCCGAGGTAAAAATTACAGGCTCCTTTTTGTCTACCTTAATGTTGTGAGCCTTATACCAAAAAACTTTGTCTCCTAAAATAGTTGAGTGGACAGCACCATTTTGACAAAACCAATAGCCTCATGGTATCCGCACTATACGAATAAACTAGAACTGTCGCAAAGCGGACAAATACCCCCACCGGCACCTTGTCACTGAAGCAGGACCAGCCTTTTCTACTTTTCCCCACCATCTTTTTCTACCCCAAAATCACAATCCCAAATTTTAAACTGCCTTTCTCCCCTTTCCCAGAAAAATATTACATACCTGCTTATTTGCAAACACAAGCAACACCGCGTCTCTTAGTTCATCTTCAGACAACATTCTGTTCAATTCCTCTCGAGCCTCTCCCACCCTTTCTCTGTCATTACTGTCCACCACAAATATCAAACCTGAAAAATGATGGATTGATTGAATGGTGTTTTAGGCTGCTTTCAACATTATTACAGCTATATCACAAGGACAGCTCACTTATTCATGTATGTCCTTGGTTTCAACAGTACTAGGCTGAGGCTCTGAAGTGTCTTGCCCATGGGCACTCCAATGAGAAAACCAAGTGCTTCCAGTGAGGCTTTGAACATAAGGCTTACACCTTACCACTGAGCCATAAAGGTCCCTAACCCTGAAAAATATTCAACAACATGTAAACAACGATTATACGTAACTTTTACCCATAACCCTTTGCCACAAACTCCTGAGTTTAAATGACACCGACAGAAACCCCTTTTAGAAACATTGTAGGGAAAGCAAAAAAAATAAAATGCAGGTAACCAGCATTTTCTCCTTTTCCCATTATGTTTTTTTCCCCTATCAAAGACAGAAACCATTCGAGCTACACTGTATTTATCATCTGAAAATGCTTTCAATATTGTCAAACCTAAAATTTTGCTGTTTGGTAAAGAGTTGACTAAATAACCCGATGGCTTACCTTGTGTGTTCTGGAAATAATGTCTCCATAAAGGTCGAATTTTGTCCTGACCTCCCACATCCCACACTGTAAAACTGATATTTTTGTATTCTACTGTTTCCACATTGAAACCTGCAAAAGAAATAGTTTATATAATTCAGGGTTGTTTAGGTAAAATACAGTATCTGTATAGATCTAACAGACAAGATTTCCTGTTCAGTTTGTTTGTATTGGAGTTTAACACTTTACCACACAATCCCGACTTTTGACACCCCTGAGAAAGACGGCCTTTGAAAACGTGGGAAAAGTAGAAAATGCTGGTAACTAGCATTTTCTCCTTTTCCCACAATGTTTTCTAGCTTTCCCTAAACAAATTTCAATTTTTGATTTACATTTACTTTGTTGTCTGCAAATGCTTTCAATTTGGACTAGTCTAAAATTTTGTCCTTTGGCAGCATGCCCGCTGGGTTTTCAATTTGGGGGTACATGCACCCTCCAGGTTTTGAACTGGGGATACAAAGAAAATATTGGGGCTACACTGTACCCCCTAGGTTTTGAATTGGGGGCGCAAAGAAAAATTAGGGGGTATAGAGTAACTTTGGACTGTTTCAGTTTTATTGATAAATTTTAACACCCCAGCTCCTTTACCATAATGAATGGGATCTTAATTAAATTATCAAATTGTGCATTGGTGATTATATGGATACATCATCTGTCTCCAGGGCATGCACCTACTTAGATATAATCGCAAGGTTTCAGGGTTTAAAGCCAAACATGGCCTTGAGTTTTGATAATCAACTGCCTTTATGAAAGATTTTTCACCTTTATTCCTTTCTCAAAGTTGCGAAGTACATTTGAGCTGTTTTAAAAAGGATCGACAGATCGATGCTCGTTGTCCAAGGTAATGTTTGTAGATCTGGCGATTTTAAAATCACAGAGGAGCAGGCCGATTGGCTTATTGTAAGCTCAAACTGTCAAATAAAGGCCATGCCGTGTTAGGGCAAAATAAAACAAAATATGTAATGTTAGAATCACTTGTGTAAACCTACATTTCTCAGATCTTCACTCTGTAAAATATTTAACAGCTTTTGTTTTGATGACATTTTTTCTGCAGCAGACGCCATACATACTAAAAATTACATGTTTAATTTGCAGTTCGATTTGTCAGCTTTCATATGTCAAAAAAATGTGTTTTTAACAATAACTGTGCATCATAATTTAATTAAATGATTTTAATTTCTCACTGAAAATTAATTAACAGATTCCCTGTATACGTGGTAGATTCTGACACCTTAAAAAATCGTAGCGAAAATTACTCCAACAGACGAGGGAGCGCAAAATATATATAGCGAAAATATTTGGTAACCCGCTCTATTTTGAGGACAAAGCGCGGTACCCACTTACGAGGAAAGTTGCTTTGGTTTTGTTTGTCTGGCATGCAGTAGGAAATGGTATCCAATTTGTATGTGCAGTTTCCGTAATTATTTTCCTTTTTGTATGTGCATACTTTTGACAGTGCGTTCATGCACGCAAGGACAAAAAATTTGTACGCGTGGAGTAGAATTTACATTTGAATTACGTACTGCAGTACGTGATTGGGCACCCTGGTTTGGTAAAGAGTTAACACTGTCCTCACAGTTAAGTCACAGCAGTCAGAGCACCTAAGCTAGTGATTCTCGGCTTCCTCCCACCTGTACTGACTAAAACGTTCTTTCCAAGTCACTGACTACATATCTCAAATATATTACAGGTGAGAAGTGAAAAATCGCTACAAAGGAAGTTTGTTGCAATTGGGTATTGCACCCACAACCTCCAGATCATGAGCCAGATATGCTAACCACTGAGCCATCTACTCTGTCTGTAAAAGAGATTTAAGTTCTACTACCACTTTTGATCCTTTACCACACAACCCTGAGTTTTAACAACGCTGGGAAAGAGGCCTTTTGAAAACTCTGTGGGAAAAAGAGAAAATGCAGGCAACCAGCATTTTCCCCTCTTCCTACAATGTTTTCAACCTATCCAAGAAAAAATACTACAATTTGGAAAACATTTGAATTGCCGTCTGCAAATGCTTTCAATTTTGTCTAGTCCAAATTTTTGCATTGCAGTAAAGTTTTAACCCTTTACCAGATAACAGAATTAAAGCCTTGCCCAAAAAGCATTGAAGGCATAAATTTGCAGACGACAATTTCAATGTGGCTTAAAAGGTGCAAGTTTTCTTTGATTAGGTAGAAAACGTTGTTAGAAAAGGAGAAAATGCTGGTTATCAGCATTTTCTCGTTTTCCCACAATGTTTTCAAAAGGCCTTTTTCCCAGGTCATTAAAAGGCATCGATTTGTGGTAAAGTGTTATGGGTCACATTTATCTGACGAAGAAATTCAACCCATTTTTCTTATTAGCCCTTTACCAAACAACAGAATTTTATACTGTTCCAAACTGAAAGCATTTGCAGAAAATAAATTACCGTGACTGAAAAATTGACGTAGCACAAATTAGGAAAACTTCATGTAGAAAAGATTATGGGAAAAAGAAAAAATGCTGGTAACCAGCGTTTTCTCCTTTTCCCACAATGTTTTCAATAGTCCTTTTCCTTGAGTCATTAAAACTCTGGATTGTGTGGTAAAGAGTTAACTCTTTGCCATACAACCTCAAATTTAACTACTCTGAGGAAATAGCCTTTTGCCGGTTATCAGCATTTTCTCCTTTTCCCACAATGTTTTCAATAGTCCTTTTCCTTGGGGTCATTAAAACTCAGGATTGTGTGGTACAGAGTTAACTCTTTACCACACAACTTCAAGTTTTAACGACTCCGAGGAAACAGCCTTTTGCTGGTTACCAGCATTTTCTCCTTTAACCACAAAATTTTCAAAAGGCCTTTTTTTTCACAGGGTGGATATGAGTCGGGATTGTGGGGTAAAGGGTGAACCCTTTCTATGTTTTCCAACATTTAGGAGGAAGTTTATTAGACAAACCAAGAGAAAGGAGATAATACTGTTTACAAGCAATTTCTTCCATTCTTACATTGTTTTCTATCCTTTCATAGGCCGATTCCACCAACTGAACCTTATTTGCTATGTCATCTTGACGGTTTTAAAGGCCCAGGGGTGACCAAGAGTAAACAATGGGGTTTTTAAAATGCATTTAAATTTCCATCACACCATGTAAAAGTATACAAAATTATTGTGAAGATAACAATCGGTTATTGTATGGTTTCGTCCAAGTGTTAGTCATTGGCAGAAAAACGAACATTCAAACTAGATAAAATATTACTAAATTACTCCATCATGTTTACTTTATACCTGGTTTTAAAATTCATTTTTCTGCAAGCGACTTACACTTGGACTGACCGTAACTGCAACTGGACCAGCCTTTATCCTTTACCAAGTAATCCCTTATCCTTTACCAAGCAATACTGAGTTCTGAAGAAGAAATAGGCTTTTGAAAACGTTGTGAGAAAAGGCTGGTAACCTGCACTCCATTTTCAACAATTTTTTGTCCTCTTTCAAAGACAAATCTTATTATCTTTGAAGTATTAAGTATTAACTCTTTACCACACAGTCCTGAGTTTTAACAACCCTGAAAGAGAATGCTTTTGAAAACATCGTGGGAAAAGGAGAAAATGCTGGTAACCAGCATTTTCTCCTTTTCCCACAATGTTTTCTACCCTATCCAATACATAAATCACCATTTAAACTACATCTTACTTGTTGACAGCAAATGCTTTCAATTCAGTCCTGTCCAAATTTTGTTGTTTGGTAAGGAGTTAACTCTTTACCACACGGCAACATTTTGGACCCATCCAAATTGAAAGCATTTGCAGACGACAATTTCAAAATGACTCATATAATATCACATTCCTTTCATGTGGTAGAAAACATTGTGGGAAAAGGAGAAAATGCTGGTTACCAGCATTTTCTCCTTTTCCCATAATGTTTTCGAAAGACTTCTTCCTCGGGGTCGTTAAAAGTCGGCATTGTGTGGTAAAGGGTTAAACTGTCGTCCGCAAGTGGTTTCAGGTTGAACAAGTCTACAGGTTTGTTATGAGGTATACGGCTAAAATGTTATTTGGTTAAGAGATTATGTATCACTAATTCTGGTAACTTCTATAGAGAAGTACCATTTTTTTTTTTTTGGTTAGTTGTCTGCAGGCTGATCTTGTTCTAAGCAGTCATGAAAGTGATGCGAATGGGAGAGGGAGAAATGACAAAAAATTGCATCATAGTTATTTTGGTTATACTAAAAATCAGTCTCTCTCTCTCTCATTTTTTAAATAAAGCCTATGATGTGAGTGCTCATTAGAATTGTTAAAAAAGATGGATACATGTATTTATTTTTTTTTAGGATTTAATTATCAAATCCCATTTATCTGGAATTCTGATTTCATCTTAAATCTATAATTGTAGGGTTACATTTGAGCTACATCTAAAATGTCAAAAATAAGTGAATACCTATAGTTGGAATGGTAGTAACAATCTCTCCCAATTTAAGTTTATACAAAATGGTTGTTTTTCCTGCAGCATCCAACCCTACCATCAATATTCTCATCTCTTTTTTACCAAAAAGGTTTTTAAACAGGCTTGCAAATGCTCCCATTCTGTCTTTGTTTATTTATTTGGTTAGCCTGCAAACAAAAAAAAGAACACTGCTAAACACTTTACCTATAGTTGGAATGGTAGTAACGATCTCTCCCAATTTAAGTTTATATAAAATTGTTGTTTTTCCTGCAGCATCCAATCCTACCATCAATATTCTCATCTCTTTTTTACCAAACAGGCTTTTAAAAAGGCTTGCAAATGTTCCT
Organism: Tridacna gigas; assembly: GCA_945859785.2. NCBI lineage: Eukaryota > Metazoa > Mollusca > Bivalvia > Cardiida > Cardiidae > Tridacna > Tridacna gigas. Next base: position 9,863,752 of record OX244039.2, read on the forward strand.
CCCATTGTGGTATTTGTTCACTGACAATCCTGAAAGAAAAATTATCTGTCTAAGATGCCCTTCAATTAAAAAAAAAGTATCAGTTGTTGTTAAATTCAAATATACCTGTCCCTAAAAACAATGACAGGGTCAGCATTCAACAACTCTTAATACTCAGAGGATTTGTAATAAATATCTACATCAAACAGGGTTCAAAAGTCCCATAGATCTACTCGCATTTTAGATCTACTCGCAAAATGCTAGTCAGAATTTGGAATATGCAAGCCAAATTCTCAAGCACTCAAAAAAAAACATGCGAGTACATATTAGCAATGGTCAATTACATGAATAAAATAAATAGTACATATGGATACAAATAAGGTAATCCTTTTCGTTCTAAACAGCAGTCATGTCACACTCAGAAAATCCATCAACGGTTAATTATACTTTATGGAAAATTTAGAAGAAATGTAAACTGGTTCTGTCTGAAAAAGTAAGAACTATGTAATCCCAACTGCGGATGAATCAAACACTGATCATCATGTCAGAAAAGATTAGGGACTTTCTTTTACAAAGTTTGTGTCCATATCAAACAGAAGGAAAGCCAAGAAGCACCATAATCAAATGATGATGCATAGGAAACCTGTTCAAGTAGGTCTACAAACAAACACTTCAACGTAACATCAGGAATTCTGGTGGTGGTGGTGGGGGCTGTAAAAACCAAGAAATCCTTCAAAGCCTACAGACACAGTATCACCCTAAGTCACAGAACTAAACACAACAACAATGGTAAAATTTGGTGCACTTACTGCCGCAAGCAGGCAGTGGAAGGCAAGCCATCTGTAAAGTGAAAGTCTCCCGATATAAAAAATCAAAATCATCTAAATATAGAATTTGAAATTCTACTCAATAGAACTTTGATCCTTCAAATGGATTGGTGTATGCTTAAAAGAAATGAAATTAACGTCTTAATTTTAAAAAGTATCACAATAAAATCACTTGTATTCTGAATGTCTAAATGACTTTGTTGCATGATAATCTAGTAAAAATATTAAAATCTTATTTTTGATGAAGAAAATACAAACAGGTTTCACTGCACATAAGGAAATTACAATAATTGGAGATTAGATTCAAATGAATGTGTCTTGCTCTATGAAAAGGGGGCTTAATGCATCTGCAAAAAGTATCGACCCAGGTCAGCCTGCGCAGTTCGCAGAAGCTAACCTCGGCTGACACTTTTATTTTGGTCAATTTTCTGCATGTCAGAAGACCATTCTACCTCAAGATTCAGTTGGTTGTAAGAGAAAGTGGAATTTACGGATCCACAATCACATGATGACTTGCTTGGTTATGGTATCATGGATCAAGGAGATGCATTAAGCCTCCTTTGTTCCTGAGCATGGCTCAAATGTTTCGTCACTTACATCTATGAAAAAACGAAGCTCTTCAAAAACCAGTGACATCAACCTTGTAGCCAATCCATAGATCATGCCACAGAAGTATGTAAAAAATTACCGAAGCTTCTTTATGTCGACCGAGAAAGAAACTTGTGATATCTGACCAAGGATTGTCCCTGAAAAAACTTAAACAGTTCCTATCCCACTACAAGAATACTTCAAGTTTGCGAGGATTTAGATTAAATATAGGTGTGCATGTATGTAAACTGTTAGTTAAAGATCGAAGCTATTTCATAGTAATCATACAGTTAAATGTAAGGCAGCTAATAAATAAAAATGAGTAGAAATCTAAAGATCAGAATAGGTCAAACATTCCCTTCTGATTAGAGGACACACAGAGGGTACGAAAGGAAAAAGTGACTATTAGAAACCTTTTGTGTCATCAACACAGAATACAATTTTAGTCGTAACTGTCTGATACACAATAAATATGTAAGCTTCAGAATGAAAATACACATAACCAAGCTCAGTCACATTGGTTCAGACAACAGAAAAAACAAGCCTGGGACAAAATAAGGGTTTAGGTAATTTGTTCAGGTATGGGCCTGTTCTAAGCATACTAGTTTGACAAAAATGAGACCTAGGACGGACACTGAGAAGTCTGTAGCATTAACTTATGACTTGGATCTATTGTTACGTTGACCTTAAAATTTAACCCTTTCCCCGTACAATCCCGCCTTTTAACGCCCCTGGGAAAGAACCTCTTTGAAAACAGTGGAAAAAGGAGAAAATGCTGGTAACCAGCGTTTTCTCCTTTTCCCACAATGTTTTCTACCCTATCAACGAAAAATTGCACCATTTGAGTCACACTGAAATTGTCGTCTGCGAATGCTTTCAAGTTGGACAGGTCTAAAATTTTGTCATCTGGTAAAGGGTTAAATGCCATTTTTATTGGTACTTCCATCACTGCAACAGTTCACTTCCTTCTGTTGGTCCTGCGTTTCACCAGTACTATGCTTGGGTTCTCATTACAATGACAAAGCACACTCCTTAAAATGGCAGGTGATTCCAACTGTGATTTTCATTTCCTCAGCACATCCAGCATTTCCTGTTGCGCCAAACAAAATAAATCTATTTGACACTAATGTGGCCCTACACAAACCCTGATAGTAAGGCTGGAATTATTCCTTAGCATAACTTGAAATCACACTATGCCTGCTTCACGAATCCTCTTTACCAACCTTGGAAGTGTACATCTGGTTGCTGGAGAAGTTGTACCCTGGAGAGCTCATCCCCTAATCCTTAGGTTATGAGTTCTCCAGGGAAGTCATTTTCTTACTACTCAATCAAGAGAACTACTACTCCAGATACGTATACAATTTTATCATATATTTGCTTACCTTATTTTCAGTTTTCTCAATATTAATGATTACTGCCTGTTTTATTATGTTAGAATATAAGGTTTGTGAACAATGATATATTTTGTGTATAGCTGTAAATAAGCAGAGTAAAGAAAATCATGGATACATGCTTTTTGATTATACATAAAATGTATAGCAAATTCTCATTATTCCATGAATTCTCATGCAGTCTCATCAATCTATGTTAGCAAGCAGTGTTTCATTGCATATACTATATTTGCTCCACCTGTCAAATCTATATGACTTCCGACATTCCAGGGAAACTCCAAGTGCTCGAAATGCATCGAACGGTCATTTTATCTAAAATATGCTGGAATAATCACTTCATGTCAACAATTTACTTCTTACATGAACAACAAAACCTTTTTGTGGTAAAACAGATGTGAATCTAAAATATGATAAAGAAAACGATTCTGTGATAAAGATTGGCTGTAACATTTAACAAGACCTTGTATGCGACATCATCAGACATTTGATATGCTTGTTTTTATCAAAGATGATTCAAGGAGTAATCAGAATGTGTCTAAATGATTCCCGATTGTGATGAAATGTACTTGATTAAGCAAATTCGTAATGAAAAACATGTTGAACAGTATTCATTGTTCAAAAAAAGAATGCTGGCTCTTTCCCTGTCGATTTAGATGCCCACATCTTAGCCATCCTGTGTTTATTTCATCAGTTGTGTGTAAGTAATAAGGTTCATATTTATATGAGAAAAGGGCATAATAGGTATTTTTTCTTTGTGGGCATTATACAGAAGCAAAAAAAAAAAATTCATAACTGTGACCAAAGCATAATTAAACAGGGTTTACACTGTTCAGTGCTCGTATCAGTTTGACAAATTGTGGCATGAAGACAGTGTTTCTCTTATTTACAAGTAGACTTCCTAAAGTTTCATCCAGCTCTTTTCGACTTTACTATGAAATGCATCATGGGGGTGAAACAGGATGAAGGTTGGAAACTGACGCTGTCAAGCCTTGACCTGTCACATTGATAGTCTTATAAATGTAAATTCCAATTTGGAAAGCACTAAACAGCAGTACATTCAACAAACGAGATATTTCTTCACCCAGAATATCAAGTCCTGTTAATAAACAATGATTTGGGCAGGATTTAAAGTGTCAATTTTAGGCAGAAATAACCCCACCCAGTCGTAATATCCATGACGCGGAAGTTTCTTCCACCAACAGTTTTTTTTCCTGTCAATTAAAATAAGAAACATTCAAACGTAACATACCTGTAATTGATAAAATAGATGCGTCAGCTTTCACTGAAAAAAAATGGGATTTGGAATCACGAACAACTTTCTCTGACTAATATGGATATAAGTTTGTCAGAAGACGGCCGACAGTCAAAATGGCGGACGTGTAGGTAATTTCGTTGCACATGCCACGTCAATAGCCCGGTAAGGGATAGCTTGTATTGAGGATTTTCTTAGATACCCATGATGACGTCAATTGTTTTGAAGAGGATTAATGTTCACTGGATCTTTTGCGAGATCCATATTTCACATTTTTCGGATTATCTGCCATATTTTTATAATTCTCTATAAGGGACTATCCATGTTTGATATATTTCAATGTGTCTTAAAGACGAAATTATTGGGGAACCCCAAACCTCGGCGTAAGTGACGTCATCAAACTGGTTTCATCAAAGTACCTAAGGTATGGTAACGAGATGTAACCAGACTCCCGAGATTATTATGAAACAAAAAAAACCTCTAAAGACCAGACTGTAATGAGTCGACCCTTTACCAGACAAATGCGCTTTTTAATGACCCTGAGTTAAAGGCCTTTGAAAACATTGTGGCTAAAGGAGAAATGCTAGTTACCCAACCCAGGTTACCAGGATTTTCTTCTTTTCCCACAATGTTTTCTACCCTTATGAAAACAAATCTCATGAATTGGGCCACATTTAACTCTTTGTCGCACAATCCAAACTTTTTACGACCATGAAGTAGAAGCCTTCTGAAAACATCTCCTTTTCCCACATTTTCTACCCTATCCCAAACATAAATCACCATTTAAGCTACGTAGGTACTCCTGATTTCTCGTCTGCAAATGCTTTCAATTCGGTCTAGTCTGGTAAAAAATTTTCTCGTTTGGTAAAGAGTTGTCATCTGCAAACCGTTTTAATTTGGACTAAGCTAAAATTCTGTCATTTGATAAACCGTCAACAACCATGACAAAGGTTCTTTGTAAAGATTTTTTGGAAAAGGAGAAATTTCTGGTAACCATTTTTTTCTCCCTTTTCCACAACGTTTTCTAACATTTCAAAGATGATTTCCTTCCATTGACAGTCCATTTGTCATTTATTAGCAAATGCTTTCAACATATTCTTTACAAAACAACAAAATTTAGACTTGTCTGTACTGACAACATATTTGAGCATTGCTCAGGCAAAAGGGGTTTTAATGCATCTCTTGATCCTTGCATTATACCAAGCAAGTCATCATATGATAATGGATGTATAAAATTCTGTCATTTGATAAACCGTCAACAACCATGTCAATGGTTCTTTGTAAAGATTTTTGAAAAAGGAGAAATTTCTGGTAACCATTTTTTTTCTCCATTTTCCACAACGTTTTCTAACATTTCAGAGATGATTTCCTTCCATTGACAGTCCATTTGTCATTCATTAGCAAATGCTTTCAACATTTATTCTTTACAAAACAACAAAATTTAGACTTGTCTGTACTGACAACATATTTGAGCATTGCTCGGGCAAAAGGGGTTTTAATGCATCTCTGTGATACGTGCATTATACTAAGCAAGTCATCATATGATAATGGATGTATAAAATCCCTTTTGTCTTACAATTGACTGAATCATAAGGTAGACTGGTCCTTTGACATGCAGAAAATGGATAGCAAAAAGTTTCAACCAAGGTCTGCCTGCAATTATTTCAAAGCCTTTTCCATCAGGGTCATAGACTCTTAGGATTGTGAATTAACACTTTCCCAAACAAGCCCTGGTTTTCACGTGTCTGCAGTACAAGTCTTTCGAAAACACTGTGGGAAAAGGAGCAATTGCTCGTAACAAGCAATTCCTCCTTTTCCCACAGTGTTTTCTACCCTATTGGAGAACTTTCTGTCATTTTCATCAAATTTAAAATTGTCGTCTGCAAACTCTTTCAATTTGGACCAGTCTAAAATTCATCGTTTGGGAAAGGGTTAAATCTTTACCACACAATCCAGACTTTTAACGACCCTGAAAAAGAAAGCTTTTGAAAACATTGTGGGAAAGGGAGAAAATGCTGGTAACCAGCATTTTCTCCTTTTCCCACAATGTTTTCTTCCCTTCCTGAAACAAATTTCAATTTTTGGGTTACATTTATTTTGTCGTCTGCAAATGCTTTCAATTTCGACCAGTCTAAAATTTTGTCGTTTGGTAAAGAGGTAAAGGGTTAGCTCCTTGCCACACAACAATAATGTAGATGAGTCCAAATTCAAAGTATTTACAGACAACAGTTTACATGTGACTCAAACAATGGACTTGTCTTTTACAGGGTAGAAAACATTGTGGGGAAAGCAGGAAATGCTGTTTACCAGCAGTTTCTCCTTTTCCTACAATGGTTTCAAAAGGCTTCTTCCTCTTGGTAATTAAAACTTGGGAGTGTGAGGTAAAGGGTCAACAAAACTTTGTCATCCAGGAAACAGCTAACATTTACCAATCATCTGGGCATCTCATGAATGTACCATGCTTCTAAAAAGAGTATGGAAAATTATAAAAAAAATTATACAACAAACTAGACGTAGCTGAAATGAAGGAACTTGCACTTCAAAAGGTAGAAAACATTGCCATAAAAGGGGAAAAAAAATGCATGTAACCAAAAGTTTTTCCTTTTCACACAATAATTTCTAAAGTCTTCCTCCTCAGATTAACAGCCCGCCCCGGTAGTTCAGTGGTTAGCATATCTGACTCACGACCTGCTGGTGAGAGTTTTATATCCAGCTGAGGCGAACTTTCTTTCTGCCGAATTTTGCCTCTCACCTCTGATGCATGTGAGAAAAGTAGTGGCTTTGGAAAGAAAGTTGTGTCAGTACTGGTTTGAGGAAGCCAGGAAACACATGGGTGCTTCGATGACCACCATGATATGACCTTAGCTGTTAAAATGGCGTTAAACTCCAATACGAACCAAACCAAACCAATCCTCAGATTAATGACCCCCAAAGAAGAAGCCTTTTGAAAGCATTGTGGGAAAAGGTTACCAGCATTTTCTCCTTTTTCCCACAATGTTTTCTATCCTTCCGAAACAATTAAATTTCAAATTTTGAGTCACAGATGTTCAGTCATCTGCAAGTGCTTTCAATTTAAACAAGTCTAAAATGTTTGTCTGGTGGCAAAAGACTAAAGGGTTGTGGGATGGAGGGGGATCAATTCAACAGTGATACTGTACTCCAAAAATATTAGCAGAGAGATTGTTTTGAATTATCTTTTAATTAATATCATTCAAAAACTCGCAACCACAGAGTAAAACATCATAAATACAACACAATCTCATATACTAGTATATATGTACATGTATCCAATTTCCATTTGAAACTGACAGATGCTTTGAAATGAGGCTTGCTCTGTTGAAAGGGTTTTAACTCTTTACCAAACGACAAAAATTTAGATTGGTCCAAATTGAAAGCATTTGCAGACGACAAAATAAATGCCATTGAAAATTTGAAATATGTTTTGGGAAGGGTAGAAAACATTGTAGGAAAAGGAGAAAATGTTGGTTACCATAATTTTCTCCTTTTCCCACAATGTTTTCAAAAGGCTTGTTCCTGAGGGTTGTTAAAAGTCGGGATTGTGTGGTAAAGGGTTAATGCATTTGGAAAACATATCGACCAAGGACAGCCTGCCCGGTCAGCACAGACCGACCTGGGTCGAAACTGTTTGCTGTCGGTCAATTTTCTGTGTGTCAAAGGACCAGTCTACCTCATGATTCAGTCAGTTAACTCTTACCGCACGACAAAATTGTAGACTAAACCAAATTGAAAGCATTTGCAGATGATAAATTAAATGTAGCTCAAATGATGATTTCTGTCTTTCATAGGATAGAAAACCTTGTGGGAAAAGGAGAAAATGCTGGTTACCAGCATTTTCTCCTTTTCCCACAAGGTTTTCAAAAGCGCATTTTTTTTCAGGGTTGTTAAAAGTTTGGATTGTGTGGTAAAGAGTTAACCCTTTACCAGACGACAAAATTTTGACCTTGTCCAAACTGAAAGCATTTGCAGACGACGATTTCAATGTGGCTCAAATGGTGCAACTTTTCTTTGATAGGATAGAAAACATTGTAGGAAAAGGAGAAAATGCTGGTTACCAGCATTTTCTCCTTTTCCAACAAGGTTTTCAAAAGCCTTCTTCAGGGTTGTTAAAAGTCAGGATTGTTTGGTAAAGAGTTAATAGACAAAATCACTTTATGGATCCATACTTGTATGATGATTTGCTTGGTATAACCTTTACCACACAATGCCACCTTTTGACGCCCCTGCGAAAGAAGCCTTTTGAAAACATTGTAGGAAAAGGAGAAAATGCTGGTAACTAGCATTTTCTCCTTTTCCCACAAGGTGTCCAAAAGCCCTCTTTTCCAGGGTTGTTAAAAGTCGGGATCGGCTGGTAAAGAGTTAATAGACAAAATCACTTTATAAATCCATAGTTGTGTGATGAGTTACTTGGTATAAACTTTTACCACACAATGCCACCTTTTGACGCCCCTGCGAAAGAAGCCTTTTGAAAACATTGTAGGAAAAGGAGAAAATGCTGGTAACTAGCATTTTCTCCTTTTCCCACAAGGTTTCCAAAAGCCCTCTTTTTCAGGGTTGTTAAAAGTCGGGATCCGCTGGTAAAGAGTTAATAGACAAAATCACTTTATAAATCCATAGTTGTGTGATGAGTTACTTGGTATAAACCAATGCCACCTTTTGACGCCCCTGGGAAAGAAGCCTTTTGAAAACATTGTAGGAAAAGGAGAAAATGCTGGTAACCAGCATTTTCTCCTTTTCCCACAATGTTTTCTACCCTTTCAAGGAAACTTGACACCATTTGAGCCACATTGAAATTGTTGTCTGCAAATGCTTTCAATTTGGACAAGGCTAAAATTTCGTTGTCTGGTAAAGGGTTAATGTATCATGGAGATGTACTTAACCCCCTTTTTCCAGAGCATGGCTCACTTATAAAAAAAAGTCTAGATGAGGAGGAAAGAAATTATATACAACTGAGCTATGCTCTGGCAAAAGGGAGCTAAATGCATCCCCATGATGTGTGATGCCAATCAAGTCATCACATAATTATGGATCCATAAAATCCAATCTGTATAACAACTGCCTGAATCAAGAGGTAAACTGGTCCTTGGGCATGCAGAAAATTGACCAATAGCAAAAAGTTTCGGCCCAGGTCTTCACAGGCTGACCTGGGTCAATATTGTTTGCAGATGCATTAACCCTTTACCAAACGACAAAATTTTAGACTGGGCCAAATTGAAAGCATTTGCAGAAGACAAATAAAAGGTGGCCCAAATGACAAAATTTGTCCATGATAGGGTAGAAAATATTGTGGGAAAAGGAGAAAATGCTGGTTACCAGCATTTTCTCCTTTTACCACAATGTTTTCAAAAGGCATTTTGTTTAGGGTCGTTAAAACCCGTGATTGTGTGGTAAAGAGTACAGAAAGAGACATATCTGTTGCGCAGCATATTTGATGTTACTTCCTGATATAACTTGAATTGTTTCATGACCTCATGAAACAAAACATTGGTAAGTGACCATGAAAACATCCTTGTCACATAATTATGGTTATGGATAATTAACCCTTTTACCACACAATCTTGAGTTTTTGATAACATTGTGGAAAATGGAGAACATGCTGGTTCTCCTTTTCCTGCAATGCTTTTATCCTTTCAAAGACAAATCCGTTTCTATAAGACATGTATGAACTTAACCTTATACCAAACAATCCCAAGTTTTAATGACCTTGAACAAGAATGCTTTCGAGAGTATTGTGAGAAAAGGAGAATATGCTGGTAACCAGCATTTTCTCCTTTTCCCATGATGTTTTCTACCCTCCCAAACACCAAATTTCAATTTTAAAGTTATACTTATTTTTTCGTCTACAAATGCTCTCAATTTGAACTTTAAAATTTTATTTTTTTGTAATGAGTAAATTGCTTGCTTTGAAAAGCAAACTCTTATTTCTCTCAATTACAGTACTTCTCCACTGCGACACTGGTACATGTGCACAGTCATGTATTTGTTTTTCATTACCCCTTTACAACACAATCACAACTTAAAATGCCCCTGACAGGGAAGGCATTTGAAAACATAGTGGAAAAAGGAGAAAATGCTGGTAACCAGCATTTTCTCCTTTTTCCACAATGTTTTCTATCTTTTCGTAAACAAATCCCATCATTTCGGCCAAATTCAGTTTCTTGTCTGTGAATGCTTTTCAATTTTTGATATGTGGTCAAGAGTTAATTCTAAAATGAGGAAAAATATGGAAATTTTTCATTTGTTACAATGTTTTCAGTTTGTAATGCTTTAACACTTTACCACACAACAAAATTTTAGAAATGTCCAAATTGAAAGCTTTTGCAGACGACAATTTAAATGTAACTTAAGTGATGCGATCTTTCTTTGATAGGGTAGAAAACATTGTGGGAAAAGGAGAAAATGCTGGTTACCAGCATTTTCTCCTTTTCCCACAACGTTTTCAAAAGGGTCGTTAAAAGTCGGAATTGTGTGGTAAAGGCTTAAAAAGATCATATTGTGCAAGTCATAGACCAATGAAACATATGGAACAATAAAAAGCAACAACAGAAACCGAATGCCGTCGGCACTGCTTTGTAAACAATAAATAACCAAATAGGAACTCTTTACCCAACAGCTGCATGTTTTAACTCTTCACAACACAACAAAATTTTAGATCAGTCCAAATTGAAAGCATTTTAGATCAGTCCAAATCGAAACCATTTGCAGACAACAAATAAAATGGGGCATCAACAACAGTATCCTGTCTTTGAGATCGTTGAAAATATTGTGGGAAAAGAAGAAAATGCTGGTCACCAGCATTTTCTCCACAATGTTTTCAAAAGCTCTCCTTCCTTGGGTTGTTAAAACTGGGGATTGCATGGTAAAAAAATATAAGACCCTGAAGAGAGAGCCTTTTGAAGACAGTCTGGGAAAAGGAGGAAATGCTGTCTAGCACCATTATGTGCATTTCCTATAGTTTTTCAAAAGGCCTTTTTCCTAAGGGTCATTAAGACAGGGGACTGTTTGTTAACCCCTTACCACATGGCAACATTTTAGACATTTCCAAATTAAAAGCATTTGCAGATGACAAAATAAGTATGACTCAAAAAACTGAAAATTGTTTTGGAAAGAACAGAAAACATTGTGGAAAAAGGAGAAAATGCTGGTAACCAGCATTTTCTCCTTTTCCCACAATGTTTTCAAAAGCCATCTCATCAGGGTCATTAAAGGCGGCATTGTGTGGTAAAGGGTTAAAAGACTGTAAAATGTGAACATTGTGGATTCATGTATAATTAAAAAAAAGCTAAATTTTTCCCAGGCTGGCTGTGATATTGCTGTTTGATACAGTGTATTCTACAACAGTATGAGTTTTATTTTATTCAACCATTGGTTTTGGGAAAGCTATTTTATTCCTGTAACTTTTTACCAAATGACAAAAATAAAGGTTGAAAAAACATTTTTTGGATTCTAACTACCGGCTTCCAAGTTTTATTTAACTCTTTACTGAACGACAAAATTTTAGGCTGGACTAAACTGAAAGCATTAACTTGCAGACGACAAAATAAATCTGACTCAAACAGTGAAATTTGTTTTGGGAAGGGTAGAAAACATCGTGGGAAAAGGAGAAAATGCTGGTTACCAGCATTTTCTCCTTTTCCCACAATGTTTCCAAAAATCTTCTTTCTCAGGGTTGTTAAAAGTTGGGATTGTGTTGTAAAGGGTTAACTTATTTGGCAGGATAAGGGTTAAAAGTGTCACTCTGTAGTTTGACTTTCAAGAACAATTACAATGGGTTGATCATTATACAATGTTCTAAGGGCCTCTATTTTCTCAAAATCAGCTGCGTCTACGGTCCCATCTTCCCCAATGTTAATGCTAAAGTTTTCTGCAACTTCTCCAATGTCCCCAATATTTTCCCCTGAATAGACTGCAATGTCACTCTCTGCATAAGCTTCGCCAACGTCGTTGTTTACCTGTTCCGACACAATCTGTATCTGCCCTGACTCTTGTTTTACTTGACCTTGAACTCCAGCAAGTGCTTGCGTAATTAACTGGATATGACCTTGACCCTCGTCTTGAGTAACAAATGTGTAGTTCTCTCCATCTAGTATGATACCATTATCTGAATTCATGGTTTGGATATCGTGGTATACTTCATTTTGTACCATGTCAGCTGTAACACTGTCAGATAAGACTGGAGTCATATCACCTGGGAGAATTGGATTGACTAGTATTTGACCAGATGGATCCTTCCTGGTTAACACTTCTATTGTATCACCAGCATTTATACCACTGTTTGCAGATATATTTTCTTCCATAATTTGAGTTTGTTTTGATTCAACTGTTGGTTTTGGAGACACTCTCTTAACAACATGCTCTTTTTTAACTTTCTCCTTTTCTTTCAGGATTTCTTCATCAGTTTTCATTTCTTGACTAACAATGTTACCTTGATGATCTATGTAAATAATCTGGGTTTTTCTGGGCTCTTCTGTTTCAAGTTTGGGCTTTAAAGTACTCTTTCGACTTCTGTATCCAAACCCAGTTCCAATTCTAGTTGCAAAATAATCTGATAGATATTCCTTCTTTATTCCATGTACAGTATTCAAATGCCTTACAAGTTTGGGTTTAACGAAAAAAGCCTTTTCACAATAAGTACATCTAAATGGCCTCTCCTCCCTGTGGGTTCTTAGATGGGCCTCAAGAACATATCTCTCTTTGAACGACTTGGGGCAGTGTTCACATTTATGAGGGTTGCTCCCTGTGTGAGAGTACATGTGAAGTTTGCGCAGGTTTTTGGAGTAAAAACCTTTAAAGCAGATCTTGCACTTGAAAGGTCGATTCCCTGTGTGACGTCTAACATGTTCCTCAAAGAAACCTTTCTGTGTGAATCCGTGACCACAGTAGGAGCAGATAAAGGGTTTTACTTCAGCATGAATGAAGGAATGTTGTCTCAGACACTGTTTGGTCCTGAAGGATTTCCCACAAGTTTCACAGGCAAACTTTCTCTCTGTTGAATGAATAACCATATGATCTTTAACGCTCTTACTGTCAATGAAAATTTTTCCACACACATCACATGATGGAAACTGGTGATCAATATGATCATTTTCAAGGTGAGACAAAACCATACATTTAGTTGGAAACATTAGTTCACAGTGGCTACACTCAAAGCCTTCTGTCTCTGCACTGTTTTCCTCTGCTGATTTATTGTTTCCTTGTTCTTCTTCTTTTGTTTTATCTTTATTGCCTAATTTAATTTCTATAGGTTCGATATCCTCATTAAATTCTTCTGTCTGTCCTTCAGAAACTGCTTCATTATTGTTTGGCACCTGGTTTTTATTTTCGAGCAATCCCACAGAAATATTTTCTTTTTCTGCCTGTTCCATATGTGAATCTATCTCTGTGTCTTGTATTGTTTTTTCTTCATTTTCAGATTTATCCAATATTATATCGGGTGTAATATCACTAGTTTCTTGTGAAGTACTATCCAAATTCTTACAAAAGTCACTGTCTATACTATCTTTGGCAATAGTGCCATTACTATTTAGTGCTTCAGATTCTTTATTTTGATCTGCTTGAACACCCACATCATTTGTAGCACTCTTTGCAATTAAATCTTCCCTTTCATTTACATTCTGACCTTGGTTAGTTTCCTGCTCAGTGACATCTTGAATACTTTTTTCAGTTGTATTGACTACATCTGTTATGTCTGCTAACACTTCAAACTCGTCAACATTGTTTCCAGAATCCTCCTTTGCAACTTCTTTCTCCAGATCTTCTATTTTGGCAATAGCTTCTTGCAATACATTCATGGATTCATAACTTTGAATAATTCCATCTGAACTTATAACAACATTAATTGTTTCTGAGTTCTGATTCTCATTACCCTCGGTCATAATATTGTTTGTTTTCAGCAGTAGAGTGCTAGCATCCATTAACATACCAGAACTGTCCTCTTTGTCTTGAAAGTATGCAAATTCTGTATCAAGGTCATTCTTTCCGCAATTTTCACATCCACATATATCTTTCCCATTTTTCAATTTGAATATGTGAGTTAACAGATGAGCTTTCATGCCAGATCGCTTAAAGAACTTTTTGTTACACCCTGGCCATGAGCAATCTGACGGTGGTCTCTTGCTAGACTTCACTCTGCCCCTATGAATCATCATGTGAGTGAGGAGAGAGCTTGTGGTCTGAAATGTTCGTTCACAGTACATACAACTGAAACGTCTGTCTGGATTATGAGTTTCCAAGTGCCTTGTCAAACGTTGGCGGTGCACTGTTGTAAAACCACAGGTCTCACATGTGAGTTCTTTCTTCTGAATTTTTTGTTTTAGTTCTTCTGGATGAGATTCTTTCATGTGTTTCCATAATGGTAAATCTTTAGGGTTGTACTCATTCTTACAGTATACACAAGTGTATTTTTCATCATTTTCTCCTTTGATATGCACTTGCATATGCTTCATTAGACTGGTCTTCTTCAAGAAATGTCTACCACAGATGTTGCAAACATTGCCAGCTTTTTCAGTTTCCTCTAAATTATGATTCAACATGAAATGTTTGTCCAAGTCATCTTTTCTGCTGAATTTACTGTCACATTGTGTACATGAAAATTTATTTGGGGCAAGATGGAGCTTAATGTGTCTCTGCAAACTTTTACTGCTAATGTAGTAGTTGTCACAAATTTGGCATTTGAAATTTTTAGTCGATCTATGCAAAACCCTATGATCTACCAAATTCCTTTTCTCAAAGAATTTCTTTTCGCAATAATCACAAACAAAAATCTTTTCCTTTATGTGAGTGGCAAAATGTTCTGTTAGGTCATTAATGTTGACAAAAGTAGCCCCACAATGATGACAGTAGTTATCTTCTCCTTTTGGGTGATTGGCCAGCACATGTTTCCTCCGTGTATCATATGTGCTAAATCTTTGATCACATACTCCACACTTGAGATGGAGGTTTTGTATAGAACACTTTGATTCTGTATGTACTGCAAACTCTTCTGCTGTATCAAAACCATTTCCACATTCCCTGCATAAATATTCAAATACCACATGTTCTGGTCTATGATCATGATACTCTGACATATTTTCAAATTTTGCACTGCATATTTCACAAGCAATTTTACCTTCACTCATAAGAAATCCAAAATACATCAAAGTTCCGTATTGCACATTGTGGTCATGTCTCCTGTGCACTTGTAGTTGTGAGTTAGTTTTGAAAACTTGGCCACAATGCTGACAGTCATGAACCTTCTTCCTGTGAGTCAGTTTATGGACTTGGTAGCTGACTAAAGATTTAAACTGTTTTGAACAAGCCTGACATGTGTATGAAGCATCCTTTAATTCTTTGTCATGTACTAGAAGCATGTGTTGTTCAAGATCAGCCTGCTCATCATAGACTTTGTTACACTCTGGGCAGACACTTTTGCCTAGTCCAGTTTTTGGCTTTCCGACTTTCTTCTCGGACTTGTCCTCACTTTCCCCGTTCTCCTTATCATTGTCAACATTTGTATCTTTCTTATCTTTTGCACCTCCAGGTATAACATGAGTATATTTTGCAAAGTCTACTGGGTTCTTCTCCAGGTCAACATGTTTGTGTACCTTTCTTATATGAGCATTCACATAGTCTTTCCTTTTCATTAACTTTGCACAATATGGGCATTCATACATACGGTCAGAGTGGAGCAAGTTGTGTTTTCTCAGATTAGCGTATGAAAGGAAGGTTGTGCCACAAATTTCACAAACTGGCTTTCTGTTTTCATCTTCTGGTGACCCCTTGGACTTCTTGGGTTGAACTTTCACTAAATTAAGCATTTTTAATTGTTTTTCTTGGTCAGAGTCTTTGTCTTCTTCCTCCATGTCATCCTCTACCTTAAAATCTTTGTCATTATCACTATCATCTATGTAATCAATGCCATCAGAAATCTTGTCTTTATAATCTGCATCAGAATGACTTTTCTTATGTTCCTGAAACACATATTCAACACTAAACCCCCGTTTACAAATCTCACATTCAAATTTATTTCTTTTGACTCTTGAACTAGATCTCATACCATCTGCTTTCTCATCTTTGGCTTCATCATCATCCACTTCTTTTAACTGAAAGGGCATATGTCTATTTCCTTTTGCCCTTACTTTGTACAGATTACCAGATCCAGTCCATTCTATGATATCATACTTATCTCTCTCTTCTTGTGATGTCAGTTCTTTGGTGTCATAAGTATCCTCAGTATGCTTCTTGGGTCTCCCTCTTCCTCTCTTTGGTTCTCCCTCCTTTTCATTGATTTTTGTTTCTTCTGAATCTGACTTGGTTTTTGCAGGTCTACCTCTGCCTTGTTTTGGTGTGTCTTCAAATAAGTTTTCCTCCGTCTCAAAATCATACAAATATTTTTTTGGTCTCCCTCTTTGTCTCTTTGGCACTGACTCTTCATCAATTATTTCTTCCTTGTCTTCTGATTCTAATATGTCTTTTTCACTATTTGAATCAGATCTTATTTTACGGGGTCTACCTCTTCCCCGTCTAGGTTTCTCAGGCTCAGAACAATCTTCTTCTACATCATCTTCTTCATCTGTGGCATCTTTAGGTCCTTGTACCAATTTCTTTGGTCGCCCTCTTTGTCTTTTGACTACAATGGTATCATCATCCTTGTTTCCTTCATTTTCAAGAGGACCGCTTCCTTTCCTCATATCATCCCTTTCATTCTTGTCCTTGACAACTTTTTCAGATTCATCATCATCTCCTTTTTCCTCATTCATTTTGTTGTCATTGGATAGATCTGTTCCTTTACTTTTCTCCTTATTCAATATGGTCTCCTTTGCATTTTCATCTTCATCAGTGTCTGTGTGATCATTGCTAATTTCACTTTTCTCTAGGATCACCTTCTCTGTATTCTCAACTGCTTTTAGAAGCCTAGGTCTACCTCTTTTACCTTGAGGCTTTTTAGCTGATATTGCAATTTTCTTTTCTTTAGAGGGAGACAAGTTTCTATCAGAAGGTGGATCATCCTTAAAAGCGACTTTCCCACTGATAATATCTGCCCAATTTGGACTTTTTATATTTCTTGTCCTTCCTTCTCTGGCATTTGGAGTTGAGGGAGACTTTATCCCCTTTCCTTGTGCATCAGCCAGACTTTCTTTACAGTCTTTATCCTTATTTTTCTTTAAGCCAATTTTGGTAGTACCGGTATCATCACTTTGTCTAACAGCATGTTTCTTTTTCCCTGACTTTGACGAGTTGTCTACATCAGACTGTTTTCTCTTTGTAGCTTTCATTGTAGATTGACTTCTATCTTCGTCAGAATGGTCAATGTCTGCATCATCTGTCATTTTAATCTTATTTAATTTGGACTGGATTCTTTGAACTGAAAGAGAAATCACATTACCTAAAATTTTACTATAGCGTCTTCAGTCCTGCTGAAAATTATTTCAAATTATACATAGGACAAGCATTAGAAAGAATGGACTTAACCCTCTGCCACACAATCCCGACTTTTAATGACCCTGTGAAAGAGGCCTGTTGAAAACCTTGTGGGAAAAGGAGAAAATGCTGGTAACCAGCATTTTTTCCCTTTCCCCACAATGTTTTCTAACCTTCCACAAAAAAAAAATCAATTTTTGAGTTACATTTATTTTGTTGTCTGTAAATGCTTTTAGTTTGGATGTGTCTGAAATTTTGTCGTTTGGTAAAGAGTTAAAGAATGCAGGCATAGAAGGTCTCAGTTTAATAATTTCACCAATACTATAGCATACAGTGTAATTCAAAAAAGGGGGCAAAGTACCTATTACATACCTGCATTGAAATTGATAATTCCTTTGCACTCCAGATAGCTGTGCACACGCCCAATTGCTGTTACATCCCCACAATCTGTCAAACCTCTTCTAGCTTTCAGCTTGTTCACATATTTCGGCTTCTCCTTGTTCCTGTAACAAGAGGTGAGTTGGTAACTTAGCGAACTAGAACTGTCACATAGCAGACAAATACCCCTCACAAGTACCTGGCCACTGAAGCAGCCTGATTGTCAAAGTTCACCTGTGACCAAAAGGGCACCTCCTTGGGTCATGAGCAACTCTTGTATAAAGTTTCAGGGTTCTAGGTAAAACAGCTCTTGAGTTAGAGCACACAAACAAAAAGGTCTACTGATGGATGGATTTACAGACAGACAGACTTGGTGAAACTATTATACCTCCCTTTACTCCATTGGTGGGGTGGTATGGTAAGTTGGTAATCACAGTATGAATCAATTCTTTACAAAACGACAAAATGTTTTCAATTTATCCAGATTGAAAGCACTTGCAGATGACCAAGTAACTGTAGCTCAAACAATGATTTTTGTCGTTACTAGGGTAGAAAACTTTGTATGAAAACAAGAAAATGCTAGTCACCAGCATTTTCTGCTGGTTACCAGCATCTTCTCTTTTTCCCACAATGTTTTCAAAAGCCTTATTCATAAGGGTTGTTAAAACTGTAGCAAGATCCTAGACTTTGAAAATTTTAAAAATGAAAGAAGTTGGAGATGACAGATTAAATGTGCCTTAAACAACACGATTTATTACTTAATGCATTTTCTCCTTTTTACCACAATGTTTTCAAAAGCCTTTTTCCTTGTGGTTGTCAAAAAACAAAGGATTGTTTGGCAAAGGATTGGGCTTTACCAGAGAGTGATGATATTTACCAGAGTGATGATATTGTAGCGCTCAGGTTTCACAGTCGTATTTCTATTTGAGTACGGATGTTTTTGAGTGCGTCTAATCTATCCCAATTGTCTCATTTATGCAAGATAAGTCATCTGTCAGACCTACCGAGTGATTTCTTCCTTTCATTTTATGACCTGTTTGTGATGTCTTTCCTGATTGTCAGCGCGTGTCTGTCTGGGTTTAGAGCTTTACGATGGACACAGCAGATAACCAGGTTGGCCGCCATTTTGGTTTGTTTATTGTGCGAGTTGCATCTTGGGATTGTTACCCTTGGCAACGTACTGAAGCTGAAAACTTTTTAACCTTTATCCATAGAGGTAAATCTGTGTTTTAGGCTTAAAACTTCCCCTTAACGTAATATTTCAATGTAAATATCCCATTTATTTGTCTGAGAGCACATTGCAGAGTTCCTTATTTGGCAATTTCTTCTGATCACTGGGCTGCATGCAGTTTTATTCTTCCCGCAGTTGTGGGAATCCTGAAATTGCGTGAATCCCGCAGTTGAGGGATGCTGGAAATGCGTGAATCCCGCATTTCGGGATGCGGGAAGCGTTTGCTATATAAACCCCACATTTTCGGGATTCGAGGACTCCACATTTTGTTTTCTTTGGTAGCACCCGTTTATTATTATTTGGCTTGAATCCGAAATTAAGCTTGTTATTTATAACAGTAAACTATTTAACTTAACTCTTTTCGGCACAAACAGTTGCTTAGGAGTAATTTCATTGATTATTTGGAATTAATCGTATTTTTTATGTTATAAGAAGCATCCTAGATCTATTTTGTCTTTGTCACGCGTAAAAGTTTAGGAAAATAGGATTATACCATATTCAACTGTATTTACATGTATTTTGCATCCTGACGTATTGTTAAGGTTATTGATATTGAAAATTGTTGTTTTGCTCAAGATTATATGTATAGATTAACCTCAGTAAATTAAATTATTTTTTCTGTAAATTTTATATCTGCCTGTGGTATTCTTTTATTTTTCCGGTTCAAATTCTTAGATTTTATTTGGAGTCCACTTTTAGTTTATCCCTTTGTTTTCTACCACGCCTTGACCTTGACGTCGACTGAGTAAAACCTGTCTGTCCGTCCGTCTGTCCATCTGTCTAGTCCACGAAGGCGTAACATATTTCATGGTGTCAGAAGTGGGATTTGCTTTTTCCATACAGCAGATCCAGTGAGACGAATCCACTTGATTGAGATTAAGCATATACATAGCCATCCTATAAGGCGACTTAGACAAGTTAGACTGGTATTTACCCCTATGCTGTAGGTACCCAGTGGTGAGAAGGATACTCAAACCCAAATTGCCTAGAAACTGAATCCGCACAGGCCTACATTGTAGATACAAATTGGTAATCTTTTTTTACATTAGTTTATCAGCTAATATGAGTAGTCCGAGGCAGGTCGATAGTGAGATAAGCTTCAGACTCCCACCTAACCAGGGTGAAGAGTCCGAAGCAGGGGACGTGGAACCCGAAGGTAGGTCCATGATAACACAGGGTACTGCTACCAGCCAACCGACGTCTGGTTTTGGTGAGGATGTTGATGTACGAGAGACAGTAGGCAGCATGGCCTCAATGCTGAAGGATGTGGTGCGTGAGTTGCAATTATTGAAGAATACCCAAATCCAATCCTCTAAGGATCAAAGTACAGTGGGTACTAGTAATATGAATAGTAACACCTACAGTGATCAGAGCAGAAATACACCTGGTTCTAGCGGACCAGGGTGGCGTTATAGCTCTGGAGACTTCCGTTCGAGCCTTGATGCGGGTATGCGATGCCAAGAAAATAGATGGGAGATTTCAAATCAAGACGAGAGAGACAATTGGTCCGGGAGACAGAGTAGAGGCAGAGGGGCTCAGGCGGATGGTGACATGCACGGATGTGCCGACGGACCGTCCGACCAGTGTAACATGCCTGGCAGGCATAGTAACACACATTTATCTAATTTCTATCAGGGTCAGCGGCTCAGACCAGGCTGTACTCAAGTGAAGTTCCCTCCATTTAGTGGCAAAGAAGACTGGCATACATGGTTAGCCAGGTTCGAAGTGATTGCCACTAGGTACAGATGGACAGATGAAGAAAGGCTAGACCTGCTTTTACCAAAGCTAGAGGGAACCGCAGCCCAATTTGTTTTCACTCAACTGGCGCCTGAGGTACTAAATGATTACCAGCACATAGTATACGAAATGAACAGCAGGTTCCGGGTAATTGAAACTGCCCGTTCTTTTGCTGCAAAGTTTAGCCAGCGCACTCAGAAACCAAATGAGACAGTTGAAGATTATGCAGCGGATTTAAAGCGATTGTATGACAAAGCGCATGGGTTCCGCGATAGAAGAACCAGGGATGAAGATCTCGTTCGCCGCTTCTTAGACGGCCTATACGACGAAGAAATAAGCTTCGAGGTAGAATTCAATAAGGAACCTAGAGATATCGACGAAGCTGTTTACTACGCAGTCAATCTTATACAAATTAGAAATAAGTGCAGGAGGGAAAGGAGATTCCGCTCAAACACGAAACGCACATACCAAGAGGATAGTACGGGTGGCTACGAGTCAACTGAAGAGGAGGATGCAAAGCTATCTAACTCCGTTAAGAGAGCCCCTTTCAAACCGAGACAGGGTGAAATGGAAAAAACTCAGCACAATAACAAAAACCCAACTAAAGGGGAGTCATTGAGTGACAGAGAGCTACTGGAGAAATTGTTGAAAAGAGTAGAGAGACTCGAAGGGAGTGACTCTACAAATAATAGGCTAAAAGCCGGAAAGCGAGAATGTTTCGCTTGCCATAGGGAGGGGCACTTTATAAAAGAGTGTCCTTTCCGAAGTACAAGAAACAATCAAGATGACGGATTGAGAACTATGACAGACACTAGACAGAGTAAGCTGCCTTTAAACGACCAGGGACCAGCCCTTGCGGCCAAAGGGAGGTCCAATTAGATGCGAGAAAGACAAAAGGCCAAAAGAATATAGAGTACCAAAGTGCTGCGAAGCAACGGTCTGGGGGAGGTAAAGATAAAGCAGGTGGCCTGTTGGATGGCCTGTATGTTGAAGGGTTCGTTGAGAATGAACCAGTTATCTTTACAGCAGACACGGGTGCTTCGAGGACTATTATAGCAAGTCAAGTGTATGACAGAATGGACAAGGGGGACAGGCCCGAGTTGGGGAAGTCCTCAAGTTTGAAAGGGGCTGGGGGATCTCCTATAAGAGAAAGGGGAATGGCTACCTTTAAACTTACCCTTGGGCCATTGGAGGTCATGACAGAGGCTATAGTAGCCAATATTGAGGATGAAGTGCTCCTAGGGTACGATATTCTTGGGGATGAAGAGAAGGGCCAGGCAGATATTCTTCTTAGTAAGAATGTAATTAGATTGAGGGGAAAAGAAATCCCTTGTATTAAACAGAAGAAAGGACGGGGTCCTAGAAAAGTGACAATGGTAGATGATGTAGTCCTACCAGGTTTTACTGAGACTGTCGTTAATGTTCTTGTGGAAAGAACGGAAGACGACGATATGCTATGCGGTGATTTCATTGTTGAAGCCACAGACTCATTTAAAGAGGGATACCCCCTACAGATGGCAGCTACAGTCGTGGACATAAATAAGACACCTACCTGCAAGGTACGGGTGTTGAATCCCTTTCCCAGTGAAGTGAAGTTGCGACAGGATGCTGTGATTGGGAAAGCCGAGCGAATAGATAGAATTGTGAGTGTCATCACAGAAAATGAGTATACGCATGAAACTGAAAATTATACTAGTATAAAGCACATACAAGTAGACCAAGGCCGTAAACTTGAGCATGACAAAGGTTACAGTAACACCAAAGGTACAAGAGTACCTAGTCACCTCAAAGCCCTTTTTGAGAAATCCGTGGAAAGAAAATCAGAATCTGAGAAGACTATGGTAGCAAGACTACTCCGAGAATATGAAGATATATTCTCAAAGGGAGAATGGGATGTCGGCCTTACAAATTTAACAGAGCATGAGATTAAGACCGGGGATGCTGAACCAATCAGACAAAGACCGAGGAAAGTACCACTAGCATACGCTGAAGAAGAGAAGAAGGCAATAGAAGATCTGTTGGCAAAAGGTGTAATTCGCAAGAGTACTTCCCCATGGGCTTCGCCTATCGTCCTTGTGAAAAAGAAGTCAGGGGCCATCCGCCCTTGTGTGGACTATAGACGAGTCAATGCATTAGTTAAGCCAGACGGATTCCCACTACCAAGGATACAGGACTGTTTAGATGCGGTGGCAGGTTCGACCTATTTCAGTAGCTTCGACCTTACAAGTGGATATTTTCAGATTCCTCTGAAGGAGGAAGATATACCCAAAAGCGCTTTTTGCTGTAAATTTGGTCAATTCGAAATGACGCGAATGCCTTTTGGGTTGAATAATAGTGCGTCAACATTTCAGCGTACTATGGAACTAGCGTTACAAGGTTTGCAGTGGGAAACCTGTCTCATCTACATTGACGATATCATTGTGTTTGGTGCAACTCTTGAGGAACATTTGGATAGAGTAGAACAAGTATTTGAGAGAATAAGAGCAGCTGGTTTGAAGCTCAAACCAGAAAAGTGCAGTATGCTACAAACCGAAGTGGTATTTCTTGGCCATGTAGTGTCCAAGGAAGGTATAAGACCGGATCCAACAAACGTTTCCAAAATCCTTGATTGGCCTAAACCTGAGACCTCAAAACAGGTGAAGCAGTTTGTAGCGACAGGCTCTTACTATCGCCGCTTTATCAAAAACTTTGCGAAAATAGCAAAACGATTGACTGACCTTACAAAGAAAGATAAAGTGTTTGAATGGAATGAAAAGTGTGATGCAGCATTTGATGCTCTGAAAAGAGCATTAGTGAGTTCAGACATAATGGGATATCCCCTGAATAAAGGCGACGATTTCATTCTTGATGTTGATGCCAGTGGCTGTGGGATTGGGGCAGTTCTGTCACAAAAACAGGATGGAAAAGAGAAGGTAATAGCCTATGCAAGCAGAGCGTTAAATAAAGCTGAGAAGAATTACTGCATCACAGAAAAGGAACTGCTTGCGGTAAGATTTTTCATAGAGTACTTCAGACAGTACCTTCTTGGACGAAGATTCCTTGTAAGAAGTGACCATCAAGCACTCACTTGGCTTTTTAACATGAAAGAACCAAGCGGAAAGGTAGCTAGATGGATTGAAATACTGTCGCTCTATGATTTTGCTATTGAATACCGGGCAGGAAAGAAGCAGGGTCACTGTGACGCTTTGTCTCGATGCCAAAACCCAAAAGAATGCAACTGTGCAGACGTAGACACAATGGAGCCATTAAAATGCGGTCCTTGCAAAAAATGCCGGAGACGGGCAGAACTAATGCAGTGGTCAGGGTTGTCTAATACTGGCAAGAATCAAAGGGCTGAAAGGGAGGAAGCGGCACAAAGAGTATCCGAGAAAAGCAAAGTTTGTAAGACAACAACCCCTACTGAAAGCGTGCCATCAACAAGCACAGGCATTACCCACGTTCCAATAACCGTGGTTACCAGAGGCAAATGGTTTTGGGTAAAGAATGCAGTAAAGGTAAGGGAATTGCAGCTCCAAGATCCAAGCATCGGACCATTGCTGTTAGCTAAAGAAGGCGAAAATAAGCCCTTGGCTAAAGACTTGGTGACCGCAAGCCCGGCAAGCAGGCATTACTGGTTGCTGTGGGACCAGTTGGAGGTAAGAAATGGTGTATTATTTAAGCGTTTTTATTGTAAGGCTGGTCTGGAAGACAATTTGCAGCTGATTGTCCCTATGCAGCTGAGGAGTGATGTGCTACTACACTCACATGACGCACTGATGGGTGGTCACCTAGGCTGTAAAAAGACAAAAGGTAAGATACTTCAGGGATACTACTGGTACCATTTGAGTGAGGATGTCAAGTCATATGTACGAAAGTGTGACACCTGTGCCTGCAATAAAAGGCCCCAGAGAACACCAAGAGCCGCAATGGGCAGCCTTAGGGTTGGTGCTCCATGGGATACAGTCGCCACAGATTTCATCGGACCACTTCCAGTAACCGAGCGTGGTAACAGGTATATAATGGTACTTACCGACCATTTCTCTAAGTACGTAGAGGTCATACCAACTAGAGATCAGACGGCCGAGACTTGCGCTAATGAAGTTCTTAACAAATTCGTATCTCGATGGGGTTGCCCGTTAACAATTCATAGTGATCAGGGAAGAAACTACGAAAGTAAGGTATTCCAAGAATTATGCAAGATATTAGGGATCAACAAGACCCACACTAGCATTAGACATCCTCAGGGCAATGGACAGACAGAGAGATTCAATAGGACACTAGTAAGAATGATAAAAGCTTACCTTGGTCAGAACCAAGAGAGTTGGGACCTTCACCTGGGCTGTATTGCTGGTGCTTATAGGTCTTCTCCACATGAGTCAACTGGCGTGACCCCAAACATGTTGGCCTTAGGAAGAAACATAAGACTGCCAGCCGACCTAATATTTCAAAGTTGCGGTCAAGCGGGTCAACCCGAGGTCAAGTGCGGAGAATACATTGATAGCCTAAGAACTAGAATGCAAACAGCCTATGAGATTGCGAGACGACATCTGGGAGTTTCCGCAAAAAGAAGTAAAGACTTACATGACGTTAGGATTGCTTTCCATAACTACCAAGTTGGTGATAAGGTTTGGTGTCTTTCTGAAGCGAGAAAGCTGGGAGTAACAGAGAAGCTCCAACCACTCTATGCAGGACCATTCATTGTAACCAAAAGATTATCAGATATTAACTTCGTGTTATGCCTTGATAAAAGTGGTAAAGAAAAGGTTGTCCACCATGATAAACTAAAGCCATATGAGGGCAGTAAGAATCCAAAGTGGATGTCAACCATCAAGCTGAATTAGCAGCGACTCCAGAAGACAAAACACTAATAACACTATGATTATGGTGAAAATATTGTGAGAGAATGACAGTTTTTGAACTATTAATATCTCTATTGTTACCTGTTGAGTCTTGTATCAGGGTATGGTGTAATCCTCCACTTTAAACCGTTAGCAATAACTTTGTTGAGCATGATCAGGAATAGAAACAAAATTCAACTTGCCTTGTGAACGTTGTTCAGGGTGGCAACCGTAAAGTCAAAATTCTGCAGAAGTCTAAAACGAAAATGAAGGTTACAATTAGTATAAGAATTACTTACTGATTGGTAATCCTGGTTGTCCAATCTTCTGTATTTTCAGATAGCCAAGTCCGAAGAACACAATGTTACGATCTGACTCCGAGAAAGCCAAAAAGAAGGGACGAGCCTACAGATGCACCAGATGCAACAAGATGGGCAACCAGATGGTAGACGTAAAGTACCGGGTGGCTGATCACATCCTAAAGTATCATCTTTCGCTGGACCAGGTGCCATACTATTGTACCTTGTGCCTTTTCCGATGCAACGAGGAGTCCCAGCTGTTGCAGCACGTGTCGAAGTACAAGAGGCACCAGATGCTTACAACCGAAAAGGGAATCATTGACAGTAGCCCGTACTTAGTAAGGAACCCCCATCCATATGTAGTGGGAGACAGCGACATGGAGGCAATGTCTCAGGAAGAATCGCACAACATCTTCCTGCAGAGAGTCAGGCCTGCCAGTGCGACGATTACTTGCCCAGTTGATGAAGAGGAGCCAACCGTGGCAGTGTCAACTGGACTAGACGAGTCATTCGACAGTCTGGAGGCGTATGTCACCACACTGATCTCACCAGTTGGTCCACAGGTGGCAGAAAAAGTGAGCAAGCCCAGACAGTCTGATACTGTCATGCAGGTGTCAGCAGACTTCCTTGCCTCACTCCTAAAAAAACAGACGAGTGCTGCAGCCAGTCAAGCCTCAAGTATGCCACCAGCCTCGATTCCCAGGCAGTCAGCTGTACTGACACAGAACTTTAGCCACTTGAGCGGTCTGGTCCATCCTAATGTGCCACCTGCAAACGGAACACCGAGGAGGATTGTATTACAAGTGCCCGATGACCCTGCCTACACGCCCGCGAAGATGCCTCAAACAACTACCCAGGGAGCCATGATGAATTGTGTCAATCCAGGGCCAACCCTTAACACCCCTAGGATCGGGTACCTTTCCGTCCCACCAACCCCACTGTTGGACGAGAAGCCTGAGGAAGAAAACATACTACCTCAACTCCTGGGCAACATTGAAACCTCGACCCCCGCCATAACCCCACAAAGGCCTACCACATCATTTGCAACGGCCACTACCCAGTGTACACTACAGGACGAGACGCCGGCTTGGGTTGGAATTATCCAGACACTTGCCACAAAGATGGCAGACAATATAGACAGCAACACAAGGACCCTTCGTGTATTGGAGAAGACCACCCTTAGTATGCGGGACACGCTGGACAATTTAACCAGGCTGGTGAGGAAGCTGTCCGATGAGAAATCCAAACCCTCCCAGACCCATTCCCGTGACGAATCTGATAATGACGGAGGGGACAAGAAGAGAAAGAACAAGGAGAATCATGATGGCCACAGTATGAAGTCAGTTCTTGGGAGGGTGTACCCTGAAAACAAAAGACAACGCCACTAAAACCAGACAACTTTTGATTGGCCCTTTATCCTGGATCCACATGTCTTCCCGTACAACCTGTTCTGCGGTTATAAAAATGGACAATTAATCATTCCTGATAAACATTAGTTATTCATTAGTTACGAGTGACAATCTATATTTTATACATCTTCAACGCTGAGTAAAAAAAAAAAAAAAAAAATGAAGTGACACTGTGCCATAGTATTGAGGCTAAAGTTTAATTTCCTTATTGCATTAAGCAAAGACTGTTTCCCATTTAATGAATACTGGTGTTAATTTGATCATTAATTTTACTTAATTAAGCAATGAAAGGACATTTAATCTAAGTTGAGCAAGTTTAAACAGTGAATAGTAGCAAATAACTGTGATCTTTTAAGTCAAATCAAAAGGTGCGATTTAATTTAGTTGAGTGCTCAAGTATATATA
The DNA here is from genome assembly GCA_945859785.2 of Tridacna gigas. NCBI lineage: Eukaryota > Metazoa > Mollusca > Bivalvia > Cardiida > Cardiidae > Tridacna > Tridacna gigas. The sequence continues at coordinate 9,891,481 of OX244039.2, forward strand.
GATACTTCCGGTACTTATAAATCCAAAGAACTGTGATGGACACTGTGCTTAAGTGATGGTTTAGATTAATTGTGTAAAATTGTTTGTGAATTTCATATATTTGTTCTAAGTATTACACTTGAGCATTTCCTTTAAGTCATTTAAATTATTGGTGAAAACTGAAGCTACACCCTTAATAGACCCTGTTGTGGAAATTATGCCTTAAAGGGGCACTGCCACTTTTTACTCTTAAAGGGACAGTACCACCCCTAGATGGTATAAATTCATTATCTAGTTTAAAATGTTCTGTTTCTGCAAATTTTAGCATGACAGTCGGAGCTTTGTCATGCTGAGAGGGGGGTAATGTAGCGCTCAGGTTTCACAGTCGTATTTCTATTTGAGTACGGATGTTTTTGAGTGCGTCTAATCTATCCCAATTGTCTCATTTATGCAAGATAAGTCATCTGTCAGACCTACCGAGTGATTTCTTCCTTTCATTTTATGACCTGTTTGTGATGTCTTTCCTGATTGTCAGCGCGTGTCTGTCTGGGTTTAGAGCTTTACGATGGACACAGCAGATAACCAGGTTGGCCGCCATTTTGGTTTGTTTATTGTGCGAGTTGCATCTTGGGATTGTTACCCTTGGCAACGTACTGAAGCTGAAAACTTTTTAACCTTTATCCATAGAGGTAAATCTGTGTTTTAGGCTTAAAACTTCCCCTTAACGTAATATTTCAATGTAAATATCCCATTTATTTGTCTGAGAGCACATTGCAGAGTTCCTTATTTGGCAATTTCTTCTGATCACTGGGCTGCATGCAGTTTTATTCTTCCCGCAGTTGTGGGAATCCTGAAATTGCGTGAATCCCGCAGTTGAGGGATGCTGGAAATGCGTGAATCCCGCATTTCGGGATGCGGGAAGCGTTTGCTATATAAACCCCACATTTTCGGGATTCGAGGACTCCACATTTTGTTTTCTTTGGTAGCACCCGTTTATTATTATTTGGCTTGAATCCGAAATTAAGCTTGTTATTTATAACAGTAAACTATTTAACTTAACTCTTTTCGGCACAAACAGTTGCTTAGGAGTAATTTCATTGATTATTTGGAATTAATCGTATTTTTTATGTTATAAGAAGCATCCTAGATCTATTTTGTCTTTGTCACGCGTAAAAGTTTAGGAAAATAGGATTATACCATATTCAACTGTATTTACATGTATTTTGCATCCTGACGTATTGTTAAGGTTATTGATATTGAAAATTGTTGTTTTGCTCAAGATTATATGTATAGATTAACCTCAGTAAATTAAATTATTTTTTCTGTAAATTTTATATCTGCCTGTGGTATTCTTTTATTTTTCCGGTTCAAATTCTTAGATTTTATTTGGAGTCCACTTTTAGTTTATCCCTTTGTTTTCTACCACGCCTTGACCTTGACGTCGACTGAGTAAAACCTGTCTGTCCGTCTGTCTGTCCGTCTGTCTAGTCCACGAAGGCGTAACAATATTTACCAGACAGTGATGATATTTACAAGAGAAAGATGATATTTACCAGAGAGTGATGATATGGTTCCTGATCTTCAGGTATCTGTCTGCATTCTTCCCTTTCTTGGTACTGTTAAAAAAGTCTGCATGTACATACTTCTCCTCGTCAGATATAATAGTGAAGCTGAAGATGGACTCTCGGCTAGGTTTTGGGAATTTCTTCACTTTGCCATTGTACAGTACCATCTCGATCTCTGTAAAATATAAGGGTCAAACATGAATCACTGATAAGTGTAGGACTAGTCACCTGGAGGCCCCATATTCGAGCCTCACTGGACCCATCAAGTTTTTCATGGGAGTAACCTTGGGCAAGACACTTCAGAGCCCTCAGTAACCCTAGTAATGGTGAAACAGGAAATACATGAATATGTCAGCTGTCGCCGTGATATGACTGAAATAATGATGAAAGCAGCATAAAACACCATTTAATCAATTAACCAATTACTGTAAAATGTTTTGATATTAGTTACTTATTGCCTTTTGCAGACAACCATTATGTGTCTTACAACAAACAATTTCAAAAATTCATCCAGGGAAGGGGAGGAAACTGGATCTGTATTCAATAACCATTCTTAAGAACATTCCCTATAGACTTATTCTCGAGAATTTCCTAAGTTTGAAAGTAACAAAACTTCTGATTGGCTTAACCAAATGTTTTAACCAATCAAAGTTGTGTTACGTTTGAAATCTAGAATAAGACTAAGAATGCAATTAAGAATGATTGCTGAACACAGACCTTGAATTAACACAGATGACAAGTTTGGACTTGTCTTAATTCAAAGAATTAGTAGACCACAAGTTAAACTGAAATAATTGTCTTTGAAAGGGTAGAAAACATTGAGGTAAAAGGAGAAAAAAAAAACTCTGGTTAACAGCATTTTCTTTTTTTCCCACAATGTTTTCAAAAATTGCCTGCCCCAAGGTAATTAAAACACAGGATTATTTGATTAACCCTTTACCAGACAATCCTGAATTTTAACAAACCTGAGAAAGAAGCCTTTTCAAAACACAGTGGGTAAAGGAGAAAATGCAGTATTCAGTATTTTCTCCTTTTCCAATAATGTTTTCTAACCTTCCCAACACAACTTTCAGTTCTTAAGTCACAATTATTTTTTCGTCTGCAAATGCTTTCAATTTGGACAAGTCTAGAATTTGGTCGTTTGGTAAAGAGTTAAGGGTTAACCCTTTACCAGACGACAAAATTTTAGCCTTGTCCAAATTGAAAGCATTTGCAGACGACAATTTCAGTGTGGCTCAAATGGTGCAACTTTTCTTTGATAGGGTAGAAAACATTGTGGGAAATGAAGAAAATGCTGGTTACCAGCATGTTCTCCTTTTCCAACAATGTTTTCAAAAGGCTTCTTTTCCAGGGGCGTCAAAAGGCGGCATTGTGCGGTAAAGGGTTAAAGAAACACATTTCCTTCTTTTCCTGCAATGTTTTCAAAAGCTGCCTTCCTCAATGTTGTTAAAACATGGGATTGTTTGATAAAACTTTGAAGAAAAAAAAAAGAGAAATAGAAGTGTGTCAATATGTTGGACAAGGACCATAACTTGCATAATAGTTACTTTATTTTAGCCTTAACCCTTTCCCAAGCGACAAATTTTGGACTGGTCCATATTGAAAGAGTTTGCAGACGACAATTTTAAATTTGATGAAAATGGCAGGAAGTTCTCAAAAAGGGTAGAAAACACTGTGGGAAAAGGAGAAATTGCTCGTTACAAGCAATTTCTCCTTTTCCCACAGTGTTTTCAAAAGACTTGTACTGCAGACATGTGGAAACCAGGGCTTGTTTGGGAAAGAGTTACCTGAATTTTATGATTACATACCATACCGTGTAAAAATGTGAAACCAATACACTGATCTTTATCATGATAACAAAAGGGATACCATTAATTTGCTATTTGCTGAAGTTAGAAAAGGGCCATAACTCCCATAATAAGAGGGCCATTGGCCCTAAAGCGCTAACCTGAGTAAAGTCATCTACAGCTGATAAAGCTGAAGAGATCCTGGTTTTGATGATGTAAAACACATGAGTGTAAGTGACCTACTTTTTGGACCAATGTGACTGAATTCCACACTTGTCCAAGATATCATTGAAAGAAACATTCTGACCAAGTTTCATGACCAAGTTTCATGAGCATCAGACTGAAAATGTGGCCTCCATGGTGCACACAAGGTTTTTCTAAGATTTGGTCCAGTGATCTACTTTTTGACCAGATGTGACTGACTTTGAAATTTGTCCAAGATATCATTAAGGCAAACTTTCTGACCAATTTTTCATGAGAATCAGGCTGAAAATGTGGCCTCTAGAGTGCACACAAGGTTTATCTAAAATTGGACCATGTGACCTACTTTCTGCCCCGACATGACCCACTTTCAAACTTGTCTGAGATATCAAGATAATGATTGATTGTATGGTGTTTAACTCCGTTTTCAACATTATTTCAGTTATATCATGGCTGCCAGTGCACCTATCCACGCTTTCCTGGAGTTTCATTTACTGGTACCCCGCACAATATTCATTCCAAGCCACTGGCTGCTTTCTCACATAACCATGCTTTCCCATATAACCATAGTCGAAACAATGGTCAGTGGTGAGAGAGGAATGAATCCTGTCGCGATGACTATCATCAATCCTCGGAAAGAAATTGGCCAAGCCGGGGATCGAACCAGCGACCTCCTGTTCTCAAGTCCTGTATGCTATCGACTGAGTTACGGGGGCTTGGCTCAACAAAATAAACATTCTTTATCAGTATAAGGCTGAAAATGTGGCCTCTATTGAACAACCAAGGCTTTCCTAAGATTTGGCCCAGTGACCTACATCTTCACCCAACATAATCCAATTTCAAACTTGTCTTAGATGTCATCAAGACAGACAATCTCACCTAGTTTCATGGGTATCCAACTACAAGTGTGGCCTCTAGAGTGCACACAAGATTTCTCTAAGATTTAGCCCAGTGACCTACTTTTTGACCTGATATGACCCAATTTCCAAGCTGTCCCAGATATTATCAAGACAAACATTCTGACCAAGATTCAAGAGTATCAGGCTGAAAATATGGCCTCTAGAGTGCACAAAAGGTTTTTCCTAGATTTAGCCCGGTGGCCTACTTTTTGACCCAACATGACCCAATTTTGAACTTGTCCAAGATATTATCAAGACAAATATTCTGACCAAGTTTCAAGAGTATCAGACTGAAAATATGGCCTCTAGAGTGTACGCAAGGTTTTTCTTAGATTTAGCTCTGTGACCTACTTTTTGACCTGACATGACCCAATTTCGAACCTGTCCGAGTTATTATCAAGACAAACATTCTGACCAAGTTTCATTGGTAATAGATTGAAAATGTAGCCTCTAGAGTGCACCCAAGGTAATTGTTGACGCCTTGACACCGGACACAGCATGATTACAAAAGCTAACCTTAAGCACTTCGTGCTCAGGTGAACTAAAAATTGTGGAGAAGAAAACATTGTTTGAAAAAGAGCAATTACAAGCTACAAGCAATCTCCCCTTTTCCCCCAATCTTTTATTCACATTTCAAATGGCAAATCTTCCTCTCTTTCTCTGCAATGCTTTTCCTTAATCCTTTACCACACAATACCACCTTTTAACAACCATGAGAAAGAAGCCTGCTGAAATATTGCAAGAAAAGGAGAAATGCTGATAACCAGCATTTTCTCTTTTTCCCACAATGTCTTCTACCATATCAAAGACAAATTCTGCCATTTGACAAAACATTTGAATTATCTGTAAATGTTATCAATTTGGACAAGTCTACATTTTTGTCCAATGGTAAAAACTTAATTATTAACTTCACTGAAACTAGTGGTTGATAGGTCTAAAAAACTAGCTGCATAGTAATGGATTTATCTACTAGTATAAGAGTTATTCCTATTTTACAGCCTACCAAAACTAACACAACCGTCATAAAGGAAAAGCAAGTGAAAGGAATGAAAGTACAGATTTTCCAAAAGTATAGAAATCATTTTGGAAAACGGCAAGTTTGCTTGTTACAAGCATATTGCTCCTTTTCCCAAGATGATTCTTAGGCCTGTAATCAACAGTGGCATTGAAATTTGTTTCTTGTAGGGTAGTAAACATTGTGGGAAAAGGAGAAAATGCTGGTTTCCAAAATGTTTTCAAAAGGCTTCTTCCTGAGGGTCCTTAAAACTCTGGATTGTATGTACAGGTGTATATCAACTTTACCTGATTCCCTGGTTTGTAGAACCTTTTTTTTATTTGGCTCATCATCCTCAGAGGAATATGTACGCTTTCTTTTCGCTGCCTCTCTTTTAAGATGACCTATATTGAAAATGATGTCAACGTTATATGAGCAATGCTCTGGGGAAAAGGCGGTTTAACCCTTTACCAGATGTCAAAATTTTAGCCTTTGTCCAAATTGAAAGCATTTGCAGATGACAATTTCAATGTGGCTCAAATGGTACAATTTTTCTTTGATAGGATAGAAAACATTGTGGGAAAAGGAGAAAATGCTGGTTACCAGCATTTTCTCCTTTTCCTGCAATGTTTTCAAAAGGCCCCTTTCCCAGGGGTCATTGTACGGTAAAGGGTTAATGCATCTCTGTGATGCATTACTTCAAGCAAATCATCACATAATTTAACCCTTTCCCAAACAAGCCCTGGTTTTCATTGGTGTCTGCAGTACAAGTCTTTTGAAAACACCGTGGGAAAAGGAGAAATTGCTCGTTACGAGCAATTTCTCCTTTTCCCACAGTGTTTTCAAAAGACTTGTACTGCAGACATGTGAAAACCAGGGCTTGTTTGGGAAAGGGTTAACACAAATTTGAACTCTCTTGAGTTCTGGAAAATACTGTAAGGAAAGGAGCAATCATTTTTTAAATGCAACTGCTACTGCTACAATGTTTTATTTGGTGAAAAACAGTACAGTGTATTCACATAAATTTCCTTTGAAACTTTTTTCTGTGTAACCCGTAAAGAATTTTTTGGACTCAGTAAACTGTTTCCAGTGCTGGATTAACAATTTTAATGAACAGCATAGAAAGATTTGACAGACAAGCTTAGATCAAGATCAAGCTGCTCAGTGCATGCAGCCAAGTCTTGAATCTGTACTGTCCATCCAATAATTCTCGAGATATTCTTCTGATTTAACCCCTTACCAAACAAAACAATTTTACACCAGTCCAAATTGAAACCATTAGCAGATGACAATTTCAGTGTGGCTCAAATGATGTGATTTCTGATAGGGTAGAAAACATTGTGGGAAAAGGAGAAAATGCTGGTTACCAGCATTTTCTCCTTTTTGCACAATGTTTTCAAAAGGCTTCTTTTTTAGGGTCATTAAAAGTCGGCACTGTGTGGTAAAGGGTTAAGATATATCTGCCATGATCACCAACAGTTGATATATTTATTTATAAACATTGTGGCTTTGCCACATTTAACTTGTAATTAGACTTGGTGAATAAAATAAAATGGACTGTGTTCATATATTTGCCTTGCACTGTCCAATATTTCTATTTATCACATGAAACCTCCTCCGGCAGTGTATTAAACCCATGACTTATTTTTGATAATACACTAGTGTATTATCGTTTTTTGAGTCCCGGTTCTAATCAGTTTTTAGTCATGAGCACTCGAAGCCAGAGAAACCAACCACAGCCCAGTGATTCAGATTGGCGTCGGCCCTCGGCAAATTGCCGATAAAAAATACAAATTGCCAATTTTTTTTCAAGAATCAGGACAAAATTGCCGATAAAAAATTACTTTGTGGGACAAAATGGCCGACCGTTTTTTTTAAGAAATATGACAACGCTATATTTCAGGTCGAAATACGTTCAGTACAAAGCCGAATTACGATTTTTCTTGTGCAGTGATCTCCCCTAATTCATTTTTTTTTTTTTAATATTTGCACGATTAATTCCCTTGATTCTTTGCAAAGGATTCTGGGTGTTTGTGATTTAAAGCGTTCTTGTGATCGGTCAATGTCTTGTAGCTACTCTAGACTACGCAATAAGAAAATCAAGTGTCTTATGATCGCGTCAGTAAGCCATGGCAACCAGAAAAAGAAAACTTGACTCAGGTCAGAAAACTTTGTTCGCCGTTGGTGTTTCTCGGCCTGAAAATGAAGAAAAAAAACTCGAAGACAATGAACAGTCAGGCGGCCACACAAAAAACCCCCGCAAGTTCCAATCTGAATGGCTTTTGCTGCATAAATGGCTAAAGTTCAGCTCGCATTTTGCGAGTAGATCGATGCGAGTGCTAAATTGGAACCCTGACTCTGTAAACAACTGATTATTACTGTTGATGGTCTGTTCAATAAAACACTCTGTTTGAGTTCACATTGTTTTTTCAATTTAAATGTTAACACCTACCTAGCGGTATTTTATTATTAATTTTGCGGCCGAAGTTTTTTTTCTAGGTCAGGACAAAATGGCCTATAAAAAATTTCACATTTAGGACAGCTGTCTGGTAAAAATAATGTGCAATCGGAATCACTGACAGCCCATGCCAAAATTTGTAGGACTACGCTGTTTCGCAGAAAAATGACGTCATTGTTGCTAAGACGTATACGCGTGGAAAGTTTTTGATTTTCATGTTTAATAAAAACCAAGAAATGCGGCGAAAGTCTTTTAAAACAACAAAAGTGCAGAAATAGGTAGACTTACCCCCTCCAGGAACTGTTTCATTCTACTTTCGGAGTTAATGTCAAAGATCTATCTACTTGTGTACATACACATTTGAAACCTAACCACAACTGTAAACATTGACCCGTGAATGCTGTGTAGACTAAAACTGACGATACCAGATATTTTTTGCCTTTCATTTGTTTTAAGTGATAAATAGAATCTCACATTCGTGTTTATGTAGTATCATTTTTATCAAACTCGTTGACTAAAATGTATTTGATGCTTGCCGAGGCTGGCGTCATACAGTTTTAGTCAACTCGTTCGATAAAAATGATAATACGTAAACACTCATGTAAGACCCTCTATTTTGAATGTGACAGTTTGGAACAATAGCAAAAAGACTTTTCTATAAACTTAATTTACCCAACGGTACATTAAGTAGTTCAAGGTTAAAATCTAAAGAGATACTTAATTCTGTACCAAAACAAAAAGATGTAGACTTGTCAAAATTGAAAGCATCTGCAGATGACAAATGAAATGTTATTCAAAACATGAAATTTGTCTTTCATAAGGGTAGAAAACATTGAGGAAAAATGGAGAAAATGATGGTTACCAGCATTTCTCCTTTTTCAACAATTTTTTCAGAAACTTTTTCTCGTAGGCTCCGTTAAAAAGTCGGGACAGTGTAGTATGGGGTTAACACTTTACCACACAATCCCGACTTTTAACAACCCTAAGAAAGAAGCCTTTTGAAAACATTGTGGGAAAAGGAGAAAATGCTGGTAACCAGCATTTTCTCCTTTTCCCACAATGTTTTCTAGCCTTCCAGAAAAAAAAAAAAAAAAAAAAAGAGAAAAAATCAATCTCTTAGTTACATTTATTTTGTCGTCTGCAAAATGCTTTCAACCTGGACTAGTCTAAAAATTTGTCGTTTGGTAAAGAGTTAAACCAACCTCGATTAATTCCAATGACAGGTGACTGAGCGGCAATCTTTTTTGCTCCTTCCGATCCAACCACGGAACTTTCTCCACTCTTTTTATCGGAAACCACCAAGCATAGTTCAAGGTCAGGACCTTCCTTCCCGGATACCTATTGAAAACAAGAACACAACATGTATGGGTGCCAACACTCTGCTGCAGTAGCTTGATTTTCAGTGAAAATTCGAAGTCCATAAAGGGGCACAGTTGTGTCAAAAAATAATTTGATGGTTACCTGCTGTTGTTTCATGGGTCTCCCTTTTGATGGTAAACAATTAGTCTGTGTCTGAAGTAAAATCTTCAGTGATGACAGAGATATTATAAATAGAAAACATTTTGAGAAATCTTTTCTCGCCATATTTTCCAAACTAATAACTACAGAGCCACAAAAAACTTGAGATAATGAGAAAATTTGTTTCTAGAGATAACAAGCTAATGTATACATGTATTGTTACGAGAGATCACTCCTTCCTTACAGCATAGCTTCTTCCCGTATAAAATCAATACCTGACAACTGTGTTTGGGAGAATTCTCTTTAGGTCAGGGGTTAGTGTATTGGTCTTTTAAACCTCAATAAACAAGAATATTTGCCACGCGGGTTTGAATCCCAGCGGGGGCGGTTTATATTTGAGCTATGTATTTGTTGCGGATTTTCATGTTCGTAAGATAGGGGCTCATCCAGGATTGGTCATTGAGCCATTTGTTCTCTATAAAACTGCCTGTTACTGGCTATTGAGCCATTTTTTGTCTATATAATAGACTTACTGCTTAACAAGGCTTTCCGTAATCAAAATGATGACGACTTTTCATGACCCTAAAAAGGAAGCCTTTTGAAAACATTGTGGGAAAAGAAGAAAATGCTGGTAACCAGCATTTTCTCCTTTTCCCACAATGTTTTCTACCTGTCCCATAACAAATTTCAATTTTTCAGTCACATTTAATTTGTCATCTACAAATGCTTTAAATTTGGACTACTCTAAAATTTTGTCGTTTGGTAAAGAGTTAATGAGGATGTTTGCCATACGGATTCGAATCCCAGCCGGGGCAGTTTGTATATGAGCTATGCATTTGTTACGAACTTTCATGTTCGTAAGAGTATCACAAAATTAGTCTACCATTGTTTCCATCAGCTTGTCAAACACATCAATGACAGGTTTAGCTTTAGCACTGGACTTCAGCACTTCCTTCACATTCTTCATAGCTTTTTCCAGTTCATGTTCCTGTCTCTCTTTCTCAGGTGTCCTCTCTCCATCGCCAGCCTTGTTCAGTTCTTCGGATTCTGGATCAGGCTCTGAGTGGCTTGGATCGGCTACTTCCATCTCTTCCTTCTGATCATCACCTTCCTTTCCCTTTCAATGATAAATATGAGCAATGCTCTGGCAAAAGGGGGTTTAACGCATCTCTGTGATGCATTATACCAAGCAAATCATCACATAAATCAGGATCGATAAAACCATTTTGTCTAACATTCGACTGGATCTGGAGGTAAAATGATCCATTGACATACAGAAAATTTACAAATAGTAGACAGTATCGACCCATACCAGCATGCGCAAGCCGACATTGGTGAATACTTTTTTTTTTTTTTTTCTCTCAGATGCATTAAACCCCTTTTCACAGAGCATGGCTCATCTACTTCTAGATTTACGATCCAACTTCACACACTCTGCAGAATGATCTTGATCTACACTGTATACAAAAGCACTTAAAGCTTTTTAACATGCTGAACATTCAAGAAATGTTCACCCTTAAGCTGCTGAGGGTGACTCACTGACCTTTTCCAGACAGTGTAGATCAAGATCAGACTGTACAGATCGTGCAGTCTGATCTTGAATGTACACTGTCCGAAAAGGACAATATTTTGCTCCAAAAAGTAAGTTTGAAATAACATTATTCAGGTTTTGACTACTGACTTGATAGTTTTATTCAACTTACTTTGCAGAATACGGGTTAACTCAAAAACGTTTATAACTCACTGACCTTTTGCATACAGTGTAAATCAAGATCAGACTGCACAGAACGTGCAGTTTGATCTTGAATCCACATTGTCCAATAAGGACAATATTTTGCTCCAAAAAAAAAGTTTGAAATAACATTATTCAGGTTTTGACTATTGACTTGATAGTTTTATTCAACTTACTTTGCAGAATACGGGTTAACTCAAAAACATTTATAACTCACTAACCTTTTGCGTACAGTGTAGATCAAGATCAGACTGCACAGAACGTGCAGTCTGATCTTAAATATACACTGTCCGATAAGGACAATATTTTTCTCCAAAAAGTAAGTTTGAAATAACATTATTCAGGTTTTGACAATTGACTTGATAGTTTTATTCAACTTAGTTTGCAGAATACGGGTTAACTCAAAAACATTTATAACTCACTGACCTTTTGCGTACAGTGTAGATCAAGATCAGACTGCACAGAACGTGCAGTCTGATCTTAAATATACACTGTCCGATAAGGACAATATTTTTCTCCAAAAAGTAAGTTTGAAATAACATTATTCAGGTTTTGACAATTGACTTGATAGTTTTATTCAACTTAGTTTGCAGAATACGGGTTAACTCAAAAACATTTATAACTCACTGACCTTTTGCGTACAGTGTAGATCAAGATCAGACTGCACAGAACGTGCAGTCTGATCTTGAATCTACACTATCCGATAAGGACAATATTTTTCTCCAAAAAGTAAGTTTGAAATAACATTATTCAGGTTTTGACTATCAAATTGATAGTTTTATTCAACTTAGTTTGCAGAATACGGGTTAACTCAGAAACATTTATAACCCTTTATGACACAATGCAGAGTCTTAACAACCTAAATAAAACAGAGTTTGCGACAGAAAAATTCTGTTACTCACCTAGACCCAAGTCATCAAAAAAAAAAAACCACACTGTATGCCCCTGCCAGCAGTTGCTTGTAGAAATAGATTGATTTTCAGCGAAACTTGTAAGTCAAAAAAAGGTGTATAACTATGACAAAAATGTTTTGACTGTACCTTGCCTTTGTTGTTTTGGGTTTCCCTTTTGACAGTTTACAAGTAGTCCAAGTTTGAAGTAAACATCTTCAATAATAATAGAGATATTATAAAATGTCACTGTTTTTGCAAGAATGAATTCCACGTTAAACAAGGGCATAACTGTTTCAAAAATATTTCGATGGTTACCTGCCCTTGTTGTATGACTTCCCCTTTTGATACTTCACAACCAGTCCATTTTTGAAGTAATGTCTTTAGCAATGAGAGAGATACTTTAACCCTTTCCCAAACAATCCCTGGTTTTCACGTGTCTGCAGTACAAGTCTTTTGAAAACACTGTGGGAAAAGGAGAAATTGCTCATAACGAGCAATTTCTCCTTTTCCTGCAGTATTTTCTACCCTTTTTGAGAACTTTCTGCCATTTCCATTAAATTTAAAATTGCCGTCTGCAAACTCTTTCAATTTGGACTAGTCCAAAATTTGTCGTCTGGTAAAGGGTTAAGATGTCAAAGTTTTTGCATGTCGCAGATGAAGACAGGGCTATGACAACACCTTGATATTTTCTTTGAAAAACATCCAAGCTAAAAATAGATCTTACAATGGAATCTGCTCTACCACTTTCCTTCTCAGATCCCCTAGTGTCATCTCCAGGTGTATCTAGAGTTGACAGCTCTTCTTCTTGAACTGTTTCTTTATTTCCATCTTCTACTTCGTTTGGTCCAATGTAGTGGATCAGAAACTTCATTTCTAAACTATCTCCATAGTCGGGACTGAACACCTCCTTTTTCATTATTTCTGTCTGTGACTCACTCTCATTGACAACTGTATAGGACCTTTTTGTTACAGTCTCGACCTTTCCACGTGGGATGTGAACACAGGACATACTTTTCCATTTCAGACCATCGCTTTTCCAGTCAGATGAGCTATTCCCCGAATCCGGTTTGAAAATGTAGACATTCCCGCCTGAAAATACAAGGAAAGCTGTCTAAATGGAGACATGTGTTAATCAATCAACCTGTATTACTTCTGTTCAAAGGGTTTTTAATGCATGCCATGTGTCGGCCTGCGCAATCCGGGCAGGTTGACATGGGACAAAACTTTTTTCTATTTGTAAATTTTGTGCATATCCAAGGACCATTCTACCTCATGATTCAACTGGTTGTTAGACAAAATGGATTTTATGGATCCATAATTATGTGATGACTTGCTTGGAAGTGTATTATACCCCCATTTACCACAGCATGGCTCATATGTATTTAGACATGGAGAAAATGCTGGTAATCAGCATTTTCTCCTTTTCCTGCAATGTTTTCAAAAGCCTTCCACCTAAGGCCATTAAAACTCTGGATTGTGTGGTAAAGGGTTGAACACATATGGAAGTTTGGGATGATTTTCATATGATTCACCCACAATTTGGATATTCAAGAATATTCTTTTTTGAGATTGTTCTCTGTTACAACTTACTAAATCTTGAAGTTACGCTTATAAATCATTTACCATACAATCCCGATTTTTATCGACCATGAGGAAGACAGCCTTTGAAAACATTGTAGGAAAAGGAGAAAATGCTGGTAAACAGCATTTTCTCCTTTTCCCACAATGTTTTCTACCCTTTCAAAGACAAATTTCATAATTTATGCAGAATTTAATTTGTCGTCTGCAAATGCTTTCAATTTCGACCCACCCGTCTAAAATTTTGTCATTTGGTAAAGAACTCTTTACCAAATGACAAAATTTTGTAATCTACAAAAGTGAAAGCATTCGCAGAGGACAAATTGTTGTCTGATAGAGTAGCAAACATTGTGGATAAATGAGAAAATGCTGGATATCAACATTTTCTCCCTTTCCATCAATGATTTCAAAAGCCCTCTTCAGGGTAAATAAAACTCAGGATTGTGTGGTAAAGGGTTCAAGTTAAATCTTTACCTTTGATATTTTGTGGCATTCTGCTTATACATTGGTCTTCTGTGACTGTTTTAAGAATCTTGATGACCTCCTCAGCAATGAAACTAACTTGCTTTCCCATCATGAAGGGTGGTTTTTCTTCGACTACAACCTCTTCCTCCATTATAATTCTCTAGAACTGTGTTCCTGTATATTTCATGGAAAAAATTTATTGAATAAATGCTTTTTTCCACTTTTAACCAGGCTTGTACCAAAAATGAAAAATCTTAGACTGAAATTTGTATTGAGGAGGGTAGAAAACATTGGGGGAAATGGAGAAAATGCTAATTACCAACATATTCTCCTTTTCTCACAAGGTTTGCAAAAGCCTTCTCCCGGGTTGCTAAGTGGATAGAGCGCTTATTCTGTAAGCAAGCAGGCCCTAGTAGGAATCCTGTACCAGCCTCTAAGGATTTACTTCAATGGTGTCAGAGTGCATGGCTATAAAGACCAAAAAAAAAAACCCAGTCTTACGGACCCACAAAGTAGGATAGCTCCAAATACCGAGAGGGTAAGGAGTGTGGTGATAAAATTGGTAACATGGATGTCAAGCAGTCCTGGTACATGTAGATCTGTGGATAGAACACTCGCCCTGTAAGTGAAGGGTCCCGGGTTCAATTCTCATACCGGGTGCACTTATTCTCGTAAGGATTTACTTCAACTCTAAAAAGAATACTATGTTACTTTTCACATCTTCTCTCAATCATAATTTTGCTGTTGAAAAGTCAAGAGAGCCGTCTGATCCTGCAAAAGGGTGACTGAGTTATAGTCTGTTAACCTTTTCCCAAGCAACAAATTTCAGTCCCGTCCAAATTGAAAGCAACTGCATACAACAAATATAAAGGCGACATAAATAAACTTAAGTTCTTTGATAGGGTAGGAAACATCGTGGGAAGGAGAAAATACTGCTTACCGCTATTTTCTCATTTTCCACAATGTTTTCAAAAAGCCTCTTACTATTACCTCTTTACCAAACGACAAAATTTAGGACTTGTTCAAATTGAAAGCATTTGCAGACGACAAACTAAATAGGATTCAAAAATTGAATTCTGTTTTGGGAAGGGTAGAAAACATTGCGGGGAAAGGAGAAAATGCTGGTTACCAGCATTTTCTCCTTTTCCCACAATGTTTCCAAAAGCATTCTTCCTCCCTCAGGGTCGTTAAAATTCGGGATTGTTTGCCAAACACAATCCCGAGTTTTCATGACCCTAACAAAGAAGGCTTTTGAAAACATAGTGGGAAAAGGAGAAAATGCTGGTAACCAGCATTTTCTCCTTTTCCCACTATGTTTTTTACCCTATCAAAAACAAATTCCATCATTTGAACCACACTGAAATTGTCGTCTGCAAATACTTTGAATCTGGACCAGTCTAACATTTTGTCGTTTGGTAATGGGTTAAGGTCTTGAAAACACAGTTAAATTATGCTTTACTAAACAAGCCCAGGTTTGAATGATCCTGAGTGTAACAGGTGGTGAAATATATCATGGCTCGACCGGGATTCGAACCCAGGGCCTCAGGAATACCCTTCCTGCACTCTAACCAACTGAGCTACCGAACCACATGTCGATACGGCCGCACGATATATCACCAAATACCTGTACCCGGCTACATATATCCCCTCCTAATTTAGAGTTCGTCCCAAATTCTGGAGACAGAGAAACATTGTGAAACGTTCTCGAGGTGCCTAAGCAGTAGCCATCCACATTGTGGGTTTTTTACGTTGGGCGCCAAATGTAACAGGTGGTGAAATATATCATGGCTCGACCGGGATTCGAACCCAGGGCCTAAGGAATACCGTTCCTGCACTCTAACCAACTGACCTACCGAACCACATGTCGATACGGCCGCACGATATATCACCAAATACCTGTACCCGGCTACATATATCCCCTCCTAATTTAGAGTTCGTCCCGAATTCTGGAGACAGAGAAACATTGTGAAACGTTCTCGAGGTGCCTAAGCAGTAGCCATCCACATGGTGGGTTATTTACGGTGGGCGCCAAATGTAACAGGTGGTGAAATATATCATGGCTCGACCGGGATTCGAACCCAGGGCCTCAGGAATACCGTTTCTGCACTCTAACCAACTGAGCTACTGAACCACATGTCGATACGGCCGCACGATATATCACCAAATACCTGTACCCGGCTACACTTGTCTTAAAGATTAAGCCATGCAAGTCTAAGTACGGCCCTTCCATTGTGGGGGCGAGATTGCGTACGGCTCATTAAATCAGTTATGATTCCCAGGAAGCTGGGCATTCTACTTGGATAACTGTGGCAATTCTAGAGCTAATACATGCACGAAACAGCTTCGCTGTCGTCCCTCTGGTAGGGACGAGAGGAGCGCACTTGTTAGCCTGAAACCAACGTGTTTTGGTGAACTCTGGACAACTTTGCCGATCGCAGGGCCTCTGTGCCGGCGACATATCTTTCAAGTGTCTGACCTATCATACTGGATGGTTTGCGCTCTGCGCACCATGGTTACAACGGGGGACACGAACCCACGACCCTCAGATACGACCGGCTACATGAGCAAAAAGTCCTTGAAAACTTTAAAGCAAAAGGAGAAAAAGTTGGTAATGCTTTCAGTTTTAGCAGGGATTTGTACATTATACGATCCCTGGTTTTATGCAAGGCTTAACTCTTTACCACACAATCCTGACTTTTAATGACCCTGAGAAAGAAGCCTTTTAAAAACATTGTGGGAATAGGAGAAAATGCTGGTAACCAGCAATTTCTCCTTTTCCCACAAAGTTTTCTACACTTCCCAAAACAAATTTCAGTTTTTGAGTCATGTTTATTTTGTCGTCTGCAAATGCTTTCAATTTGGACTAGTCTAGAATATTGTTGTTTGGTAATGAGTTAAATATTGATGTCTGCAAGAGGTGATTTTGTGTCCAAAATCTTTCAAAAAAAATTGACTGGATCCACTTTGATTAATTCCCCTTTGAAATCATGTTATATTTTGGAAGATGACTTTGCGTCAAAATATTTTGAAAACAAAGAGTAAATGCAAAGAGGCTGATCTAGAAGTATCATTCTATGACAATGAGCGACATGAGACTGAGGAATTTTAGTCTTGTCCCATTGAATAGATTTACCTCCCTTCCTTGGTGATATGGCCTAAAATCCCACAGACCTTATTCCGCAAAAAAAGTTGAACAAGACAAATTTATTTCAAGCTTATAATTGAAAAATGACTTTTATTCAAACACTTCTGACGTAAAAGATTGCAGCAAATGAATAAAATTAGTAGTAAATAACGAGTACACAACCACGTAACAAAATGGGACGATTCAATTCGGACGACTTCCGCGCCCAAAATTCCTTGGCGTTTTTTCCTATTCCTTGTGTGATGAGGATCAACGATGTGTCGAATCGATTTACCCAGCATCATTAATTAGATTTTTGTCATATGAAATTCAATATTACCTTTCTATTATTCCCTAAAAAGCGTCTTCTTTTGGGAAATATGCATGACCTCGATTAAGGAATTGTCTTGGCGGAAATGCAGCAGATTGGTACTCTACCTTTGAATTATTTTCGGGTACCATCCCGTTACATGATTCGTACTCATAAATAGTCGTCACCAGGTTAGAGTGGGTGTAGAGCATAAGCTGTGCGATCACGTTATTAAATACAGCAATATTTTATGAAATTTTTAAATACAATGGAACATTTTTTTCTTGGGAAATTACTTAAAAATTCTGTTCATAACACCCACATTGTTGATAGTGTTGCAGGTGAAATTGATCAGGTGCTGTTCTGAAGCCGAGTCCAAACCGATTTAAGAGAACGCGTACCTCCTGTTCTAATGTTAATCGACGTTATCTCCATTTCAAATACTGAAGTAGAAACTGATATTATGCATTTTTTTTTTTGCAATAACGGGTTTGGTTGATTACGCACTTGTAAATGTTCGGTTCAGGAGTTATCTCCCTTCGACCATTACCGCCTTATACTTTATGCTATGACGAATCGTGAATCGGTGTGGTGGAAGGACCGATCTTAGCTGGATAGCTTGTGTTTAGCAGTGACAGAGGAATGAATCATGTGTCAGGGCTAGGTGATTCGAAACCCTGGATGATGTCGAATCACCGTCCTGTTATTTTCGAAATCTGACAAGAGCTTTGGAGAAATTTATAAATACGCGTTGATTTCCTGCACTACCTGAAATTGTCAACGACCATAAAAAAGAATATCTAGATTCAGTTGCAAGGAAGACAAATTACGTTGTTTATCATAACCTGTCTTACTTGTACTTGCGCACTGGGTGAAATCTTTCGATCCGACAAAGACGCCTATGGGCCTACCTACATCAAGTACACTGTTGTGAACTAAAGGCCAACTTGTTAAACTCTTTACCAAACGACAGAATTTGGACTAGACTAAATTGAAAGCATTTGCAGATCTATAACAAAATTATTGTAGCTCAAATGATGATTTCTGTCTTTGACAGGGTAGACAAAATAGTGGGTTAAGGAGAAAATGGTGGTGACCAGCTTTCAGAGGCATTTCTTGTGGTCTTCAAGTTAAAGGTGCCGAGCCCCGCAGCTCAGTCGGTAGCGTACAAGACTTGAGAAGAGGAGGTTGCTGGTTCGATCCCCGGCTCGGCCAATTTCTTTCCGAGGATTGATGATAGTCATTGCGATAGGCTTCATTCCTCTCTCACCGCTGACCATTGTTTCTTCGATGGTTATGTGGGAAAGCAGACGTGGCTTGGAAAGAATACTGTGCTGAACACTGGTTACAGAAACTCCAGGAAAGCATGGATAGGTGCACTGGCCGCTGCGATATAACTGAAATAATGTTGAAAACGGCGTTAAACACCATACAATCAATCAGTCAATCAATCAATCAAGTTAAAGGTGCGTTTAGATCTACTTCCGGGACCACACGTAATCAAAATCAATGGCATCATATATGAAGCGCAATCAAACACAGCCACCTGTACAAACGGAGGAATATTTCATTGCGATGTGCACAGTGTCTCAGTATATTAGGCTTTCACCTCTCATTTTCTTTTCCCGTTACGGGGTTAGTTAACGATTTGGCTACGTTACGGGCACTGTGTAGGTTCCAATATCGCGCTGTCTCGCGAGGTTCGTTAGTTTTCTTACCACATACATGTACATATATGCACAAAATATTTTATCAGAGATATCTCTATCGGAGTGGCGATGATAAGCATTTGTCGTCTGCAAATGCTTTCAATATGGACAAGTCAAGAATTTTGTCGTCTGGTAAAGAGTTAACACTTTATCACACAATCCCGACTTTTAACGACCCTGGGGAAGAAGCCTTTTGAAAACATTTTGGAAAAAGGAGAAAATGCTGGCAGCCAGCATTTTCCCCTTTTCCCAAAATGTTTTCTCACCTTTCAAAGACATATTCTATTATTTGAGCCACATTTAATTTGTCGTCTGCAAATGCTTTTAATATGGACGAGTCTTCAATTTTGACGTATAGTAAATTGAGGATCTTACACGAGTGTTTATGTATTACCATTTTTATCAAACGAGTTGATTAAAAATATATGACGCGAGCCTTGGCAAGCGTCATATACATTTTAGTCAACGAGT
The DNA here is from genome assembly GCA_945859785.2 of Tridacna gigas. Classification (NCBI taxonomy): domain Eukaryota; kingdom Metazoa; phylum Mollusca; class Bivalvia; order Cardiida; family Cardiidae; genus Tridacna; species Tridacna gigas. Next base: position 9,911,104 of record OX244039.2, read on the forward strand.
TTGATAAAAATGATAATACATAAACACGAATGTTATATTCTATTTATCACATAAAATGAATGACAGGCAAAAATATCCTGCATCATCACCTTCAGGTTTATAAATTTATACCGTTCAAGGGTCCATGTTTACAGATGTAAACAGTGAAACAGTGTCTAAAGCGGGTAATTCCACATATTTCCGCAATTTTGTTATTTAAAAAAAGAAAAAACCTTTCGCTGCATTTTTTGGTTTTTATTACACATGAAAATAATTAAAAAAAAAAAAAACTTTCCACACGTATATGTCTTAGCAACAGCGCCGTCATTTTTCCGCGAAACGGCGTAGTAGTACAAATTCCGGCACGTGCTGTGGGGTAACAAGAAGATGGGATCCAGTAAACCGCCCTACGTCATTTCGGCTGATGACGTAGTCTGATTCATGAATATGCAAATAAAAGATCGGCATTTTCCGTCATCCGGATTGGACTACAAAACTGCAGCCTGAAATCTATCTAATGTAGGAAAAACAAACTTTCTGGAGGATTTCATAGAGTAATGGGAATTGCTCTGCACATGATGAAAAATACTTAAAGAAAACCTTTTGATTAGTTTTTACCGTTTTACGTTATTTTACGTGATTTCAGATAATGAGCCCGAAATTGAAAGTAAAAGTAGTTGATTCAACGAAAAGGATTTAAAACAAGTTACATTTTTCTTTATTAAACCGAATAATTGGTAAAAAATAAGACGCGGTTCATCTATTTAGAGGACAGACATATTATTTCGGACCTCATAGTGAGAACTGCTAGGTCCCATATATACTGAATTTACTAAGAGAATTAATAAAGACACTCACTGTTTACAAGAACCTACCTTTCGACATCAAGTCAATGAATTTAACATAATGAATATACTAGACTTGTCCATACATCTTAACCCATCAAATGGAGTCAAATAAGCTCTTTAGGATCCTAATTCCCTGAGAACACTCCTACTGACAAAAAAATACGAAAAAGACATGGGCGGTTTACTGGATCCCACAGGGCGGTTTACTGGATCCCCCATCTTACTTTCTTTTTAAAACCTTATGGACTAGTTACTAATATAACTTAACCAGTGCAAATGGGTAAGATATGCAATTTTGGACCAAAAAGTTGATGCTCGAACCTGCTGACAAACTTACTCTACGAAGAAAATGAAAAAAGTCGAGGGCGGTTTACTGGATCCCACAGGGCGGTTTACTGGATCCCCCGTCTTATTATCGTTTAAAAACATTATAAAGTGCTTACTAATTGGACTTGGACTATGCAAATCGGTAAGATATGCAATTTTGGACCAAAAGGTTGATGCTCGAGCCTTCTGACAAACCTACTCTATTAAGAAAATAAATAAAGACAAGGGCGGTGTACTGGATCCCACAGGGCGGTTTACTGGATCCCCCATCTTACTATCTTTTAAAAATGAATATGAAGTAGTTACTAATTTGACTTTGACTATGCAAATGGGTAAGATACGCAATTTTGGACACAAACGTTGATGCTCGAGTCTGCTAACAAACCAATTCTAGTAATAAAATGAATAAAGACAAGGGCGGTTTACTGGTTCCCCTATCTAACTTTATTTTTAAAACATTATGAAGTCGTTACTTAGATAACTTTACCAGGGCAAATGGGTAAGATATGCAATTTCGGACCCAATGGTGGATGCTCAAGCCTGCTGACAAACTTATTCCACAAAGGCAAGGGAAAAAAAGGCTAGGGCGGTTTACTGGATCCCACAGGTCGGTTTACTGGATCCCCCATCTTAGTATCTTTTAAAAACATTATAAAGTGCTTACTAATTGGACTTGGACTATGCAAGTCGGTAAGATATGCAATTTTGAACCAAAAGGTTGATGCTCGAGCCTTCTGACAAACCTACTCTATTAAGAAAATAAATAAAGACAAGGGCGGTTTACTGGATCCCACAGGTCGGTTTACTGGATCCCCCATCTTACTATCTTTAAATAATAATAATAAGTTGTTATTAATATGACCTGGACTGTGCAATTGGGTAAAATATGCCATTTTAGACCAAAAGGTTGACAGTCGAGCCTGCTGACAAACTTACACAACTGAGACAATGTATAAAGACAAGGTCAATTTACTGGATCCCACAGGGCGGTTTACTGGATCCCCCATTTTACTATCTTTTAAAAATGAATATGAAGTAGTTACTAATTTGACTTTGACTATGCAAATGGGTAAGATACGCAATTTTGGACAAAAACGTTGATGCTCTGGTCTGCTAACAAACCAACTCTAGTAAGAAAATGAATAAAGACAAAGGCGGTTTACTGGTTCCCCCATCTAACTTTATTTTTAAAACATTATGAAGTCGTTACTTAGATAACTTTACCAGTGCAAATGGGTAAGATATGCAATTTCGGACCCAATGGTGGATGCTCGAGCCTGCTGACAAACTTATTGTACAAAGGCAAAAAAAAAAAAAAAAAAAGAGGCTAGGGCGGTTTACTGGATCCCACAGGTCGGTTTACTGGATCCCCCATATTACTATCTTTCAAAAACATTATACAGTACTTACTATTTGGACTTGGACTATGCAAATCGGTAAGATATGCAATTTTGGACCAAAAGGTTGATGCTCGAGCCTTCTGACAAACCTACTCTATTAAGAAAATAAATAAAGACAAGGGCGGTGTACTGGATCCCACAGGGCGGTTTACTGGATCCCCCATCTTACTATCTTTAAAAAATAATAATATAATAAGTAGTTATTAATATGACTTGGACTGTGCAATTGGGTAAAATATGCCATTTTAGACCAAAAGGTTGACAGTCGAGCCTGCTGACAAACTTACACAACTGAGACAATGTATAAAGACTAGGTCGGTTTACTGGATCCCACAGGGCGGTTTACTGGATCCCCCATTTTACTATCTTTTAAAAATGAATATGAAGTAGTTACTAATTTGACTTTGACTATGCAAATGGGTAAGATACGCAATTTTGGACAAAAACGTTGATGCTCGGGTCTGCTAACAAACCAACTCTAGTAAGAAAATGAATAAAGACAAGGGCGGTTTACTGGTTCCCCCATCTAACTTTATTTTTAAAACATTATGAAGTCGTTACTTAGATAACTTTACCAGTGCAAATGGGTAAGATATGCAATTTCGGACCAAATGGTGGATGCTCGAGCCTGCTGACAAACTTATGTACAAAGGCAAGGAAACAAAGGCTAGGGCGGTTTACTGGATCCCACAGGTCGGTTTACTGGATCCCCTATCTTACTTTCTTTTCAAAACAATATGAAGTAGTTTCTTAATAACTTTACCAGTGCAAATAGATAAGATATACATTTTTTGGACCAAAACGTTCTTGCTTGAGCTTGCTGATAAACTTACACAACTGAGACAATGAATAAAGACAACGGCGGTTTACTGGATCTTACAGGGCGGTTTACTGGATCCCCCATGTAACTATCTTTTGAAAACATTATGAAGTAGTTACTAATTTGACTTGGACTATGCAAATGGGTAAGATATGCAGTTTTGAACCCAAAGGTTGGTGCTCGAGCCTGCTGACGTACTTACTCCACAAAGACAATGAATAAAGACAATGGCTGTTTACTGGATCCTACTGGGCGGGTTACTGGATCCCCTATCTTACTTTCTTTTAAAAACACTATGAAGTAGTTACTACGATAACTTGGACTGTGCAGATGGGTAAGATATGCAATTTTGGACTAAAACGTCGATGCTCGAGCCTGCTGACAATCCTACTCTACTAAGAAAATGAATAAAGACTGGGCAGTTTACTGAATTCCCCATCTTACTTTCTTTTTAAACATGATGAAGTAGGTACTAATATAACTTAATCAGTGCAAAGTGGCAAGATATGCAATTTTGGACCCAAATGTTGATGCTCGAGCCTGCTGACAAACTTACTTTACAAAAACAATGAATAAAGGCAAAGGCTGTTTTCTGGATCCCCCATCTTACTTTATGTTAAAAACATTATGAAGTAGTCACTAATATAACTTAGACTGTGCAAATGGGTAAGATATGCAATTTTGGACCAAAACGTTTCAAATATTGATGCTCGAGCCTGCTGACAAACTTACTCAATTAAGACAACAAATAAAGACAAGAGTGGTTTACTGGACCCCTCAGGTCTTTTTATCGGATCCACCATCTTACTTTCTTTTTAAAACATTATGAAGTAGTTACTTATATAAGTTAACCAGCGCAAATGGGCAAGATGTGCAATTTTGGACCCCAAGGTTGATGCTCGTAGCTGCTGACAAACTTACTCGACTAAGACAATGATTGAAGACCAAGGCAGTTAACTAGATCCCACAGGTCATTTCAGTGGATCCCCCACTGACCATTTTTGTACTAAAACTGCAGTTCTTGTTTCTATAGTTTAACAATTGTAAATAGGTCAACTTTATTACTTTAGCCACATTTGTCAACTCCCATGGCCAGCTGACAAACCAACCAGGGCGGGTTACTAGATCCCCCAAGTTGTTTGGATACCCCGTCTTTCTATTTTTCAAACACATTTTAAGTTCTTGTTCAAAGGCGTAGCTTCCATCATGCGCAATTTACGCAACTGCATAATATAGAAAAAAATGGGAGCAGGCGAAACATTCTTTTGTCACTTTTTAGAACAACCCCTTCTTCATGTAATTAAATCTAAAACCGCTAAAACTTGAAGATTTCCAACCGAGTCTAAAAAGCCAAATATTGCTATTCCTATTTCTGTTTGACGGAAAATCTAACTGCATTGCACTACCTTTCTATGCTGTCTGATCTTGAGTTACGTTGTCCACTAAAGCGCACTGCGTCGCGCTTAGCAGCCTAAGGATGACATAGCACTCCCAAATTGGAGTGCCTAATGGTCTGAACCTCTGGGTTAGGCCCCGTTGTTTATATAAAAATAAACCAATGCAGAGAATTCAAATATGATATTTTAGCCACGACGGTCAATGCTGTTAGTCCTCTGGAAAACTTATTGATCTGAAAAGATGATTAAAAACATGTGCGGTTTACTGGATATCCAGGCCAGGTCGTTTAACTGGACACCCCTACTATTTCCCCCAAACATAAATAAAGTACATGTACTTGTTTATTCATTTTAACCAATGCAAATAGGTTAAAAATTTTATTCACGCCACGATGGTCAACTCTTTTTGCCCGCTAACAATTTGCGACGAAAACGATGAAAAATGAAAACGTTGGTTTATTTGATCCCCCAGGTCGTTTCACTGGATGCCCGCCTTGCCGTCTACTCGAGCCGATAATCCAATTACTTGCTTATGTATCTAACCAAAGCAAATACGTAAGACATGCTTTTTCGGGCTTATTAGTCAGTGCCCGCTTACAATTTTACTAGATTAAGGCACTGAACAGAGATAAGTGCGGTTTATTGGACCCCCAAGTTCCTTTCATGACCCTCGTACTGCTCTCTATCTAACATACTGAATAACTTGCGTTACTCATGCAAATGGGTCACACATGCTATTTTGGTGCTTTACTGGACCTGCATGTCTTTCTGACTCTCCATCTAACGTAACTGATGTTTATACATGTATAATCTTACCTATAGAATGGAATCAATTGTAATGCTATTTACGTCTTTACGAGTAATGTTTATTATTATTTGTCCCCTCATTGTCTTACTACCATTTTAATGTAACTTAAGTATTTGTTCGTATCTTGGAAATGGTCACATGCCAATTTGGACCCTATTTCAAAACTCCTTTATCGTCAACAGAATAATTCATATGAAACAAAGAATAAAGGCAGAGGTGGTGTACTTGACCCAAGATCGTTTTGCCTGACATCTCACTTACCAATAACGTAAATAAAGAAACCAAGAAACTCTACGTATGTTCTAACTCATGGAATGGAATCTGGATTCAGATATGCTATTCTAAACTCCATTATGAACGTTTCTTAGTTCCCAAGAAACTCGCTCAGCTGAAACGAATGAATTCATGGGCGGTTACCTGGACCCGAGGTCGCTTTACTGCTCCCACTCCCCTTGTATTCCAACCTAGAATTTCTATTTATAAATTTTATACAATGCAAGAGGGTCACCTAAGATATATGACAAGACCCTGAAGTGAGCGTTTGTGTATCCCTCAACATACTTTTTCAGCTCAATGGTAAGAAGAGCTATGCTATTTTAGACCCCACGTGAACGTTAATTAGTTCACTGACAAACTATTCAGCTCAAACAACAAAAAGAGACAAGGGCAACGACGTACACCCCCCCTCCCTGGATCTCCCTCCTTAATCCAAGGACAAATCTTTTCATCTGAAACAGTAGAGGTTGGTAGGTAAGATGTGAGTTGGAAGATAGTTAGTTAGGTGTGTAGGTATGTGTGTAGGTAGGTTTGAAGGAGTGTAAGTACATGTAGGTGTGTGTAGGTGTATAGGTAACTAGGTAGTTAAGTATATAGATGTTTAGGTGTGCAGGTTGAAGGCAGATATGTATGTATGTAGGTAGGTAGGTAGGTAGGTAGGTAGGTAACTGGATGGCTTGGTAAGAGGGTGGTTGGGTTGGTGGATGTGTAGGTAGGTGGCTCGGTAGGTAAATAAATGGGCTGGTTATTAGTTTGGGTGTTGGTAGGAGGATGGGCAGTTGCATAGGTAGGCAGGTGAATGGAAAGATAGGTAGGTAGACAGAGACTTACCTTGGGAGGTATAAAAGTAGGAAGCTGTGTGAATAGGTGTGTTGATAACTAGCTGTGTAGGTATATATTTGTGTAGGTAGTTAGGTGTTTAGGATAAAGTTAAGGGCTTGTAGGTAGTTTGAAGTAGAAGACTGTGTTTAGGTAAGTCAGTATACTTGCTGGTCGGTTTGTATATTGGTTGGTGTGTAGGTAGGTCGTTGTGTAGGTAGGTATGTGTGTAAGTAGGTAAGTAGGCTGGTGGATACATGTAAACGTAGGTGAGTAGGTAGGTATGTGGCTAGGTAGGTGTGTGGATAAAAAAAAGTTACTTCGTAGGTGTGTATATAGGTGGGTGTATGGAAAGGTTTGAAGGTCTGTAGGTTGGTATGTAGATAGGGAGGTGTGTAAAAGGGTAGTTGTGTATATGGACGGTAGGTGTGTAGGTAGGTAGATGCGCAGGTGTTTGGAAGGTGTAGGTAGGGAGATGTGTAGGAAGAAAATTGTGTGGGTAGGTCTGTAGGTAGGTTGGTGTGTAGGTTAGTAAAAGTATATGTAATTAGATTAGTTACATAGGAATGTAGGTAGGTATTCAGGAAGTATGTTTGTAGGTAAGATGTGAGTTGAAAGATAGTTAGTTAGGTATGTAGGTAGTTGTAGGTACGGAAGAAGTTGTGCAGGTTGGTAGGGTTTAGGTGGGTGTGAAGGTATGTGAATGGATAGGAGTTTAAGTAAGTGTAACTCTGCAGGTGTGTAGGTAGTTTTACAGGTATGTGTGTAGGTAGGTATTTAGGTATGTGAATGTATAGATAGGTGTAGGTAGTTGGATAGTAAGTGTATAGACATGTAGTTAGGTGTGTAGGAAGGCGAGTAGATTAAAGTGTTGGTAGGTTTTATTCCTAGGTGTGAAGGTTGGTGGATAGGTGGGTCTGTATGTAGGGAGGTAGGTGAGTAGTTTGGTGTGTAGGGTGTAGGTATGTTGATAGGTTTATAGGTAGGTATGTAGATAGATGTGTAGGTTGGTGTGTGAAGGTAAGTGGTAGGTAAGTTTATAGGTAGGTGTGTAAGGTGCTTTGTAGGTTGGTGTTAAGGTAGGTGTGTAGTTGATGTGTAGGTGTTTAGGTAGATGTGTATGTAGCTGTAAAGGTGTGTAGGTAGGAATGTAGATATGTGTAAATATAGGTGTGTACATATAGGTAGGACTGTTGGTAGGTGTATATGTAGTGTATTCATAGTTGTGTAGGTAGATGTACAGGTAGGTGTATGGGTAGGTGTATAGTAGATGTGTAGGTATGTGTATGTAGGTTGGTGTATACATAGATGTATAGGTTTGTTTTTGTCACATAAGAAATAACTGTGGTATAGGATATACCCCTTTCTAATGGGTTACCGTTCAGCACTCCAGGTCATGACTCCTACACTTTACCACAGAGTCATGCAGGACCCCCAGCTGGAAACAAACTCAGGGATGAAAGAATTTAAAGGGCCATTGCTGTAACAAAAATCACCAAACCAGAATATGCTAACAATATGCAATGACCTTCTTATGGGACAGCTTTCCACAAAGTTCTAGGGGTCCTGTGTAGCTCAGTGGTAAAGTCTAGGACTCATGACCTGGAGGCCCCGGGTTCGATCCTCACTAGATCCATTGGTTTTTTCGTGGGAGTACCCTTGTGCAAGACACTTCAGAGCCCTAATCTAGTACTGGTGGAACCCAGGAAATATATGAATATGTGAGCTGTTGCCCTGATGTAACTGAAATAATGTTGAAAGCAGCATAAAACACCATTCAATCCATGAAGGTCTGTTGAATTCCATCCAGTGATGAGAGAACTATTGTGGAAAAGAAGTTAGGAACTTAAGATACAAAGGACCATAAAAAAAGATAAATTCAGAACATTCCTATCATGTGTGAATGTCTTTCTTACATGCACTTATCGTTGCACACACATTATAAAGAACAAAGCACACATCTACAGATGTACTTTGCAGCACTGTTACAACAAAAATTATTGTGTAAAACCCAAAGAAAAGATCATTTTCAATGTCTGGTAGGGGAGAAGCATGGTTTTAAGTGGAAACTGCCTACTTCATAACTCATTATACATGCGCAGCACTAAATAGCGATTCATATATGCTTTCTCTCATCTATTCCAGGCTAAATGATAATACCTTCGTTAAAATTCAACGAGACTATTAGCAATCATTGAGACATTTGAAAGTTTGAAATACTACTATTCCAATGGCAAAAACAGTGGACGCTCACCAGAAGTGCTACTTTGCAGCATTTGATCTACCAGTAGATCTACAGTTTTCCTCTCATCCTTTTTATAGAAATAAATCAAACAATATTATCTCATATAACCATGTATGATCAGATCTCTGTCAGGGTAAAATATTTTGGCTCTCTATGCATTGAAAAACTTGGACAAGATATAGTGATTTTAAGTTTATTCATAAGTTTACAAGAAAACTGTTTAATTTTCATGTAAATAAGGCACACAAACAAAACACAGAAAAAATATAAACAATATTGCTACTGAAGTCATCAAAATTAACTAAGAAACTTGAAACTACTAAACTGAAATGTATTTGATCACTTTCTTAGTACTGTATTGGCTCCAGTGGTTAAGCTCTAAGAGCAAAACTTTGCGTCCTTCAACTCTTTACCATATGACAGGCTTTTTGTCATTTTCTAGTTTAAAAGCATTTTAAGACCATTTCAATTTGAATCAAATAATGGGATTGATCATTGAAAGGGTTATAAAAAAAAATCGCAGTATATATATATAATTAGCAGTTTCTGCCTATCTCACAGTGTTTGCAAAAGCGTTCTCCTTAAGGTCTTAAAAATGCATTTGCTAAGAAAAGGGTAAGAAAAACAATAGGGTTGAAAAAATAAAGAAAACCTTCCAAAGCAGGTTTAATTTCAAGTCTGCCAAAAAAGGCCTGGAGCTTTCATTTTTTTTAAAATAAACTTTAAAGCTAACTGACACAGCTTTCATTTAATTGATTGATTGTATTGGAGTTAAACACTGTTTTAACAGGTTAGGTCATATCATGGTGGTCAGTGCACCTCTGCATGTGTTTCCTGGCTTTCTCCCACCAGCACTGACAGAAGTTTCTTTCAAAGTCACTGACTACTTTTCTCACATGCATCAGAGGTGAGAGGTGAAAAATAGCCTGAGAGAAAGTTTGCCTCAACCAGGTATCAAACTCACAAGCACCAGGTCATGAGTCAGATACACTAAACCCTGAGCTACCTGGGCAGGCAGCTTTAAGATATACAATTGAGCCGTTGTGTCTTTAGATCACTCACCTAATCAAACAAGATGTTTCATTGAGAAGTGACTAATGCCCCTGAAAACAAGAGGGCAGTCTGAAAAATCCCTGCAAATTTCTCTTTTTAAATACATTTGACCTTGCTAAGAGCTTGACCTACTGATATGGTTCTTGTGCCTACATATCATTTATATGTGGTCACAATACTGCAAAGTTATAATGAAATTCATTCGTAAGTGAAAAAGTTGCAGGCCTTACGAAAACACTACCCCTGCCTTGAAAATGCAATTGACCTTGCTGTGACCTTGACCTTTATCCTACAGACATGACTCTTGAGCATGATAGATCACCTTGATGTGGCTAACATTTGTGTAAAGTTATTTTAGATTACAGTGATAGGATAAAAATCTATGGCCCAGACACAAATCAGACATTTGACATTTTTGTGACTTTGATCTACAGACATGATTCTTGCCGTGATATGCTCTTTATGTGGTTGACCATTCTGCGGATATGTATGTTGAAATTCATTCACAATTAAAAGTTACAGGCCTGACTAAAACACTAACAACCCCCCCCCAACACATTAGACCTTGCTGTGACCTTGACATTTAACCTACAGACATGACCTGTGAATGACACATCATCTTGACATTTTTTGCCAAGTTATTTTGCGCCTAACACAAACACTACTCCTCCCTTGAAAACACACATGACCTTGCTGTGACCCTGATCTTAACCTATGGACATGAGTCTTGTGCATGACAAGTCATCCTGATGTGGTTAACATTTGTGCAAAGTTGTTTTGCATTTAAAAAACAGGAAAAAAATTGTGACCCCCAAACATGAAAACAGATATTTGATCTTGCTGTGACCTTGACCACTGAACATTGTTCTTGCACACTGCAGATTGTCTTTATGTAATTGACCATTGTGCAATTACACTGAAATTTGGTCACAATTAAAAAGCTGTTGATGATACAAAGCAAGTGTGCAAGTTTCATGAAAATCCAACCACAAATGCAGACTCTATCGTGAAAACAACTGATTGATTGTATTGTATTCAACGCTGTATTCAACATTATTTCAGTTATATCGCGGCGGCCAGTGCACCTATTCATGCTTTCTTGGAGTCTCTTTAACCAGTACTCCACACAATATTCTTTCCAAGCCACTGGCTGCTTTCCCACATAATCATCGTCGAAACAATGGTCAGCAGTGAGAGAGGAATGAATCCTGTCGCACTGACTATCATCAATTCTCAGAAAGAAATTGGCCAAGCCAGGGATCGAACCTCCTGTTCTCAAGTCCTGTACGCTACTGACTGAGCTATGGGGCTTGGCGCAGCATAAACAAGAAATGGAAATTTTCAACTTTAAATGGCTACTTTTCCTATACTGATTGTCCGATTTTTTTCGAAATCAATAGGGTTCCAGCTATTAATAAGATAAACAAACCGTGAAAGTTTCACGAAAATCCCACCACAAATGCAGACTTATCGCGTAAACAAGAATAAGACGAGGGGACGGACAGACAGAAAACACGCCATGACATGAGCCCTGTTGGCTTACAGCCAGTGGAGCTAAAAATTACAGGCCGGACTTGACCATACCCCAATTTTCTCTTTTTAAAGATACATACTGTAAATATGCGTTTTCTGCCAGTTTTTAGCCCATTTCATCATTAATTTATGAAACTATTATCATTCTTTTGTCTTCATGCCAAATCTTACCACTGATGGTTGCAAGGTTGCACAGATTATGACCGATAGAAAATGTTTTTCATTTTCTGGAGGCCTTCAAAGAAATCACTTCTGCCGTTTCCGGTTTTGAATCGAAGACAAACCCCTTGAGTTTCTTTATCCCTCACACCATATATATTGGTAATTTATCTATGTTTATACAGCTGACTAAATTCTGAACCATTCTACACACTATCAAGTTTTAACAGTGTTTTTTTCTCTCTGACTGTAAAGGTGTATCTTTAAACATATTTGACTTTGCTGTGACCTTGACCTTTCTCCTACCGACATGACTCTTGACATGACATATCGTTTATAAGTGGTTCACAATTCTGCAAAATTATACAGAAATTCATCCATTATTACAAAAGTTTTGTGCCAGATACAACATATTTGACATTCCTGTGACCTTGACCTTTAACCTTTGTACCTGAATTTTGTGCATGACATGTCAATTTTGTGTGAAAAAAATCATTGCCTCAAACAGGAAAAAGGTTATTGCCCTGACACGAAACAAACCGATGGACTAAGCAAAACCTAGTTTATATGCTCCCAAATTTTATTTTTAGGGACATAAAAAGTAAAGTTGCTATCACAGTTAATATAAGGTGCATTATGATATTCTTTTTCAGCTTGATAGAACACATTGAGCATTTTTGATACAAAAACACCAAAGGAATGCCCATCTAAAATAATTTCTCTATCCCTGTGCATAAAAGAATTGCTTCTACCTTTTGTCTACATGTATATTTAGCTAGAGTGATCATCTTGTTCAACGCAGCTGAACAGTTCTGAGTTAAGACCCATTTTGTGCAGAATAGGCAAAGCAACACTGCTTTGGAGAAGAAGATAAAAATAAGCAAAAGTTGACAAGGACTGAGAAGGTAAAGGCCAATCACAATAGGCCCCCCTCCCAAGAAATTTATGATAAGGCCAGCTAAAAAACATTTTTGACTGATTTTATTATATGGAAAAAGTGATTGTTTTACTGAACATTATGATCTTTCCTTTAAATCAGTCGTAATTTAACCCTTTACTACACAGCAATATTTTTGACTCATCCAAATTAAAAGCATTTTGACTTGTCTAAATTAAAAGCATTTGCTGGCCTCAAATTAAATGAGGTTCAAATAATAGGGCTTGTCTTTGACAGGGTGGAAAACATAGTGGGAAAAGAAGAAAATGCTGGTTACCAGCATTTTCTCCTTTTCCCACAATGTTTTCAAAACCCTTCTTCTTCGGGGTCGTTAAAAGGCGCATTGTGTGGTAAAGGGTTAAATACCACCAGTCCTAGTTTAAGTCTCTAAGACAGCAACAACCTTTTACACACACAATACATGGAATACCAGCATAACACAGATACTGATTTAAACTTCGTGGTAATGAACATGTCCTATATATCACTGGGATCAACTCATCTCCTAAGCTGTTACTGATCATATTGCTCCACAGTCAAAGTCGCCAAAGAAGTAAAGAAACCATTGCAGCACATCTGTCAGATTACTTGTTTCTCCACCAAACCGAAGGGTTCCATAGCTGTATAAATATGTGTACACAGTTCTTCATTTGGCTGCCATTGAGGTTTCCATTTTGTTGATTTTGTTTACAAACTGAAAATATATGATTGGAAATCTGGTTAGAAAATCCTACTGGCTCTTTACTTATCGTCAAAATCTTGTCCAAGTTGAACGCATTTGCAGACAACAAAGAAAATATTTCTCAAACAAAAGGATTTGTCTTTAAAAGGGTTGAAAACATTGTGGGAAAGGAGGAGATAAATGCTTGTTACAAGCATTTTCTCTTTTTCACTATTTTCAGAAGCCTTCTTCATCAGGGTCATTAACAATCAGGATTGTTTGGTAAAGGGAAAGGTTTACAGACAGGGCAGTATCAAGGTAAACAGAAGACCAATTTCAGGATCAATTCAGTTTTTTTAACAAATACATCACATGCTTTGAAAAAATTCTTTTTCATCACCAAGAAGCCATTTCCAACATGCAGACTAATTTTCTGGGTATTTTCCCCCCTATGAATAGAATTTAAGTTAGTTAAAAGCAGCTTAAAAGCACTACTGTAAAGAAGTCCTTTTAGTAGTGGAAACATTATCTCGTTACTGGAATACTATCTATGAAAAGATCGTCTTTATCCTGAGTTCTGTCACTCTCACTGTGTCACAGTCTTAGGCATTATAAAGCTTAGTCTTGATACAATGACCTCCAAACTCTCTACAGGAGTCTAAGCCTCAGGATCTAGATGCATTTTCTACCAGTAGACCGAAGGATAAATGGCTATTGGCGACAATTTTAATAGGCGCTTTTCAGACACTTCTGTAACTAAAACTCTTGCTTGAAAATAACTTGAACACTACCAATAGCAATTCAGCAACACGTGTCAGATGAGCACTTAAAAGGCCCAAAGGCCCATGAGGGCAAATAACACTGTCAGTTACTAATATATCATAATGTGAAGTACAGACATAAGAGTTAAAATAATTATAAATTTTCCCATGAACTATCAGCTGTAACCGATATATGGAAATTCTATTTCAGAGTTGAAACAGTCAATCCTGAAGTCTCATTTAAAGATATCATGTTCATACATTTCAACGCATTATGATACAAATGATCCTAGATCAAATTCAAAGGAAATGGATAAAATGCAGACTTCAGTGGTAAACTTATGTAAATTTTCAGTTATAAACTAGAGCTGTCCCAAAGCCGACAAATACCCCCTGCCAGCACCTAGTCACTGACTCAACACAATCTGAAAACGGAAATGATTTTCAAAACAAAGTTCACCTGTGGCATTGACCTTTGACCCATGCCACCCAATAGGGCACCTCCTTAGGTCATGAGCAACACTTGTATAAAGTTTCAGGGTCCCAGATCAAATGGCTTTTGAGTTAGAGCAAGGAAACCATTTTCAAATAAAGTTCGTCCCTGACCTTGGCCTTTGACCCATGCAACCCCAAAACAATAGGGCACCTCCTTGGGTCATGAGCAATATTTGTATTCAGTTTCAGGTTCCTAGGTCAACTGGCTGTTGAATTAAATTAAGAGCACAAAACAATTTTCAAAAAAAGTTCACCCACAACTAGAGATAAACTAGAAAGTTGCCCATGGGCAACATATGTCTAGCCTGCCATTCTACATTGCCACTTACAACTCACTGAGTAGAAAAGTTGTCAAAAATTTTATCATTTGACTACCAAATGTGAACTTGACTTTGGACCTACCTGAACAAATTTAAGAACTAGCACATCTACTCATAAAGGAGAGCAATTATGCAAATTTATTTTGAAATCCATCCTCATGTAGAAGTTATGGCTCAGACAAGATGTATTTATGATAGTTTATCATTTGACGTCAAGGTGTGACCTTGATCGCGGACCTATATGATCGAATATTTTAAATGGCACATCTACTCATGAAGGAGAATAATTGTGCCCAATAATTTTGAAATCCATCTAAAACATAAAATTTATGGCTCAGACATGCTCTATTAATGACAATTTTGCAAGTGGACCTTTCAGTGTGACCTTGACCTTGGATCTACCTGAACAAATGATTCAAAGGCTTCTTCTAATGGTAAAGGAGGACACTTGTCTAAAGTCATTTTCAAATCTATTGATAAATGTAGAAATTGTAGCTGAGCAGACAAGCTCTATGTATGACAATATTACCATTTGACCTTGGAGGGTGACCTTGACCTTGAACCTACCTGAACAAATGATTTTACTGGTAAAGTAGAACAATTGTGCCAAAAAATCATTAAATTCTTCCATAAATATAGAAATTATTGCTCAGAGAAGCTCCATTTATGACAACATTATCATTTGACCTTCATGTGACCTTGATGTTTGACTTACCTGAACAAATTATTCAAATGGCATGTCTGCTGGTAAAGGAGAACAACCGTGCCAAATTATTATGAATCCATCCATAGAGAAGTTGTAGCTCGGACAAGCTCTAAACATGACAATTTTATTTGACCTTCAAGTGTGACCTTGACCTTGGACTTACCAGAAGAAATGTTTCAAATGGCAATTCTAAATATAATGGAGAATAATTGTGCCAAATTATTTTGAATCCATCCATAAATAGAGAAGTTGTAGCTTGGACAGGCTTTATGAATGACAATTTTTATCATTTGACCTTCAAGTGTGACCTTGACCTTGTACCTACCAGAGCAAATGTTTCAAATGGCACTCCTAAAGGACAACAATTGTGCCAAATCATTTTGAAATCCACCCATAAATGTACATTGTCATACAGAAAAGCTATATGTAGGAAAATTTTATTGTTTGACCTTCAAGTGTGACCCCGACATTGGACCTACCTGAACAAATGTTTCAAATGTCACTTCTACTCCTAGTGATTACAATTAGCAAAAGATTTATAAAGGATAAATGTTGAGTCCAAATTACAAACTATTTTACCATCATCTTGAGCCAACTATGTCCTCTAGTCACTTTATTCACATCCCAGAGTACAACTTTGTATATAATGGCACAGTGCAAATTACCATTTTCTTCTTGTCTCTGTAGAGCACAGCAATGACCTACAACCAAGAAATAAGTATTTTCAGAAGAAGAAGGGGGAAATGCTATAGAAAAGTACATGGCTGCAATGTCAATTTTGTATGATGTTTATAAACCCTTTGCTAGGGCTTGAGACCAACTAAGAATAATGCTTAGGCAGGTTTATATTTCGCTGTTTATTTTATTTCAGTTTAACTTTTCACTTAACTGTTTAAAGCTTTGACTAGAACGGGGAAAATGGTTTGGCCATCTAACAAGTTTAGTTTCCTAAACCTGTTCCTACTGTCCTGTAACACATTTTACCTTTTAGTTGTCAGTATTTGTAATTCAACAACCTTTAAATAAGAAGAACCAGTATTCTGAGTGTTTTGACTTGGTACGTTTCATGAATTTTGAAAATACCTTAAACTAACCTTTTTCCATTTCAAGTATGGTGAAGTTATTGCCTTGATTATATTGACTACTAGCATGAGATAGTTATTACACTGTCTGTCTGGTGCAGAGTTTCACCGATTTGATCCCCATTCAGGTCATAATAGAAAGGCAAATACTACATAACAAACAGACGTAATGGCTTTCCCAATGTAGTCTAGGTCTCCTGTGTCAGTAGCATAACCACTGAGCCATTAACTGAGAATCTGAACGGGACTTGCTTCAAAATGGTCCAATACAGCCGAGTCAATGAAAGCACGATTACATGTATTTGAATGAAAGTAATCTTCATTCAGCTATTGAGTAAAAAGTTTACCATGTCATCCTGCCAGTTGCTTCATAATAAAATTATGGTGACATCAAACTTTGTCCACCCAGTACCCACTACACACATTTTGCTGTTTTCAGCTGAATGAACACTCAAAATAGGCAATTGTGTTTCTGTCAGTTTCACTTTCATTGTATCTGAAAAAGATAAAAAAGCTGACTTAGCTAAATGTTAAATGTCGTTGTAAGAAAGAACACACACACACATGTATAGATCATAAAAGGTGATCAGGTAGTTTAGTCATTAAAATATTGATAAGAATTTGGTTCCAATATCTGGGCAGACTGCAAGTTTTTATTCTCCCAATGGCATTTAATACCTACTGTGGGACAAGGCAGTACAAATAAGTGACCATTTACACCAGAATTTAAGTGCACAAAGAAAGGAGGGGATATTTTTTTTCAAGAAAAGCAGGTTATACAGTCATGTACCACTGTCAGAGTATCACTCAGTCAGCGTAGCACTCAGTAAGTCAAAATATGACTCTTTCTGTAGAGTACATAGTCGACCTGTGATCTAGTTTCATCTCACTATTTATTGTTAATGCAGCAGGTCCTGCATGGCCTGCTCAGTCCAAATCAAAGGTGACGGCCGAAATACTAGCTCAAGTCAATGAGCATGTATTGTAAATGAAAAGTCTCTGGCCACTTTAGGGTGTCGGTTTGATTCCCTGGGCTGGCAATCTAACATTACTTAGTCTTTCTATCCCCCGTAACATGTCTATGGAGGGATGGGGAATCGACCCTATAGTGTCAACTGTAAATTAACAAAAAATTTGATCAATCCTGCATGGCCAAGTGGATAGGGTGAGAAAGTAGATACCCAGGGTCCAGAGTTTGATCCTCGGCTCGGGTGATAGGTTTGTCACAAGTGTCCTTGGGCAAGGCATTCAACATATGGAAATTATAAAATATGTGAATGACTGAATGGTGTTTTACGCTTCTTTCAACATTAAATCACGGTGACAGCCCACATATTCATGTATTTCCTGGGTTCCATTAGTACTAGGCTGGGGCTCTGAAGTGTCTTGCCCAGGGACACTCCCACGAAAAACCCAGTGGATCAGATGGGGCTCGAACCCAGGGCCTCCGGATCACGAGTCCCACACTTTACCACTGAACCACGCAGGACCCCATACAATATGTGAAAAGAGATGAGCTGTTACTCAGTGTAGGCTAACTGAATTTTAGATAGGCTATAAAACAATCACTCAACAGGATTAATTCTCCATCACACACTGCACTCAACCAATTTTTTTCCACTGTGGAAAAGCAGCCAGTGGCTTGAGTGCACTTGTATAAAACATTTACGGAATGCCTGAATCTTTACTAAACGACAAGATTTAAGATCAGTCCAAATTTAAAGAATTAGCAGATGACCAAAAAATGTAGCTGAAAAATCGAAATTTGATTTTTGAAGGGTTAAAAACATTGTGGAAAAAGGAGAAAATGCTGGTTACCAGGATTTTCTCCTTTTTCCGTTCTGTTTTCAAAAGCCTTAGGGTCTTCCTTAGGGTCGTTAGAATTCGGGATTGAGTTGTACAGGGTGAAATAAGAGCACTGGCCACTGGAAAATACTGTTAAAATCCTAAATTTTACAGAGGGCGAATATTTTAGGGAACGATTGTTTCTCTCGGTATCGTGAATACAAAAGTAGCAAAAATCAATTTGACCACCCTCCACAGACCAAAAGCTTAAGTCCAAGGATGGTCCATGTAATTTTAATTGATTTAGAATCATGTGCAAGTACAGCTTACCATTAAAACGATGCAAATGAGTAGGATTTTGTGTTTCCCGCCAGCCATCGCCGCTTTCGAAGAAACACTCGGCAACAAACGTTTCCGACATTTAATATATTCATACGAGCACTTTGTCATGCATATTCATAGAAATGACGCAGGGCGGTTTACCGGATCCCATCTTCTTGTCACCGTGCTGTGGCTGGTTTCTCCGGTTTCACTCGCTCAGTATTAAAAACTGACCAGATCCGTATGGTGGCATATTTCTGCCACGAGATACGAGATAGCTATCATGATAATTTTAGAGAACTATCGCGATAAAACAAACTTTCCTGGAAATATTATCTAGATAACAAAAAGTATCACGATAAAAATATCGCGATATTTCTAACTGCTGTCACGATTTTTTTTTTAAGCTCGTGCCCACAACTGACATTCACGGTATCTATAATTAGATACGGTTTCGGATCATCTTTGTCTCCTGTACAGTGAAAAACTTCCGAGTTCATCCAAATGGTGATTTTTATACGCCCGTCGAAGACGGGACGTATTATGGGATCACCCGTGGCGGGCGGGCGTCCGGGCGGGCGGGCGGCGTCCAGTTCTTTGTCCGGAGCATATCTCCAAAACTATACTACCTACGGTTATTAAATTTCATGAGTGGATAGATCTCATCAAGGGGGAGTGCAGTGCACAGGAATCATAACTCTTGCTTCCTTAATTTTTCAGTTATTGCCCTTTCTTGTTTTTCATACTTGAATTTTGTCCGGTGAATATCTCCAATACTATACTACGTAGGGTTATGAAATTTCATGAGTGGATAGATCTCATCAAGGGGGAGTGCAGTGCACAAGAATCATAACTCTTGCTTCCTTAATTTTTCAGTTATTGCCCTTTCTTGTTTTTCATACTTGAATTTTGTCCGGTGAATATCTCCAATACTATACTACCTAGGGTTATGAAATTTCATGAGTGGATAGATCTCATCAAGGGGGAGTGCAGTGCACATGAATCATAACTCTTGCTTCCTTAATTTTTGACTTATTGCCCTTTGTTGTTTTTCATACTTGAATTTTGTCCGGTGAATATCTCCAAAACTATACTACCTACGGTTATGAAATTTCATGCATGGATAGATCTCATCAAGGGGGAGTGCAGTGCACAGGAATCATAACTCTTGCTTCCTTAATTTTTCAGTTATTGCCCTTTCTTGTTTTTCATACTTGAATTTTGTCCGGTGAATATCTCCAATACTATACTACCTACGGTTATGAAATTTCATGTCTGCATACATCTCATTAAGGGGGAGTGCAGTGCACAGGAATCATAACTCTTGCTTCCTCAATTTTTCAGTTATTGCCCTTTCTTCTTTTTCATACTTGCATTTTCTCCGGTGAATATCTCTAAAACTATATTACCTAGGGTTATGAAATTTAATGCCTGCATACATCTCATTAAGGGGGAGTGCAGTGCACAGGAATCATAACTCTTCCTTCCTTAATTTTTGACTTATTTTCATACTTGAATTTTGTCTCGAGCATATCTCCAAAACTATACTACTTATGGCTATGAAATTTCATGCGTAGATAGATCTCATCAACTGGGAGTGCAGTGCACATGAACCATAACTCTTGCTTAATTTTTGACTTATTGCTCTTTCTTTATTTTGAAACTTTAATTTTGTCCAGTGCATATCTTCAGAACTATACTAGCTAAGGATATGAAATTTCATGCGTGGATACATTCCATCAACGGGAAGTGCTGTGCATATAAATTTCAACTCTTGCTTGCTTAATTTTTCAGTTATTGCCCTTTCTTGTTTTTTTTTCGAACTTGAATTTTGTATGATGCATATCTCTCAAACTATACTACCTTGGGTTATGAAATTTTAGGGCTGGATACATCTCATCAAGGGGTAGTGCAGTGCACATGAAATATAAATTGCTTATTTTTTATGCACCCTTTCAAGACAGGATGTATTATGGGATCAGCCATGGCGTACAGGCATCCAGGTAGCATAACTTACACATCTTAAAACCTATTAACTTTAAATTTGACAGTTGTGTTTGCTGTAATCATATGGGGTGCAGTGTACACAAAGAATAAATCTTCCTTCCTTATGAGTAATTGCCCTTTCTTCTTTTTCATACTTAAATTTTGTCAGCAGCATATCTCTCTTACTACACTACCTATGTATATGAAATTTCAGTGATGCATACATCTCAGATTATTAGAAACATAACTATTGCTTCCTTAACTTTTTCTTATTGTCCTTAGTCATTTTTCAGGCTTAAATTCAACACTATCGTATCTGTGGATATCAACATAAAGTGTATAAACAAGAGTTCCGTCAACACAAATACACTGCCATTATCTTCAATCAACAGTAAAAAAAATATTCTGCACTACTATTTTTCTATACCTCCCCTTTATCATTATTATGCCCCAACTTTACAACTTGGGGTAAGACGGGCGTATCTTGCGACAATTTCGTTCGTTCGTTCGTTTCCCCCCTCCCCCTGGTTGCTGACCCGGCTATCCCCCCTGACGACCAGGGTCCTTCGCCGGGTTGCTCAGCTATGGGGAAGGGGGCTTATTTACCCTCGCCATGCGGCATAAAGCCATGTGGCGAGCAGCTATTGGTTTTTTTCTCCGTATTATTGAGAGACTATAAATACTTTTTCAATTAAGTTAGATTTTGTTCAAACGGCAACGCTCCACGGTTTAAAAAGACGCAAATAAGAAGAACAAGTAAAAGGTAACACCGGGCTAGCCGCAACGAACCCTTTCAGGACCACTTTTAAAATATTAATTAAAAAAAAAATATATATATATACACACATATTTACAAGGTGTACAACTCGTGGAGCGTTGCCGGTCTCGTTTTATCACTAGATTTAAACTTGTCTATTTTCTTATTCGCGAAAGTGTTGGATTCTACAGTGTTGGCGCTTCATAATTGTGTAAAAAGGTCATTGTGTTGTACTATTTTATGATGGATTAATAGTATGCTTTTCCCATAATTTTTTATAATGACAAAAAAAAAAAAAATTAAATTTAAACTAAATAGTTTAAATTCGTATTTTGTCGAGGCCAAGATTTTTCAGAGAGCTCTCTCTCAAAAAAGAAGTTATACAAGACAAAAATATATACACGTAAAAACTGTGGAGCGACCGTCAGTCCTGCCTGCTGTGCAGGGCGATCAGGTCGACACCACTCAGTAGGGGCATAAAGCCAAGACTACTGGGGTGCTAGTTCTTTCCCTGCCGCCCTATCCACAGCAGGTCCCACAAGGAGTAAAAACTGCCATAAAAAGAAAAGGTAAACTTTCACCAAAAATACAACCCTAGAAGGTAGGACTACGGGGGCTCAGAGCAGACATATATAAAAGCCCCCGTGTCAATAAAAAATAGCTTAAAAGATCAATTATCGACACGGATCAGATCCGTGGCGAACTGACTGACGATCACTTAACAGCTAGAGATATAAATCAGAGGATTTAAAGAAAAAGAAATAAAAGGAAATTTCTATACCTAGTCACCAAAAACATAAACGAAAACCAGCATGGGTTGAGCAAGGAAGAAGAAAATGTAAAATTCCCTTGTAAAAAGGGGAACACCCATGCTTGGCTTGGTGACCTGTAAATCGCCCCAAATACTTAGTATATGGAGGTATAACATATAATTATAAAAGGAGACCCTGTGTTTTATAATACAAAATTTAGCTTATGAATGAACACAAGGGCCTATACAAATTTAAAAAATGCATGTAAAAGAAACCATACCAATATGAAAAATTGGTATATGGAAAAAGAAAAGGAAAAAGTACGGTCATGAGAGCTCTCTGAAATTTCAGTCAAAAAATTAGGAACTGAGCTGGGGCGGATTTGTTAGGGAGCACCTTGGTATGAAATAAAAGTATATATAAAAAAAAAAAAAAAAAACCCTGAGAATTTCGATTTTCAAGGCGTGCTCCGGTTTGAACGGACTTGTGGCTTAAATCTTGTCTGTCATCTGACAGTCCAATAAATATGTCTCAAGTGCTTTGAAAGTGGAGGACCGTAGAGCTTTAGATGGAAATAAAATGTTTTGGATATTGAAGTATACGTCCTCCCGAAAGATAGCACTTGAGAGTTTCTGCCTCGCAACCAGGTGGACGCCACAGTCCAGCAGAAAGTGCTCCGTGGAGTTTCGGACACCACAGGTGGGGCAAATGGCCGAACCCCCAAATATATGGTGCCCTAGGCTCCCTGGCAATAAATTATAGCCCAGCCTCAGACGCGTCACACATTTATCCACCCTTTTATTGGTTGAATACCTGTGTGGCGGTCTGAAACTCACTCCATTTCCATAAATGGGCTGGCTCTTAAGTCTGTCCGCCAGCCCCTTTGACCACTTTTTTTTAATTGAAGTTTTCAAAATGGAGTATACTTCAGTGGTTGCCAGGGGTATTTTATCTCCAACGGGTCCCTCCAGAGCGCGCTTCGCCGCATCGTCCGCTACCTCGTTCCCAACAAAACCGACATGAGCTGGACACCACACAAAGGTAACCTCTGAATTATTCAGGTGGCACTGATCATAAATGGACAGAATATTTTCTAGAAGATCAGGCCGGGAGTTGCTATTCCTTAAACATAATGATTGGAGGGCCGAAAGAGAATCAGATAGAATAGCAACTTTGTGTGGTTTGTTGACCAATATCCAGTCTAATGCATAATTTATAGCTGTCAGTTCCGCGGCATATATAGATAACCTGTCGCTGAGTCTTTTTGATGTTTTAACCTTAAGGGCTGGTATAACCATTGCCGCGGAAACAGCTAGATTTTCGTTTTTACTTCCGTCAGTGAAAATTTTTAAGTGCTCAGCATACCTCAAATTTACATGATCCTCCGTAATTGCCAAAATTTGTGAAGGAGGGTCATTTTTCGTAAATTTCGAGCTAAGGGATGTGTCGACTTGGGGAGCTTTGAGAAGCCACGGCGCCGCGAAGCGCGATCTGGAGTCCGCTACACTGTTAACATTGGGAAGGTGTTCCTCCACCAAATTGGCGGTTTTGGCCCCAAAAGGAAGAACTGGGTTTTTATATTTGTTTTTATAAAAGAACCCCTTCCCAACGATTGCGTTCACCGGGTTGCACGGCTTACTTGAAATCCGCGCCCAGAACTTTACTATTTGTGCCTCTCTCCGCAGAGTTAAAGGCTCGATTCCGGCTTCCAGTTCAAGATAAATTGAGGGGGTAGACGACAGTGCCCTCAGGGCTATTATCAGTGCCCTACGCTGGATACCGTCTAACATTTTAAGTGCAGATGGTTTAGCACAGGCATAGACTATGGCACCGTAGTCTATCTTTGGACGTATTAGGGACTTATAGAGAAGAAGGAGCGAATTTTTGTCCGAGCCAAAATCGGTGCCCCTTAACATTCTCATGAGATTTAAGTCCCTCTGGCACTTTGTCATTAAAGTTTTTATGTGAGGCAGTAACGTGAATTTGCGATCCAAAAGCATACCCAAAAATGTTACTGTCTCCTGAAATTTAATTTTTGTGCCGCCTAAATATACGTCCAATTCTTTTAGATTTTTATTTCCGAAAATAATCCCTACAGTTTCAGTTTTAGAACTTTTAAAGCCCCATTCCTGGGACCAGCGCCAAATGGAATCCAGCCCTGCCTGTGCCTTACGTTGCAGGGTTTGACCATCGGATCCCATTAGCCAGCCGCCGGAATCATCGGCGAACTGGCTGATAACCATCCCTGTCCCCTCAGTTGCAGCAGGGAGATCGTTAACCAAAAGAGAAAACAGTAGAGGGGATAAAATGGCGCCCTGGGGGGTACCCCTTGTTAGCGTTTCCGCTTCCGAGAGAGTATCCCCTACCTTAACAGTAATTTTTCTATCCAGCAGAAAGGCCCTGACATATTGAAAGCATCGTCCGGAGATCCCACATTTCTTAAGTTTATAGAGAATCCCCGAGTGCCATGCAAGATCAAAAGCGGCCTCGAGGTCAAGAAATATGGCTACAACAGAACGCCCTCTATTTTTGGCATAGAGGACGTCATGTTGTAGCCTAACCAACTGATCAAAAGTCGATCTGCCCTTTCGGAAGCCAGACTGAAAGGGATTTATGATGTTTTTAGATTCAAGATAGCGTTCCAAACGGGCCTTAACCATCCCCTCCAGCAATTTTCCAGGGTGGGAGGTAAGGCTTATAGGTCTGTAAGATTTTGGATCAGCTGGATCCTTATTTTTCTTTTGTAGTGGGTCCACACAGGCGAGCTTCCAGTCCCGAGGATAGCTGCCCTCTTTCCAGATTTTATTGTAAAAGGAAAGCCAAAGGTCCAGTGTGGTATCGGACATATTCTTGAACATTGTATACGAAATTTGGTCAAGTCCCGAGGTAGAATTTTTCCTGCTATTGATGCAGTCTTTTAGTTCTTTAAGTGTGAAGTCTAAATTGATAGGGTCTGAATTAAATGTTTCACCTGGAGAGTTAATTTCTTCGAAATGGTCTGTTTCAAAAGTTTTCTGATAGGCCAAAACCTCAGGCTCTACATTTGTTTCACTGGAAACCTTAGAATAATGTCGGACAAGCGTATTGGCTTTGTCCAAGGGGCTAATCGAATGTTGACCATTTGAAGTGAGAACAGGGACAGGGGCATATGAATTTCCTTTAATTCTGCGAATCTTTTGCCAAAAATCTTTAGAATTTTTCGGGTCGTGAACACAGGATTCGCAGAATTCTTGCCAATTTTGTTTTTTAGGTTCTAGAACAACTGATTTAGCCAGAAAAACTTTATTTTGATAGGTGACCCGGTTGACTTCACAGGGGTTTCTTTTCAGATTGTTAAGGGCCTTTTTTCTCTCCCTGACTGCACTTTCACAGGAATCGTTCCACCAGGGGACCATCTTTTTTTTTGAAAGATATTTCTTTTTAACCGGAATCGAGCGTTTCGCCATGGACAAAAAGGTAGAAGTAATTTTTTTATTGAAGGAATCGATATCCTCGTCGTAAACATCTGCTAGGGAGATATCCTCACATAAGCTTTTAAACGAGTCCCAATCCGCTTTTTCGTAGATAAATTTTTCTTCAGAATCGTTTTCTTTAGAATTTGGACTAGAATTTAGAATTGATATGTGGATTGGGAAGTGGTCAGAATTCCAAGAATCATTAATTACTTGCCAAAACATACTATTTGCCAATTTTGGACTCGTGAAAGTTAGATCGAGGCACGAAAACGTGCCTCTTGCGGGATCTAACCTGGTGGGACTCCCATCGTTGAGTAGTACAAGATCATTTTTTTCGACCCAATCAAAGACTGCTCTTCCATGGGAGTCTGACCTCAGGGCGCCCCATAAGGGATGGTGTGAGTTAAAGTCACCAGTGATCACGAGTTCTTTAAGTTCACTCGATGCCGAAATGAGTGAACTTAAATTGTTTAGAGATTCAAGGTCACACCCCTTGAATAGACGTTTGCCAAAATGTGAGGAGTATCTGAGGAGTAGATTTCGAAAGCTTGTGTCTCAATTTTGATCTCCCCATTTGAATCCCTAGCACTGTTTACGTTTAAATTTTTGAAATTTATTCCATTTCTGAAAAAAGTACCCAAACCGCCACAAAAGTTACCGTTACTATTTTTAAAGATTTTGTTTTCGAATGTGTATCCAGGAATATTTCTAGTTGTGTTTTCGTTAAGTTTAGTTTCCTGGATACATATGATATCAAAGTTATTTAGATCGAGGAATCGTTTTAATTCAGTCATGGTGTGGGCCGAAAGCCCACACGCATTGAAACTTAGAATTTGGATTGTTTTGTCCATGGTGAAATTAATAAGGTTTGAAAATCTGCTTTTTAACTCCGCGGAGTAAAAAGGGGGATCCCAGGCTGAAATGTCTGGACCCGACCGCCGTTTTAAGCGGTGAGTTCAGGCCCTTCAGCCTGCGTCCCACAGGTTTTGGGAGGCTGGATGGTCTTGTTGGCCTCGACACTTTTTTTGGTGTTGTCCGACGTGCTGGTTTCTCTGGGACAGGGGCAGGGATGCATCCGCCCTCTTTATCATCCTCAGATTTTGGAATAAATGGTTTTGGAGTTATTGAGTCTTTTTGAAATGAGGAGATAAACGATGCCAAAAATTTATTTCTTAAGTAATTTTGACTATAATTTCCGTTTTTTATAGTGGAATCCATAACTAAAATTTTCATTTTTTCCAAAAGTAGATCTAAATTAAATTTCTGTAGAAAGTTTGTATCTAAAGAAGGTTCCGTTTCAACTGATTTGTCTATTTTTCCTATGGATTCCACTTGGGTGGATGCGTCTTGTTTTTCTAACTTTTCTAACTTTATGGGGCTTTGCATTTGTTTGCCGGAGGGGGTTGAAACCTCTCCCAACGACGAGTCCATTGCGGTCACGTCGGTGAGGGAAGGTTCCCCCCTTTTTTTATCAGGAGTGCTGCTTCTATCCTTTTTTATTACTTTAATAGAAGGGGAGGTACGGGAAATAGAAGTGCAAGAAGAAGTTTCCGAGATCATGGTTACATCGGTAGGCGTGGTCTTCACAATGTTTATTTGAGAAATGGGAGGAGTTTTAGATTTTCCTACCGATGTTTGTTTTGTAATTATTGTGGAAGCTTCTAGGGCCATGACTTTTTGTCGGTCAAGACAAGTATGGGCAATTTCTGTAGTTTGATTTTTATTGATATATTGTAGGGTCCTGACTTTTTCTGTTTGATTTACCTTAAAGGCGAATCGGGGTCCTTGGGGAGAAGAGGAGGGGATTGGGCCAGACGAATTTTGTTGGGGGACAGAAGCAGCACTATTATGAGGGTATGGACCACACGCCTGCTCCGCAAGTGCCCAGGAACACCCGTGAGCGTCCTTGTACTCTTGTATTTTGGACGCCCACAGGTACACCGAACACCGACTGGAACGGGCCGTGTGACCATTCTGGCAATTTGTGCAGCAGACTACGCTTGAATTGCATAGCCTGCTGTTATGTGGACCAGCACATCGGGCGCAGGTTGTTTCATTAGGACATTTCTTGGAGGTGTGCCTGTATTTCTGACATCGGAAGCACCGAAGCGGCGGAGTGATAAATGCCTCTACAGGGATAAACAGGTCAGAGTCAGTTACCCTGACACACTCTGGCAAAACATCCCCAAAGAATGTCAGGGCAACAGCCGCCGTCGGTGCTCCGAAACGATTTAAAATTCTGGAGGCTTTCATTATGAAAATATTTTTAGATTTAACCTGTGCCTCCAGAGTTAGGACCAATTCCTCTGGACTATAATCCATAGGAATGTTATGTATTACTCCCCTGACCGTGACCATGTCGTCTGGGGTGTAAGCAAAGCAGCGCACACCACAGACGACAAGGGGGGTAATATGTAGTAACTTGCTCAACATTTGAGCCGAGCACACCTCCAACAAAAGACCGCCATCTTTTAAAACAACTATTCTTTTAGCAATCCCGGACAGGTCCCTGCTAATGCCTCGTGAAAGGGTCAGAGATGTCTTCTTAAAGCCATCTCCTCTCCCGAGGGGCCTAACGAAGGCCTTGAATGACCAGGTATTGTTAGAAAGCAGGTGGGCCTGTCCGGGATTGATGGGTTCACCATACTTTTGTAGATTTTCAGACATTTTGAAAAAAGAAAATATATACTAAATAAATGGTACAAGTATATCTATGTAGTGTCTGTGAAATGATGAATCTGTTTGACACTGGGCCGCCGCAAAACGCTTGACCTTCAGTGTATACTATGTTGTTGTAGGGTGAAATAGATAAAAAAAGAAAAACCCAAGAGTATCAATGAATAAAACAACCTTTATATGTCACACAAAAAGGGAAATAATGGACATACAACAGCAATGACCTTACAAAGGGCTGTAACCACAGATTGGTCGGAGGTACGACACAACTATGGGGCAAAAGCACTGTGAAAAAAAAAATAACGATATAGGAGGGGGGGGGGGGGAAACCGAACACTGAAGAATATGTATTTTACGCGATAGATAAAAAAACCAATAGCAGCTCGACGGACGAGGGTATACTTAACGATAGCTCTGTACAAATGTGGATTCAGCTTTCGTCTTGGTTTCGATGATATGTACGTTTCTGTTCCGAACCCCTTTGTTTACTTTCTTCTCGGTAAAAATGGCTGCCCGGAAGTGTGTGGTGTGTGATGTTGCGACAATTTGCCGCTCTTGTTCTATTTATAGATATCGAGAAACGGGTAGAACTATGGCGATGATTTTACCTCGATGTCAGCTTCGTGCACAAATGAGAAATAATCAACATAAAATTTTCTAGATAACA
The DNA here is from genome assembly GCA_945859785.2 of Tridacna gigas. NCBI lineage: Eukaryota > Metazoa > Mollusca > Bivalvia > Cardiida > Cardiidae > Tridacna > Tridacna gigas. The sequence continues at coordinate 9,940,129 of OX244039.2, forward strand.
AAGTTTATCGTGATATTTTTTTCAGAAAACTTTTCACTATCTAGATAAAATTTCCAGGAAACTTCGAATTATCGTGAAAGTTTTCTAAAATTATCACGATAGCTATCTCGTATCTCGCGGCAGAAATATGCCACCATAGATCCGGGACCCAAAAAACGATAATACACTAATGTGTTATCGAAAATAAGTTTAAGATCTAGACTGGTCCAGATCGAAAATAGGTTTACTACACTACTGGAGGAGGTTTCGTGTGATAAATAGTTGTAACATGTTACTTCATGCAGACGACATTGTATTTCTTGCTGTAGACTGTTTTTCGAAAACAATTTTGGCAAAATGAGATATTGATCATAATCATCATTTTCTTCTCTTTGCCAATCTTTAATGGAGTCGTGCTCTGTGAAAAGGGGGCTTAATGTATCACCGTGATGCATGATGCCAAGCAAGTCATCAGATCATTATAGATCCATAAAATCCATTTAGTCTGACAATTGACTAAATCTGGAGGTAGACTCGGTCCTTGGACATGCAGAAAATGTAAAGATAGCAAAAAGTTTCGGTCCATGTTACCCTGGGCCGACTGCGCAGGCTGACGTGGGTCGATACTTTTTGCATATGCATTAAGTCCCCTTTTCACAGAGCACGGCTCAGTGTTTATGTACCTTTAATTCTTTACCAAAGAATATCGAGTTTTAACGACACCCGAGAAAGAAAGCTTGTCAAAACTTTGCGAGAACAGGAGAAAATACCCAGTATTTTCTTCATTTCTCAGGATCTTTTTTCATCCTCTTCCAAGACAAAATCAGTCACTTGAACCATATTGGAAATGTTGTCTGCAAATTCTTTCAGTCTGGAAAATTGTAAAATTTTGTCGTTTGGTTAAAAGTTAACTGATGTTGTTAAAAAAAAATGAGCCATGCTCTGGCGAAAAGGGGTTTAATGCATCCGTGTGATGCTTGATACCACTCTCTTGCACTACGGATCATTCCCATTCACCTCTGTAGTTGGCTTAGAAAGTAGTCCGTCATCACGTGATATTTTCGTCACATGACCATAACTCAAAATGGGACACAAACGCCGGTGAAAGAAAGACCAATCGATTGTTTTGTGTGCTGTTCAAACAGCATACGGCCAATCAGACTTAGTGGTAGGAAATGTGAAAAAGAGGGATTTTCTGAAAAGCTTAAATGTCTTTTAAAGGACGATAACTTGTTTTTTAATTTTGTTTAAATTGTCATCATTCATGGGCGCAGCCATTTTTATTTTTACAACTGGCGTAAGATTCTAATCAGTAAAGAAGCTTGAAAAAATAGTTCCATTGTATACAGGTAAATTCATCAGTTTGAATGCACCTATAATGTATCCGGAATCATAATTTCCTTTGTCTACTTTATTATGTTACACATGAAACAGTCAAACAGTAACAAAACATGTTTTCCTCGGTTTGACAAGATTCTTGTCATGTAGCCCGTTGCAGAGATGTATGGTGAGAGTAACGAACGACAACTCTGCTCGGAGATTGGCTTGATACTTAGCAAGTCATCATATGAAATTATGAATCCATAAATTCCATATTGTGGAACAACCGCCTAAATCATGAGGCACCTTGGTCCTTTGACATGCAGGAAAGTAGACAAATTGCGAAAAGTTTCGACTGCGCAGGCTGACCTAGATCGATACCGTTTGCAGATGCATTAAACCCCCTTTTCACAGAGTATGGCTCAAATATGTGTTTATTTTTCAATCGGGAACCTAAGATTTTTAGGTGATAATTAACCGGTTAAACATCTGACATTGACATTTTTATGGAACCGAATAGCAAAGCGTTTTAAAATCTCCAAACAATTTCAAAGCTTTTCACATGTATACGGTTTCACCGTGTTTCACTGTAAAAGGCCTAAACTTTATTTATTTCGTAACCCTTGGGCTGCTAAGAGCGACTCAACGACCTTTTGTAGACAGTGTAGATCAAGATCAGACTGCACAGAATGTGCAGTCTGATCTTGGATCTACACTGTCCGATAAGGAGATATCTAAATTCTTCGCCCCCCTACCTTTAAAACGGAAAAATTTTGGATTTTACTATCGGCTTTAACTCTTTACCAAACGACAAAAATTTAGACTGATCCAAATTGAAAGCATTTGCAGACGACAAAATAACTGTAATTGAAAAACTGAAAATTGTTTTGGGTAGGATAGAAAACATTGTGGGAAAAGGAGAAAATGCTGGTTACCAGCATTTTCTCCTTTTCCCACAAGGTTTTCAAAGGACTTCTTTCACAGGGTCGTTAAAAGTCGGGATTGTGTGGTAAAGAGTTAAAAGTTTCATATTTTTTACTTAGCGGGATAATGGTTATTGGCACATGACATACGCTAGTTTGATTTCAACTCCTCTTGCGTGTATACATCTTTTCTATGAGACTGTCATGTGTTAACTCTTTACCACACAACAATATTATAGACTGGTCCAAATTCAAAGCATTTGCAGACGACAAATTAAATGGTACTAAAATTATTAGATTTGTGTCTAAAAGGAAAGAAAACATTATGGGAAAAGGAGAAAATGCTGGTTACCAGCATTTTCTTCTTTTCCCACAATGTTTTCAAAAGTCCAGTTTCCCCGGGTTGTCAAAACTCGGGATTGTGTGGTGAAGGGTTAACCCTTATCCTACTAAATAAAAGAAATGAAGCTTTCAAGCCGATGGTAAACACACAAATTTTCCTATTTCAAAGGTATTTTTGGAGGAACATGCTGGTAATTAGCATTTTCTCCTTTTTTCGACAATATTTTAAAAGTCTTTTCCCTTGGGGGTTGTTGAAACTCGGGACTGTGAGGTAAAGAATTAATTTGTCGTTGCGAACTGCTTTTGTTGAATCACTTTACACAAAAATAACCATGGAAAGGGGGCATTCTTGGGTTATTTCCCTTGGTTCCTCTCTAGTACTACACTGTTCTAAACTGGCAGCCTGTTATCGATCTTCGTATCTATCGGACGGCTACGGGAGATACAACGGGTACCAGTTTAATAAACTGGCACCCGTTGTATCTCCCGTAGACGTCCGATAGACTTTGTTGATACGAAGATCGATAACAGGCTGCCAGTTTACCAGTTTAAAATTGTTCCTGAGAAGCGGATTACTTGGTTTTTATCGCCGATTTCCTAGCACTACACAAAAATGTTCTCGCGATAACATCTAAACTAAATCTGGTTAGATTATTTAAATCTATAATACATGTATACGCGCGTGTCTGATGACTGACAACAGAATTTACTATCAAGCACTGGGGGTACCTTACATATACTCAAAAAATAAAATTATATATATCTCAGCATCCCCAAGGGAATCAGGGATAAAAACAAAGGAACACATGTAAAAGGACCAATCTGTTATTTTGTAACCTTTAGGCTTTTATCTGGCAAGGGAGATAATTTGGCTTACAGGAATCCCCCCCCCCCCCCCCGGGTTGTAATTATTTGGGTCTTATTTCCAGACTGAAAATGTATGTTGGTGTATGTTGGGTTACTTCGGCTCTCTAAAGTTTTAACACTTTGTAATACTGTACTGGTTTTACTGTTTAAAATCTATTAGAATTACGCGCTGCTTTTTGAGATATAGATACATGTATTCGGATACAACAAAATAAAAATTCAAACTTACTACTATGCAGCAGCTGAATGAGTTAATAATTATGAGCCATGCTTTGTGAAAAGGAGGTTGAATGAGTTTCCGTGATGTATTATGCCAAGCCAGTCATCATATAATTAAGGACCTATTCAATCCATGTTATTTTGTCTAAAAAGCCGATAGAATAAGACGGTAGAATGGCCTTTGGACAAAGAGAAAATTTACAAATAGCAAATAGCGGACTGCACAGGCTGACATAGATCGATACTTTTTGCAGCTGCATTAAACCCCTTTTGCCAGAGTATGGCTGAAATATAAATGAATGAATGAACCAATGAAATAAATAAATACGTGGATAAATCACGTGGTGAGAGAATACAAATTCACTAAAATACCGCTTGTAATGTTCGAGATACTGTGTTTTGCACAGCACAGTCCAACCATTTGTAAAATTGTCTAAAGAAGCATGTTTTTAGGATTTTTTCCCCTGAAATCGATTGCTCTTTCTACACGTTTACCAAATGACAAAATTTTTAACTGGTCCGAATTGAAAGCTTTTGCAGACGACAAAATAACTGTGGCTCTAGAATTGACGTTCGTCTTTGGTTGGGTAGAAAACAGTGTGGGAAAAGGAGAAAATGCTGGTTACCAGCATTTTTCCCCCCACAGTGTTTCCAAAAGGCTTCTTTCTTAGGGTCGTTAAATCTCGAGATTGTATGGTGAAGGGTTAAACCCAGTAGGCCCTACAATACAAATGGGACAGACTGTCTCTGTTTCGACCAATCAGATAGCAAATCTTTCGAGTTCCACCTTTCTCTTTGATTTAAAAAAAAAAAAAAAAAAATGGGCAAAGAAATTAAAATAAGCTGTTAAATTTAAAATGGTTGACTTTAAATTTAGAAAAAGATACCAGAACGCTATTTAACTCACTGAAGCTTTAACTAACAGGATAATTACGGAACAACCCCCACCCCCTATGCATATTTCGCGGCAAGACCCGGAATATGGTAATTAGGTGTGAGGTAATTTGCATACTGCAGGAATATCTTAAAATAAAAACAATGCATGCAGGATATTTACCCTGAAGTATGTCCATTGCTTGGTTTGATGAGCACTGCTTTTTGATGTTTTGTTTACTTTCTCCTTGACGCCCGCATCTCTCTGTCTCCTCCTCTTTTTATGCATGGGCTATTTTTATGACGGAAAATCCATAAAAAAAATGCGCTTTATCAGTTTGCTTTTACTTATTTCTTTGGGTTTTTTTTTTTCGCTCAGTCTTGATGATTTTTTTAAAACTCTCTTTAAGAAAATGAAGAGAGAAAAATGAAAAGGGTAGGGGCTATAAGAATCCTTTCGTTTCCGTTGAAGCTGATTTAGGTCAAAGATAAGCATAAGATAGCGGACAGTGTAGATCCACGATCAGAATGTACGTTCTGTGTAGTCTGATCTTGATCTACACTGTCCGAAAAAGCCATACAAGGCGACAGAGTTAGACTCCCCTAAACAATATTTGTTTAGAAAAATTATCATGGGTGCATTACAGAAGGCTTTATATGCATATCACGGAGTCTGATTTTTCATTAATAGGGATGTATTCTATTGGGAACCATAAAACAACAGATTAGAATAACAACAACACAGACCATTTCCCTCCATTTCACCCGAATTCCTTTGAGCCCGGCATTCTGAAGTATTTAAATTTATGAGGCTAGGATGGCGGGTGATAACTCAGTACCCTCCCATTTGGCAAACCTCGGGTGGTCCGTTGATCGAATCCCTCGGCTGTATTACGGCGGGTGATATGCTCCTAGACCGTACATTTCTTCGCCGGAAATACACTGTTTCACCGCATTTTGCAAGAGTCGTTTGGAACTTTCGGAGGTCAGGGTACAGAATAAAAATCATTTGTGAACCCATCTGCAACGGTAACCAGGTTTATTTTTCCGTTTTCGGTTAAATATTATCTCTGAAAGGGGATAGAGGGGTAAAAGGTTTCTTCGATTTCGTTGCACACCTTGTCTTATTATATACAATAAAGAGGCAGTCCACTCGTCACAACTCGGCCGATTTGGTACCTACATCTAACCTCGTCTGTATAAAGGTGGCTTCCATTTTAAACTACCAGTCACATGGTCTTAAACATGGCGGCGCCCCTGTAAATCGCTTAGCAACGACATAAATAACCACGGTGAAGTTATTCACATCTGTCGATCTGTTGATGAAAGCTTCCAACGAAATTGATAAACCACACTAAAAATTGTAAGTAGAAACTGTTTGCTGACGAAAATATTCTTGGAAAGATATCGATAGAAAATTGTGACTCATGTTTTCTTTTTTATGAGGAGCCTTACAATTTCGATAATAGTAAATCGGTGTGCTTCCGGCGAAGAAATGTATCGTGTAGGTGCATATCAAGCTACGTGATACAGCCGAGGAATTTGATCACCGAATCACCCCAAGTATGCCGATGAGAGGCAGTAGCCAATGTGCTATTTATAGTAACGGTGTAAATGAAAATTTTAGTATTCCGTGATATACAGGCGATCCACCAATGTGCAAAAGTGATCGACCAAGGAAAATTTTAGTGTTCCGTGATAGACTAAAGGGCCTGTGGTTTTAACGATCCTGAGAAAGACGCCATTTTAAAACATTGTGGGAAAAAGAGAACATACTGGTAACCAGTATTTCCTCCATTTCCCTCAATGTTTTCTATTGTATCATGCCCAAAATCCATTATTTAGGCCGCATTTAATTTGTCGACTGCAAAAGCTCTCAATATGGACAACGCTAAAACGTTGTCGTTTGGTAAAGAATTAGATAGTGTTAAACATCGTCTCCAACTGTATTGCTGTTTGATAACAGCGAAAATGAATAACCCATGCATTCTTGGAGTTTATTATATACCTGAAAATTTTCCCGGATCAAACACGTGCTTCCCACGCGGATAAAATAACACACACGAAAAAAAAAAATCCACACTGTGAAATACGGTTCCAAATATGGTATGATGACGTACCCCACGCACGGAAAACGCTCATATTGTTTCGGTTTTTGATTGGTCAAAATGTTACTCTATAATATTCATCCGCCATTCATATAAACGAAGTTACTGGCCACACTATCAGCATTTCCTTTATTTCGTTTACCATTATCGGATAAAATGTCAATGATTGAAAAATCATGTCTTTGAAAGTGGAAGGTATATGATAAATGGAATATTACGTTGTAGTAACTTTCCTGGTGCTTGTATTTACTTCTCGCTGCGTAAGAAAATTTTGACATCTCGCCCGACCTTCGTTCTCGCGCGATATCAAATATTCAATCGCTGCTCGAATTAATACAAGCACCAGAAAAGTTAGTCTGGTACCCCGCCGCACTACAAGAGTACGTCATGCAAAGCACAATAATTGGTAATATGCAGAGGAGACGTGATATTGATATTTCACATGATCAAATCGGATCATAGGCTGAATTCAAAACGGATCGCTTGCAATAAAATCATGGCAGTGAGTTTTTCTACATTTCGTTCTTATTAGGCGAGAAAAACTACATATCAGAAATGCATTATGTATCCGAAATGTCAATGGACCTACATAACGTCCGAAAACAGGACTACTTTTAAAATGATTCATAGTCGAATTTATATTCAAACCATACCCCAACAGCATGTTTTAGATTCGGTAATGTATGTTTTGTACAAAATTGATCTCATTTTATGAAATGATCAAACTGGATCACATGAAATTAGGGAAAAAGGGAAAGCATGTAGGGGTACACTTGAGGACAACCTAGGAGGCCGCCATTATTGCGCTTTGCCTGACCCGATAACGTAGTGGTAGGGGCAGGTAATCCAGACTACAGGAAAGTTACTGCAGCGTAATATTCCGTTTTTATCCACAAGTGCAACTCGTTTCTTCCAAAGCAGACAAAATCGAGACAACATTTATCGTAGGAATAGTTGATTAATTCAACCCTCTACCACACTGTCTCGTCTTTTAACAATCATGAAGAAGGCAGCTTTTGAGAACATTGCAGGTAAAGCAGAAAATGCTGGTAACCAGCATTTCCTCTTTTTCCAAAAAAGTACGTTCCATTCTTCTAAAGACAAATTTCAATTTCTGAGACAACGTACTTTGTCGTCTGCGAATGCTTCCAATTCGGACATTTAAAATAATGTTGTTTGGAAAAGGGGTCAATGAAGACCTCAGTATTCTGAGCGCGATTCATTGACCTTTTGTGGACAGTGTAGATTAAGATCAGATTGAACAGAAACGTGCAGTCTGATCTTTGATCTACCCTGTCCGATAAGGAGATATTTTTCTAAAAAAAAAAAAAAGAAAACCTAACTTTAACCCTTGTCCTGCTGAATAAATGAAATGAAACTTTATAGTAGATAGTAGAAGCCGAAAACTTTCTTCTTTCAGAGGTATTTTTGGAGGAAAGATATCTCCTTATCGGACAGTGTAGATCAAAGATCAGACTGCACGTTCTGTGCAGTCTGATCTTGATCTACGCTGTCCGCAAAAGGTCGGTGGGTCGCGATAAGCAGCCTAAGGGTTAAAATAACATTATTTGGGTTTTTACCATCAGCTTGAAAGTTTTATTTTAGTTATTGTGCAGGATAAGGAGTAAAGAATATGAGAACTGTCAGCTCGAATAACGATCACAGAGTTAACTATGTGGGAAACTCTCATAAAACTTGTCTCCAGAATTACGTTATATTATCCAGAATTACGTTAAATGACAAGTTTTATTACCATATAAACCTTAAAGCCTGTCCCCTCGTATTGCATTTTTACTTAACTGTTCTATTTCCCTTTCGATTAGATTTTTGTTTTTATTAATTCCTGAAAATGTTCAACTTCTCGCTGCGTAAGAAAATTTTGACATCTCGTTCGACCTTTGGTCTCGCGCGAAATCAAATTTTCTCACGCTGCTCGAATTCACGGTGGCACTGTATTTATCTCGTTCCCACGAGATAATGATTCGTTTTCTCTAGTTTTTTTTTTATAAAAAATTATGCAAAAAACAAAATTCGTTTTCTTGAGTTTTTTTTTTATAAAAAATTATGCAAAAAACAAAAATCGTTTTCTTGAGTTTTGAAACAATGGTGGATGCAAACTAACATGTTGAATGAAACTATGAAGAGCATGGACTCCGTGTAAAAATAGGAATTAGTAGAAGGAATCTGATTGGATGATTATGTCGTGAGCACAACTTATTATCTCGTGCGAACGACATAATGGATGACTTGGATTGGCTGATTATCTCGTTCGAACGAGATAGTATTTCGTTTTTTGCATAATTTTTTGTATGAAAATAAATCGAGAAAATGAAAGTTGTTTTTTTTTTTTTCATAATTGTTTATTAAAAAAAAAAAAAAAAAAAAAATTTAGAAAACAGATTTTGTTTTTTGCAAAATTGTTTATTAAAAAAAAAAAAAACCTCGAGAAAACAAATTATTATCTCGTGGGAACGAGATAAAAAAAAAAAAAAATGCACATGTCACCTCAGTGCCACCGTACGAATTATATACAAGCACCAGGAAAGTTACTACAACATAATGTTCAGTTTGTATTGGAATTTAACGCCGTTTTAATAGCCTAGGTCATATAACGCTGGTCGGTGCACATGACCGTGTACGCATGTGTTTCCTGGCTTTCTCAGACCCGTACTTACACAACTTTCTCTCCAAGTCATTGACTTCTTTTTTCAAATGCATCAGAGGAAAGAAAGTCTGCCTCAACCGGGTATCGAACCTGCAACAACCAGGTCACGAGTCAGATACGCTGACCACTGAGCTATCCGGCAGGGCTTTCGATTCGAATTCTAAGTCAGTAGTTTTTTTGTCGTCAGGGTATCATTCCCCGCCAAATGATAAGTTTTAAGACATATAAGAGCTGACTTTACTTTGATCACTCGATCTTGTATATGTAAGCCAAACATTTTGCTCCGGCAAGGCGGGGTTTGGTTTAACTCTTTACCAAACGACAAAATTTTAGACTGGTCCAAATTGAAAGCATTTGCAGACGACAAGATAAACTGAAAAAATGAAATTTGTTTTGGGAAGGGTAGAAAACATTGTGGGAAAAGGAGAAAATGCTGGTCACCAGCATTTTCTCCTTTTCCCACAATGTTTTCAAAGGGCTTCTTTCTCAGGGTCGTTAAAAGTAGGGATTGTGTGGTAACGAGTTAATGCATCTCCGTGATGCTGTATACCACGCGAATCATCTCATAACTATGAATCCATAAAATCCAGTTTTTGTTAACACTTAAGCTGCTGAAGAAATGAAACGCAAATTTCTACTCAATACTAAAAGGCCAAACATTGCGGTTTCAAAGTTGATTTCACCGGAAATAAAATACCGTATCGGACAGTGTAGATCAAAGATCAGACTGCACGTTCTGTGCAGTCTGATCTTGATCTACACTGTCCGCAAAAGGTCAGTGGGTCGCGATAAGCAGCTTAAGGGTTAATGACCAACTGATTTATGAGGTGCACTGGTCCTTTGACATACAGAATTGACCGATAGCAAAAAGTTTCGCGCAGGCTGATCTGAGTCGATACTTATTGTAGATACATTAAGCCTCCTTTTTGCAGAGCATGGCCTATGTCTTTCGTGGCCCCGCTCCCGTTCCGAGTTGGTCTACACTGTGCGACATTCTGGTGGACATTTTGATCACCCAGAAAGATTTATCTTATCCAAAGGTTTAACTAAACAAGCGGACGGTATATATCCAAGATCAGACTGCACGTTTTGTGCAGTCTGATCTTGATCTATATTGTTCACAAAAGTGTATGTTTTAGCCTATGACAGTGAAAAGGGTAATCAAAGCGGTGGAAGCACTGCTGGGGTTGGGTGCGTTTAATCCTGCTCAAATTGAAATCTGTTAAAAGCAAGCAGACATCTAAAGAGCTAAGAGGTATCCCTCCTATAAATATCAGAGCAAACTAACAAATTTCTGTTTTTTGTTTGTGAAGGGAGGGGATTCATTGGAATGTCAAAATGAAACGACGTGAGAAGTATTATTAACCCTTTACCGCACAATGCCGCCTTTTGACGCCCCTGGAAAAGAAGCCTTTTGAAAACATTGTGGTAACCAGCATTTTCTCCTTTTCCCACAATGTTTCTACCTTATCAAAGAAAAATTGCACCATTTGAGCCACATTGAAATTGTCGTCTGAAAATGCTTTCAATTTGGACGAGGCTAAAATGTTGTCGTCTGGTAAAGGGTTAAGCAATATCTAGACATATAAAGGAATCCTATTCAAAGAAATTACCACAAGAGTTCTCATGATGCTTCAAAGCTTTCCATGGCACTGGCACTTGTTGACGCTTCTTGACGCTATTTGGTGGAACTGACAGATAAATGCGTATACCTACGCATGCATCATGGTAGTTTGCTTGAACACTTTTTTTTTTTAAATTATGTTATGATAATGGTGTATTTGTTTACATATTTATCGTCGAAGTCGTGTAAGTTCCCCTATTGTTAACGTTTTAATCATGCCTTGATGCCAAAGTGAATACGTACATAGTGTTGTCGTAGATCAAAAATATCTAACGAGGTTGGGAGAATTGATAATTGTCGAGCCTTGGCGAGACAATTATCAATTCTCACAACCGAGTTAGATATTTTTGATCTACGATAACACTATGTACGTATTCTATTTATCTTTTAACCTATGATTTGAACTCATTGTGAAAAGATGTGAAAAATGTTGCCGACAAATAGATCTACATTTTAAAAGTTTTAAAAGTTTATTTATGTCGGAACTCCCATTTTAAAATTGCATTACCCACATACATAGTACTTTATTGTAGTAATTAAACGTCCGAAAATTGCGATTGAGATCGCTTGGGATTATTCTATTTGAGAAGACGCGGTAAACGAGCATTCAAAATACGTCACGGGCAGGAATTACGTAGGCAGATCATCGGAAAGTAGCGCGCGTGCTACGACATCGTTCTTTTTTCGCGGGCTTTTTGTAGTAATCGTTACTATTTTTGGAATGCATTTCATTCATAAATGGTGATGGGGGGGGAGTCAGTGGAACATACTGTTCTATAAATATCCGTGGTATATCAAAAATCTATAAATATCAGTGGTATATAAAAAAAAAAAAAAAAATCGCATGGGTGTTATTGCATGGATATCCAGTTAGTTGAAAGATAAAAAATGCTTTCTTAATAGTACTATTTTTCCAGGTAATGATTTTGCGATGTTAGGCAGCCCAGAATCAGATTTTTTAGGCTCAGTTTCCCACATGGTAAATCTTCGCACCCCACCTCAATAAAAAAAAAATAGAAGGACGCATAGATAGGTAAACTTGTGTCGCAATATACTAGTTTTTTGAAATAATGTTGAACAAAACATCAATAATTAATTTGACAAAAAAGGAGAAAAGATTTAAAAGGAGAAAAGATTAAAAACCTTTATTATGGGAGTGTTCCTGCCACTTCCGGTTGTATATATCTACAGAACTGTATACATAATCTAAGCTGTGCTCTGTGAAAAAGAGGCTTAAAGCATCTGTTAAAAAGTATCGACTCATGTCACCCTGCGCAGTCCGCGCAGCTTTAAGTGGGCCGAAAACTATTTGCTGTCTTTAAATTTTCTGCATGTCAAAGGACAGTCTACCACATGACCCAGTCGGTTGTTGGACAAAATGGGTTTTATGTATCTATAATAATGTAATGACTTTCTTGGTTTAACCCTTTACCAGACGACAAAATTATAGTCTTGTCCAAATTGAAAGCATTTGCAGACGACCATTTCAATGTGGCTCCAATGGTGCAATTTTTCTTTGACAGGGCAGAAAGCATTGTGGGAAAAGGAGAAAATGCTGGTTACCAGCATTTTCTCCTTTTCCCACAATGTTTTCAAAAGGCTTCTTCTTCAGGGGCGTCAAAAGGCGGCATTGTGCGGTAAAGGGTTAATGCATCATCGAGATGCATTAAACCCCCTTTTGCCAGAGCGTCGTTTAAATATATTACAAAGAGCTCGATACAGCCTTAACTCTTTACCACATAATCACGAGATTTTAACGACCATGAAAAACAAAGCATTGTGAAAACATGATCGGAAAAAGGAGAAAATGCTGGCAACCAGCATTTTCTCCTTTTCCCACAATGTTTTCTACCCTTCCAACAGCAGATTTCATTTAAATTTGAGTCACATTTATTTCGGCGTCTGCAAATGCCTTGAATTTGGACCAGTTGAAAGTCTTTCGTTTGGTAAAGAGTCAAACAAATTTGTAGCAGACGAACTCTGAAGACATGTTTGTAAAATGAAGACAAACAAAATGTATAATTTGATTACAATAACACGTGCCATTTAAAAATAGCGTGGCCATTAGCGAATTGCTCGTTTCGAGCGATTTATCATTTTGTCACAACGTTTTTCGATAGTGGTTCGATGTCAGACAAAAAAAGGGTCGTCTGTTCTATATAACCTATAATCACACTACTGGTATTCCATTGATAAAAAGAAATGAATATGAGTCATGGTCTGTGAAAAGGGGGTTTAATGCATCCGCAAAAAGTATCGACCCAGGTCAGCCTGCGCAATCCGCGCAGGCTGACCTGTGTCGAAACATTTTGCTGTAGGTCAATTTTCTGCATGTCCAAGGACTATTCTATCTCAGTTTTCAGCCGGTGGTCAGACATAATGAATTCTCTGGAGCCATGAATGTGTGATAACTTGCTTTGTATAAATAAATCACGGAGATGCATTAAACCCCCTTTTCCCAGAGCATGGCTCATTTATGAAGGCCGTATTAACAGTTCAAGTTTTGTATCTTGCAACCGATTTTCAGGCATAAATCCATTCAAATGGCCGGCTTTATGCAATCTAATTGAATGGAACATTCTATACCCCCGCTTCACATGCGTTTACCAAAACCAGTGTTACAGAGCTGCAGATAGAGGGAGTGATTTTGATTTCGAAATTGAAAATACATGTATTAATCACTCTCAACTAAACCCTATGTTATGGGTACTCATTAGAATCGTCTCATCGAGACAATTCTAATGAGTACCCACAATATAGGGCTTGGAAGAGAAATAATGGGTTTAGAATACGATCTCTCCCTCATACCTGGAGGTCTGTCAGTTAGAAATACCCTTGGCATATTTCAGAACACAGCGGCTCAATAAGTCAAAACACCAACCCCATCGACCCGCCTGAGGGCGACTTCTTGTATTTTGCAGCAGACAGATGATTGCGGCAAAAGGATAAGCTTTTACATTTATCCCATAGCGACAATGCTATGGTAAATATTTACGTTCGTATGCAAAGTTCAATTAATTTTGATTATCCGCGTTTAGAGAGAATGATTACGAAAGTGCCGTCCGCAATTTGCACAGAACAAAATTTTAGACTTTCCAAATTAAAAGCATTTGTAGACGACAAAATAAATGTGGCTCGAAAGAAAGACTCGGCTTTAAAAGTGTAGATAACATTGTAGGAAAAAGGAGAAAATGCTTGTTACCAGCATTTTCTCCTTTTCCCACAGTGTTTTGAGAATCCTCATTGTTAGGCTCACTAAAATTTGTTTGGTTAAGGGTTGATACACTCAGAACTTGATAGACTACAATAGTGTATCTTTTCATATCAATTGCCGCCATACTGAGGTTCCCTAAGTTCTAAAAATAACTTAAATGTTCGTAATATCCTTTAATATCCGTTCATTCCGCTGTTTGGAACATCACTGCACACGTAGTTGTCAGCGTCACAATCACAAACAGTGTCAACAAAATTCTATCTATAATTCTAGCCACATGTTGCCACTCGAGTTTTATATTTTCTCTTTCGTCTTGCTCTGCAAGCCTCCTTTCGTTAGCTTCTATAGTTTCGTTGACTTTTTGTAATATTTTCATAAATTGCTGTTCAAATGAATTCATATTTTCAATGTTCCCCTCCTTTTCCCCGAGGGTGTGATAATTTGGTGGGGGTGGAGGCGGTGTGGCGGTGGGTGCATTGGAGCCCACGGGCTGGTGAAGACATGCATGGGAACTTTGATGAGGGCCGAACCCATTGCACGTCGCGTCTCGATCTGGACGTATTTTTACCCCAAAGGAACTTTTATCTGCCAGGTGATTCAACATCTACAGGTAAGAAAAAACATATATATTGAGTCATAGTTAATCGTTAAACACCAGTTTATACGGGCCTAGCATCATTTAAAACGTACCTAACGTCTTTCTGTACGTACGTACCTAACGCTACTTTCTACGTACCAAACGTCATTTTAAACGTGCCGAATGTCATTTTCTATGCTTCTGACGTCATTTTATAAGTAATTTGACCTCAATTTATACGCGCGTAACGTTTTTATACGTACCTAACGTCACTTTATAGTACGCAACGTCATTTTACACGCGCCTTATGTCATTTAATACGGATCAACGTCATGAGTTTTTATATGTACCTAACGTCAAGTGAAATACATATACATGTATATTATCAGACCCAAAAGTATCAACAATATCTTTACCAAAACATGGTATGAATCTGTCTGCATTTTGACTCCCGAATTTTATACTTTCGGCCGCTAGTGGGCCTTTAAGCCATCTATCTAAGTGTATTACTTGTTCTGATAGTTAGAATTATACTGTATTTCTTCTTAGAATGTTGCTGTATGTTGTTTCAACACTATTTCAGTTATATAACGGCGGCCAGTTCAAATATCCATGCTTTCCTAGAGTTTCTTTTACTCCCACCATGCACACTATTCTCCATAGCCAATGACTGCTTCCCAACATAACCAGCGTCGTATTAGAGATTAAATGTGAGAGAGGAACAAATCCTGTCGCAATGACTATCATCAATCTTTGGAAATAAATTGGCAAAGCTGTGGATTCGAATCAGCGACCCCCTGCCTTAAGTACTGCACGTTATTGACTGAGCTACCGGACCCAGCATCTACTTATGAAATAAGATGTGAGCCATGCTCTGTGAAAAGAGGGTTCAATGCATCTGTAAAAGTATCGACCCAGGTCAGCCTGCGCAGTCCGCGCAGGCTGACCTGGGTTGAGACTTTTTGCTAATGGTCAGTTTTCTTCAAGTCAAAGGACCAGTCCACCTCATGGTACAATTGGTTGTAAGACGAAATTCATTTTATGGATCCACAGGTTGTAATGTCTTGCTTGGTATACTGCGTCACGGAGATGCTTTAAACCCCCCCCCCCCTTTTCCCAGAGCAAGGCTCATATCTACAAGAAAACGTACAAACGAATTCTGCGCATTTTCCGCATTCCTAGAGGTTTCTGCCGGATCTGTCGTCAACTTGTACCTTACGTATGCCCCTTCGTTAGATGACGGCATATACTGTAAAGAAAGTGAAAGAATGAAATCGAGGATATTTGTTTATTTCATACTTTTAGGTAGTTTATCGAGAAATAATAGTGGATTATGGTTTGACAATTCATGGTTACGACCAGTGAAAATACCGATTTTATATTTTCAACTCTTCAACTGAAGGCGGAAACAGTAGTTTCCGCGCACTAGTTACCTAGGCAATCAGCGCGTGCCATTCAAATGGAGGGAAATATGACGTAATTTACGCTATATTTTTCGCACGCTACGTAAAATTGTAACGTGTTGTTACGTGAGGGGGTACGCCTTGGGGAATTACCGAAAACAGCTGTACTGGATTTTGATGAAAGTCCCAACAAAATGGGGGTTAGAAGCATGAAATAAATAGAATTTTTTTTTTTTTTTCGGTGAAAGATCGAAATTTATTTCATCTTGTGAATACCATCGGTAATATGTTCATGAGTGGCGCAGCCACTCATGAAAATATTACCGACGATGTTCACTCGATGAAACAAATTTCGATCTTTCCCCGGAAAAAAAATCCTCTCTTTATTTTTTGGTGAAAGTCTTTTCATCGAGTGAACATCATCGGTAATATTTTCACGAATGGCACAACCACGACTGAAAATATTACCGCATGAAGTTCACGAGATAAAAATAAATTACGATCTTTCCTCAACAGAAACAAATATTCTTTTTATTTTATGCTTCTAACCCCCTTTTTAAGTGGGACTATTGAAATACGGGGAAGCTCTCGGTATTTCCGTACAAGTGAGTTTGTCAATCGATAAATTCACTGGTCGAAACTGTAAAATTATCAAACTATAATCAACCATTACTTTTCCGATAAACTACCGAAAATCATGAAATAGAATTCGATAGTTTAACTGCTTGAAGAAGGAGGCTTCGTATTTAGAAGTCATTTTTGTTGGAATACTGACTCAAAATACCAAACCTCAAAGCGAGTAACTTCGCTCAGTATGCGTATTCTGTACAAGCGGACCTTGACCGGTCCAGTAGTGGCCAAAAGTAAACAGCGGGGTGGTAAAATGCATTTAAATTCAAACCATGCAGTTAAAACGTATGGTAATTACTGTAACAATGACAAGCTGATATTGTACGGTCGGTCCAAGTGTTAGTCTCCAGCAGAAATTTAAAATCAGGCAAAAAGTAAACAAAAGGTAGATTGGCTACCTCCACTGAAACAGCAAGTGTATAGGGATCGGTACAGGCTACTAAAAACGGGCGGAGTTCTGCCCGTCTATTTTTAGAACAGTAATATCGCGAGATTCAGGGGAAGTCACTCTCGCTTCATGTGCACTAAAATTTCCGATAATTTTGACCTCAAAAATAAGTGCATTGTATATATTATGGTATCACCTTTAAAAGTTAATTTCTGCCACTATTAATTTAGTTTCGATTACGAATTTCAAACTGTGCAAACAATAGCTATGTTACCTATACTGCCAAACTAGAAATGTGTAAGATGCTCCGATTGGCTATTCAATGATACTCACGCAGCCAATGAAAAGGTTCGACACAATAGACTATGCCAGCTGTAATACATATGTGCATTTACAACGGAGACCAGTTTAAACAAAAAGTAAAGAGATCTAGCAACATTTAACGTAGTTTTAGATTTCATTTTTCTGCCAGCATCTAACACTTGGACCGACTGTACAATAACAGATTGTCATCTTCACATTCATTTACATAGTCTTGAACGGCATGATTTGAAATTAAATGCATTTAGACACCAGCATTGTTTTTTGGCTGCTATTGGGCCTTTAATCTACATTGCTGCCAAAATAGAGTAGGACTCGTGCCAAGCATTCTAAATAGTACTCTTAGCATTCTAGATAAACCCTTTACCAAACGATAAAATTTTCGACTCGTCCAAAATGAAAGCATTTGCAGACGATAAATCAAATGTGACTCAGATGGTGGGACATTTTTATGATAGGTAAGAAAACATTGTGGGAAAAGGAGAAAATGCTGGTTACCAGCATTTTCTCCTTTTCCCACAAAGTTTTCAAAAGGCCTCTTACCTAGGGTCGTTAAAAGTCGGGATTGTGTGGTAAAGAGTTAAAGAATTAAGGCCATTTTTGATTGGCTAAATCATTAGAGTCATGCTCTGGCAAAAGGGGGTTTGATACATTTCCGTGATGCATAATAACAAGCAAGTCATGATATAATTAACCCTTTCAGCGCCATAGGCGAAAACAGGGACTTTTGCGGACGGCATAGATCAAGATCAGACTGCACAGAACGTGCAGTCTGATCTTTGATCTATGCCATCCGCTTGTTTGGTCAAGCCTATATGATAAAAATCTTCCGGAGACTCAGTGGATTCTATTTATAGCCATCAAACGAGGCGGAGTTTGTTTATTTGGCGCCGAAAGAGTTAAAGATCCGCAGAATCCATTTTGTCAAACAACCGACGCAATCTGGAAGTAAAAATGGACCTTTGGCATGAAGAAAATTTAAAACTTAAGCTGCTGAAGAAGTGAAACGAAAATTTCCACTCAATAGTAGAACCCCAAACATTGCGCTTTCCAAGTTGATTTCACCTGAAACAAAATACCGTATCGGACAGTGTAGATGAAAGATCAGACTGCACGTTCTGTGCAGTCTGATCTTTATCTACACTGTCCACAAAAGGTCAGTGAGTCGCGATTAGCAGCTTAAAGGGTTGATAATAGCAAAATACCTCCACCTAAATCAACCTGTGCGGGTCGATATCTTTTGCCGATGCACTAAATCCCCTTTTCAAAGAGCATGAATCATATAACAAGTTGATTCTAAATATAATAATGAAACAGATATAAGCCTTGGCATGATCGTCGAGTTGAACCCTTATCCTGCTGTATAACAGAAACTTTCAAGCCGATAGTAAAAACCCAAAGTTTCCTGTTTCAAAGGTATTTTAAACTATATTTGGAGGAGACATATCCCCTTGTCGGACAGCGTAGACCAAAGATCAGACTGCACGTTCTGTGCAGTCTGATCTTGATCCACGCTGTCGGCAAAATGTCAGCGACTGGCGTTTAGCAGTCTAAGGGTTAACATTTGAATTAACGGGGCAAGGCAGGTTAGCCAAGTTTTGGAAATGAGGCGTAGGACCTACGAGGTCACACATTGCTTATCTTTTTTTTACCAAACGTCAAATGACTAGTCTAAATTGAAAGCATTTGCAGACGACAAAATAAATGTGAATGAGAAAATGATTTTCTTTTTAGAAGAGTAGAAAACATTGTGGGGAAAGGAGAAAATGCCACTTTTTCTCTCTCTCTCTCTCTCTGTCTCTTTCTGTGACTCTATCTGAGTCTTTGTCTCTGTCTATCTATCTGTCTGTCTGTCTGTATGTCTCTGCGTCCTCTCTCTCTGTCTGTCTTCTTCCCTCTCTGTCTTCTTCCGCCTCCCTTTCTCCCCTCTCTATCTCTCTATCTCTCTATCCCTCCCTCTCCTCCCTCTCTGCCACCTCTCTCTCTCTCCCTTAGCAGCTGTATAGTAGTATAGTAAACAAGGACAGAACTTCTGCTAAATTAAAGTAAACAGAATGTCAACCATACCGTGTACTGATTCTGATCTTGTGTCTTCAAATGGTTCAGATGTTCTGGTTTGGTCAGTGGCATACAGAAAATCTTGGAAAATATCCCGAAGCAGACCCTCTTTAGGATCTGAGGGACCTCACGACCCCTGTAACCTTTGTGGTGAATGTTCAAGGTCAACACGGTCATACCCGTTGCCGTGGAAACGATAAATATCGTTATTCCGTAGTATATACCTGAAACATACACGTAAAATTATGTTCGTATTCACACTATGTCTGTCTAAATTTAGTTGCCATTTTTAACTCTTTACCACACGACAAAAATGTAGACTTGTCCAAATTGAAAGCCTTGGCAGACGACAATTTTAAAGTGGCTCAAATGATGGAATTTGTCTTTGACGGGGTAGAAAACATTGTGGGAAAAGGAGAAAATGCTGGTTACCAGCATTTTCTCTTTTTCCCACAGTGTTTTCAAAAGGCCTCTTTCTCAAGGTCATGATAACTCGATATATTGTATAGTAAAGGCTTACCCGTTGCTATGGAGACCGTAACTATGCATTTTCTGTGGAAAACACATGGAATATAGAGCAGATATGGCCAAAGTAATAGTTTTCTGTAACCGCATTAAAAAAAAATCTAAACACCTAAGCCTTACTCTGGCAAAACGGGGTTTAATGCATCTCCGTATTGCATTGTACCAAACAAGACATCACATTATAATGGATTTACGAAAACTATTTTGTCTCACAACCGGCGTAATCCTGTGGAAGAATGGTCGTTGGACATGCAGAAAGTTTACCAGCATCAAAACGTTTCGACCAGGTCAGGTTGCGTGGGATGCGCTGGCTGACCTCGATCAGAAATTTTTGCTCTTTATCAATTTTCTGCTTGTCCAAGGACCATTAAACCTCAGGATTCAGTCTGTTGTTTGACAAAATGGATTTTATGGATCCATACTTGTGATATGATAACTTGCTGGGTATGATGAATCACGGAGATGCATTTAGCCACCTTTTGCCAGATGATGGCTCAATTATATTAACGGGATTGTTCGCTTAAAAAAGAAACCCCATGAAATATGTCTGTCTGTCTGTGTGTCTGGCTGTGTGTCTGGCTGTCTCCCCATCTTTCTCCCGGTCTTCTCTATTTATACTTGTATCTTAACTCTTTACCAAACGACAAAATTTTGGACCTTTCCAAATTGGAAGCATTTGCAGACGACAAAATAAATGTGAATCGAAAATTGACATTTGGTTTGGGTGGGGGTAGAAAACATTGTGAGAGAAGGAGAAAATGCTGGTTACCAGCATTTTCTCCTTTTCCCACAATGTTTTCAAAAGGTCTCTTTCTCAAAAGTCGTTAAAAGTCGGGACTGTGTGGTTAAGAGTTAATCCAGTAACTGGTTTCTAACGGCAACAAATTCCTATCACATTAAATATCGCGAGAATTCTCGCTCTGTCGCCTGTTCTAGAAAAACAAATATCGGATGAAATTTAGCAATTCAATAATGTGAGAATTTTTAGGAAAAAAAAAACTACGCAAATCGCATCTAAATCAAATCTCCAAAAGTACACTGTCAAAGATTAAAACACTGAAATGTCTTCAGAAATGGAATACAGGTCCCTATTTGCAATTAGATAAAAGGACAAACACATACCCTTGAAATTAACAAGTGTCAAGTCTTTTTGCCAGACGACAAAATTTTAGTTTGTGTCCAAATTAACTCTTTACCAAACGACAAAATTTTAGACTAGTCCAAATTGAAAACTCTTGCAGACGACAGAATAAATGTGACTCAAAAATTTAAATTTGATTTGAGAAGAGTAGAAAACATTGTGGGAAAAGGAGAAAATGCTGGTTACCAGCATTTTCTCCTTTTCCTACAATGTTTTCAAAAGGCTTCTTCCTCAGGGTCATTAAAAGTCTGGACTGTGTGATAAAGGGTTAAAGCACTTGCAGACGACAAATTAAATTTAGCACAGATTATGAAATTTGTCTTTGAAAGGGTAGAAAACATTGTGGGAATAGGAGAAAATGCCGGTTACCCGAATTTTCTCCTTTTCCCAAGATGTTTTCAAAAGGTTTCTTTCTCTGGCTCGTTAAAATTTGGGATAGTGTGGTAAAGGATTAAAATATTTTCTTGCAGACGACATTTTGCATCGCGTAGCGGACTACTTTGGAAAACATTGTGACAAAAGGATTAATTACTCGAAACGGCGTCTTGAACTTGGAGGGTTCCACTAATGGAAATAAGAAGTAAAATAGTATGCAGTTAATTTGTGTCGGGGTCGCGTGGGGGGGGGGGGGGGGGGGGGAAGAGTTATGTGTTCAGATTAACAGTAAAAAGTTCGCGCTGAAATAAATCGATTTAACTTTTTCGTTGCCAATGGCAACTTAAAAAAAAAAAGAAAACTTTTGCCGGCGGCGTAGATCAAAATCAGACTCCCACAGAGCCATCGTCGAAACAATGGTCAGCGGTGGGAGAGGAACTTAAAAAAAAAAGAAAACTTTTGCCGGCGGCGTAGATCAAAATCAGACTCCCACAGAGCCATCGTCGAAACAATGGTCAGCGGTGGGAGAGGAATGAATTCTGTCGCAATGACTATCATCAATCCTCGGAAAGAAATTGGCCGAGCCGGGGATCGAACCAGCGACTTCCTATTCTCAAGTCCTGTACGCTACCAACTGAGCTACCTGGGCTCGGCTGCTGGTTTCCAGCCCCTCCTTTTCCAACAATGTTTTCAAAGGCCTTCTTCCTCGGGTTCGTCAAAATTCACAATTGTTTGATAGGAGATTAACCCTTAACTCTTTACCATACGACAAAATTTCAGACTGGTCCAAATTAAAAGCATTTGCAGATGACATTTTAAATTTGGCTGAAATGATAGTCATGTCTGTGAAAGTGTAGAAAACCTTGTGGGAAAAGGAGAAAATGCTGGTCGCCAGCATTTTCTCCTTTTCCCACAAGGTTTTCAAAAATGCTTTTTCCTCAGGGTTGTTAAAACTCGGGATTGTGTGGTAAAGAGTAAACCTGCTAAATACCTGAAATGAAACTTTCAAGCCGAGAGTAAAAACCCAAATTCCACTATTTTTGGGGAAAGAATCTGCATATCAGACAGTGTAGATCCAAAATCAGACTGCATGTTCTGTGCATTCTGATCTTAATCTACACTATCCATAACAGGTCTTTGAATCGCACTTAGCTGCCTATGGGTTAGATGAAATAATCTGCCGTTTGGTTAAACACATTTTTTGAGACGAAATCAACATTTTTGACCAAAAGTAATGTCACGTAAATATTGCAGCTATGATAGAACATCTTGCAAAATGTCCGTAGATCTGAGGCCAGACTGCATGTCCTGTGCAGTCTGATCTTGATCTACATTAAATGTAAAAGAGGATCTACGTTAATCGCAGAATATTCAGAGTCTTATGCTTTCCTATGCAATCATAGTGTTAAACTGTGCATTTAGCTCTTCGTCACACGATCTCGAGTTTTAACGACCCTAAAGAAGAAGACTTTTGAAAACATTGTGAAAAAAGGAGAAAATGTTGCTTTCCAGCATTTTCTCCTGTTTCCCACAGTGTTTTCCACCTTTCCACACACAAATTTCAATATTCAAGCCATATTTATTTTGTCGTCTGTCAATGCTTCCAATTTGGAAAAGTCTAAAATTTTGTCGTTTGGTAAAGAATGAAAGCAGTTCTATGGCTCCCCTTTATCTAGAGAAGCCCCTGAAAATATCTGATACGGAGTTTGGAATTTTTTTGCATTTTATTTGCATGTTTATGAACACTGTACCAATACTTTGACTGAACCCTTTATTCTCTTCCAAGCTACATAAATTTTGAACTGGTTCAAATTGAAAGCATTTGCAGACAACATAATAAAAGTAGCTCAGTGATGATTCCTGTCTTTGACAGGGTAGAAAACATTGTGGGCTTTCAATTTGGACAAATATTAATTTTGCCGTTCGGTAAAGGGTTAAGTTGATTGATTGTATTAATTTAGCGCCGTTTTCAACATTGTTTCAGTTATATCAGGCCGCCAGTGCACCTATCTATGCTTTCCTGGAGTATCTGTTCCCAGTACTTTGCACAATATTCTTCCCGAGCCACTGGCTGCTTTCCAAAATAACCCTCGCCGGAACAATGATCAGCAGCGAGAAAAGAATCAGTCCTGTCGCAATGACTATCGTCAATCCCCGGAAAGAGATTAGCCGAGTTAGAGATTCGAACCGGCGACCCCCTGCTCTCAATACATGTTCGCTATCGACTTTGCTACCAGGGGCTCGGCTTTGTAAAGGATTTAACTCTTTACCAAACGACAAAATTTTGAACTCAACCAAACTAAAAGTGTTTGCAGACGACAAATTAAATGTAGTTGAAATGGTGATATATGTCTGTGATAGGGCAGAAAACATTGTGGGAAAAGGAGAAAATGCTGGTTACCAGCATTTTCTCCTTTTCCTACAATGTTTTCTAAAGCCTTCTCTTGCAGGGTCGTTAAAACTCGGGATTGTGTGGCAAAGGGTTAAACGATCTGTTATTTGTTGTGAGTAATTTACAGTCAGACAGATGGTCTTGTACGCATTATCTAGATTAAATTGCATAACAGCCATATAAAAAAAAAAAGATAGTTAAATTACGTAAATGGGTCTTTCTTTTGTCGAAATGCCGACATTTGAGGGCTATTCGTTTCAAACATCAGTTTATTCACAGTTGTTTATGGACCGTTACGTTGTATACGTAGTGTGATATGTTGCAATAGAGAAAACCTCTAAAAAATAGGTGAAACCTCCCAAAATTATTTGAGCCATACTCTGGAAATAGGGTGTTTAGTGCATCTACAAAAAGTATCGACCCATGTCAGCCTGCGCAGTCCGCGCAGGCTGACATGAGTCGAAACTTTTTGCTCATTGAAAATTTTCTGTATGGTAAAGTACCATTCTACGTCTGGATTCAGCAGGTTGTTAGACAAATTAGATTTTATGGATCCATAATTATATGACAACTTGCTTGGTATAATGCATTACAGGGATTCATTAAACCCCCTTTTGCCGGACCACGGCTCATTTCAATTTAATTTCCATAATTAACTTCAGGGCGTGGCCAGGAATGTGACAAAGATGTAGCCCATGCCTGAGGCCAGGACAGAGCTTCCTCGTATTGGGCTGTTTCGTACGCCATTTTTTTTTTGAATAGTCGTCTTTGCAAATATTGATTTTAGAGCAAAGTCTTTAAAGATACATTTATACTCGTTTTCAGTCGGATTTTAACCCATTTCATCTTTATTTTAACAAACTATAATTATCTTTATGCCAAATGAGGCCCCTGATGGTTGCAAGGTTGCATAGATTACGACCGCTAAAAAATGCATTTCATTTTCTGGAGGCCATCAAGGAAATCATCGTGGTGACGTTTCCGGTTTTGAATCGAAGATTTCCGATATATGTGCATGCATTTTATACCGTACACTCTCTATATCGGTAATTTTTCTATGGTTACACAGCTGATTAATTGTGACTCAATCTACTCTATCAAATTTAAGATCGTTTTTCTCTCTGGCTGTAAGGATGCACCTTAAGGCTGCCGTCTGGCTAAGCGCTTAGGTACTTGTCTGCAGTGAAGAATGTTGAAGGTAGTCTGGACTATCTGCCCTTAACACTAGGTTATCGTTCAGGCACAGTGCAATAATCGCGGCCTCCACAGCGGCCGCAAGCGTAGCCCTACATGCCTTTCTTTTTTCCCCAATTTCATGTGATCCAGTTTGATAAGTGAATGAAATGAGATGAATTTTGTACAAAATATACATTACCGAATCTAAAACGTGCTGTTGGGGTATGGTTTAAATGTAAAATCGATCATGAATTGTTTTTAAAAGTAGCCCTATTTTCGGACGTTATATAGGTCCATTGACATTTCGGATACTGAAAGCATTGCTGAAATGTAGTTATTCTCGCAAAATAAGAACGACGATTAAAACAAAATCAATGCTATTACTTAACTGCAACCGATAGGTTTTGAATTCAGCCTACAGTCCGATTTGATCAAGTGAAAAAAACAATATCCCGTTACATCTGCATATTACCAAGGGGGTCCGCCATTACTGCGCTTTGTAGTAATGTACTCTTGTAGTACGGTGGGGCAACAGACGAAGTTGAAGGTTCAAACTAAAAGATTGTCGTGAAATGCTACAGAATCAGGAAAACCTCAACTCTAATACAAAATCCGGCTGTGATCTGCTTTGGAGAAGAGGAGCGGGAATTGATTGGTTGATTGTATTTGTTTGAGATTTAACAGAGTTTTCAACATTATTTCATCTATATCGCGGCGGAAAATACCAATGCTTTTCCTGGAGTTTCTGTAACCAGTACTCCGCACGATATTTTTTCCAAGCCACTGGCTGCTTTCCTATATAATCATCGCCGAAATAATGATCATCGGTGTGAGAGGAATGAATCCTGTCGCAATGATTATCATCAATCCTCGGGAAAAAATCGGCCGAGCAGGAGGGGGGGGGGGGGGGAAGAACTAATCATGGAAATCTTAATGCATTTCCCACAATTGAAACTCGATTTTAAAACCTTCAAGCAGCGAAAACATTTAACCCTCATCCTGCTAAATAAGTTAAACTTTCAACCCAATCGTAAAGATCCGAATTATGCTTCTTCAAACTTACGTTTTGGAGAAAAATATCTCCCTATCAGGCTGTGTAGATCCAAGATCAGACTGCACGTTCTGTGCAGTCTGATCTTGATCGACACTGTCTGCAAAAGGTCAGTGAGTCGCGCTTAGCAGCCTAAGGATTAAAACAATTGAATTAAGTCGAGGTCATGTATTATTTTAAGGTTTCATCTTTCTTTCCGTGATGTTAAAGATTAAAGAAATGGAACATCTAACCGAGAGAATGATTCGTGCTCGATCATCTTGATAGTCTTATGTACAGCAAAATCGAAGCCATAACTCATTTCCCCAAACTGTTCTGAATTTAGACGACCCTGGGGAAGAAGGCTTTTGAAAACATTGTGGGAAAAGGAGAAAATGCTGGTAACCAACATTTTCTCCTTTTCCCACAATGTTTCATATCCTTTCAAAAACAAATACAGTAAACTCAATTGTAACGATATCAGTTTTAACGTTGTACATGTACCGTTAACTCTTTACCAAACGACAGTAATTTAGACTGGTCCAAATTGAGAGCAGTTGCAGACGACAAATTAAAGGTGGCTCAAATGATAAATTTTGTCCTTGATAGAGTAGAAAACATTGTGGGAAAAGGAGAAAATGCTGGTTACCAGCATTTTCTCCCTTTCCCACAATTTTTTTCAAAAGGCTTCTTCCTCAGGGTCGTGAAAAGTCGGGATTGTGTGGTAAAGGGTTAATCAAACCACATTTAAATTTTCGTCTGCACTTGTTTTCGAGTTTTGTATGTCGACAGTTTTTTTTCATTTTGTAAAGAATTAAAGACCCAACAGCGGCTAATAGTAAACAATACGGATATCAAAATGCATTTACATTTAAATCAAGGAAATCAAGGATTTAAATCATATCACTTAAAAGCATGGAAATTATTACGAAGATGGCGATCTGTTATTGTACAGTAGGTCAAAGTTCATAACATTGTAACATTTGCACTGTTTACTTTTGGTCGCTACTGGGCCTTTAATGCTGTGGACGATACAAGCAATCGGAGTACATGAAGAAGATAGAACTGTAAAGAAAGTGAAACCAGACCTTGGATCTATATCGGTCTCTACTTCACGAGGTATATTGACAAAATAAACCTAGAAATTAATCTATCTGGGTGGGTTTTACTCACGAAATACATTTATTACCCAAGCGTTTATTTGCCTCTAAATGCTTTAACCCTTAAGCTGCGACCCACTGACCTTTTGCGGACAGTGTAGATCAAGATCAGACTGCACATAACGTGCAGTCTGATCTTTGATCTACACTGTCCGATACGGTATTTTCTTTCCGGTGAAATCAACTTTGAAACCGCAATGTTTGGACCTTTAGTATTGAGTAGTATTGAGTAGAAATTTGCGTTTCATTTATTAAGCAGCTATTCAGCAGCTTAAGTGTTAAAGTAGCATTCAATCATTATTGGCTTTTGAGAAAACCTGAATATTTCAACCTTTATTTACCGGCAAAAAATGGTTTTAGAGGGGCATCAAACAAAATTTTGACCCGATTCTCTTTCTTACCTTTTTTTTTAGGAGGGGGGAATGGGAGGGGGGAATGGGAGGGGATCGAAGGTAAGAATCACTAGGACGTTACTGTTTAACCTTAGATTGGGAAAAAGAATTAATAATAATAATAATAATAATAATGATGATAATAATAATAATAATAATAATAAAAAGACACCGCTAAGACTCGAACCAACGGTTAGTGCCAGCGACTCAATAAATGGACCTATCTGGCCAACTTAAATTTTGTGCAATGATAACTATACCGTTACTAACGGCATAGGACATTTTACAGCAATAAAACTCTCGGTAATTCCTTGTCTTTCTACATTGTACATGTATTTCTACTTAACCTTCAAATCCATCTTTGCACACGAATGAAAATAAACCGTCTTTTTAACCCTTATCCTGCTAAATAAGTGAAAGGAAATTTTCAAATCGCCCGGTACTAAACACCCGAAAAGTGATATTTCAAACGTAAATAGAAAAAGAGATATCTACTTATCGGAAAGTGTAGATCAAAGATCAGACTGCATTTTTTTTGCAGTCTGATCTTGATCTACACTGTCCGCAAAAGGTCAGTGAGTCGCGCTTAGCAGCCTATGGGTAAAGATTTTCAAAAAAAAAAGGTTCAAAGAAATTTGGTTTAATGTCCCTTTAAAACTTAAAGATAGACATAACTATTTTTTAAACCGGAATATACCATTGTTAATTTTTTATAGCCGTTAAATGCGTTACATAGCATAAATGCGCAGACAGCTTAATCGGTAAATTTGCTTGAATGTATGATTTTCCAGGTCGTGGGTTCGAATTGGAACCTCGACAAAACCAAATTATGAGGTATTTTTGTGGATATTTTTCCCTGAACTAATATACGGTCTTACAGATTTTACCTTACAAAATATCAACTTGCTTCGTGATTTTTTTTTTTGCCTAAAGTCTATTGTTATGCAGCGTTAATCACACAATCTTACACTGAAATAAAGCAAAATGGAAGGAAGACAAATTAAATTTGACGGGTCACGGTATTTTCAGCACTTTATTTTCTTCAACTCTAATTTACAGCAGAAAAAAAGAAAATTGAATTAAATTTTGATAGGTCACGGACTTTTTTCAACAGCTTTTCTTTTAAAATTGCTGGTGTTGAACATTTTAGCCCATAGGCTGCGAATCAAGGACTTTTTGCGGACGGTGTAGATCAAGATCAGACTGCACAGAACGTGCAGTCTGATCTTAGATCTACACTGTCCGATAAGAAAATATTTTCCCCCTTAAAATACCTTTGAAATAGCAAATTTGGGTTTTTATTATTGGCTTGAAAGTTTCATTTCACTTATTTAATAGGAGGGAAAGGATTAAAAATAGCTATCTCCTCTCAGACAAAAAACCGTGCATGGAAACCAATTTTACGTTTTTTCTTTTGAGGTAATCCATAAATTCAATTATAAACTTGCGAAAATTTGCGTCAAAGATTTAAGACGAAGCCGCCTCAGAACTGAAAGGTTGCAGGAACGCCAAATCTGATTACATTTGAATTATTTCAAACTGAAAACTATCCAGCATTCGTAATCTTTTACCTCACAATCCCGAGTTTTAACGATCCAACAGAGGAAAGCTTTTGACCGCTGGGAGGCTGTTAAAATGGATCACGGAGATGCATTAAACCCCCTTTTGCCAGAGCGTTGCCCAATATAAAACCACAAGATAATTAGTGGCACGGGTAGCCTAATTGGAATATTGTGCCTACCTATGATGGCGGCCAAAAGCCTTCCTCTGTCTGGCGGACTTCAGCCCTGGGAGGCTAGAAAACGTTTTTGGAAAAGGGGGGCTATAAAACATTTTTGGGAAAGGAGAAAATGCTGGTTCCAGCATTTTCTCCTGTCGCAAAAATGTTTTCTAGCTTCCCAGGGCCAAATTCTGCCATTGTAGGCATCTGCTTTGTCCCGTGCAAATGCTTTCAATTTGGACAAGTCACCAATTTTGTCGTTTGGTAAAGAAGTGGTATAAAACCAGATTTTGACCAAAACTTTTTTTTGGTTGACGAAAGCTGGTATCGTGTGAAGAACTCAGAACAGAAATCAAGCGTACCCTTTCGCACAGAGTCCTATCCCTCTTTAGCACTGAGCGGTTGTTGATTGATTGTATTGTGTTTAACGCCGTTTTCAACATTATTTCAGTTATATCGCGGCAGCCATTGCACCTATCCATGCTTTCCTGGAGTTTCTTTTACCAGTACTACGCACAATATTCTTTCCAAGCCACTGGCTGCTTTCCTACATAACCATCGTCGAAACAATGGTCAGCGGTGAGAGAGAGGAATGAATCCTGTCGCAATGACTATCATCAATCCCCGGAAAGAAATTGACCGAGTCGGGGATCGAACCAGCGACCTCCTGTTCTCAAGTCCTGCACGAGCATTGAGCGGTAAACGCCAACTGTTGTACCTTTAGTTTTTATTTTAAAACTGCAATGCTATTCTTTCGATTAGTGATGGTTTTTCGCGACCCATAGGATGGCTATTCTTAAGATTTATCTGAGCACTATTCAAAACGTTCAAATTTTTAGCCATACTCAGTGAAAAGGTGAAAAAGGTGTTTTAACCCTCAGGCTGCTAAGCGCAACTCACTGACCTTTAGCGGACAGTGTAGATCAAGATCAGACTGCACAGAACGTGCAGTCTGATCCTTGATCGACACTGTCCGAAAAGGAGATACCATTTTTCCAAAAAGTATCTGTGAAATAGCAAAATTTGAAATTTTACTGTTGATTTGAATGTTTCATTTCAATTATTTAGCAGGATAAGAGTCGCTGTGTCTACAAAAAAAAGAAAAAAAAAATTGACAGCACTGCCTGATACTGGTCAAAAGTCTTTTTGCTATTGGTCAATATTCTGCATGACAAAGGCCCATTCTTCTTCATGATTCAGTCGGTTGTTTGACAAAATGTGTGTTATGGATCCATAATTATGTGATGACTTGCTTGGTGTAATGTGTCACAGAGATGCGTTCAACCCTTTTGCCAGAATCTGGCATATATAAGTGGTTATTGATGGGCCTGAGACACTGCTGCATGTAGCGTCAAACACTACGTAATTCTTTACCAAACAATATAATTTTAGTGAGGTTCAAATTCAAGGCATTCTTAAATAACAGATAAAATGTGGCACAAAAGATGGGATGTGTTACAGAAAGGGAAGAAAACATTGTGCGAAAATGGAGAAAATGCTGGTAACGAGAATTTTTCCCTTTTTCCCACAGTACTTTCAAAAATCCTTCCTTCTGAGGGTAGTAAAAACAGGGGATTATTTGTTAACCCTTTACCACACAATCCCGACTTTTAACGACCCTGAGAAATAAGCCTTTTCAAAACATTGTGGGAAAAGGAGAAAATGCTGGTAACCTGCATTTTCTCCTTTTCCCACAAGGTTTTCTACCCTTCCCAACACTAATTTCAATTTTTCAGTTTCATTTTTTTTGTCGTCTGCAAAAGCTTTCAATCTGGACTGGTCTAAATTTTTGTCGCTTGGTAAAGAGTTAAACGGTTAAAAAGAAACCATCCTCGGAGTTAAATTACTCATCTTAACCCTTTATCACACAATCACGACTTTTAATATGGAAGGAGGCTTTTGAAAACCTTGTGACAAAAAGGAGAAAATGCTGGTAACCAGCATTTTCTCCTTTTTTCCGCAATGTTTTCTCTATTTTCAAAAGCAAATCCTGCCAATTATGCTCCATTTCATTTTTCGTCTATAAATGCTTTGGAATTGGGAAAGTCTTAAATTTTCGTCGTGTTGTAAATAGTTGAATTTATACCTTACCTATCAAGGGCAACACGTTGGACGTTGGTGGCATGTTTTCCGCAACCAGCATCATGAACACCGTCATTGACAAGAGTGTCGTTATTCCCATCGTCACCTTCTCCCCGCTGTCGCTAGGGATATAAAAACCTAGCAATGCCACCAGGGTGATCAAAATACACGGTAAAAACATGTTAAATATGTAGAACAGCGGTCGACGTTTGATATAGATATAGAACGTAATGTCCGGGTAAGGTTCCACGCAGCAGGAATAGTAAACAACGTTACGTTCGACGTACAGCTTTAATAAGTTCCATTCACTGTTAGCTATATAGTTTGACGTATCACCTTCGTTTGTTGTTATCATTAAGTTGATTTGAAAACCGTCGTAAGTCCACGAAGCAAACTGCATGGAGCAGTTCTGAACGTCGAACGGGAAGTAGCGTACGTTGATGGCGCACGAGCTTCGGAAGATCACCATGGACAACCACGTGACATTGCCGTCTGCCGTCACCATGACGTTAGAACTAATAGATGAGAAGTGGGTGGCTACATCAGCACTGAAATTATCATACAACATTGTATATTAGCCCTTTGCCAAAAAATACCGTATTTTGCGTAGCTGGTAGTGTACAGGGCTTGAGACCAGAAGGTCGCTGGTTCGAATCTCTACCTCGTCCAATTTCTTTCCAAGGATTGATGGTAGTCATTGCGACAGGATTCATTTCTCTCTCACCACTGATTGCTGTTTCGTCGATGGTTTTGTGGGAAAGCAACCAGTAGCTTGGGAAGAAAATTGTGCGAAGTAACTTCAGGAAAGCATGGATAAGTGTACTTGCCGCCGCAATATACTCGTAACTTAAAAAATGTCGAAACGGCGCTAAGCATATTTCAGTTAATCATTCATCGACGACACTTGGAAAGAAGGCTTTTGAAAACAAGATAGGAAAAAGAGAAAATGCTGGTAACTAAAGGCCTTCAATCTGGATTATTCTAAAATTTTGTTGTCTAGGTAAAGAGTTAAAGATAACTAAAAAGAATAGTGATGTCAATGCAACTACTGCCGATATGTCATGCTGACATAATATATATATGAACCACGCTCTGTGAAAAGGGGGCTTAATGCATCTGCGAAAAGTATCGACTCAGGTCAGCCTGCGCAGTCCGCGCAGGCTGACCTGAGCCGAAACTTTTCGCTATTGGTAAATTTTCTGTATGTCAAAGGACCAGTCTGTCTCATGATGCAGTCGGTTGTTCCAGAAAAATGGATTTTATGGATCCACAATTGTGTGATAACTTGCTTTGTATCATGGATCACGGAGGTGCATTAAGGCCCCCTTTTGCCAGAGCATGGCTCATATGCGCTTGTAAATAGGGGTTTAATGCATCTCTGCGGTGCATTATACCAACCAAATTATCACATAGTTATGTTTGATGGTTGATTGTATGGGGTTTAACGCCGTTTTCAACATTATTTCAGTTATATCGCGGCGGCCACATAGTTATGGATCCATAAAACCTATATTGCCTAATGACAGACTGAAACATGAGGAACAGTTGTCCTTTGACATGTACAGATAGCAAAAAGTTTTGATCCAGGCCAGCATGCACAGACTGTACAGGCTGACATGGGTCGATACTTTTTCAGATGCATTAAGCCTTTTTATCCCAGAACATGGCTGATATAGTAACAAAAGTTAGACATCAACGTACATTATTTCATCACTGGTGTTACATTACATGTTTATAATACATAATCCTGTAAGTGCCTTGAAAATAGGAGTATCTTCGTCGAGTAAAAAAAAAGCCATGTTTTGTTAAGGTTCATTAAGTCAAGATCCATTCCTCTCTTTAATAAATCATTGGCCCTTGAAGCTCCATTGGTCTATCACGAAACACCGAAATTTTCATTCCTCAATCATTGCACATCGTTACTAAAAATAGAACACTTACGCATCGCCTCTATCTATATAATCGTTAGTCTGGTACCCCGCCATACACCAGCCGATATAGCTCAGTAGGTAGAGCGTAGGACTTGTGAACACAATGTCCTACAGATTGTGGGTTCGTATCCCCGGCTGGCCAACTAAAAAATTACTAATAGTCTTTCGGATGAGACATTAAACCGAGGTCCCGTGTGACGGTGCTATACGTCGAGCACGTTAAAGAACCAGGCGAAGCTCTCAGTAGTTTCGACCTGTATCCTTGCACTATCCCCCGTAACAACTAACCGTCTTCTGGGGGCGTCGCTCAGATGGGCAACCGGTAGCGACGATAAATAAACGGAAATAACCAACCAACCCCGCCATACTACCAGCCGATATAGCTCAGTAGGTAGAGCGTAGGACTCGTGAACACAATGTCCTACAGATTGTGGGTTCGTATCCCCGGCTGGCCAAATAAAAAGTACTAATAGTCTTTCGGATGAGACATTAAACCGAGGTCCCGTGTGACGGTGCTATACGCCGAGCACGTTAAAGAACCAGGCGAAGCTCTCAGTAGTTTCGACCTGTATCCTTGCACTATCCCCCGTAACAACTAACCGTCTTCCGGGGGCGTCGCTCAGATGGGCAACCGGTAGCGACGATAAATAAACGGAAATAACCAACCAACCCGCCATACTACAAGGGTACGTCAGGCGAAGCGTAATAATGGCGGCCCCGTTGTTAATATGCAGAGGAGACGGGATATTGTTATTTCACGTGATCAAATCGGATCATAGGCTGAATTCAAAACAGATCGCTTGCAATAAAGTCATGGCAGTGAGTTCTTCTACAGGTCGTTTTTATTTAGCGAGAAAATCTACATATCAGAAATGCTTTAAGTATCCGAAAAGTCAATGGACCTATATAACGTCCGAAAACAGGGCTATTTTTATAATGATTCATAGTCGAATTTATATTTAAACCATACCCCAACAGCACGTTTTAGATTCGGTAATGTATTTTTTGTACAAAATTGATCTCATTTTATTTACTGATCAAACTGGATCACATGAAATTAGGGAAAACGGGGAAGCATTTAGGGGTACGCTTGAGGACACCTAGGAGGCCGCCATTATTGCGCTTTGCCTGACCCGATAACGTAGTGGTAGGGGCAGGTAATCCAGACTATTTAATCGTATTTACTGTTATTATATACGATATAGAGGCGATGCGCCAGAGTGTTATTTTTAGTAACGGTGTCCAATGATCATGCGATGAAAATTTTAGTGTTGTTCTGTGATAGAGCAATGGAACTTAAGTGGTCTATGCATAAATGAACGTTGTATTGGCTGTGGGAAAGCAGCCGCGGTATTGGAAGAGGATTTTTATCTAGTATTACAAGAGGAGGTACAAGAGAAAATACTCAACACGCAATACAGATTTTTATTCTTATTCTGAAATCCAAGACTAACGATCTCATTGGCTGAGACGAAATACTTCCACCAATCAAATGACATGTCATGGAATTTTGAAATAGAACTTTATCTAGAAAGTTTGGTAAACACGGTCCTTCGCATCATTAGCTGCACTGACCGCCGTGATATGACTGAGGTACCAATGAAAAGGACACCAAACACCAATCAACAGAATTAAAAATGATATCTAGAAAAACTGACCAAACAATTGTGTGTTGCTCTGGCAAAAGGAGGATTAATGCAACTCTGTAATGTTTTAAACCAAGGAGGCCATCATATTATTATGGACCCATACAATCAATTTCTCTGAAAGAAACTGAATCATGATGTTGAATGGTACTTTTAAAATGCAGAAAATTGACAAATGGCAAAAAGTTTAGACCCAGGCCAGCCTGCGCGGACTGCGCAGGCTGACCTGGGTCGATACTTTTTGCAAATGCATTAAACCCCCTTTTCACAGAGCGTGGGTCATTTTTTAAAAAAAATTTACTTATTATATAGAAGAATATCTGGTTTCCAGACAACATCGTGTGGCAGACGAACAACTTTAATTCCTCCATATTTCTCAGGTTTCCACCGCAGCCCATAGTCAATCCACATCTGAAAAAGAAAACACAGCATAAACTAATGTGTGGGGCTCCGTACGATCAAGTCAATCTTAAAGGCCCAGTAGCGACCAAAAGTAAACAATGCTGGTATTAAGATGCAGTTTAATCTTAAATCATGTCATCTCAAAGTATGGAATTTATTGCGAGGTGACAATCTGTTATTTTTACTGTCGGTCCAAGTGTTAGTCGCTGACAGAAAAACTTCAAACAAGATAAAAAGTCAACTAGAGATAGAGCTACTTTGCACCTCATTACTTAGTCTAAAAGTTTTTTTTTTTTTTGTCAGTGTCTAACGCTTTGACCGACCATGCAATAACAGATTGTCATCATTAAAATAATTTCCATACCGTTAGATATGATGATATTAATTTAAATGCATTTTAACACCCCCTCATTGTTCACTTTTGGCCGCTATTGGGCCTTTTAACTCTTTACCAAACGACAAAATTTTACACTTGTCAAAATTGAAAGCATTTACAGACGAAAAATTAGGTATAGCCCAGTTGGTGAGATTTGTCTGCAAATGTACTGAAAACATTGTGGGAAAAGGAGATCAGCATTTTCTCCTTTTCCCACAATGTTTTCAAAAGGCTTTTTTCTCAGGGTCGTTAAAAGTTGGGATTGTGTGGTAAAGGGTTAACATTTTGATAGACGACAAAACTTCAGAATCATCTGTAACGACGGCGCTTGCAGACGATAAACAAAATGCGGCTCGAGCTATGCGATTCGCCCGTGAAAGGATAGAAAACAATGGGGCAGGATATTTTGAAAAGTCCCGGACGATGTAGACCCAAGACTAGCTTGTGTGCTCCTTGCATGCTGATCTTGACCTACGAGGAGTGTTCAAATATGATTGCATCTAAGCACCTAAACTTTGATTCTTCATAGGTTTAACTGAAATTTTTATTTTGTTCCCTCAAAGTATTCACCTCTAACAGATATACAAAGTTTCAGTCTCCGGATGCAATCTTTGAAGGCATTTTCATAGTCTTTGTGAGATATACTATGAAGACGCTGGAATTCATTTTCTGTCAACTCTATTTCGTCTAGAAATATTATTTAAGAATGGTTAGGTAAATACGGACCCCGAATTTCATAGTTTCCGACCTCGCGCCCGCAATGATCATGATGACAAATATTATGACGTCTGTCCGGTGAAATAACAATCACAGCGTTAAATAAGTGGTCTGGTGTCAAGTATCAATTGTACTAAAATCGCGATTTACGACACATCATATTATCGTGTTGGCATTATCTTCCGCTAGGTGGCACTTTCCGAATACTGACCTATCTGATTTGGGCAGTCTGGATACAGAACCGGAATACTTTTCAAGATGGCAATCGATGCAGCCAAAATTATTTGCAGTAAACAATAGTATTTTTTTAGATTATTTTTTTCCGTTTGAAAATTATATTTTTAAGAAATCTGGAGCGAAGATAGGCTTGATTTCTCCACAGACGAACTATTTAACGCCATTTTACGCTTCTTACTTTTTACCGGTAGAGTTTTCACCGCGTATTAATATTTCTCCTTTACAGGATAATGATGTGTCATAGCAGACAGGTCGATCTTCGGAGAACATGACATTCGCAGACAACGATCCGGATATTGTTGGAGTTTGGTTTTATTTTTTGGCCAGGAAAGAACGATGTAGGTGAGAACCTCTGTAAGAGTGCATACATACACTCAGCAAAACTACTTTGTTTCTCCTGTAAATTTGACCAGGTAATACAGAGGTAAATAAAAACAAATTGTAACATGTATCTGAAAGTTATCCATAGTATTGTCATGAAAAGATTCTCGATTTTTCCAATAGAAGGCTTCTCTTTTTCAAAAAAGGGAAAGCACATGGTTTGTGCATGCGTGGTGTCTATCAGCCAAAACAGATAAAAAAGAGAATCATAAATTACTGAAATTTTGTCAGCAATAAGAAATAACATGAAGATTATTTTTCTGCAAAAAATATAAATTGAGAGAAGGCGCATGAAGTTTTCATAGAAAAAATGATTTTTCAATTTTCCATGTTCTGTGAATGGAATGTTAAACAAGTTCCTTTCAAGAGAACGGGTCAAAAAATTCTTTTCAGTTATTCTCCAAAAAAAAAAAAAACCCAAACCAAAATGATGACTTGCTTGGTATAATGAATCAAAGAAATGCGTTAAACTCCCTTTTGCTCTGGCATGGCTCAAATTATTTCGACACATAAAACATTATTTGTTGCCGCTGACCAATGATTACTTCAAAGTATGGTTTACGATTACTATATAACCTATAAATACCACTCTGGTACACACGTTTCGGAAAACAATGTAGGTAAATGAGCTTTTGAATTTCAATAGGCAGTACTCTTTTTCCGAGGGATTGCTTTCAGTTTCATAGTTATAGTCATTGCGACAGGATTCATTCATCTCTCACCTCTGATCATTGTTTCGACGACAGCTTTGTGGGAAAGCAGCCATTGCCTTGAGAACTATTTAGAGCAAAGTACTACTAAAAAGAAACTCCAGGAAAGCATGAATAGGTGCACTGGTCGCCTCGATATAACAGAAATAAATTTAAAAAATGGCGGTAAGCACAGTGCAAATACACAAACAAACAAATTCGCTGTGCTCTGTGAAACGTGGCTTTATTCATTTGCAAAAAAAGTATGGACCCAGGTCAGCCTGAACAATCCACGCAGGCTGACTTTTGTCAGAACTCTTTGTTTCTTGTAAAGTTTCCTGCGTGTCCACGGACCAGTCTACCCCATGAGACAGTCAGTTGTTAGACAAAATGGATTTCAAGGATCCATAATTATGTGATGACTTGCTTGGTATAATGCATTACGGAGATGCATTAAACCCCCTATTGCCAGAGCATGTAGTTTGGCAGAAGTGTATACAGAACTCGTTCCGAATTCTTCACTGCCAGAAACACGAATCTTAAAATTAGGTAAAAAGTAAAAAGAAAAGAAAGAGCTGACTGGTAACTTTTGACCCTGCTTTTAGAATTCATCTTTCTGCCAGTGACTAACACTTAGACCTACTGTGTAAGAACAGATTGTCACCTTCACACTAATTTCCAAACTTTTAATACTTATGATTAAATTCATATGCGTCATGCTCTGTGAAAAGGGGCCTTAATGCATCTGCGAAAAGTATCGATCCAGGTCAGCCTGCGCAGTCCGCGCAGGCTGACCTGGGCCGAAACTTTTCGCTGTTGGGCAATTTTCTGTATGTGCACGGACCAGTCTACCTCATGGAAAAGTCGATTATTAAAAAAGGGTCATTATGGATCCATAATTATGTGATGACTTGCTTGGTATAATGCATTACGGAGATGCATCAAGCCCCCTCTTCCCAGAGCATGTAGTTTGGCAGGGGTGTATACAGAACACGTTCCGAATTCTTCAAACATATAATTAGACATAAAAAACGTCTGTACAAGATGTCATAATGTTTAGGCTTAAAATTTTACTTTTAGTGAATGTAAAGATAGCCTCTCTGGGAAAAAATCCATTATCGTCAGACGGTATGAACTTTTTTTTTTTGTTAACCCTTTGCTACACAATCCCGAGTTTTATCGACCCTGACAGAAAAAAATGTGGGAAAAGTAACCAGCTTTTTCTCCTTTTCCCAAAATGTTTTCCTTCTCTATCAAAGACAGATCTCGTAACTTGAGCCACATTTCATTTGTTGCCTACAAAAGCTATCAATACAGATAAGTCTTGAATTTCGTGTCGAATCCGGTAGCGCAGTGGGTAGCGTACAAGACTTAAAAAAAAGAGGGGGTTCGAATCCCTGGCTCGGTCAGTTTCTTTCCGAGGACTGATGATAGTCATTGCGACAGGATCCATTCCTCTTTCACCGCTCGTCATTGTTTCGACGACGGTTATCTGGGAAAACAGCCAGTGGTTTGGGGAGAATATTGTGCGGTTCTGGTTCTTGAAAGCATGGATAGGTGCACTGGCCGCCGTGATATAATTGAAATAATGTTGAGAATGGCGTTAAACCCCCATAGATCAATCCAACAACTATAATTTTGTCTATCATGTCTATAATTTTTTTTTATAATTAAAGGGTTAAAGCATTACTATTCAAATAAGACGTAAAGAAACCATGCACTTGACATGATCTGAAAACATTTTAAATAAAAGTAGCATTCACTTGGGAAAAGCGATTGCCCATTTTCCCAACTCCCCTCCCCCCTCCCCTATACATTCGAAAAAAACGAGATTTTCTTTCATTCAAATATTCGTCCTTTTTTGTCGTTTGCACTAATTTTCAGTTCGTGTAACTCTTTTCAGCACCAAATAAAATATGAGGAATGCTCAGTGAAAAGGGGGCTTTATGCATCTGCAAAAAGTATCGACTCATGTCAGCCTGCACGCCCTGCGCAGGCTGACATGGGCCGAAACTTTTTGCTATTGGTCAATTTTCTGCAAGTCCAAGGACCAGTCTACCTCATGATTTAGTTGGTTGTTAGACAAAATGGACTTTATGGATCCTCGATCATGTGATAATGCGTGGTACCATGCAACACGGAGATGCATTAAGCCCCGCCCCCTATGCCACCACGTGGCTCATATAAACTTGGCCTCTTTCGATCGCTTCAAATGCAATCCAATGAAATTCAGATATATTTCTATCTTATAGGCTTGACTAAACAAGCAGACGGTATAGATCCAAGATCAGGCTGCGCGTTCTGTGCAGTCTGATCTTGATCTTGGCCGTTTGCAAAAGCCCATGTTTTAACCTACGACACTTTAAGAGTTGAAAAAAGCGTGAACAGTAAAAGTTTAATTAACACGTAACCTGTCACATTAATATTGTCTCTAATTACGAGACTCTCATTAGCCAGAGGAAAAAACACTGTGAGAGGTGCCACATTTCTTATATTCTCATAATTATGTTTTGTTTTTTACAGTCCTAGTCTACTTTTTATGTCCCGGTTTTCACGAGAATGCGTTGGCGTGGAAACGATTCTTATGAATTAAATTTTACTGAAAAATAAACCGAGAACATTTCTTTCACTAACCACTCTGGATTTTTATCTTATTGTGGGTTCAAAAACGAGCACTCTGATTAGCTGAAATATTTCTTTTAAACCAATCAGATCACTGAATTTAGGTTGGCTGGTAAAATCAGTCCCGAATGTACAGACAGTTAGTAACCATAAATGTTTCAGCAAAGTCAGAAACCCCATTGACTTGCATGTGCTTTCAACTTTATTTTCTAATTTATTACGGCTTAAAAATAAAGCTACAATGATGACACTCACAATGAAACTAAAGCAAAGTAAATTTTACAATGAAATATAAATTTTCAGACTTAAAACAATTTAATTTGATATAAATACAGTTGTTTAAAAAGTGATCAAAATTTGAAAAAAGAAAGTACATCCTAATAATGGCGTGCAACACACGAAAAGGGGCCTTCAGACATATGCGTAAAAGTGTGTCGTCCCAGTTTAGCCTGTGCAGTCTGTGACTAATCCGAGACGACACTTCCCGTTTTTGTGCGATTTTCTGTGTCACGAAAGTAAAGTGCCGTCTCGGATTAGCTTGCGCGGACTGCGACGTCCCCAATATTTGGTAAAAAAAAAAAACCACACACACCAAGACAATATTCTGACCAAGTTTCATAAGTATCAGGCTGAAAAAAAAAAAAAAAAAAATGTAGCCTCTAGAGTGCACATCAGGTTTTGCCAAGATTTGGCCTCGTGACCTACTTTTTGACAAAATGTGATCCAATTTCAAACTTGTCCAAGATTATATCTAGACAAACATTCTGACCAAGTTTCATGAGTATCTGGCTGAAAACGTTGCCCCTAGAGTGTACACAAGGTTTTTCTAAGATTTGGCCCGGTGACCTACTTTTGACCCGATGCGACCTGATTTCAAACTTATCCAAGATTTGACCAAGACAGGTATTCTGACCTAGTTTCATGAGTATCAGGCTGAAAATATAGCGTCTAGAGTGCACACAAGCTTTATCTAAGATTTGGCCTGGTGACCTACTTGACCAAATTTCGAAATTGTCCGAGATTTTATCAAGACAACCATTCTGACCAAGTTTCATGAGTATCAGGCTGAAAATGTAGCCTCTATAGTGCACAGAAGGTTTTTCTAGGATCTGGCCCCATGACCTACTTTTTGACCCCACGTGAGCCAATTTCGAACTCTTCCAAGATTTTATCAGGACAAAGATTCTGACCAAGTTGCATGAAGATCTGGCAGAAAATGTTTGCGCACAAGGTAAATGTTGACGACCGCACGACGCACGGCGCACGACGGAAACAGCACGATAACAAAAGCCCTCCTTGAGCGCTTTTTGCTCAGGTGAGCTAAAAAGACGGGCGTAAAAATGCATTTAAATTTAGATAATATCATTTAAAAGTATGGAAATTATCGAATAATCAGAAACAGCCTTATTGATTTTCTTGCTCACTGAAAAATCCATGTAAGTTAAAGGAAATTTTGGACTTGGATGAAATATTTATGGCCGGTAACTGTACATGTATATTAACCTTTTAGCTGATGGGGGAGAAGCGTTGCGCCTTGACGAACTGTGTAGATCAAGACCAGACAACACGGAAAATCCAGTCTGATCTTTGACCGACAATGCACGAGACGTTCGGCGAAAATAACTCGTCCACTAAAAGTGTTATTAAGCTCGCCTAGTGTTCGCTTAATAACACTTTTCATGGAATCGTTTAATAAAATTTTATCTCAAACGCCAGGTCATGTCAGACCCTATATATCCTAATCTTTGCTCCTAAGGACATAACAAACACGCTACAGCAAAGGGAGGGCGAAGCATTCACACAGAGTAATTGAAAGAGCTTTGTCAGAATTTTAGAGTGCGCATCATTAAGTCTTCCTTGTTCATTCAATCGATGGCAATAACTCATTTGAAATAGATTCTGTGAAAATTACTGAATCTGCAATAGATCATGACGCTATCTCCTCAAATCCATTGACGAAATAAATCGACATCAATCCTTAACCCTTTACCACACAATCCC
Organism: Tridacna gigas; assembly: GCA_945859785.2. Taxonomy (NCBI): domain Eukaryota; kingdom Metazoa; phylum Mollusca; class Bivalvia; order Cardiida; family Cardiidae; genus Tridacna; species Tridacna gigas. Next base: position 9,982,635 of record OX244039.2, read on the forward strand.
GACTTTTAACGACCATGAGGAAGAAATCTTTTGAAAACATTGTGGGAAAAGGAGAAAATGCTGGTAACCAGCATTTTCTCCTTTTCCCACAATGTTTTCTACCATATCAAAGGCAAAATTCCTCATTTGAGTCACATTTAAAATTTCGTCTGCAAATGCTCTCAATTTGGACCAGTCTACATTTTTCTCGTGTGGTAAAGAGTTAACCTGCTAGATAAGTCAAATGAAACGTTCAAGCCGATAGTAAAAAAAAACAGAACGTTGCTATTTCACAGTTTTTTTTTTTTTTGAGAAAAATATCCCCAGATCGGACAGTGTTGATCCAAGATCAGACTGCACGTTCTGTGCAGTCTGATCTTGATCTACACTGTTCACAAAAGGTAACCGAGTCGCACTAAGCAGCCAAAGAATTAACACTGCTACACCATACGCAATTTCTTGGACTATAACGAATTGAACACATCTTGACGGGAAGGTATTGATTCGGAAAACGAAACAAAACATGGGAGTTATTTTAAAATACATCTAGAAAGCTTTTAAATACATTCTTTTAAAAAAAGCTAAAAAGAGCAATTTATCCATTTATCACAATGCTTTCAAAAGATCTTTTTTTCGTCTAAGGGGAAAAATCGACTAGATAAGAATAAATGTAACACGAGTCAATCGTGTTAACATACTCGTATATTAGCCATTCTCTGGCAAAAGCGGGTTTAGTGCATCTCCTTGCAACATTGTACCAAGCAAGACATCAATTAATCAGGTATCCATAGAATCCGCTTTGTCTAACAAACGATTAGAATCCGAAGGTGGAATGGTCCTTTGTACATGCAGAAAATTAACCAGTAGTAAAAAAGTTTCGGCCCAGGTCAGCTTGCACGGATTGTGCAGGCTGACCTGGGTCGATACCTTTTTTTTAGATGCATTAAGCCCCCTTATCATGAAGCATGCGTCATATCCCCCATGATGAAGTCATGTACATTAACCACTCATTCTATATAGGCAAGATGGACTAAATATGCTAATTTGGCCAATGGCTAAATGGCGAGAAAAAATCCCTTTGATTCCCTCACAAAAGCTTTTCCTGACTCGTGCTCTTTCACGCTTTACCAGAAGACAAAATTTTAGACTGGTCCAAAATTAAAGCAATTGCAGACGACAAATTAAACGTTGCTAAAATTGTGAAATTTGACTTTGGAAGGGGGGGGGGCGAAAACATTGTTTGAAAAAGGAGAAAATGCTGGTAAGTAGCATTTTCTCCTTTTTCCAACAATGTTTTCAAAACTCCTTTTTTTCCCTGGGGTTCGTTAACACTCGGAATTTTGTGGTAAAGAGTTCACGCTTTTCCACGGAACAAAATTGTACACTCGCTTAAATTGAAAGCATATGCAGACGACAAATTAAACTTGGCTCAAATGATGGAAATTCGTTTCTGCAAGGATAGAACACATCGTGGAGAAAAGGAGAAAATGCTGGTTACTAGCATTTTCTCCTTTTTCCCACGATGTTTTCAAAAAAACCTTATTTTTCAGGGTCGTTAAAACGGAACTGCTCGGTAAAAGGTCAAATAAAGGATTTAACAGATAAGACTAATGGCGTTGCATTGAAAAGATGTGCCGAGAAATCCGAAACAATAATAGGGCTTTAGTTTGTTCGGTATTTAATTTGTTAGCAGACGACAAAATTTTAGCCTTGCCCAAATTGAAAGCATTTGCAGACGACAAAATGAATGTTACTCAAAACACACAAAAATTTGTGCGTCATCAAAGAGGAGAAAACATTGTGGGAAAAAGAGGAAATGGTGATTACCAGCATTTTCTCCTTCTCCCACAGTGTTTTCAATAGCATTCTTCCCTAAGGTCGTTAAAAGTCGGAACTGTGTGGGAAAGGGTTAACTCTTTACCAGACCACGAAAATTCAGGCTTGGCCAAATTGAAAGCATTTGCAGACGACAATTAAATATCGCACTATTTGTCTGTGAAAAATGATCGATTAATTGTTTTTATGGTGTTTAACGCCATTTTCAACATTATTCCAGTTATATCGCAGTGGCTAATGCACCTTTTCATGCTCTCCTGGAAATTCTGTTACCAGTTCCTCGCACAATATTCTTCCAAAGCCAATGGCTGCTTTCCCTCATAACCATCGTCTAAACGTCTTTGAAAAAGAAGAAAACATTGTGGGGAAAGGAGAAAATGCTGGTGACCAGCATTTTCTCATTTTCCCACAATGTTTTCCAAATCTTTCTTCCTGGCGGTCGTCAAAACACTGGATTGTTTGGTTAACGAATTATCTCTTTACCAAACGACAAAATTAAGACTTGTCCAACCTGAAAGAACTTGCAGTCGACAAAATGAATATGACTCAAGAACAGAAATTTGTTTTTTGGACGGATAGAAAACATTGAGGGAAAAGGACAGAATGCCGGTAATCAGCATTTTGTCCTTTTCCCGCAATGTTATCAAAATCTATCTTCCTTAAGGGCCTTAAAACACGGGATTGTCCGATCAAAGGTATTACAGCCATTTTGAATGGTGTTTTAGCTATATCACGACGGACGGTCCATCTATCCATGTATTCTGGGGTTATTAACCCTTAGGCTGCTAAGCGCGACTCAAGGACCTTTTGGGGACAGTGTAGATCAAGATCAGACTGCACAGAACGTGCAGTCTGATCTTCATCTACACTGTCCGATACGGAGATAATTTTCCTCCAAAAAGAAGTTTGAAATAGCAACATTTGGGTTTTTACTATCGGCTTGAAAGTTTCATCACAGGCCTCTGAAGCTCCATTGGTCTGTTACGGAACACTAACATTTTTCTTGGTTGATCATCGAATACTTGCGACTTGGTGCATCGCCTGTATATCAGGGATTACTCAAATTTTCATCTACATCGTTACTATAAATAGCACATTGGCGACTGCCTCTTTGTTGTATATAATAAGACAAGGTGTGCAACGAAATCGAAGAAAATTTTTATCCCGTCCCCTTTTAGAGATAATATTTAACCAAAAACGGAAAAAAATAAACCTAGTTACCGTTGCAGATGGGTTCACAAATGATTTTTCTTGAGTAGGCCTACCCTGACCTTAGAAAGTTCCAAACGGCTCTGGCGATCAAGCAATAGCTCTGATCGTAAAAGATTCAACATTTTCCGGATCGCCATGCGCTGACGTCACACAATTCATTATGACGCAGCAAATTATAACTCACGTGAATTTACTATCAAAAGATGTGCCAAAGTTTTTTACCAATAAACGGTAAATACGCATTTGAAAATATACGAAATGGAAGATGAAAATCGTGATACTGGATTAGATGAAAAGATAAATTATAACAGACGAAATATTAATTTGATTATTTCATCAATATATCAACAAAAGAATTTTAGATCTTTGTTTGAAAAAAAAAAAAAAAATTTAGTTATAATTCGCTGCGGGATTATAAATTGTGTGACGTCAGCGCATGGCGATCCGGAAAATGTGGAAGTTTTTAAAATTTTCCAGATCAGAGCTACAGCTTGATCGCAAGAGCCGTTTGGAACTTTCGAAGGTCAGGGTACACAAGAAAAATCATTTGTGAACCCATCTGCAACGGTAACTAGCTTTATTTTTCAATTTTCGGTAAAATATTATATCTGAAAGGGGAGAGGGGTAAAAATTTTCTTCGATTTGGTTGCACACCTTGTTTTTTTATATACACTATAGAGGCAGTTGCCAATGTGCTATTTATAGTAACGGTATCCGATAAGGAAAATTTCGTTGTTCGGTAACAGACCAATGGAGTTTCAGTGGCCTATGGTTTCATTTAGTTTATTTAGCAGGATAAGGGTTAACTGGTAAGTTTACTGACTGCGGACTGCGCGAGGCTGACACGGGTCGATACTTTTTGTAGACGCTAAAACCCCTCTTTCATAAAGCATGACTTTTCAATTTTAATTCTTTTCGCCGTGCAAAATCACACACACGGACAGTGTAGATCCAAGATCAGACTGCACGTTCTGTGCAGTCTGATCTGGAATCTAAACTGTCCACTGAGTTAGGCTTAGCAAAGTTTAAAACATCATCGGAGTAAAACACAGAAGATTGCCTTTAATACGCGCAGGACAAAAAAGATTCCCTGTAGACCGGGTCTCTCTGTTTACGACGTCTCCAATACTCTTGCAGAGTTATTACAGAATTCTGTAATTTTGCGGTATTTATTCACAAAATATATTTCTTTGTTAGATTCCCGTCTAGAGTAATTTAAAGAAAATTCTGAGCTTCCTAGCTAATTATATAATTATATTCGCAACTGAATCTATTAAATCCCCCCCCCCCCCCCCGCCATCGGGGAAAATCGAGTCTGTATTTAAAGATGTAAGACCTACACTATCGCGAGGTCAATATTTCTCTTTACCGTAAATATATGTATCTTACCGCATCAGACAGTTTAAACTCACGACCAGGCTGCACATTTTGTGCAGTCTGATCTTGAATCTACACTGTCTATTTGAGCGCATGAAGTCGGGATAAGTAGATTAACCCTTTCCCAAACAAGCTCTGGTTTTCACGTGTCTGCAGTACAAGTCTTTTGAAAACACTGTGGGAAAGGAGAAATTGCTCGTAACGAGCAATTTCTCCTTTTCCCACAGTGTTTTCTACCCTTTTTGATAACTTTCTGCCATTTTCATCAAATCTGAAATTGTCGTCTGCAAACTCTTTCAATTTGGACCAGTCCAAAATTTGTCGTTTGGTAAGGAGTTAAAGGCCCAGTTTTAACCAAAAGTAAACAACGTGCACGTTAAAACGCATTTGTATTTAACCCTTATCCTGCATAATAACTGAAATAAAATTTTCAAGCCAGTAGTACCCGGAAAAATGCTATTTCAAACTTATGTTTTTGGAAAAGAATATCTCCTTACCGGACAGTGTAGATCCAAGATCAGACTACACGTTCTGTGCAGTCTGATCTTGAATCTACACTGTCTGCAAAAACGTATGGAGTAGCGCTAAGCAGCCTCTAAAGATTACCTCTTTACCACATTTACGACATTTCTAAACCGGTCCAAATTGAAAGCATTTGCAGACAACAAATCAAAAGTGGATCAAATAATGAAATTTATCCTTTAGGGTGTAGAAAACATCGTGGGGAAAAAAGGAGCAAATGCTGGTTCCAGTATTTTCTCCTTTTCCCACGATGTTCTCAAAAACCCTCTTCAACCAAGGTCGTTAAAACACGGGATTGTCGGGATTGTCGGGTAAAGGTTTAATATCGCTAATAGAGACAGACACCAAAATATTTTGGAAGTCCGAATAAGCTTGTCAGAAAGTACAGTTCAGCCGGTGCAAAACAACGTTCTAAGCTCTCTGTACTAGCTGACAAAATATTTACTCTGAGAAGCAATCTTGACATAGGGTTATTGTGTTTGAGGACCTCGTAGATTTAGGTTAGTTTACACGTTCTTTTGACGACCCCTTTTCGTCTTCGAGTGCTACATCTGATCTATTTATTCATATGAGCCATGCTCTGGCAAAAGGGGGCTTAATACATCTCCATGATCCATGATACCTAGCAAGTCATCATATAATTATGGATCCATGTAAACTATGTTGTCTAACAACCGACTGTATCACAAGGTAGACTGGTCCTAGGACATACAGAAAATTGACCAATAGCGAAAGGTTTCGGCCCAGGTCAGCCTGCGGGGACTGCGCAGGCTGACCTGGCCGATATTTTTCGCAGATGCATTAAGCCTCCTTTTCACAGAGCATGACACACGCGCACACACACACACACACACACACACACACACACACACACACACACACACACATATATATATATATATATATATGCCATACTCTTTGAAAAAGGGGTTTAATGCATTTGCAAAAAGTTTCGACCCAGGTCAGCCTGCGCGGTCCGCGCAGGCTGACCTGGGCCGAAACTTTTCGCTATTGGTCAATTTTCTGTATGTCCTAGGACCAGTCTAAAGTTTTTGCTTTTGGTAACTTTTCTGCGTGTTTAAGGACTATTCTATCTCATGATTAAGCCGGTTGTCAGACAAAATGGATTTTATTGATCCAGAATTATGTGATGACTTGCTTGGTATAAATTCATCATGGAGACGCATTAACCCTTTCCCAAACGACAAATTTTGGACAATGTCAAACCGAAAGCATTTGCAGACGACAAATTTGAAATTGGTACAAATGAGCAAACGTTCACTGATAGGGTAGAAAACATTGTGGGAAAAGGAGAAATTGTCACAAGCAATTTCTTCTTTTCCCACAATGTTTTCAAATGCTTTCTTCCCCAGGGTCGTTAAAAGCAGGGATTGGTTTGTAAAGCGTTAAACCCCTTTTTGCCAGAGCATGCCTCATATGAATAAGAACACTGCATGCGGGTGCCAATGATCAGCCGTGGTTGCTTTTAAAAATACAGTCAAACCTGGTGATCCGTCCACCTCCATTCAGCGTGAACCTCCACTTAACGACCAGTTCAATGTCCCCCCAACTACTTTTACTCTATATGAACCTTTATTCAACACGCACCCTTAAAACGCACGCAACGGCCGCCGAAATCGTGTCCCATTTTTCAAAACAACCTGGTATGTAGCGGCCAGTAACCAACGTAAGTCGGACTGCTAACTTATACTTCACACTTAGTGTACTTCTCACATCCGACCGTTTTCGGATTAACAACTAGAGTGTCAAAATCAAACAATCATATACACACGTCGCCAATCAACAAGTGTATGCATATAACCTGATATCCTCTAGAACGGGTTATTTTGATGCAATTGATGATTTCGTAAGCTATTATTCCCGATTTGTCAAAAATTTTGAAGTTAGAAATCAAATGTAAATTACCCGAGTCAGACTACCAAAAATGTTTTTCTGCTTTCGATTTAATCTGAAATTACGTAACGTACATGTAGCTGCCTCGACATCTTGTTTGTCTGCTTACTTCTAAAAGGTGAGAAAAGATTAAAGAAAACTGTCCTAACAACCGATTACACCCAAATTAGTATAGGTTATTACCTATGCCGGTGTGTTTAAGAAATTGTCTTTGATGACATTAATTTTAATTGACGATTACACCTGTGTCACATTTTAATTGACCAGTAAACCTACGACTGTTTGATCTTTATGCCCAATCATCTTTCGACCATTCCATTGTTTTGATTGGTGATTATACCAAAGATGCAGATTTCTTATGTTTTGACCGTACGATTTGTCCTTTCAATTTGGACCAGTCTAAAATTTTGCCATACACATGGTAATGCGGTAACAAAATTCAATTCAATGACTGTTTCATAGTTTCCCTGTTTTCATGTACAGTAATTCTAATTAAAAAAAAGTATAGTTTGAATTAGATCCAACTGTTTCTTTGTTTTTCCCTGGCATATGTGCATATGCATGAACATGCACATGTGTACTTACATTTGTCTTGGGTATGTATGCACATGTACATGTATATGGACATGTACCCCAGCCCTTTATAAATGTTTAGGAAAAGATAACTCCGAGAACATCTTGCGTGATCGACCTCTTTTAAGCAATCACCTGTCTTAAGCAAGCGATTTTGGAAGGGCCCTTGATCGCTTGCTTAAGACAGGTTTGACTGTAGATTAATTTTAAGTAAGAATTCTTAGTCAAATAAGGGGCATTGCTGTGTCAAAGATATTTTGAAGGTTACCTGCCCCTGTTGCATGTGTTCCCCCTTTTGACACTTAACAAATATATTTTGAGTTTGAAGTAAAAATCGTCAGGAATGACAGAGACAGTGTACAATGTCAAAGTTTTTGCATGTAAACGAACGACGCAGACGACGACGCAGATGACGACGACGATACAGATGACGACGACGATACAAATGACGACGACGATGCAGATGACGACGACAACACAGATGACGACGAGGATACAGATGACGACGACGATACAGATGACGACGACGATACAAATGACGATGACGATACAGATGACGACGACGATACAAATGACGACGACGATACAGATGACGACGACGATGCAGACGACGACGATACAGATGACGACGACGATACAGATGACGACGACGATACAAATGACGACGACGATACAGATGACGACGACGATACAGATGACGACGACGATACAAATGACGACGACGATACAGATGACGACGACGATGCAGACGACGACGATACAGATGACGACGACGATACAGATGACGACGACGATACAAATGACGACGACGATACAGATGACGACGACGATACAGATGACGACGACGATGCAGACGACGACGATACAGATGACGACGACGATACAGATGACGACGACGATACAGATGACGACGACGATGCAGACGACGACGATACAGATGACGACGACGATACAGATGACGACGACGATACAGATGACGACGACGATGCAGACGACGACGATACAGATGACGACGACGATGCAGACGACGACGATACAGATGACGACGACGACGATACAGATGACGACGACGATACAGATGACGAAGACGAAGACAACAAAGCTATGACAATACCTCAACGTTTTCTTCGAAAACAACCGAGCTAAAAAAAGCAGTAATGGGAGAAATCGCTTGCATCGAGAAACTTCTCCGTTCGCAGCTCTGTTTTAGCATGCACATGTATCCCTTTATCACACAATCCCGACTTTTAACGACCCTCAGAAAAATGGCTCGTGAAAACATTGTGGGAAAAGGAGAAAATGCTGGTAACCAGCATTTTCTCCTTCTCCCACATTGTTTTCTACCCATCCCAAAACAAATTTCAAATTTTCGATCACATTTATTCTACCCATCCCAAAACAAATTTCAAATTTTCGGTCGTCTACAAATGCTTTCAATTTGGACCAGTCTAAAATTTTGTCGTTTGGTAAAGAGGTATCTATACTTACACTACATGTAGATTCATGTTGATTTTTGCACATGTTACAAAGATTTCTTCAATATTATCTGCTGCAAACTTGGTTCAGGATGTAATGAGTTAACTCTATCTCAAATGACAAAAATGTGGATTTGTCTAAATTGCAAGAAGTTGCAGATGGCAATTTTAATATGACTCAAATGATTGAATTTTTCTTTATACAGTAGAAAACATTGGACGAAAAGGAGAAAATGCTGGTTATGTTTTCAAAAGGTTATCTTCTCAGGGCCGTTAAAACTTGGGGTTCTGTGGTAAAGAATTAGTGCAAATGGCGAAAGAATTGATATCTTCCGGTACTTCGCGAATGAAACGGTCAGTGCGTGTGAATTACTTAATCATAATGTCCAGTCAGCGGACTGAAATCGAAGTATCGTTGGAAGAATTTATGGGAGCCATGACCTTAGAAGAACGTTTTTGATCTAACCCTTTACCAAGCAGTCCCGAGCTTTAGTGGCATTGTGAAAGAATACTATTCAAAACATTGTGGAAAAAGAAAGAAGAAAATGCTGGTGACCAGAATTTTCCCCGATTCACACAATGTTTCCTGCTATTCAAAGACAATAATTGATTGATTGATTGAATGGTGTTTTACGATGCTTTCAACATTATTTCAGTCATATCGCGGCGACAGCTTACATAGTCATGTAATTCCTGGATTTCACCAGTACTAGGCTGGGGCTCTGAAGCGTCTCGCCCAAGGACACTCCAACGAAAAACCCAGTGGATCGAGTGAGGCTCAAACCCGGGGCCTCCAGGTCGCGAGTCCTACACTTTACCACGTTTCAAAGGCAAACCTTGTCTCTTAAGCCACATTGAATTTTTCGCATGCAGATGCATTTCATGTGAATAAATGTTAGTTTAGACATATTTTATTCATCAGTAGAAAATATGATTTCCAAATAATAATAATAATAATAATAATATATTGAAAAAATGGATGAGAACGAAAGCTGAAGCTTATTTAGTTCTTCTCCAAATTCTCCAGATTTCGGACAACGGTTAATACAGATCATGTCTACATTGTTATATTTTATAGGGTGAATAGTGTGAACAAATTTCGCCCTCTGGCGAAAGGTTAAAGACATTTGCAGTACTCAGTGACATGGCCAGCCTGTTAGCTTAGTATGAAACGTGAGGGGCTTGACAACACGAGGATCTATTTAATTATAAGAGGCACGAAAAAGGGACTCAATGCATTTGGGAAAAGCATCGACCCAGGTCAGCCTGCACAATCCGCGCAGGCTGACCTGGGCCGAATCTTTTCGCTATCTGTCAATTTTCTGTGTGTCCAAGGACCAGTCTACCTTGTGACTCGGTAGGTTGTTAAACAAAATGGATTTTATGGATCCCTAATTATGTGAGGACTTGCTTGTTATAATGCATCACGGAGATGCATTATAAGGCCCCCTTTTGCCAGAGTATGGCTTATATATTTTTGTCCACTCTAACCTACCGTATATATGAACCATGCTCTTGAAAACGGGGGCTTAATGCATCTTCGTGATCCACGATACATTGTCATCAAAGTCATCACATAATTGTGGATTCATAAAATTCATTATGTCTAACAACCCGCTGAATCCTGAGATAGACTGGTCCTTTGACGTGCAGAAAATCGACCAAAAGTAAAACGTTTCGGGCCAGGTCAGCCTGCACGGACTGCGCAGGCTGACCTGGACCGAAACTTTTTACAGGTGCACTAAGCCCTCTTTTCTTAGAGCGTTTTTGTCCACTTTAACCTCATATATAAGATAATATGTCCGATGGGACCACCTGCCAAACACAATCCCCAGTCATTTGTCAGTATTTTTGACATGTTTCTAGACTGGAATGGAAAAAGTCGTTACTGTTGCCGTGTTTTGCTGTGATTTACCGTACTTCTGGTACATAGAACGGAAGAAATGAATAAATAGTGAGAGCGCTATAGAGGTCAAAACCTATTGACGAGGACAATTTTTTTTTCATCCCACCGTTAAGTGGCAATTTTAACACCACAGTGAATATATCGATTGAATCTGATTGGCCAATATTATGTAAAGCAGCTTGTGGTGATACCAAAAGCCGATCGCAATGGTTTATCGATATATCAGATTCGTTTAATATTTTCACCGATCTTGTCTACATTGTTTGATACTTTTCAAGATATTTAGATAAAAAATATAGCGTCTGTGATTCCACATTTCCATTATCTTTATTTCCCATTCTAACGCCTGATCAACAGATAAACACGGGACAAAACAAAACAAGTATCGGTATCAGTTTAACAAATTTTTGCGTGCTGTCTGTTTTATTTTTATGGGTTGACTTACTGGTGAAATCATTGTGGAAAAAGGAGACATTGCTCTATAGAAGTCAATATTTATTTATGTTTTACAAAGATGATGTTAAAGTCACCAGCTGGATATTCTTTGGAAGGGGGGGGGGAAGAGTTAGGGGAAAGTACTAATAATATAATCAAAGATTAGAGATCAACTCTCAACACCCAGTCAATATATGCCCATCGGTTCACAAATACACGTGGAGTTCTCCACCGGACACTAGCCCTAGCCTCTAAAATAATTAAGCAACGCTCTGGTAAAAGGGGGTTTAATGCATCTCCGTTATGCATGATACCAAGGTAGTCATCACATGGCCATGGATTCATATAATCCATTTTGTCTAACAACCATCAGAATTATTAGGTAAACTGGTCCCTGGACATGCAGAAAATTGACCAATAGCAAAAAGTGTCGGCCCAGGACTGCGCAGGCTGACCTGGGTCGACACTTTTTGCAGAAGCATTAAGCCACCTTTTCGCAGAGCATGACTCAATTATTATGTTGAAGGATTATATAGCCCTATAACTACTAGATAAGTAAAATGAAACTTTCAAGCCGATATAGTAAAGACCCAAAATTTCTTTTTTCCGGGAAATATATCTCCTTATCGGACAGTGTAGATCCAAGATCTGACTGCACGTTCTGTGCAGTGTGATCTTGATCTACACTGTCCACAAAAGGTTATTGAGTCGCGCTTGGCAGCGAAAAATTAAAGGTTAAATAATCAGTACTTCGCCCATATTCCTGCGAATAGTGGTCGCAACAAACGTAAAGCACAATAAAATATACTACAAAAACGACAGCAAAGCCTGAGTACATGCTATTGCACTCAGATTGTACGAGCTTTTAGGTATTGATTAAATAGAAACTGCAGACTATCCAACTATCCGACATTTCGGTACTAAATGGAGGCTGAATGCTGTAACTACATATCAGTACTAAATGCAGGCTGCAGACTGAACTTTTCAGTACTTCAGACTGTTAAACATTTCAATGCTGGAAGAAGGCTCAAATTGTGCGACATTTCGGTACTAAATTCATGCTGATCACTGTCCAACATTTAAATACTAAATGCAAGCTGAAGACTGTTAAAGGGGCCCTGCGTGGCTCAGTGGTATAGTATTGGACTCCTAGCCTGGAGGCCCCGGATTCGAGCGTCGCTGGAACCACTTGGGCAATATACTTCAGAGCCCTAGCCTAGTGCTGGTTAAACCCAGGACATACATGAATAGAGTCTGAAGACTGTACACATTTCTGTATCAAACACAGGTTGCAGATATTTCAATACTAAATAAAGGCTTCAGACAGTACTGCGTTCCATCACGTAATGGAGGATGCAGACTTTACAATATTTCAATAGACAATACAAAATGGAGAGGCCGTAGGCTATCCGACATTTCAGTACTAAACAAAGGCTGTAGACTGTACTACATTTCAATATTCAATGTAGGCTTTAGACTGTCAATCATTTCAGCACAAATGGAGGATAAAAACTGTCCAACATTTTAGTTCTATATAAAAGGCGGTGTGTCATCAGTCTGCCAAATATTTCAGTACTACGCGAAGGTCGTAGAATGTGCGACATTTCAGTACTAAATCGAGCCTACCGACTGTCCGACCTTTAAATACAACATGAAGACTGCAGGCTGTACGATATTTCATGAAGGCTGCCGACTGTACTACATTTCTGAATTAAATGGAGGCTGCAGGCTGTACGACATTTCAGTACAAAAAGAGGCTGTCGACTGTACTACATTCTGAACCAAATGGAGGCTGCAGACTGTACTATATTCCTGTACTAAATGGAGGCTGCAGGCTGTACGACATTTCAGTTCTAAATGGAGGCTGTCGACTGCACTGAATTTCAGTACCAAAAGAAGCCTGCAGACAGTATGGCATTTCTTTACTAAATGGAGGCCGCAGACTGTGCTAAATTTCTGTACTAAATAGAAGATGCAGACGGTACTTCATTTCAGTCCCAAAGGGAGGCTGCAGACACTTCTACATTTAAGCACTATATGGAGGCTGCAGACTGTACCTCATTTCAGTACTAAATAGAGGCTGTGTATTGTGCCACATTCCAGTACCAAATGAAGACTGTACTATATTTCAGCACTAAATGGATTACCAACAGAGAAAGTACTAAATGGAGGCTGCAGACTGTACCGCATTTCAGTACTTAATGAAGGCTTCAGACTGTACTACATTATAGTACTAATCGTAGACTGCGGTCCGTACCATTATTTCAGTATCAAATGGATTCGGCAGATTGTACAACACCAAATAGAGTACCAAATGGAGACTGCAGACTATACTACAATGCAGTACCAAATGGAGACGGCAGACTGTACTACAATGCAGTACCAAATGGAGACTGCAGACTGTACTACAATGCAGTACCAAATGGAGACTGCAGACTGTACTACAAGGCAGTACCAAATGGAGACTGCAGACTGTACTACAATGCAGTACCAAATGGAGACTGCAGACTATACTACAAGGCAGTACCAAATGGAGACTGCAGACTGTACTACAATGCAGTACCAAATGGAGACTGCAGACTGTACTACAATGCAGTACCAAATGGAGACTGCAGACTGTACTACAATGCAGTACCAAATGGAGACTGCAGACTATACTACAATGCAGTACCAAATGGAGACTGCAACCTGTACTACAATGCAGTACCAAATGGAGACGGCAGACTGTACTACAATGCAGTACCAAATGGAGACTGCAACCTGTACTACAATGCAGTACCAAATGGAGACTGCAGACTGTACTACAATGCAGTACCAAATGGAGACTGCAGACTGTACTACAATGCAGTACCAAATGGAGACTGCAGACTGTACTACAATGCAGTACCAAATGGAGACTGCAGACTGTACTACAATGCAGTACCAAATGGAGACTGCGGACTGTACTACAATGCAGTACCAAATGGAGACGGCAGACTGTACTACAATGCAGTACCAAATGGAGACTGCAACCTGTACTACAATGCAGTACCAAATGGAGACTGCAGACTGTACTACAATGCAATACCAAATGGAGACTGCAGATTGTACTACAATGCAGTACCAAATGGAGACTGCAGACTATACTACAATGCAGTACCAAATGGAGACGGCAGACTGTACTACAATGCAGTACCAAATGGAGACTGCAGACTGTACTACAATGCAGTACCAAATGGAGACTGCAGACTGTACTACAATGCAGTACCAAATGGAGACTGCAGACTGTACTACAATTCAGTACCAAATGGAGACGGCAGACTGTACTACAATGCAGTACCAAATGGAGACTGCAGACTACTACAATGCAGTACCAAATGGAGACTGCAGACTGTACTACAATGCAGTACCAAATGGAGACGGCAGACACTACAATGCAGTACCAAATGGAGACGGCAGACTATACTACAATGCAGTACCAAATGGAGACTGCAGACTGTACTACAATGCAGTACCAAATGGAGACTGTAGACTGTACTACAATGCAGTACCAAATGGAGACTGCAGACTATACTACAATGCAGTACCAAATGGAGACTGCAGACTATACTACAATGCAATACCAAATGGAGACGGCAGACTATACTACGATGAAGTACCAAATGGAGACTGCAGACTGTACTACAATACAGTATCAAATGGAGACTGCAGACTGTACTACAATGCAGTACCAAATGGAGACTGCAGACTATACTACAATGCAGTACCAAATGGAGACTGCAGACTATACTACAATGCAGTACCAAATGGAGACTGCAGACTATACTACGATGAAGTACCAAATGGAGACTGCAGACTGTACTACAATACAGTCCCAAATGGAGACTGCAGACTGTACTACAATGCAGTACCAAATGGAGACTGCAGACTATACTACAATGCAGTACCAAATGGAGACTGCAGACTATACTACAATGCAGTACCAAATGGAGACTGCAGACTATACTACATTTCAGCACAAAATAGAGTACCAAATGGAGAAGGCAGACTATACTACAATGCAGTACCAAATGGAGACTGCAGACTGTACTACATTTCAGCACAAAATGGAGTACCAAATGGAGACGGTAGACTATACTACAATACAGTACCAAATGAAGCTGCAGACTGTACTATATTCCTGCACAAAAGTGAGACTGCAGACTGTGCGACATTTCAGTATTGAGGTTGCATATTTCAGTACCAAATGGAGTATGCAGACTGTGCAACACTTCAATATTAAATAGAGA
This sequence comes from Tridacna gigas, assembly GCA_945859785.2. Classification (NCBI taxonomy): domain Eukaryota; kingdom Metazoa; phylum Mollusca; class Bivalvia; order Cardiida; family Cardiidae; genus Tridacna; species Tridacna gigas. The sequence continues at coordinate 9,998,132 of OX244039.2, forward strand.
TTGCAGACTGTACTATATACAGTACCAAACGGAGGCTGCATACTGTCGAACATTTCAGTGCCAAAAGGAGACTGCAGACAGTACTACATGCATTACCAAAAGGCAGGTACAGATTGTATGACATGCAGTACAAATGGAGAGTGTAGACTGTATGACATTTCAGTGCCAGAAGGAGAGTGCAGACTGTCGAACATTTCAGCACAAAGTGGAGACTGAGGACTATTACAAACTAGTACAATACTGTCCGAATTCCAGTGTTCAATGCAGATGGAGATTGTTCAACATTCAAGCACTGTATGCAACCTTCAGCCTGGACTCCATTTAAATACTGGGAAAGATAGATAGGGGAGTACTTGCAGTTCAAGGTCAACTCGGACTTGTTGTTCAAGGTCAAAAAATGAAGAAATAATCACCTCCAAACGTTTAACTTCTACACGTTATTGACATTACCTAAGCCTTGGGGCAAATTTTCGAGTCTCTTTGAGACAAGTGGCCTGTTTAGTGGTGTAATTAGTTACAGAATGTCAACAAGAAAAATATAGGCCGTTAGTCTGACGACAGAAAATCCACTGAAACTCAGATGGACAGATTATTATTTGATAGCTTGACTAAACAAGCGGACGATATAGACCAAATATCAGACTGCACGTTCTGTGCAGTCTGATTTTGATTTATTCTGTCAGCAAAAGCTCGTTCTGTGCAGTCTGATCTTGATCTATGCCGTCCGTAGAAGCCCCTGTTTTCGCTTATGGCGCTGAATGGGTCAAAGTAATGAACTCAATATAAAATAACATCATCATTCTCTATTTTTGTAAAATATCAAGTGATTTTAAAGTAAAAACAAGACAAAAGCGAACCCTTTTATTGTACGGTTAAGTGTTAATTTCTGGTAGAAAAATGAGTTTTAAAACTTGATAAAAAGTTGCAAAGTCGCTCTATCGTTTCTTCACTTTTTACCTGGTTTGAAAATTCTTCAAAACTTTCCCTACATTTAGTAAATTTTATGGAATTATCAATAAGAATTCAATTTTTCAGACCTGAATTGACCATGTTGGGTCACTGGCTTTCAGTTATTACCAAGTGTTTACATCGGTAGACGATCTTAAGATCTTGACCATTGTTGGACGATGTTGAGATCTTGTCCAAGAGAAAAAAACAAAAACCAAGCTTACCTGATTTAACCAGCAGTTTGTCGTTAGGATCTGATTCTTCTCATCCTGCAACAAGTAAATACAGTTAACTCTATATGGACTATTATGAACACATTTTTTTTCTTATCACTTGCTGTACTCTGTAAAAAGGGGGCTACATCTGCGAAAAGCATCGATTCAGGCCAGCTTGCGCGGACGACCTGGGTCCGTATTCACCAACCATTCTTAAGAATATTCTTGGTCTTGTTCTCCAAAATTTTCCAAATTTGAAAGTAACACACCTTCTGATTGGCTAAACCATTTGGTTTAGCCAATCAGAAGTTGTGTTACTTTCAAACTTGGAAAATCTTGAAGAATAAGTCTAAGGACGTTCTTAAGAATGGTTGGTGAATACGGACCCTGGGTCGAAACTTTTAGCTATTGGTCAATTTTCTGTATGTCAAAGGATCATTTTTTCTTAATGATCAAGTCAGTTGTCACACAAAAAAGATTTTATGGATCCATAATTTAGGTGATGACTTGCCTAGTAAAGTGTATTACGGAGATGCAAAGCACCCTTTTGTCAGAGCATTGCTCACATATAAATCCATCACAAGGTTTGATTGACATAGGTTCTATTTCAGGTTCTTTTCTAGCCAAATAATGCACAAGAGATCAACTTTGTTTGGAAAAAAAGATAAACGTTGCTATCATTTGCTATTACTATTGCTGTATTACTCGGTGACCAGCATTTTCTCCTTTTCCCACAATGTTTTCTATCCCATCAAAGACAAAAACCATAAATGTAGCAACATTTAAATTGTTGTCTGCAAATGCTTTCAATTTGGTCCAGTCCAAAATTTTGTCGTTTGGTAAAGGGTAAACGTCTCTGACCCGAACTTAACCGCTGTTTATTTACAGGATCTCTATCTGATCATTATTGTTGATGATGCTGAATGTTATCAGACAAAATCAAATAGAAGCGTCTCTATGATATAGATCTCACAATCAAGAGAAAGCCCGTAATAACCTTGAGCACAGATATATTACTGTACAACAATCTGGTGGCATTAAGTCTACAGACTGAATCAAGGCACTCTAAGTCCTGGAAAGTGGATTTGTGGAGTAGCATGAAAATGTAATATGTTGTAATAAAAAGTAACATCACATGCAACACATGTGCAATCATTTCAAAATGGAGTTAGCAAGGGCAGGGAAAGTCAAAATTGTTCTGCCGAGCGGGTCGCACAGTAACTGTTATTCTATTACTGTTTAAGGAGTGGTAATTTGATCCGTCAATCTTACCAAGATTTTTTGCTGGTATTTGATTTCGGAATAGATATACACGTGTAGGGCAGTATATATGGTAGTGACAAAATCGAGGTTGAAGTGTACCAGCTAAAACTAAAAGCAAAATGGGTATAGCGTAAGCGTGAATGACATTATACGTGTATTTGGTTCAGATCAAACCGATAAGCGCATGCGTCGTTACGCATGATGTATTTGGTTCCGGTCAGAACGATCACAGTAAGCGGATTTCCTATACAAATCCGCTGAAAATAGAAAACAATGGTTTTGATATTTATATGAAATTATTGTTTTAAACCAAATCATGGTTACATTGTTACCAATTTGGTTTAAAACAATGGTCTATAACATCACTATGATTGAGCTATGCTCTGTGAAAAGGGGGTTTAACCCTTTACCACACGATCCTGGGTTTTTTTTCCTTCGGGAACAGGCCTTTTGAAAACATTGTGGGAAAAGAAGAAAATGCTGGTAACCAGCATTTTCTTCTTTTCCCACAATGTTTTCTTCCCTTCCAAAGGCAACTTTCCGTTTTTGAGCCATGCTTAATTTGCCATCTGCAAATGTTCTCAAATTAGACAAGTCCAAATTTTTGTAGTGTGGTAAATAGTTAATACATTTGCAAAGATTATCGACCCTAATCAGCCTGCGATATCAGAGATCCATAGTTATGTGAAGATTTGCTTGGTACAATGCATTCCTCAACCAGTAAAAAGAATGCTGTTTAATTCTTGTATTGCGAGTTTATTCTGAAAATTTGTGCAAACATGTGCTCACTAGGATTTTTAACACCCATACAAACAAATTTATATATCTGGTATGCTCTGTGAAAAGGGATAAATTGCACATGCAAAAAGTATCGACCCGGGTCCGCCTGTACACTCCACGTAGGCTGACCTGGGTGGAAACATTTTGCTGTTGGTCAACTTTCTGCATGTCGAAGCATTCTATCTCATGATTCAGTCGATTATTCGACAAAATGAATTTTATGGGTTCATAAATGAATGATGACTTGCTTGCACTCGTCACAACTCGGCCGATTCCGTACCTACATCTAACCTCCTCCGTATAAAGGCTGTTCCATTTTGAACTTCCAATCACATGATCTTAAACATGGCGGCGCCCTTGTAAATCGCTTAGCAACGACATAAACAACCACGATGGAGTTATTCACATCTATCGATCTGTCGATGAATGCTCCCAACGGAATTGATAAACCACGCTAAAAATTGAATGTACAAACTGTTTGCCGATTGAAATATTCTTTGAAAGATAACGATAGATAATTGACTCACGTTTTCTTTTTAAGAGGAGTCTTACAATTTCAATAACGGTAAAACGGTGTGCTTCCGGGAACGTGCGAAATGTACCGTGTATGTGCATATCAAGCCACGTGATACAGCCGAGGGATTTGATCACCGGATCACCCGAGGTATGCCGAATGGACTTGCTTGGTATTGCCCGATCATATACATATACTATGATAAGAGATCGTCATACTTACAACGTCTATAATCTGTGACAAAGAGAATCCAAACGTAACGTTCAGAGGATGACTGGCATTCAGTGAAGGACGTATTCGTTTGTCGTAGCTCCGTAATAAATCTCGAACCAGTCTGTACTCGTTTACATCCGCCAATGACGTCATAACTGAAATAGAAACAGAACGCATTCATAGGCTTTCCTACCAGAATGATTATTCCTAGTCGGTGTTTCAGAATAACATGTTAGAACGCACCGTACGATAATACAAAATCATGAACATCGATGATTACATATGAGCCATGCTCTGTGAAAAGGTGGCTTAATGCATCTGCGAAAAGTGTCGACCCAGGTCAGCCTGCGCAGTCCGCGCAGGCTGACCTGGGCCGAAACTTTTCGCTATGGGTAAATTTTCTGTATGCCAAAGGACCATTCTACCTCTTGATTTTGACAGTTGTTCGACAAAATGGATTTCATGGATCCATAATCACGTGATGACGTCCTTGGTATGACGCATTAAGAAGAGGCATTAAGCCACCTTTTGCCAGAGTATGGCTCATTCATATTTGAGTCATGCTCTGTGCAAAGGAGGTTTAATACATCTGCAAAAAGTATCGACCTATGTCAGCCTGCGCAGTCCGCGCAGACTGACATGGGTCGGAACTTTTTGCTGTTGGTCAATTTTCTGCATGTCCAAAGATCAATCTACCTCAGGACTGAGCCGGTTGTTAGACTAAACGGATTTTATGGATCCATAATTATGTGATGACTTGCTTGGTATGATGCATCACGGAGATGCATTAATCCCCATTTTGCCAGAGCATAGCTCATTTTAATTTGAACAAACACAGCAATATCTACAAGACAGCAACATAATAGACGTCATGATTGAACTTGTGAATGCATCTGCTTTCAAAAGCCTTCTTTCTCAAGGTCATAAGAGCCTAGGTCATCTGGTAAAGAGTATACTGGAGGAAAAATAGTCCCTCTGCATTTCACAATGTTAGGCCAAGTACGTAGGTTGTTAAAAATGGCTATTTTGGATCGATAATTATGTGATGGTTTGACAGGTATAATGCATCACGGAAATGCAGTAAACCCTCTTTTGCCAGAGCGTGGCTCATTTACGTCAGTAAGTTGCACCCAATCTATGAAATAAATGTAACCGCGTTTCGTCTCCTCGGTCAAATCAAATGCGGTCGCTAACACTTCCAGTATATTTAACCTTCTCAAAGAAAATTTATAAAGTACATAATATGTGTCTTGCTTTTGTGACATGGTAGTTTAATACATCAGCAAAAAGTATCGACCAATACCAGCCTACGCTGCCTGCGCAATCTGGTATCAGTTGAAACCTTTGGTACGGGTATCTTGTCTGCGTATCAACGGACCATTCTGCCTCATGACTCAACCTGTTTTTTTTATACTAACCGAATCACATTTTATGCGACAACTTGCTTGGTATATTGTGTAACGAAAATATATTGAATCCTCATTTCCGCCGCTCATATACAACAGGCAGGAGAGGTACCGATGTATCGTATAGAGAATGCTTTAACCCTTATCTTGCTAAATAAATTAAATAAAAATTTCAAGCCGATAGTTAAAAGCCGAATAATGTTATTCAAAAATAACTTTTTTTAGAAAAATATCGCCAAATCGGGCAGTGTAGATCCAAGATCAGACTGCACGTTCTGTGCAGTCTGATCTTGATCTACACTGTCCGCTAAAGGTCAGTAAGCCGCGCTTAGCAGCGTAAGAGTTAAATTGTGTTTATAATTTCTAGCTGTTCCTTTTTCGGGAAAAACCGTCCCGTAGTATGTTTATTTTTTTCGCAAATAACAAGCCCATTGCCTGCCATCGACCCAAGAAAGAACGGTAATAATTGCACACCATTGACATCTTCTGTTGACAGTCTGTTATTACAGACGTCGATTATTCCGTTGTTTCCATGTAACGGTTTTGTTACTTACTCGTATAAGAATTTGCCCATCTTCGCTAGCCAAGGGTGACGATCACTACGTTGCTCTATATTCGCCCCTGGCTGATCGAGTCGAAATTAGAAATCCCCTCGATCCTCCGCCTGCTGGGTTTTTATATTTATCACACCTAGAATTACTTCATCATGAGAAATATCAAAATGGACTCGATCAGCCATGGGTGAATAGGGCAATGTAGTGATCGTCACCCTTGGCTAGGAAAGTTAGAACAAGCCATACTGTTGCTCTGTTACATCTGTTACCGTCAAGAGTGCAGGAAACCTTATACCGCTAAATAACTGAACTTTTAAATTCGATTGTGAACAAAAACACCCCCAAAGTTTGGGATTTCAAAGAGCGGTTTGCGTTAAAATTCTCATATATTGGAAAGTGTATAGAAAGATCATACTGAAGAGAACAAGAATTCTGATCTTGGATCTGCACTGTCCGCAAAAGCGCTTAACAGCCTAAGGGTTAAATATACCCGGGTTTGTTTGTTGCATCAAAATCATTAAAGAAAGTCCTCATTTTTGCATATGAAGATCACACATAATACTTCTTAATTCAAATTTTTTATCATTATTAATATATTCAAACTTTTTTCAGTTTAAACAATTCCACTTTTATTATCTCTTAACACAGATATGCGCGCTAAATGACCAAAGCTGTCGATTCGCCATAAAACAACATTCATTCATTCATTCCTCATTTTTGAGAGCAAGAAAAACAGTTCCATGGCAACCTGGATGTTAGGTGTACATGTAAAAAAGGGAAGAAATCCATTGAGCCATGCCCTGGCCGAAGGGGGTATCAATGCATCTCAGTGATGTCTTCTACCAAGTAAGTCATCGTATAATTATGAATTATGGATCTTTAAGATCCATTTTGTCCAACAACCGGCTGAGGTATAATGAGGTAGAATAGTCTTTCGACATGTAGAAAATTTACAAATGGCAAAAAGTTTCGATCCAGGTCAGCCTGCGCGGACTGCGCAGGCTGACCTGGGTCGATACTTTTTGTAGATGCATTAAACCACCTTTTCTACTTTTCTAAATAGAAATTCCAATTTTTGAGTCAAATTTAGTTGGTCATCTGCAAATGCTTTCGGTTTGGACAATACCAAAACATGAATTTTGTCGTTTGGTAAAAAGTCAAGGCAACAGGGAGTTATGATGAAAAGTATCTAGAAGCAATTCAAGCGTGTGTCTCCAACGGGATCAGGACACTGGAAGTGATAGACGCCCAATTAAGTGTACACATCAGTGCGAAAAACTGCATTATTTTCGATGATTTCGATGTGATTTTATTGTAAGAAAACGCTTTGATAGAATAAATTCTACGGCGGCGACAGTATCGGACATTTGAATTTTAAAGGTATAACACCAAATAATTATTACGCATTGTAAAAAAAAAAAAAAAAAAATGAATGTTATCAATAGTATGTAGGTAACAAACAATGCTACAATTAGAAATTTATCGGGCAAAACGGCTGTTGTATCCGACAGAATACGGCGTGTTCCTATTTTCTGAGAATTACTGTGAAAATGGAGAAAATACTTTACAGGAATAGAAAATTAGGATAAAAACAGCTTTTAATTGATAAAAGCGCGAGTCTAAAATGGGATCAAGACACTCCCAGTGAAGAGAGCTTTTTCTTGCATTAAAGAACCACGTGGTGACCATTATATTTGTGTTGTTTTATACTTCAAGCAAATGAAGCTATTTCGAGCGAACAACAACATTAGGCATAAAAAAAAACTTGGATCAGTGTTTAAGCCTGACGACATTATAAATTAATACTACAACAGACGACAAAATTTTACACATGTCCAAACTGAAAGCATTCGCAGACAACAAATTCAATGATATCCATTGTCTAAGAAAGGATAGAAAACATTGCGAGAAAAGGAGGAAATGCTGTTTATCACAATGTTTTCAAAAGTTTTCCTCACTCAGGGTCGTTAAAAGTCCAGATTGTGTTATAAAGGATTAAGCCGTTTCTTTTGATCTTAATTCGGGAAGTACTGAATAGCTGAATTTGACATTTACAATGGTGAAAAAAAGTCATTGTCAGATAGTGCAGACACGGACAGCATTGATACAATATTACAGTGTTCGACGAATGCAGTCCGATTTTGATCGTTATTGCCATGCCCGGCATACAAACGGGTAAAATTGTGGTATATACACGCAGGTCTGTTTTTATTCGAAACTTAGAGATGTGGAACGAGAGAAAAAAAAAAGATTTGGGTCCTTGCATATAAAGCTTGAGTTCGTGCTGAGATGAATTTGTGCTCAAATATTATATTTCATTTGCGCTTCTGCAAGTACGACAATGAGAAATAAAGACTTTTGGTCAATAGGAAGGAAAAAGAAGTTATAAAAGTTAACAAGTACGAGGTACGTGACCAATATGGCGGAATGAACGTCTTTCAAAAATCTTCGGAAAGTCATTTGCTTAAAAATGGTGTTAAGAACTGTAGAAGTCTTCTAAAAGCGTTCATAATTATCGGTCAACAAGCCTGTGTTATCATCTACGAATTATCATGGGCATTTTCTTATTTTTTGGACTGATTTACATGTTTTATGGTGATTAGTGTTTCGCACACGTGCACGCCCTTGAAGTTCATGTGGGTGGGGTGATGATAAAATACATTGAAAAATACATTGGTTTAGGAGTTACATTCTTCATTCTTGATTATTCTTCATTTTAACGAACTTTATGTGGTTTCTATTGTTTTTTATTACTTTGGTAAGCCATCTTTGACCTTAACTTGGACATTACTTTTGGATATCGGATCTGATATTGGAAGATACTTGGACACAATTGTGAACTATTTACTGTCCAGCATTGAGAATTAAAGACTTTTATTAAATAAGAAGAAGGAAAGAGAAGCTTAAAAAATAAAAAAGTTGCTCTGTGAGGTGTAGCAAATCAATTCTGTATGCTTTTGAAATTACATGCCCAGCTGAGTTAAGCATATATATTTTTTTATAAGCATTAACCCTGAGTCCGTGCTTATAAAACTTGAATTCATGCTTAGCTGAGTTTGTGCTCAAACATTCATTTTCATTAGTGCTTCTGCAAATACGACGATGAGAAATAAAGACTTGCATATAAGATAAAAATAAGGAGAAGGGAAGAGAAGTTAGAAAAGTTAAAAGTTGCTCTGTGAGGCGTATGAAATCGATTCCTTAAATTTTTGAAATTAAGATGCGAGCGCAATAATAGTGGTATTTGTTTACCAATACTAGCTCAGTGTAAACATTAACACAGGTCGTAAGTTGTGAATATCGTGAAACCGCTTTGACGTGTCACTACTTTGTTTCCGTGACCGTGTTCGGTTTTTTTCCCGATATTTGCCGAGGCTCCTTCTTAACGGAGTTCAAATGTTAAACTCTTAGGCTGCTAAGTGCGACTCACTGACCTTTTGCGGACAGTGTTGATCAAGATCAGACTGCACAGAACATGCAGTCTGATCTTGGATCTACATTGTCCGATAAGAAGATATTTTTCTTCCCTCCCCCCCCCCCCCAAAAAAAAGTTAGAAATAGCAATATTCTGTTTTTTACTATCGACTTGAAAGTTTCATTTAACTTATCTACCAGGATAAGAGTTAATATGTCTGTATAATAAACCCATCCTGTCTCCGTGTCCATGGTGTAGAGGTAAAATACCTGGACACATTATCCCGAAGTAAACTTCCTATAAATCGTAAATGTATCGGGGGTCTGTAAATAGTTTACGTAAATAGACGGAATATTCATTAAATGAAAAGTTAAAGCGGTTTCACTATGTACACTTTGTTTCACGTGGCTTCACTCAGCAAAACTTCTAACCGGCCACTTTTGTTTCTTCTGTAAATTTGACCAAGTAATAAACCAAGTAAATAAAAACAAACCGTGACATATTTCTGGACGTTAACCATGGTATTGTAATGAAAAGATTCTTGACTTTGCCAACAGAAGGCATCTCTTTTTCAGAAAAAAAAAAAGGGAAAAAAACATGGTTTGAGCATGCGTGTTGTCTATCAGCCAAAACGGGTAAAAAAGAGAATAATAATTTACTGAAATTTTGTCAGTATCAAGAAAAAAAATGAACATTATTTTCTGCACAAAACTATAAAGTGAGAGAAGGAGCATGAAGTTTTCAAAAAAAAAAAGTGATTTTTTAACTTTAAATGTTTAGTGAATGAATGTTAAATATGTTCCTTTCAAAAATACAAGTCAAAAAACTTTTTTTCAGACTTCGGCTGAGGTATGCTTTTACACCGGTCAATTATTCTCCAAAAATCAAACCTAATAAACAGTCTCTTTCCTGGGCAGCGGATACCAAAAAATGGTCTACGAGGAATTCCAGCTTAAAAGTGGCCATTTAGAAGTTTTGTTTAGTGTAGTTGCTACTTTACATTATCTGTAATCTATACTCTTCGCTACATCATCTAAAATCGTTTGTAGTGTTCTCAGTATTACTGTCTGAAAGTGAACGCTTCTTTCGATAATAGGCTCAATCATGACTAGACTATAATTCGAGACAGGAAGAAAAGAGAGAATATTCACCGTCGTACAAAACACTTATTTATTACATCACTTCCCCTGCTTCCGGTGCAGCCCTTACGCATTTTCTTATATAATATAAACTCGTCTTAAAAATGTTATTAAGCTTGCCAAAGTTCTCTTGATAACATTTTTTTAAAGATTCGTTTAGTAAAACTTTATCTCAAATGCCAACTCGTGTCACGTCCTATATTTCCGTGCTTTACATAGGTATTTTGCGTCTTACAGCACACCATTTCTTAAACACCGTAAGAAAAAGAGAAAATTGCTCGTAACGAAATTGTTCTCTTCTTTTTACACCGTCTCCATTCATATGAATAAGTATTGGTGAATCATTCATTCATGTAGGCTTAATTTACGAGAATGTTATAGAAGTAGTTTTCAAGAGTTAAGCGTTAACCAATGAATGCCGTTTCTCACGATTCTGAAGAAGAGGGCTTTGCACGACAAAATCAATCAGTTATCGAAATGAATTTCTTCATTGAAGAAAAGTGTTTATTAAATTCAAATGAAGATCTTGTTATAACAACACCTAGAATCTGTGTCTCATTGCAATACCTAGTTTTCCTGTTTCGTCACCGTTCGTTACAGTTTCTATTGCATGTGCGGAGAGAGAAGATCGGTGTCCGTATTCACCAACCATTCTTAAGAACATTCTTAGTCTTATTCTACAACATTTTCTGGATTTGAAAGTAACACAACTTCTGACTGGCTAAACCATTTGATTTAGCCAACCAGAAGATGTGTTACTTTCAAAATTGTACAATCTTGGAGAATAAGAATATTCTTAAGAACGATTGGTGAACACGGACCCGGGAGCTGAATGCACAAAAGTGCAGTCTAATGTAGATTCAAGAATACTAATATCCTTAAAATATTCTAACAATAATATAACTTGAATACAAAACATATAATAATAATAATAATAATAATAATTCAAAGAATTCCAAACTGATCAGATGAGACATTTTGTTTTAGACATGCAAATGTCTACATTGAACAATACATTAAAAAAACAACACACACACACACACACACACACACACACACACACAAACTCGAGGATAGCACTTTCGTATAACCTGTACACACCTATTGCATCTCAATGTTGTTTAACCCTTTACCAAACAATCCCGATTCCGAGGAAGAGGGCTTTTGAAAACAACGTGAAAAAGGAGGAAATGCTGGTAACCAGAATTTTCTCCTTTTTCGACATTGTTTTCTATCCTTTCAGAAACAAACCATATCCTTTTAACCACACAATTTTTTATCTGCCAATATTATCAGTTCGAATGGATGTAAAATTTCGTCATCTGGTACATAACGTAACGTAACGTAACATAACATGGTACGACACGACACGACACAACACACATATTAACTTTATGACATAAAACATACAAGCTCAATTTACAATACAATACAAAAGAAACTCATACATACATGGAATTAGTACATGTATGTACCAAAATTCTATTAATTAATTAATGGAAAATGAATAAATGGATAAATGAATAAATGTAACGGGTCTTACAAATGTCTCTATTCTATTTTGGAAACAAACAGAAGATTTCGATAATAGTTGAATCAGGCAGTACTTTTGTTATTTTATATGAACCCTGCTCTGGCAAAAGGGGGCTATATGCATCTCCGTGTTACATTATACCAAGCAAGGTATCATACAACAATGGATCCAGAAAATCCATTCTAACAATCAACTATTGACCAAAAGCAAAAAGTTTCGACTCATGTCAGCCTGCGCAGTATGCGCAGGCTGACATGAGTCGATATTATTTGCAGATGCATTAAGCCCCCTTTTTACAGAGCACTACTCATATATAAAAAAAATCTTATGTTAGAATGTTATGTTATTTTATATAAGAGTGAGAGGGCTAATGGCAGGAGGTTAGCCGGGCTATTTTTCTGAAGCTCTAAACGAAACAAGTCGGCGTCAATATCTCGGATGTCACCGCCGTCTGCGGGAGTCTCGATAAAATATCACATTTAGCCGAAAGAGGATTTAATTCGACTGACACTAATCTATTTCACTCCATCTTTACGTCTAAAAGCTTTGACAAACCGGATAAATCAGGTTTTCATGACTTGAATATTTCATTGCGCAGGAAAAGATAGTTCCCTCGTTTGTATATATCGGCCATGTCTTTATTCACACTATGCAGTAGTTATATGTATATATATCACCACTTAACGTTATATATTTGGTAATAAACCATTAGGTTTGTTTAAAAAAATCATAGGACTCAAAGTCCTGGAAAAAGGATTTGTGGAGTAGCATAAAGCTGTAATATGTTGTTATAAAAAATAACATCACATGCAACCCATGTGCAATCATTTTCAAATTGTTCTGCCGAGCGGGCCGCGTAGTAACTGTTATTCTCTTACTGTTTAAGGAGTGGTAATTTGATCCGTCAGGTCTTACGCAATTTTTTGGTGGTATTAAAAATCGGACAATAGGTAGGCTATGCATGTGTAGAACAGTATATAAGATAGTGACAAAAGTGAGAGTGAGGTGTATTTGCTAAAACTGAAAGTAGAATGGGCGCAAGCGTGAATGACAGTATATTTGGCACAGGTCAAACCGATATCATAGTACAGTGTGAGCGCGCATGCGTCGTTACGCATGATGTATTTGGTTCCGGTCAGAACGATCACAGTGAGCGGATTTGCTATACAAATCCGCTAAAAACTGAATAACACCTTTGTTTTAGAAACATACATCACGCTGAAATATTAGCTTTGCTTCACACCCAGCTGTCTCTGTTAAGCTTAGCTACATTTATCAGCAACTTAACCCTTAAAGCGCCTGTCACGACTATAGTTGCGTCTGTGGACAGTGTAGATCAAGATCAGGCTGCACAAAACGTGCAGCCTGATCTTTGATCTACACTGTCCACTTTGCTGAATCACTGTAGACAAAAGCAACCATGAAATTGCAATTATTTGGGTCTTATTTCTAGGATGAAAATATCTGGTTTATTCGGCGCTCTGATAGTTAAGGTATACAATATAAAGCCATGCTCTCTGAAAACGGGTAAATGCATCAGCAAAAATTACCGACCCATGTCAGCCTGCTCAGACCGTGCAGGCTGACATGAATCGAAACTTTTTTTTCCATTGGTTGATTTTCTGCATGTCCAAGGACCATTCTGTCTTATAACTCAGTTGGTTGTTAGACAAAATGGATTGTATGGATCCATTAAATATGGTGACTTGCTTGATCACGAAGATGTATTAAGACCACTTTTGTCAGAGTATGGCTCGTTTATAGGTGATAGTTACAATACTTTATTGACTTAACCCTTTCCCAAACAAGCCCTGGTTTTCACGTGTCTGCAGTACAAGTCTTTTGAAAACACTGTGGGAAAAGGAGAAATTGCTCGTAACGAGCAATTTCTCCTTTTCCCACAGTGTTTTCTACCCTTTTTTGATAACTTTCTGCCATTTTCGTCAAAATTAAAAAAAAATTTAAAATTGTCGTCTGCAAACTCTTTCAATTTGGACCAGTCCAAAATTTGTCGTTTGGGAAAGGGTTAAGCTATGCAGTTTCTTGTCAGACATAATGAAACAAAAATACATTAACATTCAATTGAATAGTCTTACAGAGATCGTAAATAGAATACAGAAAATGATGATAATTGACATAATGAAAGCAAAAAGATCTACGCTTATGGAGAAGTCATTGTGAATAAAGAAATAAGTGTCAGTCGAGACACAGGAGATTTCATAAATCGAAAATTATTGCTTCTGAATATAGTCTTTACTTACATTTTTGTTATACTTTAAATCACTTCGCGCAAAAGATATTCGAATATTTATCGATAAATTAATTCATGCATGGCGTAAGCTTGAAATTGGGCACTAGGACAAAATCAAAATACAGAAGATGAAATAAGATTCGAATATCCCACTTCCTTACGAAAAATCAAATTTTATTAATGTTTGCATCACGTATTTTCATTCCTCTTGTTGTTTTATTCATGCTTTTCAGTCCTTTATTTAACGCAGTGATTCAATGACAATTTACTTTTTACCATTAAGTTTTAATAAATACAGGGGCGTAGCTACCTGTGCGCAAAAACGCAGTTGCGTACACTTTGCAGTAAAAGAGAATGAAAGAAAAAAAAAAACAATCTTGCCGCGAAAACGTCACAAAAGGCCACCAGATAGCTTAAGTCAAACATTTTCCGGGAAAGACCTCCTAAATCCTCCTTGGAAATGCCCTTCCCCCAAATCGGCACTTCGGTATAACTTTTGCGTATCCTTTATTTTTGGCTAGCTACGCCCCTTAACCCTTTACCACACGACAAAATTTTTGCCTTGTCCAAATTGAAAGTATTTGCAGACGACAACTCCAGTTTGGCTCAAATGGTGCAGTTTTTCTTTGATAGGGTAGAAAACATTGTGGAAAAAGTAGAAAATGCTGGTTACCAGCATTTTCTCCTTTTCCCACAATGTTTTCAAAAGGCTTCTTTCACAGGGTCGTTAAAAGGCGGCATTGTACAGTAAAGGGCTAAATATATCATTTCTCTTTAATCGAGCCTAGTTGTATTAGACAAAAAGTCCTTGCACGTGAAAATGTATCGACCCCTAACAGTTATCGTTTGGGAAAGGGTAAACCTAGTTTTGTCAATTAAAAAAAAAAATCCAGTCGGAGCGAGGGACATGAACACGGTAATTAGTGATGTAATGTGGAAAAGTCAAGAAAGCAGAAGCATTTATAGGCCTTCTTTACTTTTGTCCCGCAGGGAAAAAGTGAGCCAATCATCGTCGAGAACCCATTCTTTTACCTAAATGGTTGCCGCTATAAATTTTGATTTAACCCTTTACCACGCAGTCCCTGGCTTTTACCGACTTTGAGGAAGAAGCATTTTGAAAACATTGTGGGAAAAGGAGAAAATTTTCTCCTTTTCCCACTATGTTTTCTAACTTTTGAAAAAAAAAAAAAAAAAAAAATCAGGTTTTCAGTAACTTTTGATTTGTTGTCTGCAAATGCTTTCAGTTTTGGCAAGTCTAAAATTTTTTCGTTTGGTAAAGAGTTACATCATAATTATTGGAATCGAACAGTAAGGACCAAGATCAGACGTAGGGACGTGCAGTTTGATCCTAGCCCTCAAAAGCCGTCGAGATGGACTCCATAGATGGCGAATATTTGTGCGACCTTGTTCATTAGGAAATTTCTTAGACTCCCACGTCGTTTTGATTTTCCATATCTAATTACTGTATGAAGCCTTGTAATAGGCGTAAGACATATCACAGAGGCACAGAGACACTGGTAACTTTCTAATGACACAGACAAATGGGTCATGTTCTGTAAAAAAGGGGGCTTTAATACATTTGCAACAAGTATCGACTTAGGTCAGACTGCGCGGACTGCGCAGTCTGACCTAAGTCGAAACTTTTTGCTGTTGGTAATTCTTTTTGCATGTCCAAGGGCCATACTACATCATGATCCAGTGGGTTAAAAGACAAAATTGTTTTATGTATCCATCAGAGCTCCAGATAAAGGGAGTGATTTTGATTTCAAAATGGAAAATATTAATCACTCGCCACGAAACCCTATGTTATGGGTAGTCATTAGAGTCGTCTCATCGAGACGGAAGTTTTGTTTGTGTGGTGTTTAACCCCGCTTCAACATTATTTCAGTAATATCGCGGCGTCAAATACACCTATCCATGCTTTCCCGGAGTTTCTTTTGCCAGTATACTTTGCACAATATTCTTCCCAAGCCAACGGCTTGTTTCCCACATAATCGTTGTCTGAACAATGATCAGCGGTGAGAGAAGAATGAATCCTGTCGCAATGACTAACACTAATCTCTTGAATAACCCGAATAGCTCTAGTGGTACAGCGTAGGACTCGTAAAACGTAAAGTCTCGGGCCGCCTCAAGGTTCGAATTCCATGGCTGGCTACCTAAAAATTACTAATAGTCTTTCGGATGAGATGTTAAACCGAGGTCCCGTGTGACGGTGCTATACACCGAGCACGTTAAAGAACCAGGCGTAACTTCGGATGGGTTTCGTCCTGTATCTTGCACTATCCCCTGTAACATAACTAACAGCTTTTCGGCGGGGCATCGCCATACATATGGGCAACCGACTGCAACGATAAATTAAAGAAAAATCAATCAAAGGATGCCGTTTTCCCTTAAATGATATCAAATATCATTTTTGGGGATTTTAGCCATTAAACCTCATTATTTATCCCTTTAATTTGGCACTTGAACAAATTTGCAAAAAAAAAAAAAGTGATAAAATGACATTCTTTTTTTTAAATGGTAGCAGATACCTCTTGGATACTCTCTACCATTTCCTGTGAAAGAGATTACTGGCATATTTCTTGTAATGTAACAGAAGTCATCGAAAACATACAAAATATGATTGTGGTTTTCAATCAACTCGGCTCGCACATCGTCGAAGTTTCAGATATCTGTCAGTCATGGTTCTCTTTTTTTAAATGGAGGAATTATATCATTTTTTGCAGTTTTTACTTTTTTTCAACAGGTCTAGATACTTTTGTTCTGATCTACAAGTAAAATATTCATGAGCTATGCTCGGACAAAAGGGGGCTTAATGCATCTCCGTAATACATGATACCAAGCAATTCATCACATAATTAGGGACCCATAAAGTCCATCCTGTTTAACAGCCGACTGTACATATCATAAGGTTAGACTGGTCCTCTGACATACAGAAAATTGACCGATAGTGAAAGGTTTCGGACTGCGCAGGTTGACCTGGGTCGATATTTTTCGCAGCTGCATTAAGTTCCGTTTTCACAGAGCATAGCATATATATCTTTCATTTTTGATTATGTATACCGGGTTCTTATTGAGCATGTATTTACTGTAACATATTTTCTTCAGTACATCCTGCCAGGGTCTGTATTCACCAACCATTCTTAAAGATTATTCTTGGTTTAATCTTAGATTTACAGAAATAACACGACTTCTGATTAGCTTATTCAAATGGGTGTGCCAGTCAGAAGTTGTATTACTTTCCAATTCAGAAATTTCTGGAGAATAATACCAAGGATATTTGAATAGGGACCCAGATTCAGTGCTTGACTTTTAAAGAACGGTTTCTTTAGAACATCGATATGAATCATGCTCTGTGAAAATGGGGCTTAATACATCTGCGGAAAGTATCGACCCAGGTCAGCCTGCGCAGTCCGCGCAGGCTGACCTGGGCCGAAACTTTTCGCTATTGGTCAATTTTCTGTATGTTGTCAAAAACAAGTGAACACTATTGATCCATAATTATATGATGGCTTGCTTGGTATTGTGCATTACAGAGATGCATTAAGCCTCCTTTTGCCAGAGCATGGCTCATATTATCTAGGTGAGTTTGCTGCTAGACGAGACTTGTTCAGAATTGTGATATTTGGTGTTATCATCTTTCTTTTTCTCGGCAACGAAATGTCTTTACAAGTACAACGCTGATGCGATAGGTAGGTTGAAATTTAATTCCAGTTTAAAAATGGGTAACTGTCCTGGTTGTCTTGATTTGAATGAAAAAGATATCCACCTTTAACACTTAACCTGCAAAATAAATTAAACTAAACGTTCTAGGCGATAGTAAAAACCCCAATGTTGCTATTTTAAAGGTGTCTTTTTTGGGGGAAAAATATATCCTAATCGGACAGTGTAGATCCAAGATCAGACTGCACGTTCCGTGCAGTCTGATATTGGTTCTACACTGTCCGCAAAAGGTCATTGAGTCGCACTTCGCAGCCTAAGGGTCAATAAAATTACTGATACCGAATATATTGCGCTGATAAAGAGCTCCTGTCAAATGTGGCATAATTTGAGAGATATGTAAGTTTCTCGGTGCGGTTTTCGAGCAGTAAAAGTGACTGATGATATGAACTCTCACGGGTCTCATTTCAAACTCATCAACGAGAAAATCTATACATAAGATCGGATTGAATGCGATCTCTGAAGACGATTGCTCTTTGGTACGAATCGGGAAATTAAGATTATATGCCGTGAAGGTGCGTAGCCAGAAATGTAGTAAAGATGGAAGACATGAATTTTCTAAATTTTCTTCTCTCTCTTTTCCCGCCTTACTTTCTTTCCTCGTTTTTCCTCTGGTAGAATAGGTGTTAGTACCTTACAGAGCCAGGCATATTTTTTTTCAGTGTTTTAGACAGTGTAAATCAAGATCAGTCTGCATTGTTTTGGAAAATGTAAGCCAACATTGCACATTATTTTATGTCAACATTGTAGGTACTTTTGTGTTACTCAGTGTCTTCTGCAAATGCTTTCAATACAGACGAGTCTAAAATTGTTTGTTGACTGAAAATAAGGTACCTAAAAGCTTTACCAATCGACAAGAGTAGGTTCCTTTTACCAGTTTCTCTGTCGAGAGGGACCATGTTGTTTATACCATTTGGTGCGAAAAAGTATAATTCACCCCTTCCAGACCGGAATTTGCCACAGATGACCTTGAAAACAAAATTGAGCCATGTTCTGGCAAAAGGGCCTTAATGCAGCCCCATTCCCCGATCTATGATACCAAGCAAGTCAATACATTATCATGGATCCGTAAAATTCATGTTAGTTAACAATTGACGGAATCATGAGGAGGAATGGTTCTTGGACATGCAGAAAATCGACCAATAGCAAAAAGTTTCGGCCCAGGTCAGCCTGCGCGGACTGCGCAGGCTGACCTGGATCGATACTTTTTGCAGTGGCATTAAGTCCCCTTTTTCACAGGGCATGGTTCAATTATGAGATGTAGGTACCAAATTAAGAGGAGCTGTGCTCTTGCAAACTGGGCATTTAATGCATACCCGTGATACATTGTACCAAGCAAGTTATCATTGGAGAGGTCATCAGACCTCTCCAACAGTGGTGAGTTTAAAAGGCAGACTGCCTCAGAAATTGCTGCCTAACTCCATGCATTTCTGCGAAATTGTTCTGATACACAGTCTGTTTCGTCATGGTTTTATAAACAAACCGAAATCAAAAAAACTGAAATAGAAAATAGACGTCTTTTATTTTTATATGACGGATTTCAAAAAGGATTTGTTATATTGGTTGATTGCAAATGACCTTTCCAGTAGTTGTAATTTTTCATTAAACAAGTAAAGCTACTCATACAAAAAAAGAATTTCGTTAAAAAAGATGACACCGCGGGAAAAGATCACGCGACTTGAAAACGTGGGAAGAAGGTCACGTGTCTGTCATGTAATGCATAAGAGGTTTCTCCTTTTTACACAGCTGCAACCATATAACGCCTTACTTATTTGTTTACATGTACCAAAATATATTGAAATTAAAAGCAATAAGCT